>CM052447.1:25011847-25210840 GCA_028533085.1 Varecia variegata | reverse complement strand
CTCCTGCTTTAATGAGCATAGAGGGCTTTTGGCCCCTTCCCCCAAGGTCATTTTTGTGTCACAGTCTCTTTTTCTCGTGGAGTGCCATATGCAATGGGAACTCAACAAACGCCATTTGTTATTGCGTGCCTGTCTTCTGGAGGGTTTGTGCTCAGTTTTAAAGAGCAAGCAGATTTCAGTAAGTGAAAAGATCTAATGCGTGTAAATCACTTACCACCTGACATGGTCAACTATTCATTTTTTAAAAATACTATGCACATTTAACATAATCGTGACTACAAAGCTGATTACCTCCTAAAACTTCTCCATGTCAGAAGCAGTTTAGAAGCATTGGGCTAGATATTGGGAGATGAAGATTGGATTTTTCCTCTTTTAACCTTGAGTCCAGTAATTCCATTCACTTCAACAAATATATTTATTGCATTCCTACTGTGAGTAAAACACTGTTAAGCATTTTGAGGAATTGAAATGAATAAGATTTCAAGGAACGAACAACTTCTAGAGGAATCACTTTACTTTTTTGTGTCCCTTACCTGTAAAATATCTTCTGTAATCCTTCCTGGCCCTCTGAGGGAGATGGGCTTATTCAGAGGGATTTGGGTAGGTGGCTTAGAAAAGCCAGTGTTGTGCCTCTCTTTGTGGTGTTAATGCTCGCAACCTTCGCTCTGTTGAGTGAGTGTTTCAGGTTCACCTTTGTCAGTCTCTCCACAATGTGGCTCTGGGTTCATATCCGTGTCTCTCCTTTCTCCACAGGCCAGGGGTTATCACCATGCAGGCATTGTCAGAAGAGGACCGGAGGCTCTGGATGGAAGCCATGGATGGCCGGGAACCTGTAAGTAACAATTCAGGGAAGTCGAGCAAGAATAAAGGTCCTGAGTTGTTTGCTTCCCTAGTGCAGTGATTTTTACTGTTGTTCAAAAGCCTTGGGTCCTTGAAACCAATGTACCAGAGGTAGTTTTTCATTCCTGGGCTGATGTTGTGGATATTGGTATTCCGTGTGTGTGCATCATAGTTCCTGAGCTTTGACCTGGCAGTCCCAAGGCATGGATTCCGCAAGTGTGTTGCTTCTCGGTCTCCTAAAGGAGGCAGAGTCCAGTCTGTCTTACTGCATGTTTATTGACCATGTGATACTTCCAAAAAGTAGGGTGCAAAGCTTTATATCAAATCCATTTTAATGGGATAAATGCTCATTACCATGTGTACAGGTTATGCAGCCTCTTTTATCGTTGCCTTCTGTTTCAGCCTCCCATCGCCATAGTAACTCACATCCCATCATAAGCAGTGGGATGTTATCAGGGTAGATGGAAGGAGTTAAGCCTGGTGATGTGATCCCTGCTGCCATTTCAGAGATGCTGGCCTCAACTGGATGATGTAATCTTGTGGTTGTTCTGCATCTTGTGACATGGAAAACCCATGTGAGAGCCCTGGGGAGGTCCCTAGAGCCAGAGTAGTCCTCTTACCTTGGTGCCAAGGATCTCAACTCCAGTGTTGAGGAAATCTCAAGATGAGGGAAATCCTAAGAGTACAGTCTAATATCCATGTCCTACCAATAAAAGATACAAAGAATCTACAATGCCAGAGGACCAATAGGTTGACCCTTGCAAAGGCACTATCCAAAGAGGGGAAATGTGGGCAAGGAAACAGCAGGTCATGGTCTCCATTAACTGTGGAACTCTGTGTGTCAAGTTGGGTGTGCAGTATAGATGATTCCAGCTCATTTGTGTGTCTTTCTCAGCCTACCCTGGTAAGGTGATCTGGCAATATAGATTAGCGTACCTTTCTACTTGCACTATATTTTATGCAAACACGGGACCCAATTCAGTCAACTACGCATAAACAAATAACTAGTGTTTGCATAACATTTACTAATACAGAGCAAGATTTAATGAACTATTTAAAGATTTAGGCACAGTTTGCTAAACCAATTAAGCTTGGTTTAATGTTAATTGTTCTCGTGGGCTAAAATGTAAGATACCTCTCTGAATACATTCTTATCCTTGGAACCCCCCTCAAAAGCAGACTCACATTTCTACCTTTAGGGCTTTGTGGCCACAATAGCTGCTTGATCTCAGAGGCCTTTGAAAACAGCTTCCCAAATAGTTGTTCTTTGCTAGCATCATCTACCATTCACTGAGCACATTTTTGCATGTTAGGTGCAGGATCGGGCATGTTACATCTCTTAAGCTATTTATTTCTCTTAGTACTTAATGAAATAAATGTTATGATTCCATTTTATAGATGAGGAAACTGAGGCTTAGAGAGTTTACTATCTGTGCAATTACTTTTTAATTAAGTAACTGTATTAATAGGGTACAGGCTAGGTTGCTAGAACAGAGAGATTCCAAAGTACAGTGGCTTAAGTAAGATAGGCAAGTGTATTTCTCTCTCAGAGCCCAGAACGGAGTGGTCTGCACCTAGCAGATGGCACTCTGCCATCCTCAACTCATGGCTCCATGGCTTCCTGGGTTGCTCCGGTCATCACCATTTTCCAGCCAGAAAATGGAGATGAACGAGTCCAGGGAAAGCATTTTGGAGGACCCACCAGGTACACTCATCACTTCCATTGGCCCAAACATAGTGATCTGGCCAATCTATCTGCAAAGGAGGGTGGGAAATCTAGGCTGTACATAGGCAGCCAGGACCCAGGGCATGTTACTCTTTTAAGGAGGAAGAGGAGAAAGGGTACTGTGGCTTGTTAGCAAGGCTAGAATTTGAACCCATGTCTAGCCCTGGAAGTATTTGGTTTTCATCTTTAGTAGAAATAAAATCTCAAATTGCCTTCTAAGAATTATCGGTTCATTTTTACAATACTTGCACTGACTCTTAATGATTCTTCAACTCACAGGGGAGGAAATGCCCAGGAAAAAAAATCCTGTCACAGCATACTGTTCTTGGTATGGATTAAAAAAAAAAATCCAAAAAAACCCACTACCATTTTTCCCCAATAAGCTGGAGTTCCAAAACTGCTTCACCAACTGCATTTTAAGCTGCCTCCTCCTCTCTCTCTGCACCACTTGATATTTGTCCTCTGTGTATAATTGGTTTACTTACTAACCACTTCAGTTTTCCTGTAGATTAACATCTGGCTTCTGCAGATGGAAAGCGTGCTGTTTGAAGGAACATCTCCTTGCTCCAGAATATACACATTAAAACAAGTTTAAACACAAAATAATTCTGTTTCTAAACATGATATAAAATTATTTCCTCATGGGAATAAATGGCTTGCACTGAAAACCACACCTCTGTGTACGTTTTACTTTCCTAAAAAGAGAGATAAATACAAGACAAATGATGCATGCATAATTGACAGTAATACCAGGCTTAATTTTGTCTCCCATTGCTGAGAGCCTCCAGGGGACATTACTGGAGATATGAGCCCACTAGACAATTAACAGCTTCAGTTTTAATCACCATCTCCCTAATTAGTTAAACCTGTCTCCTTGAGTGTTTTGGATTGCTCTAGTTAGCTCTTTCTCTAGCTGGTCCTGGACCAGTTTTCTTATTTTAAGAAAGTTCATGGTGTCACCTGTCTTCTGTTTGTATACTTCTATCTCCGTTGTTCTATGATGGATTATTCAGTGTTGGATTTTTTTTTGCAGGGGAGGGGGATAATTTTAGTTTCCATTCTTTTTGTTCTTTCAGCATTCAATAATACCTTATGATGGTTGGTTAGGAAAAAAAAAAACAAAACCAAAAACCTAATAAGCCCCAAATCAGTTGATTTTGCAACATTTAGTTGTTAAATAAATCACCATTTTTTAGTATGCAATCGTAGTCTAGTCTAAAGAAATGTTTAATGTCTTTATGGTATTGATGGACACATCGTGGAGGAAGAAATTAGAGTTGGTTTCCTACAATGAACATTATGGATTTTTGTCTATGTATTGAATTTGAATTCTTTTAGTTCAAATGAGAGAAACGCCATTCAAACTCGCTTGAGAAAAAACTGGATTTATTGGTTTACATAACTGACAAATACTAGGGTATAATAATTTCCAGCCCATCTGAATCTGGGAACTTACATAATAATGGAGTTGGTTTCTTCTTCTGTGTTGGCTTCATTTTCCAACATGTTCTTTTCATGCAGTGGTGATATGCGGCCTTACTATTCCAGGCTTCATTTTATTATTAAGAGCAGGGGTCAGCAGACTTTTTCTGTAATGGGCCAGATAGTTACTTGCTGTTGTAGCTCAAAAGCAGCCGAGGATGATATGTAAATGAATGGGTGTGGCTGTGTTTCAATAATATTTTATTTACAAAAACAGATGGCAGGCCGTATTTGGATCATAGGCCATAGTTTGTTGATCCCTGACCTATAAGTCTAGTGGAAAGAGAGCTTTTGCATAATAATTTTAAAAGGTCCCATATTTGGGTTTTATGGGCTAAATATAATACTTGGTCCAGAGGATGGGGTGGAGAAATTGACCAGACCTTGACTCACCTGTGCATTGCACTGGACCCATATAAATGGTGGAGGAAGGTTGGCTCCCTCTGAGAGAAAAAGCATTATTGTAGGAGGGTAGCGGGTAGACGCTAGGTAGAAAGAACAGCACATTTTCTCCTTACTCTGGGATCTGTAACTGGGTGCTTGCCTCAAGTGAGATGTCTCTCACTGTTTTTGTCATTGGCTTTAGTTGCAATTGTGTAGTAATTCTTAGGTCTGTGGAGCCCACCATCCCTAGCTGTGACATAAGGGAGACGTCTCTCCCTAGAGTTAAAAGTGTAGCGTGTATTCTAAAGCTGGCCAAAGGTAAAACCTCCAACGTTACCACTAACATCACACCTAGGTGTAAGACTGAATGCTTTCCCCCTAAAACTGGGAACAAGACAAGGGTATTTGTTCTCACAACTTAACAGAGGACTGCAAGTCCTGGCTAGAGCTGTCAGGCAAAAAAAGTAATATATAAAAGGCATACAGATGGGAAAGAAAGATATAAAACTTTGCCCCCATTTTCAGAAACATGATTGTCTATGTAGAAAAATCCTCCCCCAAAACAAAAAAAACAAAAACCCCTCCTAGAATTAGTAGGTGAGTTCCTCAAGGTCACAGGATACAAGATAAACATACAGAAAATCAATCCTATGTCTATGTACTGGCCATAAACATGTGGTGAACAAAGTTAAAAACATAACACCATTTTACGGTCACTCTCCCCAAAAATAAAATGGTGAAGTATAAATCTAATTAAACATATAGAGGGACCAATATGCTGAAAATTACAAAGCACTGATGAAAGAAATTAAAGATGATCTAAGTCAGTGGAGAAACATTTATGGATTGGAAGACTCAAACAGAGAAATGATGTCAGTGCTCCCCAAAGTGATTTATAGGTATAATGCAATTCTTATCAAAATCCCTGCAAGATTTTCTATAGATATAGACCAGCTTGTTCTAAAATTTATATGTAAAAGCACAGAAACTGAAATAGCTAAAACAATTTTGAAAAATAGAATGAATTGAGAGTAATCACTCTATCCTATTTTAAGACTTCCTTTAGAGTGATAGTAATCAAGACTATGATATTGACAGAGGGATAGACACATGGATCAATGGAACAGAATAAAGAACCCAGAAATAGACTCACACAAATATGCCCAATTGATTTTTCACAGAGGTGCAAAAGCAGTTTAATGGGAGAAGGATAGTTTTTTCAAGAAATTGTGCTATTTAGAACAATACACATCTATAGGCAAAAAATGAGCTTTGCCTTAAACCTCCTATCTTATACAAAAATTAATTCACAATGGATCATAGATTTAAATATAAAATGTAGCACTGTAAAACTTTTAGAAGAATGTGTGGGATCTAGGGCTAGATGAAGAGTTTTTACATGTAATACCAAAAGCACAACTCAAAATAAAAAAAAAATGGATAAATTTTTTTTATCAAAATTAAAAACTTTTGCTCTGTGCATGAAAGACCCTATTAAGAGGATGAAAAGACAATCTATAGAATGGTAGAAAATATTTCCAAAAAATATATCTGACAAGGGACTTACATCTAGAATCTAAAAAGAACTCTCAAAACTTAACAGTTAGAAAAATCCAGTTAGAAAATGGGCAAAAGACATGAAGAGACATTTTACCAAAGAGCTGTAGTCCCCATCCCCCAGGCCTGGCTGAGGGCCCGTACCTATTTATGGCCTGTTAGGAACTGGGTCGCACAGCAGGAGGTGAGTGGTGGGTGGGTGAGTGAGGGAAGCTTCACCTGTATTCACAGCCATCCCCCATAGCTTGCTGTTTCCCCTTCTTCCCCACCCTTCATCCATGGAAAAATTTCTTCCATGAAACCAGTCCCTGGTGCCAAAAAGGTTTGGGGACCACTTCCAAAGAGGATATACAGATGGCAAATAAGCACATGAAAAGATATTCAATATGATTAGCCATTAGGGAAATGCAAACTAAGGTGTATCACTATACACCTAACAGAATGCCTAAAATTAAAAATAGTGAAAATACCAAATGCTGGCGAGGATGCAGAGAAACCAGATCTCTTATACATTGCTGGGGGGAATGTAAAATGACACAGCTACGCTGCCAAGTTGCTAATAAAATTCAATATGCCCTCACCACATGACCTAGCAATTGCTCTGGGGCATTTATCCCCAAGAAATGAAAACAACTTTTTATTCACACAAAAACTTGTATACAAATGTTCATAGCAACTTTATTCACAATAGCGCCAAACAGGAACCAATACAAATGTCCTTCAGTGGGTGAATGGCTAAACACACTAGCACATCCATCCAATGGAATACTATTGGCAATAGAAATGTCCATACAGCGACTGAGTGCATCTCAAGGGCGTTATGGCAAGTGAAAAAAACCTAGTCTCAAAAGGGTACATATGACGCATCTTGTAACATTTTGAAATGACAGTTATAGAAATGGAGAATAGAGTAGTGATTTCCCAGGGTATGGGGACAGTGAGGGTGGTGAAGCAACTATAAAGGGATAGCACGAGGGATAGCATCCTTTGTGGGATGGAATAGTTCCGTATCCTGATCGTGCTGGGAGTTACGTGAAACTGTATCAAAGTGTGCATGTGTATACACTATACAATTCTACACACATAAGTAAGTACATGTGAAAACTGGTGAAGTTTAAATAAAGTATGCTGTCTAGTTAACAGTGTTGTGCCAATCACAGTTTTCTGGTCTCAATGCTTATAGTTAGATAATACCATGGGGGGAAGTCAAAGGGTGGGGAACCTGTGGCCTTCTGGATCCTTGACTGTGGCCTTTTGACTAAATCCAGATTTTACAGAACAAATCCTGTTATTAAAAGGGGTATAGCAGAGAAAGATGAAGCTTTTCTTGCCTCCTTTGGTGCCTAAAAAAGAACAATCTTGAAATCAGAAGGCTGCAGGTTCCCCACCTCATGGGAACAGATGACTTTTCCATCTTAAATTGGAGATGGAAACCTTAGTACAAGCTACATAAATACCACAGCTCCAAGAAATTTTAGAGACAGCAAATTTTCTTTTGCCAGTTCCTAATAGCCAAAGTTGTCTCTCCTTTTCTTTTTGCAACGTTGCTGGTTAAGTATGTTTGCTAAAAGCAAGTAGCTTCACATCACTACCAACCCACCGTCATTGCTGACGCATACACACTCAACCTGAAGTATTTATTATCTCTCTACGATAGAAAGATGGTTGAGAATGTCTGCGAGACTCATGGGGTGATCTGGAGCCTCAGGACTTGGATCAGCCTCTTTAAACTGTGTTCCCATATATTCCCTTAGCTGTGATTAGTGGTGTCTCTCTGGAACAGCTTATATTACCTCCTTGGTTTTTTTGTTTTGTTTAGTTTTTCTATTTGTTTTTGTGAGACAGACTCTTGTCTGTCACCCGGGCCAGAGTGCCGTGGCATCAGCCTAGCTAACAGAAACCTCAAACTCCTGGGCTCAGGCAATCCTCCTGTCTCAGCCTCCTGAGTAGCTGGGACTGCAGGTGTGCGCCACCATGCCTGGCTAATTTTTTTTTATTTTTTGTAGAGACAGGGGTCTCTTGCTCAGGCCGGTCTCAAACTCCTGGCCTCAAGCAATCCTCCCACCTCAGCCTTCCAGAGTGTTAGGATTGCAGGCGTGAGCCATCGTGCCTGGGATGTACTGGCCCTCCTTCACATCCCAGGGATTCTTTAAATTAGATTTTTCTCCACTTTGAGCCAGTGCTTGAACCTCTTTTGACAGCCAGAAGGTTTGAAGGTTGGCAGATGCTAGAATTATGTGGAATTAGATTAAGAAGATAAGAAACAGGTAGTATAGCATCAACAATTGTGTGTAAATCCATGTATTAGGTTGTAACATATGCAATTGCCACTTTTGTAGGTCAAAAATAGCCAGGTATTAGCAATTTCTTATGGCTCAATCTCATACCTGGGGAGCAGGAAGAAGCCCTTGTGTAAGTCAATCTCATACTCTTATTTATGGAAGAGGGAACACTGCCTAAAAAGGCCAGTCAGTGGTGACCTCAGGTATATAATCCAGGTCTCCTGGCTTCCAGATCTGTGTCATTTTTACTGCAACATGCACCCACTGCTGAATTATTAGGAAACCGTACTGAATGCTATCTGTTCTCACTTTTAAGTGGAGTTACTCCGTTGTGGCTACTGCAATGGAAGAAGGGAAAAGAGGAGATAGACTAAGGAAAAACCACTCCTCTAGTGAAAGTGTTGCTTCCTTCTGCTTACCTTCATTTTAAAGATATCTTCTATTTTAGTCCTTGTGGACCTTACTACTGGATAAAATGTGTCATCTCTGACCTTTCTGTGCTGTGCCCAAGCTCTGACTCCCTAGTCCTTCAAGAGCTCATAGACTAAATGGGCAATTGCATTCCATCTTGTGCTCTGCATCTAATGTCTGAAAGAGTGAGCTGTTGAGAGTATTTCAGGGAGAAAGTGAAATTGATTACTGTTAAGATGAGATCCCAGGCTCAGGAGCAGAATGTCATGGTGGTTAAGAACGTGAGCTCATGCAACCTGAATTTAAATCCCTACAGTACTGCTTATTAACTCTCTAACACTGGAAAATGACCCAGCCTCTCTGAGCGTATTTCCTTGCCTGAAAAATGAGGATAATATTAATAATAGCACCTACATCATGAGATTGTTTTGCAAGAATCAACATACATGTACATGCCTGTACATGGCAAAGTGATCATTAAAATTTAGTTCTTACTGTTGTCTTTTTGGAGAAAGGGGGTAGATATGGGGATACCTGGGTTCTCTTTCTAGCTCTGTTTCTAAATTAGTTGGTTCATTTAAAGAGTTTATTTACAGTCACCTTGCCCCAGTTCACCAGAGTGCAGGGCAAGGACTGCTTTCACTAGTCTGGAAAAGGTGATTTCCTTTAGCCGTCAGTCTGAACTTTCAGGATATGAGCAGAGTAACGTGAAGTTATCTTTAGCCTCCTTTGCTGTGATGCAACCCAGGCCTGGCAATTTATAATCCCAGCTGTAAGCTAAGCTCAGCCCACCCGTCTACTGCTGATGCTTATGTTTTTCTTTCTTTAGTATATAATAAGTGATCTAAATAGTATGGGTCATTAAGAAGGTGTGGGATGAACTCGCTAAGCTCTAGTGTGATGATGCAGGTCTTAAACTCCTTTCTGAGTAGAGCAATAGTTTGGAAGGTAGTTCTTCCCATTTTGTGAAAGCTCTCTTATTAAAAAGCACATGGTATTGAATGGGTGAAGAGTCTCAAAATGAGCTCACCAGTTTGGTTTCCATTTCCCCACCTCCCACCCTTACCCACCCCCAGACTGCTGGGAAGTTGCATTATGCCTCCGTATTATTTTGTTTGTGTGTCAAGGATTCATTGGGCAATCAGGTAAAGCCTTTAGAGTCTTTCTCAGAATAATGTTTTTAAATACATAAAATAAAGCACATGGTTTACAAAGGAAAAAATATAGAAATATAGTTATCAAAATATCAAAAACATTTATAATTCAGTAAGTATATGCTTATTATCACATTAAAAACAAGATATAAGGGCAGGTCTGATAACTCCTATAAATGATATCTCAGGCTATCTGCAAACCAGTAGTTCTATGGAAATATCTGTGATTTCTATTACTGATAAATCACAAGCATTGCTATTATAATACTATTGTGGTTTGTTGTCCACATTCATATTTGAAGTGAAACACTAAATTTTTATTAGAAGTTAATGAAAACAAAGGTTTTTTTCCTCCTGCCATTCATGTTCTTGAACTCTTTGTATTCTCTCTATAGACCCCATTTCTTCATTTCTTTGCAAAGATGTTTTGAAAGACTGTTCCTGACTTCCAAGCTTTTATCTTACCTTAGCTTATCTCTGCTCTTACACATTGATTAGTGTGAGTGTTTGACTAATATCTGTCCCCTGCTGGATCGTGATCTTGAAATAGATAGGAACATATGTCAGTTTTTTGTTTTTGTCTGTGTAGCTTCAGAGCATAGTGTCTGCTACAGAGTAAGTGTTCACCAGATACTTGACAAGTTATTAGATGAATGAAGCTAAGGAATATTAAAGTACAGTTGGTTTGGTGTTTCTTGTTCTTCCCTGAGGCTGGCTCCTGGACATTCCCCAATGTCTTAGTTCATTCTGGCTGCTATAACAAAATACCATAATCTGGGTAGCTTATAAACAACATGTTTGTTTCTCACAATTCTGGAGGCTGGGAAGTCCAAGATCAAGGCACTAGCAGGTGTGATGTCTGGTGAGCACCCATTTCCTGGTTCATAGATGGCACCTTCTAGCTGTGTCCTCGCATGGCAGAGGGGTGAGGCAGCTCCCTCGGGCCTCTTTTATAAGGGCTCTAATCCCATTCTAATCACCCCCAGAAGGTTGCAACTCCTAACAGCATCACATTGGTGATAACATTTTCAACACATGAATTTGGGGGGACACGTATATTCATACCATAGTACCCGCTTACCTTTATGGATGTTCACAAACCCACTGTTCAACACTCTCACTTCTTTGTCAATTTTTTTGGTTTTAAATATAGTACAGAAACAATTTTGATTATCTTTGGCATTTTCTGCAAGCCTCAGGTTATCGTTGACGCCATTTTCACAGCTTCATAGGCTTGATCCCTCTCTTATTTTAACTTTGATTACATACCCTTCTTTAATCTTTTGTCATTTTTTTTTGTCTTTATGATTTTAGCTTAACCTTTGGAAGTAGGATTGGTTGTGAGAGGGACTTTGAACCTTTACTTTTGAATATTTGAATTTTTCATAGTCAGCACATGTTAATTTTGTTATTAAATAAAGATCATAATGGTGAGGGTCACTTCTCAGGGTGCCCATTTTTCTCCACACCTTTACCAACACTGCATATGATTGTATGTGTGTATATGTGTGTTATCAGTGTGAGAGTGGAAAATCGTATCTTGTTTTTATTAGCATTTCTCAAATTACTAATGAGATTGAAAATCTTGTTTCACGTTTATTGGCCTTTCATATTTCTCTTCTTTTATACAAAAATACATGTGAAGTACTTAGAACAGTGCCTGGTGCACTTGATTCGTGCTATATAAAGTAGTATCATTATTCCTCTTGCGAATGTCTGGCCTTAGGATTATACCCATCATTTTACTCAATTCTGCTTTGCAGAGCCCAAAGTGCAATTTTTTCTAATGTTCTTTTCTTAACTGCTATGACGCTTCCGCTTTGTCCTTGCTGGCATCTTTTATTTCCTAGCAGCCCAGCCCCGTTGCTCGGGTTTGGAGCAGTGGATGATGCAGGGTGTTCCGGCCAAGTGCGTGCTCCTCTCTCCTGAGCTGCTGTCCTCCTTGTTCTCCAGCTGCGTGATCTGAAGGGGAACCTGTGGGTCCTCTGCACCTCTCTGCTGTGACAACAGCCAGCCACCTGTCGGACTTCCCTACGCACTCCCACGGTCCTTCTGACTCCCCAGCAGAAAATACCCCGTCCCTTCTCAAGGAGCCACAGGGGCTGCAGTTTCTCGTCACTGCAAGAGTTCAGAGCCCCAAAAGCCTCTCTGACAGGGACACGGTCTCCCCATGTTCTTTCGGCCTTTCCTCCTGTGCCTGCATCTCAGAGAAGAGATGGACAATGGCTGCCACGCTCTGCACCTATTCTGAGGGGCACTCAGTGCTCTGCCTGCTCTGTTTTGTTAACCCTACACATAATTTTGTGCTTTCTGGAAGTTCCTACATTTTCGTGGCCTAGGTTAACTACTGCCCAGTCTACTCTGAGGAGGTCGGCATGTGCGAGGCTGTAACTTTGAAGGTTTCTATCACCAGTTAGTTGCTTATTTGATTCAAAATTAAGGCCAAATTAAGAGTTCCCTATTTTGTTTCCTCCATCTGGAAGATGACATTTTGGCAAGTCGGGAATTTATCATAGACTCTACGTGTGTGTGTGTGTGTGTGTGTGTGTGTATGTGTGTGTGTGTTTGCATTAGCTCACTTTAACTTTTTGTTTTGAAATCATTTCAGACTTACAAAAATGTTGCAAAAATATTACGAAGAATTCCAGAATGCCCTTTACCCAGATACCCTAAGTGTTAATGTGTTACATAACCACAGTATAATGATCAAACCAGAAAATTAACACTGATATAAAGTTACCTATTTTACAGATCTCAAATTTTGCCAGTTGTCCCACTAATACATATTTTTACTGGTCCAGGGTCTAATTCAAGATCACACATTGCATTTAGTTGTCACATCTTCTTAGTTTCATTTAACCTGGGATAGTTAGAGGGTTGGCTTTTGGAAGGAGCATTACTACCAGCTGATGTCCAAGTAGTTGTCTCTGTTCCCATCCTGGAGGGTATTTGAGGACTGGTGTCACTCTCTCCCCTCCATCTAGGTAATAATTCATCCCTTTCCACACTCAAACCACTTCTGTTTCTTTATCATCTTCCAAAGGCTCTCTGACATGTACTCAATCTCGGGTTTGTAGATTTCCTTAAAATACATCTGTTTCTTTCGAACAGGTTTGCCTTCTACCCTGTCTGCTCACGTCATATAGTCTTCCTTGTGCAGCTTACTGTTTATTATCTGTATCCCGGAGTTGTCGGTTTAAAGACATTTGAGGCCATAATAAGATCTTAATGGGCATTCCAAGGAGTGACCTCCCACCTCTAGCGGCAGCAGCAGTTCCTACTGGCCCTCTCGCAGATACTGGGAGATTCATGGGAGTGGAGATTATGGTTGGATTAGCCTCAACTTTTTTTTTTTTTCCCCTCTGTGGGAAAGGCAGTTTATAAAAGAAAGATCTTTTAAGAGTAACTTTGTTCATTGGAAAAATGACTGAGCTGACCCTTACGCCCATTTCTGCAGTTGTTTCTTACGCTCTAAAAGCCAGAAAGTGGTAATATTTGTTAGTGATCAAATCAAAGATGGTATTTTAAAACATATGCTGACAGAAGGACCTAGAGGCATTTTAAGTATTAGGAAGTCTGTGAATTAGGTTGTTTGCTTTGTGGTGAGGTGTGAAACAAGATAAGCATTTTTGGAAAATGATCTTTGGGTTTGCTGAATCAGGTCAAGTGTGGTCAAGTCAGGAGAGCCCGCGATGCCAGCGTTCCCATGTTCTTTTCAGTTATGTTCCCCTGAATCCTGCTCCATGACCCTGGAAGAAAACACCAGAACAAGTAAACACACCCTAAAAGCAAAGTTATTTTCTAGTATGGTTGAAAAAACCTTCCCTTTTGGTTATTTGGAAGGCAGTACAGACGTGCGGTCCAGTGGTTACAGCCAAAGGCGGCGCGGGGGGAGTGGGGCCCCCGCCAGCCCAGCCAGCTGCCATGGCTCCCACGCGCTGTGTGGTCTTGACCCAATGCCCAGAAGAGTGAGGTTCCCCCACTCTCTACCTCTTTATTTATAAAAGCAAAAAAAACGAAAGGGGTGGGGAACCAGTGAGCTGAAATTTCTCAGGTTAGAAATATGTCCTCTTGCAATTAATCACTGCTAATTAGTTTTGTCTTCACCACAAATCTAAGAAGAGCTTTACCGCAGTCAGACTAAGAAAATCACGAACATTCTTGGGGTAAATTGATGTTTACAAAATTGACTTTTTGTTTGTATGGAAGGGCGGTGATGATGGTGTCCAGCATTGAGATATATTGGACTACTTTTTAACTTTCTCTTCTTGGAACTGCTTGGCTGAAATGAATGTCATCTTTCTGCTATAGTCATCATTGGCTATGCCAGACGTGTGGATGGATAATAATACCCTGGTTTGGCCTAATTTTTCCACCTACGTCATACCTGTATGTTGTCATCCCAGGAAGATGTCAACTTACCAAGGGCAGGGGTTGATCACGTCCTTTATGTCTTTAATATCACCTCCATGTGGTGCATAGAGTGCTGTGAAACATCATGAGTAGTCATTACTCACTGAATTAACTTGCAGGCAATGAGTCGGGTGGTGGTCTGTTATCTAGTCCATAATCAAGTTCATTTGTTCTGGGTCATTTATTGGGTTCTGGTCATTATTGAGCCACCATAAATAGAAATCCATGAAGACAAAGATCTTCACTTTCTTGTTCATCACTTTAACCCCAGCACCTAGAACAGCTCCTGGCAATTTAGCTAACTTTCAGGGCTTGCTTACTGCCAGGGTGGTAAATGTGTCAGTCTGTAGGATCTGATCAGTCTTTAAGGGTCCTTCTAGCTCTGAGATGTGAATCTAAGTCTTCTGACTAAACAACCAGTCAAGACCTAGCCATTCAGAGTTGCCGAGGATCCTGCCTCAGACTTCTCCTACCCCTTTGGCTGTTCATTTAGAAAGTTTTTCTACATATGCTGGATTGGAGGTGAGCAGACCATGAGAGGAATCCATTGCATGAGTCACAGGTGTGGCATGAGTATTGGTTTCCTAGGGCGACTGTAGCAACTTGCCACACACTGGGTGACTCACAGTAATAGAAACATATTCTCTCACGGTACTGGAAGCCAGAAGTCCAAAATCAAGGTGTTGTCAGGTCCCTCTGAAGGCTCCAGGGAAGGATCCTCCCTTGCCCTTTCCAGCTTCTGGTGGTTCCAGACATCCCTTGGCTTGTGGCTCCATCATTCTCGTTTCTGCCTCTGTCTTCACGTGGCCTCTTCTCTTTGTTTTCTTTTCTGTCTCTAATGAGGACATTGTCAGTGGATTTGGGTCCCACTCAGGTAATGCAAGGTGATCTTTTCGCAAGACCTTTAACTTAATTGCATTTATTTCAGAATAAGGTCACATCCATAGAATCTGCGGTTGAGGACACAGACCTTTTTGTGGGCCACCATTCAACCTCCCACAGTGAGGTATTTTCCTTTTTTCTGGTCTCTGTATTTTAGAGGTGTCATGTGTCCTCTTTGCTGCCAACATTCAGCTGTGAGATGCCTCTGACTGGGGAGGTTCTCTTCTGGGTGTGTCTCTGTTTTGTTTTTCTGTTGTCTAAGTCAGAGGTACTCACATGTGTTTTGGTGTTCGCCTGGAGATGACTGTCTAATTCCCCTTCAGGGTTCCATGTAGATGTCGCAGTATGGCGATGAACAGAGGAAACTCTTGATTCCTTGGTGGAGGTGATGGGGTTGGGAGACTGTTGATAGAAAAGTGAAAAGTTATTTTTAGAAAAAATGGATCCTGACTCTGTTCCATGGACCATTCTTCCATTATTCAAAGGTACAAACAGATACTATATTTGCTCAGTCATTGCTAGACTCTCATTATCACTGGCAATTGGCTGTTACTATATATTTTTAAAAACATCCCAACTGTACTTGTTTGTTTTTATTAGGTGGTTGTAGCCACAGTATCATGGAGAGGATGTAACTTATGACACTTTGCTCTGGCTCATGCATTAAAGTTGTGCTGTGGTCCAACCTGATGAACCTGATCACCTCACACTCTCTGGATCCCCACTGCCACTCTCATTTGTTGATGTACGGGGGAGGTGAGCTGCTCTTCAAAATTTAGTTAGCTTTGTGTAGTGGCGGTATCATGGCCATGAGGTTTATCCGAGGCACGATTATTGCTAATTGAAAACTTTTCCCAATACCCCACCATGACGACTTGCAATGTAGTCAGCATTGGCAATTTTTGACGGTCCTTATGGTGACTAAATAAAAAAATAAATAAATAAAAATAAAAAATAAACAAAATTTAGAGCCTCTGGAATTTTCAATTCAATGACGATTTATTGAGTATAAACTGTGTACCAGCCACTGGATAGGTGCTGAGAGAGTTAACAAGCAAACAGATCAGGTACCTGCACTTGTGCTGGAAATAGTTCCCTTTTTCCTTCTCTTGTACCTTTTTCCAACCTTGAACATCGTAGTAGTTAGTTGTTTTAAACTGAACAACTTTTTCATTTTTAAAACCTTCATGCAAAAAGTCTTTGCGCACCAAATGTCTACAGATGTGGTCCATCATGGTTTGAGTCCCATTTCTCCTAGGCCTGGAGCTTTCAGCAGTCTATTTCAAGCACCCGCCTGTTTCTCTACCTCCTTCCTTTCTAACTGGTTGGTTCTTCAAGTCCTGACCCTGGAGAGCACTGTGTTATGCTAGTTCACTGTTTTAGGACTTGCCGAAGTTAGGAAGCCTGTCCTGCATGGACAAGGTTGTTCTTTTACTCATTTTTATTTCAGTGAGGTACAACTTATGGGGTGCTGGTTGACAAGAGAACAGCCAAAAGAGTTGTACTGTTCCTTGTTTCCTTTCAGATACAGTGAACTAGGTGTTACCTCTGCCTGAAGGTATAGACTTCTTCAGCCATCTGCCTGGGATGGGGCCACAGAGATGTCTCGGTTTGGCATCAGAGATGACTTCCCACAGAATCTTGGTTGGCAAAGTCCCTTTGGGGTGGGGTACATCAATGCCAGAATCGCAGTCTTCAGACCGGGGTCTCTGTTGGTGCCTGATCATAACTCTCTTGCCTCCTTTGGACCACTGAGGGATAAGTTTCTTCCATTCTTTCATAGATGTTGCGAGGCAAGCCAGTATGCTGTCTGAACAAAGGGTCTCTAAGTAAGGGCTTTACAAATATGACACATTCTAATCCCACAGCCTGTCTCTGGGGAAGGGCATCCAGACTTTGGGGGGAATTATAATACTAAAGACCAGTAGACAGTCATCATGAACTTTGTATCCCACTCTTTCTATGAAATAGAAGAATGTTAGGCCTCATATATGGGATTTTTTTTGGGGGGGAATTTATTGCAATATTCACCCAATTTAGAGCCACACTGGGCTGTGCCTTCTTTCTCTGTTCCTGTGGTCAGAGCTCTGGCTGAGTCGCTTTGTTCTTGTAATTAAAAATTCCCGAGGTTACTCTCCTCTGTTCTATAGATACGGCCTTTATCGATTTGAGAATTGCCTTTCCCACTCAGCCCCAATACTTCTGGAGCCATTCAGGTGGTCCTGTTTCTCTCCAGCTCTCTGTTTTGTTCCTCCCTGAAAACACACTGCTTCCTTCCTAGTCCCAAATCCCCGGCGACCCATCTAGCATCTCTACACCCTCCCCTCTTGGAAACTCGCCACTTGCCCTGCCTAGATCAATAACTTTTTCAGATATCACCTTATCTGGCACAGAGCAGCACTCAGTACGTGCTGAGTTAGCGTGTGAAACTGGACTAGTGTCCGGTGGGTTGATGCGACGTCAACTCAAATGTGTTTCGGGTGTTTTGATGCCCAGCTGACTAGTCCTAACCCTGGGTCCTTATGGGGACATTGGAGTGTCTGTCTTAAGTTTCTAGTTTGTTTAGTTAGGAATATGCACTATACTTTTTAATTGAGGTATTTGGTAGGGGGCCAATTCCTATATAGCTTAAATGTCATTAATTTAATAATCACTTTTGGGGAGCAAGAAGGAAACGTTTCACTAAATATAAACATGGATTATAAGATGTGCTCTGATTTCAGGAAAAAAGGTGTTTTAGAATCAAGGAGCTATGGTACATCAAAATTCCTAGTGATTTGCTGTGATTGGCCTATGTAGGAAAATGGACTATATAGGAAAATCATGTAGCAGGAAGTTTTTTGGTAGGAGGGGCATCATTAGCGACTTCTTTGCAAATCCAACGAATACTATGGACTCTCTAAGAAACGAGCACACCTACAAGAGAATTTTGGCACCACATTTATGAGGATTGATGGATCCTCTGAATCTATCTGTATTACAAATCGCCAGCATCAAGCATTGTAGAATAGCATGTCCTTGTTTGACACTGTTGGGAAAGCTCTCCAAGGAATGGCTGAGGAAGACATTTTGTAACGTTTTGTTAATGTATCAGGAACCTTGTTTAGATTGTTAACACCAAAAGATTCTTTAGGCCTTTAACAGGGAAAATGGAAGTAGACAATGACCAATTCCAGATGTTAGTCTCCTCATGGCCCGACTCTTTGGCTAGGATGCATCTCATGCTGTCCTTATGCAACTTGCAGCTCACTCAGAGTGAATCCTTATAAAGCGTTCTGCTTACTTGGCTTTACTCCCCTAGAATGCCAGAATCTTGGCTGCAGCAGTGAGTGGAGTCTAGCCAGCCTGGTTACTTCTTTAGAACAGTCTCTGGAGGGCTTCTTTTACTTAGGACTTTTGAAGACAACAGAGGATTAGTTGGGAATAACTTAAACCCATACTATAAAATGAAGCCATGCATGGTATTAAGCATGATTAAAGGTGCAGGGGTCCTTGTTTATCTAAGTTTTCATTATCTGAGTCCTTGAAGTTATAAGCTTACCTAGGGAAGCAGAAGTGATGTTTAATGGAAAACATTAACTGATGAGTGATCACTGATCAAAATTAATCATAGCTCAAACAGTCATCCCTATTTAACACTTTATTTTAAGACATCCTGTCTGTGTCTTGGTCTGTCTCAGAATGACAGATAAACAATCAAAAGCAGGAAAAAGAAATTATTAGTCTTACAAAAGATGCAGGATTTTATGAAATCCATGAAAGTGGTGTTGGAGACCTCCTGAATAGTGTATGTAGTCATGGACAAAGGAGGGTTTGGCAGTGTTAGAGCAGTTAGCAGTTGATCAGGAGAAAACACAGGATGAGATGATGACTTGATAGGCACTTGACAGAGAATGATTTGAATTGTAGGATTTGGAATGGACTCTGGGAAAATTGATGAGGCTCTCAATTGTTTTTGCAAGAATGACCATCTTTTGGATGGTGCTGTTAAAATTGAACTTTTAATGAATATCTTTACAGTATTATCATAAAATCTGGTAAGAAATATGGTATCTCTCATCAACATTTAATTTAGTCTTTTGAGATTTTGTGCACTTAAGAATGTAAAATCTTACTTAAATATAAGGCAGTCTTATTTTGATTATTTGTTATTTGATTTCTCAAAATGAAGTTCCATTCAGGCCCCTACCCTCCTGCCCCAGACCATCATTTGACATAAAATGTTGCTTCTCACATTAAGGGGATTGACTTTGTGCCTTTGCCTTGGTACCAATTATCCTATGGTGATAAGGCCTTTTTCCTAAATGCTATTATGCTGTGTAATAGGCAGTGGTTTTGATATAGATTTCTAGGTCCTCCTCTCTATGGAGAGTCTCTGATCTAGTTTGATCTAGATTTCTGTGCCACACTGTTTTTATTCCCTGCTACCCTGTGCTGGGAAGCCTCTTCTTGCATTGTAATGCACACTGCTTTTTATAGAAAGTGCGCCAGCATTCTGTGCCACGACTCAGAGTTCAGTTTAAGTACAGGGAATTTAGCAATTGAACTGTGAAGGAAACTTGTGCCTGTCAGAACATGGCAAACATCTTTCTCCTCCTTTCTCTTTCTCTTTCTTGCTGCCTTTAAATCCTCCCACTTTCATATATTGCCTTTTGCATATGCTCAAGTTCTCGATCTGGAAAGGTACTGGAACTGTGGCATAAGCCTTTGAGATATACTGCAGATAGCTTTTCTAGAGAGACTTCTATTGCATAATGTTTCAGGTAAGGATGACTTGCAACTTTATCATAACTTGAACACATTTGAAATAACAGAGGGAAATGTGTGTAAGGGGCCTTCTCTCTGTTTGTCTTACAATAAAAGCCAGTAGTGAAAAATTCAGAGGACAGATATGAAAATTTGAACAGAGGCCCCCGAGCATGGATGGTCATTTTTCAGTTAAGGGATATTTGGGGGGCTTCAAGTCGTGTTTGGATATACCATTCCCTCTCCCCCTGATTTGGCACCCAGATGATGTTTTAAACAAGTTTTATAATTGTGTTGACTCAGCTTTTATGCAAAAATAATCTCTGTAAAACGCCTAAATATTTAGTTAACTAGAAGATTGAAAAGCCTCTGAAGTGCTGTCATTACCAGAGCTAAAAATAAATGCACGAATCATATTTTAAAAAATAAACAGATTCTTTTTTCATTAACCTTCTTTAAATATTGTGACCTGGAGATATAGGTATGCTAATACGTAGGGGAAAGTATCATTATAAAATTAAATATATAGAGAAAAATGTGCATGTTTGTTTTTTAGTCCATGTTTCCAGTGTAATAAGGAATGATTAAACTCACAGACCATCAGAGCTAGCAGAGACCTTAAAAATCATCTTGAACATTTGTCTCATTGATAGAAAAAAAGGCCCAGAGAAGTAAAATGAATTTCCTGAATCCCACAAGTATAGTGGCACAGTCAGGACTAGAACCCAGGGCTGCTGCCGCCTAATTTTATGCTCTTTTCATTATGCCATGCTATTATGTGGACATTTGTAAGAATGGCATAGTATAGAAGCTCACTTTTATTTTATTTTATCATTCTTTGTCAAACTTACTGGACAGTCCGCTCAGTGTATTAGTTTTCCATCAGTGTAACAAAGCACCACAAACTGAGTAGCTTAAAACAACGTCCGTTCTTCCGTTTGTCAGCTCACAGTCCTTCAGCTGAGAAATCTGGTGTGGTGAGTCCGGTTCTCTGCTCAGGCTGGACATTCAGGTGTTGGCTGGCTGTGCTTGGGGTCCTTTTCCAAACTCATTGCTGTGATTGGCAGAATTCAGTTTCTTGTGGTTGTAGGACTTGAGTGTACCCATCCTTGCTGGCTGTCAACTAGGATCCCTCTTCTAGAGGCAGTGCCCTGTTCCTCGTCACGTGACTCTGCCACGAGCAATCCAATGACAGCATGCTTTTTTTTTTGTTTGTTTTTTTTTTTTTTTGAGACAGAGTCTCACTCTGTTGCCCGGGCTAGAGTGAGTGCCGTGGCGTCAGCCTCGCTCACAGCAACCTCAAACTCCTGGGCTCAAGCGATCCTCCTGCCTCAGCCTCCCGAGTAGCTGGGACTACAGGCATGCGCCACCATGCCCGGCTATTTTTTTCTGTATATATTTTTAGTGGGCCAGATAATTTCTTTCTATTTGTTAGTAGAGACGGGGTCTCTCTCTTGCTCAGGCTGGTCTCAAACTCCTCACCTTGAGCGATCCACCCGCCTCGGCCTCCCAGAGTGCTAGGATTACAGGCATGAGCCACCGCGCCTGGCCCCAACGACAGCACATTGAATCCTCCCTGTACTTCACATTTCTTCTTTTTTAACTACCAGATAAAATTCCCTGCTTTCAAGAGTTCATGTGATTCGATTAGGCCCATTTGGTTAATCTCTGTATTTTGAGGTCAACTGACTTGGGATATTAATTATATCTACAAAACCCCTTCACAGTTGTATAATTCCTAGATAAGTGTTTGATTGAACAACTATGGGAGGGAAATCTTGGGGGAGCCATCTTTAGAATTCTGCTGGCCACACCCAGCTTATCTGGTGGCTAAACTTTGGGCCAACCCTACCATTGGTGACACTGTTGTGAACCTAGAAATAAAGATGGAAAAAGGCAAATATGTGGGATTGGTGTATTTTTGTATTCCAAGGGCTCAGGGCTGGAAATGCCCTCAAGGCAGCAATAACTGCCACAAAACCCATGCACTTGATTGCATAGAAAAGGCAGAGTTGTGCCTGATGGCCACAGCTGAAGTCTCCAAATAAGGCAGCTGGGACATCCTGATGCAGCAAAAGTTGATTGTTGGTAGCAGAACAAAGAAATTAATTATAAAAGCACAGTGATCTTGGTTTACACACCTCTGCCCTCCTTATAACGAAAGAGCACCAAATAGTATTAATAACAATGAACCCAAGTCGGCAAAAAACATTGAGTTTTATATACTGAGTTTATCATCTATGAAATACAACAGTATCCCCTTATCCACAGTTTAACTTTCTGCAGTTACCAGCTGTCAACTGTGGTCCAAAAACATTAAATGGAAAATCCCAGAAATAAACAATTCAGAAGTTTTAAATTGTGTGCCATTCTGAGTAGTGTGATGACATCGCCAGGAAAGTTAATCATCCCTTTGTCCAGTGCTATCCAACCATTAGTCACTTAGTAGCCATCTAGGTTATCAAATGAAAAAAAAAATATATAGGGCTTGGTACTATCTGGGGTTTCAGGCATCCACGGGGGGTCTTGGAATGTATCACCTGTAGATAAGGGGGTCTACTGTAAAGTGAAAGAAAGTCCTATCAAAAAATGGTTTAAAGTTTTGTACCTAAAAGGGCTAAGCTAACTCAGAAAAATAGTCCACTTTAGTGGAACTCCAGTGGCTTCTCATCATGTAGAATAAAACCCAAAACCCCTGATGTGGTTAGAAAGGCCAGCTTCTTTGGCCGTCTCTCTTTGCTCCAAGTATGCCAAGCTCCTCCCAACCTCAGGGCCTTTGCACATGCCATTCTGCCAGTCTTCAGTGCTCTTCCTTCAGTTTTTCACATGCCTTTTTACATAGCTCACTCTTTCTTCTTCAGATCTCAGCCTAAATGTCACTTGCTCAGAGAGGTTTTTCCTAATTATTTTATAGAATTACTACCTTACTGCTTCCCAAATCACCTGCTTATCTTCAGAACAGCCTACTTTGTTTGCTTCTTTATGATTTGTCTCCCTCCTTTAGAATGGCACTCCTTTGAATTAGACCTTACCTAATGCACCTTTGTCTCTCTCATGTCTAGATCAGGGCCTAGCACGTAGTAGTCACCAGAGACATTAAATGTTCTGTTGTCACGAAGGGAAATCATGGAATTACAGGGAGTAGCGTTCTCAGTTTTAGGAAATCTCAGCCTGTCCCTTGACCTGTTGGTACTCTGAATTACCGCTTTGGCAATTGAGATAAGAATGGTGTAATGACTACCCCAAGATCATGTGCTTAATCGTAGTAAGAGATAAGATTGGTCTCCTGAGCCCTTGATATTTTCAGCTATTCTCCCACAAGGAATTAGTCTATTTCGAAAAAAATTTAACTTCTAGAGTTCCTGCCTCTCTTAAATAAAATTAAATAAATAATAGTCTTCTAACATCTCATTTGAAGTGTTTTTGGTTTGCTCTCCTTATTCTGTTCATGTTTTTGCTGCTTGCAAATTCTCTTTCAAATTCGTTTTTATTTTTAATATCTGTTAGACAAAAATGATGATAGATCTGTCTCTCTCCTGGTAGAAATTACACATCTTTTGAACAGTGTTCCTGACCCTCAGCATTCCTGGCTTTGTTAAAAATATCATTGACCCTTTGAGATACTGGTGTGATTGGTATCGAGACTGACTTAATGAGAAACTTCAAAGGTTCAAGCAAAGCAGGAGAAATCTGAGTGGTGAGAAAGTATAGTATGGAAATTATTTCCTAAATAAAACCTGCTCTGTGCTCATCTTTTCCAAATTATATCAGATATTTCATTCTCTACTGAAATTTAAATGAGGTTTATTTCATTTGGGCAACTCCATGTGAACTTAACATATTTGAAACTGTGCTTTCAGGTTTTTGTTTGTTTTGCATTTTTTGCATTTTTTAACCTCAGTTCAGTTCTCAGCCAGGAGTTGTTTTGAGTAAACAGGAATTCACAATGTACTGGATGGGTGGGGTCGCTTTTGGCTTTTAACTAATGGTAAAGAATAGGAGAAAACAATAACAACAGAAAGAATAAGAAAAGCCAAGACTCTCTATGCCCAGTTTTCTGGATCATCTGAATTGTTGCATAATAGTAATACCATGACCGATACTGGCTATCTTTAGAGTTGTAATTTTTTTCCAGTTTATAGACTGCCAGCCAGAACATCCGAAAGCATTTTTCTTGTTTGGCTAATAAGCATGATGTTTGTTTGTTTGTTTTTTAACTCTCTGGTTGATGAAGCTATTTATGTGCAAAGCTTTGCTTCTGTTTGCGTGTGAGAGAAATAACATGAGCCCCCCCAAACAGGCAAGTCAGATGAAGTGTAGGGGTAGAACAGAGGGTGGGCACAACCTATAATTACAGAGAAGGTTTAACTCTTGATACCCAAATATCAAGATTACTTACAAACAGATAAATTAAGGATAAAATAACTTATATGTCAAAATTATCCCACATATTCATGGCTTATAAGGGATTATTGTGCCTGCTTTATTAGACTATCTGCAATATTTTTTACAGATCATCAAATACTTAACAGAGGGAAAAACTGAAAGCTAAGTGTTCCAAGTCATTAATGATTAAATAGCAATCAGAAATCAAGATAAAGCAAAGTTAAATTATAATGATTTTTTTAAATGGACATAAGGATCAATGAGAAATCAAGATAAGGCAAAGCTGAAATTATAATACTTTGATGGATTTAATATTTCTAGTTTTATATGTTTTGTTTTAATTGACAGAGTTCTGAAATGCTAGACTGCTTCCATATAGGATACTGGGCAACTGAAATATAGCCCTTTACCCTTAAGGATGTAATAGTTAAGTTGAGGAGATCAAGACATACAAAAGATCAGTATGAAATATAAATAGGCTTAATGCAGTTTCTCAAACTTCAGTTTTCCTCCTACAGCCTTCTTGGTTTTGGTCATATCACCATAACATTTGTTTTATTTATTCATTATTTTTCTATGATTTGATTTACTTTCTTAAAAATTTCCTTTTAAAAAAATAAATGCATATCTTACTACATGAATCAGAATCACTTGCTATATAAGGAAATACTAAAATAAAATGATAACAACTGTATTGTTCTAACTAGATAACTAAATACTTTGGTTGCTAAAGTCTCTGAGCTTATCCCCTGCTTTCCTATTTAAAAAAAAAAATGGGCTGGGCATGGTGGCTCATATCTGTAATCCCAGCACTTTGGGAGGCCGAGGCAGGAGGATTGCTTGAAGCCAAGAGTTTGAGACCTTGCCTCTGCAAAAAGCCAGAAACATTGGCTGGGTGTGGTTGTGTGTGCCTGTAGTCTCACCTACTGGGGAGGCTAAGGCAGGAGGATTCCTTGAGCACAGGAGTTTGAGGTTGCTGTGAGCTGTGACAATGCCACTGCACTCTAGTGGATATTAGCAACTGTTAAATGTTATTGGAGACATGCTAATATCAAATGGAGGCTTCTTTTAGATGATCTCACAAAGTTTAAAAAAGAACAGGAGGGGAATCTTTTGCAGGTGGTGACACATACCCTGAGATGCATTCCTGAATGAATGCATCGGATTCCTGGTTCAGATTCCTGAAATCCTCTCTTGCACGATAGCGTAGGTCCCATACTTGGGGAATGCAGGCTTGATAGGATGCTGCTGAGATCCAGCCCTGGTGGTTTTGTTGGCCTTATTTTTTTCAGAGATGTCCGTTATGATACTTAGTGTGATGGGTCTATGTATTTGGTACATATTCTACGTAGGAGGAGAACAGCCCAAGTTATACTGTTTCTCCTTAGCACCTGCATTTGCAAAGGACTGTTCTGGGTACAGCAATCAACTCTTGATTAGTTGGTGAGGCAGAATAACCATGGTTAAGACGAAATAAATAAAACTAGCATGCTTTTGAAGAAAATGAAATTGCTGAGGAAGGAAAGCATCTCTAGTTTAGCGAGTTCTGATTGCCTGGAACTTGACTGCCTCCAACAGCCAGGGAGACCCTGCTCATCCTTTCTGGTCAGGTGTGCCCTTGCCTCATTGCAGCCCTGCATTAGCTGCTGTCTGCTTCCAGGCTGGGAGGCCCCATGGTATAACCAATTAGCTGGGGTGCAGGAAGTTTGAGGAGGTTGAATCATGTCTTTAAGCAAATCCTATCTTTTAAGTTAGAGCTAGAGCACTTTTTTCTGTACCTGCTCTTTTTTTTTTTTTTTCCCCCCGAAGACTGAGGCTGCTGATGATAGAATGATGAGGCTGATGACACTTTTTGGTACTTACTCTGTACCATCCTTTCTGCCAAGAGTGACATGTGTATTGTCTCATGGTCCTATAAGGGTAGGTACAACTATTATCCCTGCTTAGTATTTGAGGAAACTGAAAACTTAAAACATATCCTTAAATCTTTCAATTTAGCATGAGATTAATCTGGGAGAGCTTGCAGGCCTCTCTAATGAGCCAGGAGAAGAACAGGAGGGAGCCGATGGTGAGGGGGAGGTTGATTTCATTTTCTGACAGTGACACCTGGGGTGAAGACACTAAGCAGCAAGAGACAGTTCTGTGGGGAGGTCACTTAGTGGAGAAGGAGACAGTCAGAAGCAGTGAGGGGCCACGGCCAGCTCGCCCTGCAGCAGCGCAGGCCTGCTCCCCTCGGCTTCCCTTGCTGGACCGTTTAAGACAGTGGTTTGCTCAGAAACAAGCTGCTGTCCATAGGCCGTCTCCCAATATTGGAGGAAAAGAAAACACATCTGAACAGGGGACTTGGAGCCAACAATAGGGGACTACCTTATAAAGACTATTATCGCTTTGGGCCTTTTTTGTGTTTGAATGAAGGCTTAATCCCAAACCTTTGTATTGCATTTTTTATTATTTACTTATTTTGAGCCAGAGTCTCGCTCTGTTGCCTGGGCTAGAGTGCTATGGTGTCATCATAGTTCACTGCAACCTCCAACTCCTGGGCTCAAGCGATCCTCCTGCCTCAATCTCCCAAGTAGCTGGGACTGCAGGCATGCCACGACTCCCAACTAACTTTTGTATTTTTAGTAGAGAAAGTGGAGGTGGTCTTGCTCTTGCTCCGGCTGGTCTCAACTCCTGAACTCAAGCAATCCTCCCACCTCAGCCTCCCAGAGTGCAGGTGTGAGCTACCATGCCTGGCCATTTTTTTTTTAAATAAATTTTACTGTGTGTATTAAGGTATGCAACATATTGTAAGATACACACACACACACACACACACACACCCGCATATATATAGAGAGAGAGAGTAAAATGCTTGCTATAGTGAAACAAATGAACATATTCATTATCTCATATAGTTACCCATTCCCCTCTCCCCCAGAGCAGCCATAATCTACTCATTTAGCAAAAATCCTGTATATTAATACACTGTTGTTAACTATAGTCTTTATGTTGTACATTAGGTCTTTAGACTTGTCCCTCCTATATGTCTGTTGCTTTGTATCCTTTGACCTACTTCTCCCCATTTCCAATCCCCCACCCTGACCCTGGTCATCATTATCTTATTCTCTATCTCTGTATGTTTTACCTTTTGGGGGGGTTAGATGCTACATGTAAGTGAGATCATGCAATATTGTATTATTTTAATTTTTGTCTACTATGTTTTTAAAACGATAAATATTTTTATGTATTGACATAAGGTTATCTAAGTAAATTTTCATTTCATTTCATACCCTATTTTATTAAATTTTTACTGTTAGTAAGAATTTATTTGAGCCTATTTTAGAGTAGTACTCCCGCTTTAGACCAATGAACTGAAAGTTAACTGTAGGGTGAAAACAGACCCTGACAGCCCAGAGTGGGTTAGAACGCGTGCTGGGCACTCAGATGAGGATGTTCATTGCAGCACTGGTGAAAAAGCTAAGATGGAAGGAACAGAGAGAGAGATAGATAGACAGGCATTGCTCACATGGGGCCGGTCCATTCCACTGTGGTTATGTCCATGCAGCGGGATACTGTGCAGGGCTTTTTTACATGATGCAGGTCCGAGTGCGCTGGCAGGAAAAGCACCGTGGCAGGAGTGACATCCAAAACTTTTTGAGTAATGTGATCTCATTTGAATAAATAAAAGGATGTTTGTGAAGTCTGTGCCCATGCTCTTCCTAGTATGTAAATAATTTCTAGGGAGGGTACTCAAAGATTTAACAGTTGAGACCTTTGGGGAGAGAGAATAGAAGACTTTAACTTCTAATTTTTCATTTTCTTGTATAGTTTGATATACCCCATGCACATGTATTACTTTTATCTAGACAATAACAGTAGTGAAAGTAATACCTACTGGTAACGAATAAAAGTAAAATTTAAACAATATATCTCTTTGTACTCCTTAATTGAAATTAAGCCATGGATGTGTCTCTAGGAAGCTAAGTCTATTACATACCTGAAGACCCAGGACATTTTCTTTCTCTTTTCTCCCTCCTCCCAGGCTTTACGAAACTGTAGTTATTTATTCCATGGATGTTCAAAAGTAGGTCAGCAACACAACCAAAAAAAGCCTCTCGGCTGGCTTTTTGGGGGTGGTGAGAGGGGAGGGTGCTAGCACAGGATGTCAGCCTTCCTTGATCTTCCTTTGCCTTTTTGTGTTTGTTGCTGGTTTCTAATCATTTTCCTCCCCTTTTCCACATACATTTTGAAGATTATTTTAGGCTAGGCAGTGCCCTAACATTTTTAGCTTTTGCCTTCTGTATATTTGTAGTGTGTTTTTAGAGTCCGTTTATTTTCTTATTTTCTATTTGATCTATTCCATTAAATTTTATATCTAGTGCTTCATTGCTTCTCATCCTGATTACTCCTGGTATAGCTCAGTGTGCATGTCTGATTGTGGTCATTCCCTTGTTGTCCTGTTCCATTCATTCCTCTTAATCTCTGTACTTTAGTGGTGGTTTTTTTAATATCTGGATAATTCAGTGTCTCTGACCCAAATAGCCAGTGGAGCTTTTCTTGACCTCCCTAGTTATGAGAGCTGAAATGACACCCCCCAGCCATCAGGCAGAAGGGGCCCTAGCTCTCCATGTCATCTTGTTCTCTTGACATCTAAACCTTGGTAGGATGATGCTTATAAGCTCCTCCTAAGGAACTCGAATGTTTAAAAATGTTGGAAAATTGGAGTCAAAAGCCCTTTTTACGTGGGCTTTTCATGGGAATAGATGAATTCATATGCAAATATTGCTTAATGTTTTATTTTTAAAAGGCAGCCACTTTACAAACTGACTAAATGTTTACAAAGTATTTTTTCTAAACGTCACCCCGTTTAATATGTGAGTAGTTACAGTGGCTGTCATCACGTGTGGGCGAGGAAGGCGAGCCTCCTCCGGGTTCAGGCCTTCGGACTGCAGGGCTGCAGCGCTGGGCTTTTCCTTCCTCCGCACTTGGTCTCCACGGTAGCGCTGCTGAGAGCGTTTGGGGAGCTTGTCTTCAGGAAAGCCTTGCGTCTTTTTGGAAATAGCTTTTCCCCAGCTGCTTAGCATCACTGATGTTTCCCCTTTTGTCCCTCCCTCCTTCCCTCCTTCCTCCCTCCCCGTTTTCAAGACCTCCCTTTCCATTTTGCGTGGCCCTTCTCCACGCACACATGCTCCATTCTCTCGCTTCTCACTTCACCTGAAGAGTGAAAAATGGCTTTTTCCATTCGTCCATCCCTGCCGTGCTTTGTTTTCCTGTAACATCTAGCACCAAACTCAGCTTTTCCCAGAGTCTTGCCTGACCTGGTACATCCAACTTTGATCATTTCAAATCTCCATTCGCCCTTTGCCTACAGAAAGATCACATCTTCTGTCCTGGGCCCTGGTGGAGGGGAAGCGGTTTGTCATGGCAACAGTGGCAAACGGAGAGAGGAAATTGGGTGTCTAGTCTGCCGTCCTGCTGAGCTGCACGGCCTTGGTAAAGTCCTTCACCCTTTCTAGACCTGTGAGTCTGCAGCTTTAAAATGAAAGGGGTGGGACGAGAGATTCGCCACTAAATTAATAGTTTTCAAATTATGTTACAGGAATCTCTGGGAGTCTGTGGTTGTTGAGTTGAAAGGAAGGCTTTCTCCTGGCTCCTCCCGGAGCTGCCTTGTCCTCTGTTTGATGTCCTGGGGCTTCACATTCGATTTTATCTGTCTAGCTACTTATTTTTGATAAAAGATATTTTCTGCTAATATTATAGTTTTAAAACCATCAGATTACATGATCCTAATATGGTCACTGTCTCTTAAGACATAATTCGTTACTTTATAAACAGTTTTAATTTGACTTGGCCTTGTTTTTTAGATGTCTCCTATGTATATAGTCCCCTGGTCTAGAGTATATGAACTTTGCTATTCCAGGTGGCTAAGGTTGTTGTGTATATTCTTCGTTACCCCAGGTACCTAAGATTACTTAATGCAGGAGTGTATATGTGATAAAGGTAGCTCTAGTCTTGGTGTCATGGGTCATCTGGGTAGTATTAAGAAAGCATAATAAAATTGGTTGAGGCACAGCATACATGCGCTTATTGTAAATGAATTCAGCTAGAAGTATTCTTCAGACAACAACACTAGAGTGTGGCCTCTGAACACAAGTAACTGCTTAGTCTGGTGTTCAGTTGGGGAAACCACTGTATGAAGGAAGAACTCTCTGCGGAACGCTGGCGGGCAGTACCATGCAGTTCAAACAAAGCACAGTATCTTCTGCTGCATGCTTGGCTTAAGGGCTTTCCAAGAGAAATTCTCACTCTGTCTGGGTTTTGCCTTAAACTTCAGCTTCCAAAACTAACACCCACGTAAGATTGTGATATCACCATATTCTATTTCACTTCATTGGGGGTTCTTTCCCATGAAGGATTCTGCAGATTTTTATTATGGGGTGATTCCACAGTACTACTTGACTCCTCTAAAAGCATTTTTAAAAATCTTTCTGCAATAGGAATATGAAACCATTTAAAAAGGACCTCCTTTAAGGAAATTGTAGGTTTATAAAGCGAGTGAGCGCACTGATGTCATGCTAGCAGTCAGTGCGGAGCAGCTACTGCTTCTGAGGGGTGGGGTTGTCGACTGTGGAAAGACAGAGCCTCTCGATCTCCATTTGGTCCTTTGCAGACCCTGACAGTGGCCCAAGAATGAGGTCTCTGTAATGCCAAGACATTTGACCCAGTCATTATTACGATATTTTTGTATAGTGTCCACGAAGTTTTTAACATCCACACATAATAAATGTATCCATTCAATATACATGCAGGGAATAAAAGCATACCCAAATACGACTGTATATTGAAAAATTCCAGCTTCATAAGATATCCTGCTGGGAAAAGATATTTTTTTACATGCCAAAAATATAAATTGAGACCTTACTCAACTAGATTGGAAAGACAGTTCTGTAGAGACATCTGGTTCCCTGTAGGTGGAATTTCAACTCTTAAAATCAAGCATACCAGCTTAAGTCGTGTGTGAACTAGAGAGATTTCAGATTTTGACCCTGCTGGGTCAAGCTTTTCTTCGGTGTCATTCTCGGGTAGGTTCTTCTCATTCTGTCAAAGACAGGCCCTGTGAACCAGCAGCTCCTGCTCTGCACCGTACCCGCTTAGCGTGGAAGAACATACCTCTTCCCTAATGTTCCAGCAAAGTTCTTGGGGCTAACTTTGTCCCTGGCCTGGGCCAGGTCCTGTGTGCATTCCTGAAGTGGTCCCTGTGACCTGAGTCACATGCTAGCCCTGGACTTAGCTCCACCCAACCACACAAACAGAGATGAGGGAAGGGGTGGTGCCCTAGAGGACAATTGGGAAGTGTTACCAGGAGAAAGAGGAATGGATTCTAGGCAGGCAAAATGAACACACGTTCCTCATAATGAGCAATCGCAAGAGGTCATGTAGACAAGTTGCAGAAGAGGTATTGGTGGATTGGTGGTGTGGGTAAAGAAAATTATATAAATGTAATACCTCTGCCCTGGGTTCTTCCTTACCGTTTACGATCTGTGTCTTTTGTTTTGTGGCATTGCTGGGCCAATAAAGAGGACTTCAAACAGATATTCAGCACTTTGTTTTATTGGCACACACAGAGTCATCAATTCACCTTATTTTGCAAAGAAAGAAGGCAGAGAAAGAATCCTGTTTTGATTTCTTGATTTGCTTTAGAAGCACATAGAAGGTCAGAAAATTTTTGTTGGATTGAATTGCCTGGAGGTCCTGGGGCTGCCACAGGTCAGCCAGGTGGTTTTTCCCCTGTGGGATGCTGATCTTCAGACATTTGTGCTGAACCCAGCAGTTTCCTGGGCGTAGGAGTCAACCTTTGTGGGCTCGGCTGCCTCCAAAGCAGCCGCCTCCAGAAGTCACCGGCGATCTCCTGGTTAAGAGAGAAAATGGAAGGTGGTAGGGAGAGGAAGAAAAAACATTTCACACTTTGCCTCCTCAAAGACAGATCTGTTATCCTCTCTTGACCACAAAAATTCACTGAGGAAGTCGGTGAGTCAGAGATGCGCCAGGGTGTAAGTCGTCAGCAGAGCTGAGCAAGCCTCTGGTATCTGTATTTTTCTGTTCTCGCTGCTGCTGCTGCTTTCCTTCCAGGCTGCGTTCGCCAGCATGGGAAACAGGAGCACTGCCTTGCAAGGCATCATCAGCCCATGGGCAGGGGGGTTGGCAGGTCCCTCACGGAGTCATGGGAAGGTGACCTGGTTTCTCTTGACTATTCTGACTTTATTTTTAATGATTCTGATGTCTTGAAAGTATTTTCCATTTCATTCCTGAGTTCTTGCAGACCTCCCCATAAATGAGCATATTCAGTCTTAAAATTTTTCTTTCTGTATTAATTGAGGTGGGGCTGGATTTTGTCTCCTTGGGTCTTAGCTGTATGGGGTGGGGGGTTCAGGGCATGCCCAAGGCCTCACAGGCCACCTGTGATAGATGCTGGTTGAAGGGTGTCCTCTTTCCTCAATAGCAGTATCTCCCCCCATTTTTTTTTCCCACTTCTTCACCTCTCTCTCCAGCAATGAGGAGGTATAAGATAATGTCTAGAAACGCTTCAGTTCCTTTTGGAGAAAGGCACACTGGCCATGTACCTCTTGTGTCCACATCTAGAGAATACATAGCCGGGATTAGCGGGCGGCCACTCTTGTCATTGAACTAAGCAATTCCAAACCGGAAACTGAAACTCCAGTGTGTAGTGTGTTTGATGGTGGCCAAGAGTGTGGTTGGGTTTCTTACAACCCGGTTTGCATTCAGGCCTCATCCCTGACTATTTGAATAATTTTACACCCCAGGTTCTTATCTGTCAAATGGGGGATGATTTTAACATTGATCTCATAGAGTTCTCTGCACAGGTAAATGAGATAATCCGTCGAAATCACTGGGCACGATATCTGCCACGTAGTGAACACTTTATACATGTTACTGTGAGTATCTTAATCCCAGAGCTTTATCATGTCAAGAAGGGAGTTTGCCTTTTTTGTAAAGATGGAAATTTTTCACAATAAAAAATTGGGGGAAAATACAAAGAAGCATAATGAATGATATAATGACCAACCGTGTCTCACCAGTCAACTTCACCAAGTCTTGACGCTTTACCACATTTATTTGAGATTTTTTAAAGGAATTAAAGCATTGCGGATTCGTATCTTTTGACAAAGCAATGCTATGGTAAAGGAAAAAGACGGGGGGACTGTCTAAAACAAAAGCAAATAAGACACCTAATCAAGTGCAGCGGGTAGACCTGGCCTGGGCCCTTATTTAAGCAAAACAATTACAAAAAGACCTTTTAGAGACAATTACGGAAATCTCCATGTGGACTGTATGTCAGATGATATTAAGGAATCATTAATTTTGTTAGGTTTGATAATAGCATGGTGATTATTTATGAAAAATAAAATATTATTAGTTTGAAGATGGGAATTTGTAAGAAAGAAGTTTTTTCTTTTTAACGTTTCCTAATTTTTCCCCCTTAATAAATACCAAGTTACCTTGGCAGTTTTAACTAGGTGCTATTTCCCTCTTCTCTTCACTTTTTCCCCTATGTTTCCTGAAGCCCGATGTCCCGGCTGGCGTCAGAGTTTTGCTCTACTCTGGCTCGCTGTGTAAATTCTTCCCTGCTGCAGCTGCTGCCACGTCCAGAGGGTACGAGGCGTGTGACTCAGTGTGTCACTTAGGATCTGGCAAACATTTCTGTCTCTTGAGGACTGGGAAGGCCACTGATGGGGCCACGTTATCAAGGACCTACAGAAGAAAGCAGTGGGGACAGACTGATAGCTTTTGAACTATTTTAAAATTTCTTCCATACACAATCAAGGAAAATGCAGAGACAGAACCTCCAACTTCTAGATGCGTTGTCTGTCTCCAGGGCAAAGAGGGTACTTGTGTGAGAATTAAAGGAAACTGCCCCACAGTGAGCCCACTCCCAGGAGGTAATGCCGTATTAAGTTCCCTCTCGGCAGGCACTGCTGGGGGCTTGCAGGAGAGGAGAGAGGGATGTGGGAGGTAGGCAGACAGCACTTCCTGCCTACTGTCAATCCCTGGCCAGCAGCTAAGAAGCTCTGGAGTGAGATCTTCAGAGAGGAATGTCACCTGGGGTGGATCTCACTGTGTTGTCACTTTCAAGCCAAATTTATACATAAGTAACCACCAACCAGATCAAGATACAGAACATTTCCACCATCCCAGAAGGCTGCTTAGTGCACTCAGTCAATACCTCCTTCCCTCTCCTGCCACCATGGATTAACGTCCCTGTTACTGTGCTTCGTGGAAGTGGAAACATACACCATACTCTCGTCTTGTGTGGCTTCTTTCATTCAGGATGTTATCTGTGAGATTCATCATCCATGCTTGCATGTAGCAGTAGTTCTTTTTGCTGTATAAAGCATTTCATTGTAGAGAACATATCACTACTCATTCTTCCATTGAACACTGGGTTGTTTGTTGAAGTTCTCATTTTAGCTTTGACCTAACCATTTTTCCCTTCTGCTTTGAGTAAGGTGGATAACATGCATTTATTAAGCATCTGCTTCTTATAGAGCTCTGTGCTAGGATATTTCTAGGGAACATTTCTAGGGCCCAAGAGTCCTGATTGCAGCTCTTAGGAAACTTAACACCCAGTCAAGTACTAATGATAAGTAGCAGCCCTTCAGACGCTGTCCTAGGTGTGTTTCTGTGTTGGCATGTCGAATTGTAACACTGTTCTTTGGAGGTGTATACCATTAACATTTGTTATCAAGATTGGGAAATACCACTCGTGGCCAGTAAGTGTCAGAGCTAACATTTGAACTTAGATCCAAGCACATTCTCTTAATGTTGCTCGGCCTCTCCTAAAACATCTGTGTCACACTTGCCACATGAACAAAGCATTAGCAACACATAAGCACAAACTGTCGTCTAAACGGCCAGTGGTCTTTCCCTGGTCATGTGTGCACCTGCCCCTGCCTCCCTGCATTCAGAGCAGCGAGGCCATGAGCTACCTCGTGATGAGGTTTCCCAAACTTATGCGTGTGCTTTATCAGCCAGGCTGCAAGTTCATGTTTGGAAAGTTCTTTGAAGGCCAGAATTGGCTCCTGGTAGTTGCTGTTATCATGAGCAGCAGGTTGGCTACTTTCCTACAGGGCAGAATTATCTTCAGGCAAATGATTTTTTTTGTGTACTTTCTGCTTAAAAGGACTAACTGCTTATTCCTTCTCATTGCCCCCTTCACTTCTGCAGAACTACTGGCCAAAACCAAACAGGAGTTGCCTTTGTCTCTGGGTGGGAAAAGGTACTTCACTCGTCCACGGCCCCACCACCCCTCCACCTGGCTCGGAACTCATTCAGCATCACACACACCCCACGTCCACCTTTTAAACCAAGTGGAAGGTTCCCATTTTCCTGTCCTCTTTTGCAGTTGTACATCTGCCTGCATTTACTCTGTAGCTTGTTGACATTCAAAAGGGCCTCCTATGGGCATTGGTTGCATTTGTCTACTCAGAAGTCTTTTCTCCAATCCTTTTGACCATAAGCTGCGTTTTTGCTGCTGTTGCATGTAAGCTAGCCTGATCTGGTTCACCTTGAGCTGCTTTCGAGGGCTGAAAAAGCCCTGTGACCGAATGTTTAGCAGGCTGTTCAGATGTAGTGGACTGAAGGCTTGAGCTAAGTCCGTTTTCCTGCCTTTCACACACCTCCCATCCCCCAAGGCAAAGGTGGAAAACCCAGCGAGTTACATAAGTTCTGGAGCAGTGCAGATGGCTGGCTGCTGGCCCAGGCGAACTCGGCTCTGGAGCACTTGGGAATGCTGCACTGGCAATGAAACGTGGGCTCCTTTTTAATGAGAACAATCATTTTGTTCAGCTGTGTAAATCCCTGTAGTAGGGTGAGATCAGGGCTGCGATCCCCTAAACACGGCTGCTGGCTTCACTCTGGGGCAGCATGGGGGGTGTCTTGTGGTGGCAGGGCATTTTGTCTTACAGTTTGGACTTTACTCAACAGGGAAGTGTGGGCAGGGCTGCAGAACAGGAATTACTCCATTGTGCAGCCTGGCAGCCCTGTGGAATTGGGCGCAGAGCGGAAGGAAGGACTCTGAAAAGGAAGGGAAAGATCTCACCAGCAGTGCGCGCCAACTCCAGCCTTGCCGTCCTGCCTGCCCAGTGTCTAATCTGACCCTTTTGTTGTGTACCTTTCTTCTCGAGAGGTTTCAGAATGACATGCTCTTCCTCAGCTTGGAGGCACCGTGCGGCTACGCAGTTAGCCGCACTAGCTGCAAATCACAAGCTTGGTTTGTTGAACCTGCTGTTTTGGGGGTAGGAGGAAGACAGACCTAGAAACAGAGTTGAGGCCCTGGGACCATCTGTCTAGGTGGCCAGGGGTATGGCTCACAGATGATCACCTCTGGGTTCTACTCTGCCTGTGCATTGCCTTCCTTCTCCCTGCCCGAACCACACATGTGAGGCCAGGAGGTGCAGCAGCTATCTTGCGATTGTGAGGTCTTGAGGAAGACACAAGCCTCTATCCTGAGGATCCTCCTCATCCTAAGGAGGTGACCTGAGAGCTGCCTGGGATTGTCGTGCTTGCCCGGCCCGCCGCAGGGGGTTGTCCTGTGTTGGCTGGTGGTGTGGCTGGGGACAGGTGGCCAGACTGCTACTCCAGTGCATCTGAAATGGAGGCAGTTGTGTATGTCCTTGATCTCTGAGGCTTATCTTCCCTTGCTGCTCCATGGCGAATCAGACTCGAAGATGCTAATCCTTTATTTCTATTGTTTGAAAATGGTCTTATGAAATAGGAAGGAAAAATCCTGAAGTCTGCAGGAAGTAGAGAGGTGCAGGAATGAGAGAATGCAGACTTTTATGCATTTTTATGTTGAAAAAAATATATATTTGATTGATCAAAAGAGTAACACATTGTAGATAATGTGGAAAATAACTGAAAGCAAAAAGAAGAAAATGAAAATCACTCATCTTATTCAGAGCATAGTGATTAATTTTTGGTGTTTGTGTTTTCAACTCTTCTCTACCACTCTGTGTGTGGTAGAGGAGATATGTGAGGAGACTTCAAAAAGTTCATGGAAGAATGGAATTAAAAAATAAAAATATAAACTGTATTTCTCAACATAAACTCCGTGAAGGTCAAGACACTTTTGTAAGCAATGGTGCCAGCCATTTAGTCCATCCCTAAAGAACGGAGGGTCCTGGGCATTGAATCATGTCAGTGCAGTCCTTTTTAATATTATTAGCTGAAGAAACATGGATGCATTTCAGTGATTTTTAAAATTAGGAAACAGAACGAAGTCTGAAGGAGCCAAATCAGGACTGTGAGTTGGATGCCTAATGATTTCCCATCGAAACTCTCGCAAAATCGCCTGTTTGACAGGAGGCCTGAGCAGGCACTGTCGTGGTGGAGAAGGACTCTCTGGGGAAGCTTTCCTGGGTGTTTTTCTGCTACAGCTCTGGCTGACATTCTTGAAACACTGTCGTAATAAGCAGATGCCATGTTATTCTTCGGCCCTCCAGAAAGTCAACAAGAAAATGCCTTGAACATCCCAAAAGCTGTTGCCATGACCTTTGCTCTTGACCAGTCCACTCTTGCCGTGGCTGGACCACTGCCAGCTCTCATAAGCCACAGCTTGCACTATGCCTTGTCTTCAGGATCGTACTGGTAAAGCCATGTTCCATCTCTTGTCATGGTTCCCTGAAGAAATGCTTCAGGGTCTTGATCCCGCTTGTTTACGATTCCCGTTGAAAGCTCTGCTCTTGTCTGCAGCTGATCTGGGTGCAAAGCTTTGGCACCCGCTGAGTGGAAAGTCTGCTCACCTTGAATTTTTCTGTCAAAATTATATAAGCTGAACCAGTTGAGATGCCTATGCTGTTGACTGTTGTTTGTGCTGGTAATCGTAGGTCCTCTACAATTAGGGTATGAACAAGATTAATTTTTTTCTCACAAATGGATGCGGATGGTCTGCTGTTGCAGGCGTCCTCTTCAACATCGTCTTGTCCATTCTTGAGTCAAGTTATCCGTTTGTAAGCTGCTGATGTCATTGGGGCATTGTCCCCATACACTTTTTGCAAAGCATCAGTGATTTCACCATTCTTCCACCCAAGCTTCACCTTAAATTTGATGCTTGTTCTTACTTCAGTTTTAGCAGAGTACATGTTGCTCCGATAGGGGCTTTTTCAAATTGATGTCTCATCCTTTTTAGTCTCTCAAACTAGATCCCATGCAGACATGTTATAAAAATTAGTATGAGTTGAATTGGGTGCAAAAAAATTTTGAAATCCGTGCAAAGTTTTTTCATATTACACATTTTTCATGAACTTTTTAAAGGCCCCTCATACATAAACACACACACACACACACACACACAAAGGATCCCTTCCCATGTATTGTACTAGAAATAGGATTTTCATTTTATTTATTATATTTTCGCATATCTGCCAGTTTAGCCATGAGTTTTGCTGTAAACAATGGAAAATTTAGCAAACAGTGGCTTAAAAGAAATGGGGATATTTGGATATTAAGCTGTAGGATAGGTCATCTGGGACAAATATAGCACAGCTCTGTAAAGTCTCAAGGACCCAGGTTCATTCCATCTTTCTGCTTCTCTTTAGGATGAGGGATGTGGGCTTTTGTATTCCTCCTCACCTCATGAGTGCAAGGTGGCTGCCGCACCTCCTGGCCTCACATCTGTGGTTCAGGTAGGGAGAAGGAAGGCAGGAAGAAGAGGAAGGAGTGGTGTGTGTGTCAGAGTTTTCCAGAAATCCCCAGTATACCTCTGCTTGTGTCTCATTGGCCAGAATAGCATCACTTTCCTACCTAAGAGGAATGTGTGTTTTCAGCTGGGCGAAATTTTGCTCCCATGTATCAGGGGCCCATTATTAAGGAAGAAGGGAAAAACAGACATTGTATAGAAACTAGCAGTAAGTGCCATGCTTGTTTCTAAACATTATTCCACAACTAGAAGTTCTTGGGTGACTTAGAAATTCCTTTGATAATATTAAGAAAATTATGAGCTCTCTCCTCAAAGAAATGTACAAATATGTAACATTTTACATACAAACAGGAGATTTATGCATTCGCTGAAACCTCTCAGTGTGCTGCTACCCACGATTCCTTCCTTAGTATAAATTCATAGAAGTAGATTTGTTTGGGGAACACATGCAGTCATGTGCCATGTAATGTTTCAGACGATGACAGACCACGTATACAAAAGTGGTCCCATGATATTATGATGGAGTTGAAAAATTCCTATTTTCTAGTCCTGTGGTAGCCTCACACCATAGCACAATGTATTAATCCTGTGTTTGTGGTGATGCTGGTGTAAACAAACCACCGTCCTGCCAGGGGCACAAAAGCACAGCACATGCAGTTATGTACACTGTATAACACTTGATAATGAGAGTAAGTGCCTTTGGTACTGCTTTATGTATTTACCATAGTATAGTATACTGTACTTTTCATTGTTATTTTAAGGTATACTCCTTCTACTTATTAAAAAAAAGTTAATGGTGAAACAACCTCAACCGGGTCCTTCAGGAGGTATCCGGAAGGAGGCATTGTCATCCTAGGAGATGACAGATCCATGCGTGTCACTGTCCCTGAAGACCTTTCAGTGGGACAAGATGTGGACGTAGAAGACAGTAATATTGATGATCCTGACCCTGTGTCAGCCTAGGCTGATATGTGTATTTGTATCATATTTTTTAACAAAAAAGTTTAAAAAATAAATTTTAAAAATAGGAAAAGCTTACAGAATAAGGATATAAAGAAAGAAACTATTTTTTATATAGCTATATATCGCGTGTTTAAGCTAAGTGTTATTACAACAGAGTCAAAAAGTTTAAAAGTACTAAAAAGTTTATAAGTAAAGAAGTTACAGTAAGCTAAGGTTAATGTATTATTGAAGAAAGAAAAGTATTTTTAGTAAATTTATTATAGCCTAAGTGTACAGCGTTTATAAAGTCTACAGTAGTGTATAGTAACGTCCAAAGCCTTCACATTCACTCACCACTCACTGACTCACCCAGAGCGACTTCCAGTCCTGCCAGCTCCTTTCGTGGTAAGTGCCCTACAGAGGTATACCATTTTTTATCATATTTTTATTGTACCTTTCCTATGTTTAGATATGTTTTAATACACAAATACTTTTCATTGTGTTTCAGTTGCCTACAATATTCAGTATGGTAACACGCTGTACAGATTTGTAGCCTAGAAGCAGTAAGCTATACCACACAGCCTGGGTGTGCCGTAGGCTTTACCATCTAGGTGTATGGAAGGACACTCTGATGTTCGTGCAACGAGGACAAAATCGCCTGATGACACAAGTCTCAGAATGTGTCCCCTTTGTTAAGTGGCACATGACTGTATATCTATTAATGTCTTTGAAGCTTGCCCTTAATGAAGACTATGCTAATTTATACTTCTGTGAGTTGTATATGGGAAAATCCATTTCCCTGAACCTATATCTATTCTAGTTACCAAATTTTTAACAAATCCTTAATTTTTCCCAAAGGTAAAAAATATTATTGTTATAATTTGAATTTCTTTGTTTTCTGTTGAATTTGACTATTCCCTGTGTTTATTGAATACTTGTCCTTCTTTTGCAAAAAGTTTATCCTTTGTCCATGTTTTTTCTATTGGTGTACTTACCTTGAGTGTAAAAACTCTTTATATTATTAAGGCTGTGAGCTGCTTTGTGTGTTCTCTCTTTTCGTACATGTATCCTCATTCTAAGATAAATATTTACCTGAGATTTGTTTTGTCAAAACATGGTAAGGTGAGGATCTGTCTTTGTTTCCTCCAAATGATTATTGTAATCTCAATACTATGTATTGAATAATTCTTTATTTCACAGCTGATTTGGAATGCTCTGAGATGATTTAAGAAGTGCAGTAGTGATTTTTTAAGCACATGGAGTATGTCAAGGTCAGCTGCCATTACAGAAATCATATAAGTTGCTATGCTTTAAGACACTCAGTTTTTTGTGTGTGTGTGCTCAGAGTGAGGAAATTTGGGTTCTGTGCCTGGCCTTGATGCTGATTGCCTAACCTTCTAGATGTGAGCAATTTAATGCTTAAAATGCTGGTTGACAGATGGCAATTTGTTCTTCCCAGATTTGAAGAGCTCTCTGAGTCTTAAGTTCATTTTTAATTGCACGACCACTTTGGGTGATTGGATTAGCACTTTTTAAAGTTAGTGTAAACTGATTCTAGGATGTGCGTTGATGGTACTTGAGATGTCCTTGGTTCATCATGTCATTCATCTAATGTTTATCAAATGCCTGCTATGTGCAAGGCACTCTCATCTGCCGGGATAAACCCGTCGCCTTGCATTTATTTCAGAGTGGAAGTGATCAAGGTGAGGTGTGCCTAAAACACAATGCAATTGAAATATTAATAGAAGAGATGGTTTTAGACTAAAGGAGTTGAAAGCAGTTTCATAGAGGAGGCACATGTAAGTAGGATGTTGAAGGATATGCATAGGCAGAGATGGATAGAAGGGCTTTCTTGGCAAGAAATATGGGAATGAGGATTCTTAGAAAGCATGGGATAGGTGAGGAAATAGCCAGTAGTTGCATGTAGCTGGTCATGAGGTTTGGGAGGGAAAAGTGGAAAGTAAGATAGGAAATGTTGGGGCCAGCTTATCAGAGGCTCCTCATAGAAATTTGGGCATTATGCTGTAAGGGATGATGTGTGACCATAAGGAATTTTGAGCAGAAGTGATTTCAGAGGTGTGGCCACATGAAGGATGTCTTGGGCAAGGGGAGGGCAGAGCTTAAACCAGTGGGAAGGCATTCCAAGCAACAGGAGCTGAACTCCCAGATGGGAGTGTTGAGACTGAAAGGGAAAGAACAGGTAGGATCATGTTGAAAACAGAATCCGGTTATTGTCACCTGTAGATCTTAGGTCTGAGTTACTGAGATAAAAATGATGCTATTAACCAAAATAGTGATTCTTAACTGCTATTTACTGCTGAGTGTTTACTGTGTACCAGGCACAGTGCCAGCTGCTCTGCTGCTGCTATCTCATCCTTTAGGCAGTTTGCTGTCCATTTTGTAGATGGGGCAGTGAGGCACAGAGAGGTGTCACAGCAAGAAAGCAGCAGTTGCTATGTAAAAATAGGTTTGGGTACTTTTTTTTTTTTTCCTGCTCAATGGCTTTGCTATCAACCAACTAAAAACAAGTATTAATTTAGCTGCTTGTTCACAAGTTCGAAGGTGTTACCCCTCCCATTATCTCAAGAAACCTTTCTTGGTCATGACAGGAGGCATAGATGCTGGATTTGAGGTTTGGGGAAATTCCCAGATGGAGATGACCAGGAAGTAGTTAGAAATGGAGATCTACTCCTAAGAAAACTGGAGGGAGGTATTGGGGTTGCAGGGTTAGAAGTCGGGGTGGGGGGTGATACCATCTGCATAGAGGCATTTGTTGCAGCTATAGGAATGGATGAAATTTTTAAGTGTTATTTGTAGAAATAGAGTAGAATAAGTAAAGGGGTCCAAGGAAGGAGCTTTGAGGATTTTTAGAGTAGGCTATGAAACTTTCATCCTCCACTGCTGTTGGGAGTGTTAGTTGGCACAACCACCTAAAAACTAGTAAAGTTGAATATACGCATATCTTAGTAGTTCTGTTGGAGCTACTCAACTCTACTGTTGTAGCATGACAACATCGATAAACAGTAAATGAATGAACATAGCTGTTTTCTTAAAAAAAGCTTTATATCTATAAATATTTTTTGTCTGTTTACATATATATTTATATGTGTGTATATATGTATACACACACATATACACACACATATACACACACAGTTGATACTCATTATTCATGGATTTGTTAATTTGCATACTTGCTAAAATTATCTGTAACCCTTAAGTCAATAATTGTGGTACTTTCATGATCGTTTGCAGACGTGTGTAGAGTGGTGAGCAATCCTGGGTGCCCGATGTGCGTGTTCCCAGCTGGTGTTGCACAAGGCCATCGCTTTCTTGCTTGCTTGCTTTGCTTTCTTGTTTCAGCTGTCATGCTGTAAATAAATGTGCTTTTCACAGGCTATTTTCTGCCACATTTTTTACATTTTGTGCTTTCAGTTGGTGATTTTGCTGTATAAAGTGGTCCCCAAGTATAGTGCTGAAGTGTCGTCTGGTGTTCCAAAACAGAAGAAGGCTGTGATGAGAATGCTGTAACCAGAGGCTTGCAGGAACCTGACCCTGTGTTTCCCCTAGGAACAGTAGTTTAGTATTCACTAATTCATCGTTTGTAGTGATGTTATAAAACATAACTACTGTAAAACCAAGAATTGACTGCATGTGTAGTTGTGTATATATGCACTTACACGTATTTTATATTCATATATACATATATTTATGAATATAGGTATATATTTATGTATTTCTTTTAAGTTAAAAAAGATTAGCACAGGGCAGAGGAAACTGCAAAAGAGCCTGCCAAACGGGGCTGGGTAGTAGGGTTCAGCAGAGGTGGACATTTAAAGGACATAGGTGATAAACCATATCAAATGCTACAGGAAAGGACCCAGGAGCAGCCTTTGAATTTGTGTGTTTATCTTCCATGCTCTCAAATTCAGGTCACAAGAGAGACATGTCCTTATCTCTCCCATCCTCCGTGCTGGGTGAGAGACCCCGGTGTGCTTAGTCCACTCAGTTCCCTGTGGCTACTGGCCGTGGCTGTGACTGTAGCTTGGTTGCTTTGTGGACAGGATGCTTTGGCTTTGGCTTTGTCTAGAGAAGCAGCAAGAGAGGCTTCGGTTAGGCACTCTGGGCTTTGATGTGAACGTGGCAACAACCTCTTTCATCCAGGTGGGCTTCAGTAAGCTGAGCTGGTCTTTGATCAACAGCCTTCCAACCCAGGCTCCCTTTCCTTTCCAGTCCTTACTCTGGTTCCTCTCGCCATCTACAGGATCTCATTTCTAGCCCCTTGTCAGCAAATGCCAATTTAGCTGTTTGCTGAGAAGACTTGAGATGTTACCATCGTAATGTGACAAACTCTTAACATGGAGAGCCCTTCAGGACCTAAAGGAGTTCATTTTTGATGGTGTAATATTAAAAATTGTACGTATTGAAGGAGTCTGGAATTTCAAAGCTGGTCTGTTTCAGGCATCTCTCTCTCTGTTTTTTTTTTTTTTTTTTTTGAGATAGGCTTTTGCTTTCTCAGTCAGGCTGGAGTGCAGTGGTGCAATCACAGCTCACTGCAACCTCAAACTCTTGAGCTCAAGAAATCCTCCTGCCCCAGCCTCCTGAGTGACGAGGACTACAGGTGCACACCACCACACCAAGATAATTTTTAAAATTTTTTTGTAGAAACGAGGTCTCACTGCATTGCCCAGGCTGGTCTCGAACTCCTGACCTTAGCAATCATCCCACCTCAGACTCCCAAAATACTAGGATTACAAGTGTGAGCCACCACACATGGCCTAGGCCCCTCTTTTGATGCATTAGGAAATTAAGATCCAGAGAGAGGAAGAGGCTTGAATCAGGGTCACAAAATAAGTCAGGGACTGGTCAAGAGCACTGACAAGTTGCTCTCCGTGTATGGGTTCTGCCTGTGACGGAGCGGGGCGGACCCAGACGAGGAGAGCAGAGTACCGTCACCTAAGGAAGAGCGAATGGATGCTGGGTGGCCAAAGAACAAACGTCCGTTTCCAAGGGCTCGATGGTCCCAACCTTACGCTTTACTCCAATATTGTGGGAAAACCCTGGGGAATCTCGATGAGCCCCCTCTCACACAGTGTGGAAATGATGAAGGACTCAGTCTAAAAACTTTGAACTTCTGTAGAACCAGAAAGAATACTACAATCCGCAGTTTCTTTTTAGAAACCTCATTCTGCTCCTTAGGGGGTTGTAGGAAAATACTGAGATTACCGGTGGGGTCTCAGAGGCAGGGATGCATCCGTTTCCCACCAGCTCAGAGCAATAGAATAGAGGAGTGAATATTCTCAGAACCGCTTGCTGCATTACCTGGGTTGACCTCAGGATTATTTCTAGATTTGAGGTGGGAAACTCCCCTTTGAGTCACAGACCTGTTACACAGAGCAGCACTCTGAACTCGCAGCTCTCTGTGGCAGAGGAAGAGGCCACCTTTCCCTGTGTCTGTGTTGGATCACATTTGCCTCCTGCCTCTCACGGGGGCATGGTGGGGGTACATGAGATCACATTTGCCTCCTGCCTCTCACGGGGGTGTGGTGGGGGTACATGAGATCACATTTGCCTCCTGCCTCTCACAGGGGCATGGTGGGGGTACATGACATCATGAAAGTGCTCTGAGTTCGTCTGACTTCAGGCAGCCTCAAGTCACAATGAAGACACTATAAATGCCCTTTGCCTCGAACCCTCCGGAGGAAGGAGGGACGGGGAGAGGGAAGCAGCAGCGTGGTGCCGTGACTCACCCTCTGGCTGTGGCTTCTCCCGGGCAGGGCCCTGCCTGGGCAGCAGAAGAGCCTCCCGAGCTCCTGCTTTGGGATCCTGCATACTGTTCTGAGGAATTTCTCGTTGCAGTTTTCCAAGGCACAAAAGAACAAGGTTCCCTCTTCTGCTAACGGAGCTGTTTGACTATTTCCAAAGACATGGAGCTGGGGTGGAGTGGGGTGGGGGGAGAGAACACATAAAGGCCTTCTCTGTTTAATATTTGTTTTTTTCCTAGGGGATGGGGGTGATCCCTCCTCTCCCCATGAAAACGGTGTGCCGAGGGACAAGAGGGTTCACACCTACTCTTTAATGTTGCATCAGCACGAAGCCAGGAAACGTTAGAGCCATGAGACTCCTCACACTGTGACCTGGCCACATCCTACATACATGTCGGCTTGCACACCACCTACTCAACTGTCATGCATTTGAGATCGAGTGTGCCTGTGCCCTTTCTGCCGCCTTTAAAAATTTCCTGAAATACTTTTCTGACTTGTACATTACTTAGATTTCTGTCTTCCTCCTCTGCATCCAGTTTTTTGTTTATATTGGCTGTGACTCTGATCTTCAGTTGAAAGCTAGGGGAAGTTGCATATAGAGGTTTTCAGGATTTCTGAATATGAAATGCAAGGAAATTGCATAACGTTGCAGCATTTCCTCTTCTTGTTGCTTGCTCATTGCCCAAAATATAGTAGTTCCTTCTAGAAGCTTGAAGAAATTTGGCAGATCCTACCCTCTGATGATCTATTGTGGTCTAGAGAGTCAGTGTTATCCTGATTTGAGGTTGAATTTTTCTTGAGGTCAAAACAACAAAGCTTCCTGAATTATAACTATGGCAACAGTGTTTATGTAACACACAAATCAAAGTCTCAGCACGGGGATAGGGGGGCACCAAATCAGTGTCAACCCCAGAAACATTTTGTTCATGCTTAATTCACCGGGTCCAAAAAGAAGTTAAAATAAGTGGCCTACCCCTTCACTGGATATCTCGGTGTAACCTACCACCTCCGTGCTCCAGGAGGAGCTGTTTCACCTTTGCTCTTGAAATCACATCAGCCTAATTTGAGATTTCTCACAGAGACGTGCAGTAAGTGCCAGCAACACTCAAATTGTGAAAGCGTTGCTGTAAGGATAATTTGCTCATCAAGGTCATTATGACCTGCTTCTGACTGAGACAAAGGAATGTGCATCCTATGTCTTAAGCCCCTCGTCCTTTAATCGGAAGTGAAATATGTGCCCAGCCCTACGTTAGATGCCAGGTAGACACGTCCCCACCCTCACCACCTTGCCCCATAGAAGACTGACCTTGTCATCAAGGGATTGATTTGGTTGGAGATTAGAAATTATGAGGAATGAAAAAATTATATTTGGAGGTGCTAAATTCTATAGAACAGACTGCCAGAGCAGTGAGAGGTCAAAGGAGGAGGGAGAGGTGAAGGGGGTCTGTAGCCATCAGGTAAGTTAGGAAGTCTTTGTGGGGTAGGGAAAAGGGAAATAATATTTTTGAGCACCTTCAGGCACTGTGATAACTATTTTTAATTCTCCCAGTACTCATTACTCTCATAAATTAAGTATTACTACTTAGCTCTACTTTACAGTGGGAAAACAGACTCAGCTATATTAATCATCTAAGGTCACACAGCTCAAAAGTGGTGGAACCAGGTCTTAATGACAAGTCTCCAAAGCCCACAGCATACTCCGTCCATCACCCAACTCTGCCTCATCCAAATCCGTTTTCCCCTGTTCTGGAATCTGTCCAAGGGCTATGCAGGTGAAAGGTACAGGCTAACAATGCTTAGACACCAAACGCAGCTAAATTCATCAGCCCAAGAATGCCTGGGCTGCCTTCTAGATGGAAGGGAGCTTAGTCCTACGTGTGAGAGTGACGCTGGGCCACCCTCGCTGCCTTAGCGGGCCATGAAGAGCTCCTAACTGTCAGTTGTTTATATGCAGCTAAAATCGGTCCTGGGACTCCGTCTGACCTTCATCTCTGCTCAGAGCAGTAAGGCTCCCTGCTTCCACGTGACTGCCCCTTGAGAGTTTGAAGACTGGTGGATTGTGGTATCTCAAAGGCTTCTCTTCTCCAACCGAAGTGGTTTAGTGAAGCACTTCTTGCAGGAGTGATGGGCACAGCAAATGAGAGCAGAGTGAGAGAGTGGAGCCAGCAAGAGCCCAGAGAAAGCCAGTGTTGAGGTCCGAGTGAGAAGGCAAAAAATCTGAGCCGGGGCTATAGAAAAAGACACGGTGGTGAGGAAGAGGTTCAGATATGTGACAGGATTGATAAAATTTGGAACTGATTGGATATGTGAGGTAGAAGGAAGGGAAACTCAAGGATGGCATCAGTATAGTTTCTTCCCCATTCTACTTTGTTGCACATTTCCCCCCTTCGTTCTAGAATCTTCTACAAAGCTCAAGTAGACTTTACTCTCATGCACTTTTTTTTTTGTATTTGTTGCAACTTTTGGCTGTACACAACAGAAGCACAGCTAACAAATAAAAATAAAAAGGATGTTATTGGTTCACTATGGGAAGAGCAGGGATGAGCTTCAGATATATTTAGATAAAAGGGCTCAAACGACCCATCGAGATCCAGTCTCCCTTTGTTCATGGCTCTGCTTCCCTTGGTTTGACCTTTTCTACTCAAGGCTTTGCCTATGTGGTGGCAGAGTTGGCTTCAGAATCTCCAGGCATGCATCCTGTTCTCCTAGTAATATAAGGCCTCATTTCCAACACTTGTAATAAAAAGTATTAAAAGCAAGCATTGTTGCCGCGTTGGCCTGGGGCGACTCACGTGCACCCTAGGGTGCATGGTCTGGATCACACAGCCAAACCTCCACATGGAATTAGGATCGGCCCCGCCCAAACCACGTGGACTTGGGGTGTGGCTCCCCAAGGAAGATGAGGGTGGTGTCCCTAGAAACAGAGGGACATGGATGCTGAGCAGTAGTAGTCACAGGTGTCCAGAGTACTTTGTTTTCCCCAGCTTTACTGAGGAATAATGCAAAGAGATAAGCTCTTTGTATTCATAAAGTACAAAGCAGCAGGCAGTGCTTGAACCTGATGGACAGGAAAGTTTATTTTTTTACTCATCATCATGTTGAACAGCAAGCAGCAATTTTTATTCACCGGCAGGAAGGCTTCTGGGGCTGTCAAAAGACTCTTTATCTAAATGGCTTTAGGAGCTCAGGCATTTGGTCACTTTTTGCTGGGCCATTTTCTAAGAGACTGGCTGCATCCCATGGTGCTTCTGGCTGCACAGGGGAAGGGGAGTCACTACCATCAAGGACAGGAACCCTTAGCCCTTCTTTCAGAACTCCCCAGTGGCACCTTGGGCTCTGAAACTCTTAGTACCATCTATTGTCACCTGGTGGATGCAGAACTAACGTGCAGGGGTGGAGCATAGAAAATAAATGGCCATGTGAGGGATTTGATACCCTGAGTGAAGACAAATAAGACAAATCTGTTTTCTATTTTCTGATAGTAAGATCTGAATTGTTTATTTCCATTCCCTTGTAAGGTAACGATTCACAGAGAATTTGCCAGATGTTGGGAAGAATGAGACACAGTCACCTGGACACGACAGATCTGGCTTACCTTTTCTCTCTCCAATGCACTGTCCTCATCAACTCTCCAACATGGGGATTTGAAAAAGAATTATTCTTATTCTTCCTACTCAAAAACTCTTCATCCGGTCCAGACTTTTTGAGTGGACCAGTTACTGAACCCTCCTTATGTATACTTCTTGAGGGCAAGAGCAAGGTCTTGACATTTGTTCAGGAATGGGTCATTGGGAAGTGCCATCATGTATGTACATATTGGCTTCCCTTTTGAGAGAGCCTCCCTAAGACAGACGGCAGAGGCAGTGCTGGTGGCAAAGGGGAGTATTGCGAGCTCAGAAACAGAAACGTAACCACAACCATCTTACTTCTGTTCCTTGAGCACGTCTCATCACTCAGACTGTGGTGATGAGAGGCACTTTTCTGATGGCAGGAGGTGGAGCCTAGCCCCCAAGCTCTGTCCCCTGGAGTTGAGACACATCCATCTTTACTCCAAGCTGTTCAAATTGGTTTTACCCCGACATGCTTCAGATTCAAACAGTTCCTTCCCAAAAGCTTTTCCAAGTATGGCCTGTGGCACACTCGTGAAAAGAGAGTTCCTCCTGATCCAAAAAAATCATCTCGATTATTGGGTTTTATGGGTGGTATTCCACAGACCAAGGGTGTCTTACTCGTAATTTCTCAGGGGTTTTATTTAAAAGTTCCTAAATTTAGGCTGTTGCTAGAGTTTGCTGAATATTCTTATGTGGTGCTTTGCTGAGAAATCTGTCTGCCACACAGTCCTTGGCAACACTGATGGCCAGTTCTCTCTGTATGTGCTCATGGTTTTTAGGAAGGATGTTTTTTAGGCATCCTAAAGTGTCTCAAGCTGCTTGTGGTTTTCAGTTACTGCTGCACTTGTATTAATTGGAAGTTTGTAGAATTACTGTTATGTTTAAATTGGGTGGAAATTTTGTTCTTACATAATGATTGCATTGTTACCATTTTAATTACTGCTTAGCTTCTTTTGAGTTCTTTGTTAATTACCAGGCTATTTTTCCGCTGGAAGGCAGGACTGGGTGGAGAAGTTGTATGAAGTTGTGATTGGGTCCAGACTCTAGTCTAAAGGGCTCTGCCTAGTTCGGATCCTGGCTCTGTAACTTGCTAGCTATGTAACTGTTAAAAAGCTAATTAATCTATATGATGACATGAAATAGAGGCAGTGGTAGTTCCCCAGAGACTTGAGGATGAAATAAAATAATTCGTGTCCTCACTTAGTGTGGTGCCTGACACATAATTGGTAGTGAAAAGGTGGTTGGTGGTGGGTGGTTATTTTTATTTTTGATTGCTCTTTTTTTAAAAAAGTTGAGAACCAATTTGGGAATAACACCAATTGTGTATTGGACAAAGGTGGGGGGTGGGGGGAGGGGATGGGTGTATACCTACATGATGAGTGCGATGCGCACTGCCTGGGAAATGGACACGCTTGAAGCTCAGACTTGGGGGAATGGGAGGGACATGGGCAATATATCTAACCAGAACTTTTGTACCCCCATAATAAGCTGAAATAAAAGCAAAACAACAACAACAACAACAAAGTTGAGAACCATTGCTCTAAAAGTTAACCTTGGATGGTCTCCTTTCCTTTCCCTTAGACACTTAATTAGTGTCAGTTGGTTATATTTCAATGCTAATGAGATCAATGCCACGGGATCCCTCAAACCACATTCCCATCAGTAGCCATGTATCCCATAGTGGGTAACCTTCCCTCACCAGGAGAGGTGTTTTGTTTTGTTTTTTAAACAAAAAGTTTGAAGAAAAGGATGACAGTGATGATAAAAGTTAATCTTTTGGAAGTGCTTTATGGGCCATTCAATTTACATTCTATGTTCTGTGTTAAATATTTTATATCTGTTACTCCATTTAATTCTCACAACAACCGTAAGAGGGTAGGGAATGCTAGTGTCCCCCTTTTACAGGTGGCAAGACTGAGGTCTAGGGCTGATAAGTGATGTATATGTAGAGCCAATAAATAATAAAGCTGCACTTTGAACCTGAGCAGCAGATTACTGCAGATCTGACCACGGATGGAAACAGTTCAAAAGAGCAAGCACTAGTGACAGTGGCCTCATGTTGTCACACAGAGAGAGGGGACAAGATGATGTCTGATGGTGTAGAACCAGCTTGTGCAGTGTTTTAAGATGTTGGCATGTAGCCAACCAATGTGTGTCTCTACATTGGTATATCAGGGGAACAACCAGGTGGGAGGGATTGAGATATCCCAGACTACCTGGAAGAAACTTCAGGGACTCCTGGAGTTTCAGTGTGAGTTCAGGTAAAGATGGTGCAGTTTAGATTGGAGCATCAGTTTTAAATAAATTTGCCTGGGAACCTTCTTCTCTAACACCTTCATTTTGTGCATATTTTGATCCCAAGTGTGGTATGGCCAAGTGCTAAGGTAGCTGTGTGTCCAAGGGAAAGGTTAGATTGTTTCATTTAATTATTGCTTTACTTAGGTCTTTAATTTCTATGTTTTTTAAAAAAGCCTCTTTGTGCTTTCTCATTATGGCTTGGATAATGGTAATAAAGGTTACCCGAGAAAAATTCTGGGAATCCAGATGACTCTGTGTATCCTCTCTTCACTCTCTAGGGACATGTAAATTGAATTGGCTCAGCAGTGAACAGAATTTATTGCAAAATCACATCTTGGTGCAGAGGAAGCATATAAAGGCTTTCTTCACCCTCCTTGGATTTATTAAATTATATTCCCATCGTAGCTTCTGGATAAGGACCCTTAGAATTGCGATGCCCTGTGATTTGTATCAGAGACCCACTGCCCTGCCCTGATGTTTATCTTCAGGATTGAACCCTGCGGTTCGGAGAAAATATGGAGTGTTACTTTTACTTTAGATGCCAGCTGGTTGCCTGGGTTAGTGTTGAATGCTCCAGGCTGGAATCAGAAGACCATTCCCAGTTTCATTTTCCCTCTGACTCACGGCAAGTTCATTCTTCCAGTGACTCACTGCCCTAGCTGCCCATGGCATCTCATCACCTTCTTCATCATCATCATCATCATCATCATCATCATCATCATCATTGTCATCACAGTGTCTTATTTATCATGTGGTTGGTGGTTAAGTGCTTGGGCTCTGGAGACAGACTGTAGGAGTTTCTGTCTGGGCTCTGCCTATTTCCAGCTGTCTGACGTTAGGCAAGTGGCCTAACTTCTCTAATGCCTCAGTTTTCTCATCTCTATGCTGGGAATCATTGGGCTGCTGTGAGGACTGAACAAGATAATGCATACAGAATGCTTGGTGTGGTGTCTGACACGTAGTAGGGTTTTTGTCATCATCAATGCTATTAAATTATTATATCTCTTGTGATTATTCCTTGATGACTCCCAGATGGACCCTGATAAGATAAAGTAAACACATGTAATTTCTCTTCTCTGGAAGCGTATATTTGAAAACAGATATTAATTGGCATGAACATTTAACAAATCTTTATGTACAATATTTAGCAGAAACCAAGTCTGTAAAGCCAGAGGGCTAAGACACTTTAATATGGTAGGTTTTAAAGTATGCTGGCTAAGCAGGACAGGTAGACTTTTTAGCTTAAGCCAAGTTGTTGAGAAGGTGCATTAACTGTTTCAGTCTTCCCAGGAGCATTGTTTAGTGACCCTTGTCCCCTCAAGTTGATCCTGGAGAGTTGGGTTCTATCCTGTTAAGGTAGATGCTCTTGAGAGGCTCACCTGGAAGCTTGCAAATCTGAGATACTCTGCTAATCATAAGACAAAGCCATATTAAAGAGACCTTTTATTTCAGGACATTGCTCTTGCCTCTGAACATCATCAGTCTGATGCTATGAGATCTATAGAAGAAGGACTGCCCAGAGCACACTGACCATTTCTAAAGGGTGAATTGGATGCCCTTTGCTTCTGCCGTTATAGAAAGTATTTATGAACCATAAAATCTGCCACTGGAGTGGCTTGGTAGTTGTGTGCATTTGCCACTGCCTGGAAAGGTAAAAGGGGATTGGAACATGACTGTAGAGGCAAGCTAGAACAGTATACCACTTACAGCTCTGTGTCCTTAGATAAACTATGTAACCTCTCTGGGTTCCATATCTGTCAAACTTGAATAACGCTAGACCTAATCCGTGTGGTGATTACGAGGATTAGAGGTTGTCATGCGTGGCTCTTGGTAAGTGCTAGGTAAACAAAGCCATTCCTGCTTAGTGCTGTTACTCTGTGATGCTGAGGCCGCTCTCCTACCCTGGGCCTTCCTGGTAGAGCCTTTTCGTCATGCCGTCCTGGTGAGCATGGTTTGTTAGCTAATTTCAAAGCTCATTCTCTTTGGCTCATTTACCAAAACCAGACAGAGATTAATGGCCTGGCCCCAGAGGATCAGGCAGGCACACGTTTCTGGTGTCTTGGCTCATTGGTCATGCTTCTCCAGTTCAGGCAACGCCTGGGTGTCCCAGGAAGAGGTCTCCCGAGACCCAGGAAACCTTGAAGGAAAGTAATTTGGTGTAAACTCACCTCCCAATTAAGGAGGGCCAGAAGCCCTACATTTTACTGTTCCTTCTGGATTTTGCCATTTGTAAACAGAAGCAAGTTTCTCTTGGATAGAATGTTTGGATTTAATGGGAGAAATGCAGTGATCAAGAATGGCTGAAAAAAAATGCTGGCCAAAATATGGTCTTTTCCTTTGTGCTTACTTTATCCAGCTTCCCAAGGTTCGTGAATGCCAATCACCATGGACCGCTGGTCCTAGCCGTTCCAGGGCTGCCCACGTCACTCACAGGCCACAAGGCCCTGCAGGGTCATTCACTGCCCCCTCTCCCACCCTTCTCTGCCCTGCACTGATCACCAGCCACGCTGGCCTCTTCCCTCGGAAAAGCCACGCTTTTTCCCATCTCAAGGACCTGCACTTTTCATTGGCAGTGGTGCCCAGGTCTTCCCAAGAAGTTCCTCTCTCATCATTCAGGTCTCTTGCAAATGTCACCTCTTCAGAGAAGCTTTTTCCCACCTCAGGTCCCCAATACCCTTTTTTTTTTTTTTTTAACTTTCTCTATTGAACTTATCAATATTTGAAGTAATCACATTCGTGCATCTGCTTATTTCTGTTTTCTTCACCAATGGGAAAGTTCCGCGAGAGCAGAGATCGTAGTTGTCTAGTTCATCTGTATTCTCAGCACCTAGAACACTGCCTGCTTATACTAGGCATGCCATAAATATGCGTCAGATGTGTGAATGAATAAACAAGTTAATGACAGTTGCACACAACTTTGGAAATTACCCATTCAAGAAGTCTTCAAGCGTTTCAAAGCCAGTATCCCCTTGTTTGATAGCCACATAAGTAAAACCACCTGGGGTCTTAGCTTCTCTCCCAACTCGTTGGGCAGTCCTTGTTTGTACAGATGCTGTGGAGCTCAATTTACAAGCCATGATCTAGTCCAAGTTCTTCATATATGCAGATGATGAGATGTTGCTGAGGGAGAACAGGCAACTGTGTTCCCTCTATCACAGGTAGAAATTAAGCACAACCTCTGCGGCAGCTTCTGCCTAGATCTTTATCTTCCCCTCAAATTCCGTGAATATTACGCGTTTCTTTTCCTGGTAGTATAACCCAAAGCACTGGCTTTTGTGTTGTGCTGTTTCAGTATATTTCTTTTTCACAATCTCGTTTGATGCTCACAGCAGCCCTGGAAGAAGTAGGCAGAATAGCTATCACCACCCTCATTTTTCAGATGAAGAAGTTAAAGTTCAGCAAGAGGAAGTTACCAACAGTGAAACCCAGGCCAGATCCAAATCTCTTGACTCCGAATCACTAGACCTTTTAAGAGTATGCACTGACGTCTTTTCATTCATCGGACAGTCCTCGTTAAGTGCAGAAACCTGTTCCCTTTGTCCTCATCTTTCTGACCTCCAATAAGTGGCTGTGCAGCCTGAGTCTTCTTTAGAAAATTAATGATAAAATGGGGTGATTTGTTATATTTAGAGTTTGATGATTCAAAGACCTTCTTGGGTGATTCCTTCAGTTTACAGATGAGGCAGCAGAGACCCAGAGAGGGTAAGAGACTCACCCAAGGGGCACAAAGGGCCAAGTGGGACCTATTGCCCAGCTCTTGACCAGCTATTCTCAGTCATATTTCTTCACAGGTAAAAACCCCTTTTTGGGTTTCATGGCTGTCTTTTCAGAGATGCTTGACTTAGTTCCTTAGGGGTTAAATAAGTGGTTCTCAGTTGAGAGTAGCCATCACAATCACTCGGGAGAGACATGTGTGTTTTAAGTTATGATGATCAGCTTCGTACCTTTCCAAACCTAGAGAACCTTGACCACCAAAGAAGGGTCTGGGCAGGATGATTTTTTTCTCCTTTTCTAAGGCAGAGGTTTCATCTTATTCAATAGTGTCAGCATATCAGGGATGGGCACACCGTGGTTCACCGACCAAATCCAGCCCACCCTCTGCTGCTGCACGGCCCATGCGTCAAGCATAGCATTTACAGATGAACATTTGCAATTGATTTGATGATAGGGAGTACTAACTTTGAACCACATTTAAGCTAAATGTCATCCACTGTCTAAAAAAATCCATTCTTCTGACTGTTAGACTTGTATTTTAAAAAGATTATACACAATTATTATATTTTGAATTTTGTCAAAAATTTTGTGGAAATTTGTTTTCTCACTTGTTATATAAGTACGCATATGATGTCATTGATTTTTGTTTCTTGGCCCACAAGGCCTAAACCATTTACTGTCTGGCACTTTATGGGAAAGACTTGTTGACTCTTGCAGCGTGCCATTGTCTGTTTTATACTGGGGCATTTTCCTTTTCTTTGTTGGGGCACTTTATGTTTTTATGATTTATATAAATCATTTAATGGGCTTTTATTGTAAATGTAATATATCTCCCTGTAACATTAAAAAAGTAAAAAGTACATACTCCTACTCCCCAATGTTAGCAGTTAACAGTTTGTTCTGACTTTGCCACTAACTAGCTGTGAGACATTAGTTAACCTCTTTAAGCCTCAGATTCTCCATCTGTAAAACAGTGAAATACTGGGAGACCAAGGCAGGAGGATGGCTTTAGGTCAGGAGTTCGAGACCAGCTTGAGCAAGAGCAAGACCTAATCTCTCTACAAAAAAAAAAAAAAACAAACCCCCAAAACAGAAAAACTAGCCGAGCATGGTGGCGCATGTCTGTAGTCCCAGCTTCTCAGGAGGCTGAGGCAGGAGCATCATTTGAGCCCAGGAGTTTGAGGTTGCAGTGAGCTATGATGATACTACTGCACTCTAGCTGAGATGACAAAGCAAGACTCTGTCCCCCACCCTCCGCAAAAAAAAAAAAAATGATAATAACAGCTCCTGCCCTATAGAGTTGTTGTGTAAATTATTTGAGATAATTCATGGAAATTGCTTAGTACCTTGCCTGGTACACAGTTAACACTTAATGATTTATAACTAATTTTTAAAATTTTCTCCTTTTTGTTTATGTACACACGTAAGTTTATTTGCTTTTTTAAAAAGACGAAATACGGTTTTTACACAATAAAGTTTCACAGAGGATTTTGGTGTACCCGTACTTAAGAACAGCTAAAGTAAATACTGAGAAGTGAATAATTATTGGAGGGGGTACGTATTTGGGGGCCAGAAATTGCCTTCCATCTTATAGCACAAACTAGGGATAGCGGGGAAGATACTGGTTTTCTACAGTGAACGTGTAGCGTGGTGTAAAGTGCACACAAATAAATTTTTATTTCTATTTTCCAGGTCTACAACTCGAACAAAGACAGTCAGAGCGAAGGCAGTAAGTATGCCTGGGGAATTGGCTGCAGTTAGGGTTGGGTGTGGGCTTTAAGAGGTTGCTGTTCCGGGGAGGCACCACCAGGAGGTGCTGTGGGCATGTGGGGTTGGCCCCATTTTCTGAGCGTGGTGTGAGCTGCTTCTACCCCGACTTTGTACCAGTGACTCCAGAGGGGTGTTAAGGGCGCCTGGCTGTAAGGCTGTAATGACATCTTGCATTCAAATAACCCTTCACACTGTACACAGCATTCTCACGTACATTGTCTCACTTAATCCCAGGTCTTCTTAAGACTGTAGCTCCGATCACCACGCAGAAGTCACTTACGTACAATAATACCTGACTTCCCAAGAGCTTCATCCTGCGGGAGAGCCAGTGTTGCCCAGGCCTCCTGCGCCTCTCTGGAAGGACTGGAGGGGCACTGTCTTAGGTGATTTCTTAGTGACCGTTTTCTTTCTGGCCTCTATAGGAGGAAAGAATGGCGGTGGGGGATTCTATCATAGTATTCTGCTTTCATAGAAGCCCCGGGGAGCCTCTGTGGGCTCTACAGTACCTTTCCCCTGCTGCTGGCTCTGAGCACTCTGCTTAATCATGATTTCCAAGGGCACCAGTAACCTTGTAAAGGCAAAAAGACTAACATGAAACTGCTACTAGTTGAGTGTTTGGGCTGATTCCCTCCTTGATGCACAGGAGAAAAGACAAATTCTTTCCAGGTTGCTGCTAGAGTACAAAGGAAATCCTGTACCCTTGCCTCAGATTTGCTTTGTAAAATCCACTTGGAGAAAAGGATTCAGAAGTAGCCCTACTGTGAATTCCAGTAGCGTTAGGAAAGTCAGTAGAACAGTGCCTTTTCATGTGGACAAAAGGGTAAGCTATTTTTTTGTGAAAGTTATTATAGAACAGAGATTTTTCCTCCTTTCCTTCCCTTTAAAACACAAATTTTACTAGGTGTTATATATAAAATATCAAGTCATTGAAATGGATGTTATTGATAGGTTGAAAGGCTTTTCTGAGAGGAAGAAATGTTTTTTCCCTCAAATATTGAACAAGGGAAAATTTTCTGCTATTCTAGGAAACAAGTCATTTCCCCCCGCTCTGGATCAGGTAGGATTGTTTTAGAACATCTGAAGTCAACTCTGGCTAACTGAGGCAAACATTACAGCAGTAACGGTAACGAAGGAATATGGGAGGCTGTAAGGTAGAAGAGCCGAAGAGCCAGGCTTGAAAACAAACCTGCTCTGGAGACCTAGAGACCAATGAGAAGGGTCTTCCGGACAGTATTTGCAGGCTGATCGAGCTCTGCTGGTTACAGTCCTTGCCTCACCCTTCTGAAGATTCAGACTCCCGGGGAAGATAGCGTCAGGTTGGTCGAACTTGCGCCCACCCAGGGGAAAAGTGCACACCTCGATAGACAGGTTCAAGAGTACTGAACAAGCCATTTGCATGGAGTTTCTCATGGAAACAAAAAAAGGACTACACAAAATGTGGGAGCAGGGTAGTTCCCCAGAGGGAAATCGGGGAAGGCACCAGGACCAGAGGGGATGGATGCCAAGCAGGCTACACTAACAAATGCCCACACCAGGCCCCAACCTGTGACTCACTGCATCCATAATAAAGGGCCCCAGAGCTGGGGCGGAGATGCATGTGAATGGATAAACCCCCCTGCTCATAAGTTCACCTGTAACTTGTGACCTTTGGAACCTGCTTGAGATAAGTGCCAGTAGATTTGAAGGACAGCATGATTCTCTTTCTGGGCATGCCACCTGGTTCTGTCATGTCTGCCAGGCATTTTGGGAATATGTTTTGGAAGCCTTAAGAAAGTGACTGTCCTTTGACCCGATAGTTGTCCTAAAGAAATAGAGTGCAAAGATGTTTGTGCAGCAAAGAAATTCTTTGGAGCATTGGTGATAACAGCAAAGAATTAGAGGCAATCTAAATATCCAGTGGGGAGCTGGTTAAGTAAACTATGGAGCAGCACACCACCTTCAAAAAGAACAAGGGAGATCCAGATGTATTTATAGAAATGGCACCCAGAGTATATTGTCAGTTGAATTTTTTAAAAAATTAGGCTATGGAACAATGTATATTATATAAATTATTAATATAAATATCTGATTATAAATATAAATTATTTGATTCATCTAGATATTTGATAGAAAAAAGTCTGGATTAATTTATTATCATCAAAATCTTAATCGAGATGGAGGGTGGATTATTGGGAGACATTGATGACCTTCTACTTAAATATTTCTCTGTAGTTTGCAGTGTCTACTGTGAGCATGCATTTTCCAATAATAGCTATTAAAAGGTAGCATTAAATGACCACTTACTATGTGTCAGACACTAGGGATGTTTTACATACATTAGCTCATTTAATGCTTGCAACACCCTATGAGATAGGTGCTTTTGGACCTACCTTGTAGCTGAGGAAATCGAGGCTAATAAGCTCAGGGGGACACAATTTAGTCTAAGTTCTGTCTTACACCCAAAGCTCTACCGTTAAACGCAAGAATATTCTACCTCTCTTAAGGGAAGAGCACTACAAAGAGTTCTATTTTAGAAAACAGAAATACTTTGTTTTTTGTATCCCACAGAGTGAGGAGAGCTGCTTGCCATGGATGTCTAACAATTCTTCCATTGCTTACCCTTTCATCTAGCAAGCAGGGGGGAAAAAAGATGGGTTAAAAAAATATTGGCCACTTTTTCAGGAATAGTTTAGACAGGAATTATTTTTCTAAGGTGGTATTATTCATTGATTTCCAAGCTGGCAAAACCAGAGGAGTGGTCTGCGTTGGTGCTTCCTTGCCTTTTTTGACGTTCAGACCCCTTTTCCATGTCATGCAGGTGCTTGGCTCCCCTCCCCCTTGAGGTTGTGCTTCTAGTGTCTGCTGATGGCAGGAATTCCTGATGTTACCCTGTACTCACACCCATCGGGCTCCTCTGCCACAGGTGGCACTATTGCCCAGGGTCTGGATTGTTCTGCAGCCCTCTTTCTGTTTATGCCACGATCCAAAGTCAATCCGATATGAATTTAAGAGTGGCACATGGCTCCTGTCACCAAATTCCGGATGTCTAGCATTTTCCTTTCTAGAAAATGTTTTGGTGGGAATTCAAATGCAAACATTTTATCACAGAGCCAGAATGTTTTAAAGGAGAAGACTGCAAAAGGAAATTCCCTTGGGGACCCTTCTGAATGTGTTGCTTTCATCTTGAAGTTTCTCTCAGGGCATACAGGGCCTGTCGGGTCTAAGACAGGGCCATAAATAATGTCCATCAGCTGCTGGTATTTTCCAAGTGACCCAGTTGCCAGGGAGAGGATGGCAGCAGATAAATGCATGCACATTTCTTTGCAGAGCCTTTTCCTCTCCTCTTTTCTTCTCTACTCTCAGTTTGCATCTCAGATTCGGAGGATTGAATTCATCACACTCCCCTGTTCATGGCACGTTACCATCATAGGTCCTTGGATTCCTTTGTTCATCCTTTCATTTTGTTTCATTTCATTTATTCATTCATTTAATTCTTTTCCCTGCTCTTATTCCTTTCCTCCCCTTTCTCCCATCATTCTAATGTATATTTTTAAAATCTATTCTTGGAAAATGTGTTCTCTTTTATCTACCTCTGCTCTTCAGTTATATAAATGTCTTGTTCACAGTTTCTTACTCTGTTCCTTCCGCGTTGTTGTTGGGAGCCACACGTGTCACTCTGGGCCATGGCTTCTTGCTGTGACATACTTCATGGTGTGCGACACTGTGTATCTGTTTTTGTAGAGATGTGCTCCATCCCCTCATGCCTCCAACTCCTCCTCATCACTAACAACACCACAGCGAACATCCGTGCGCGTGTCCTCCCGGTGAGAATTTCTTTGGTAGAATTGTTGGTCAGAGGGTGTGTGTACCAGCTCTACATGCAAAGGTCTCCATTCTTGCCAACTCTCGCCGTTGTTCAGCTTCCTATTAATAATTTTTTTGCCAATCTGATAGGTACAAAATGATAGCTCGTTGTTGTTTTAATTTGTATTTCTCTCATAATTAATGAGTTTGAGCATCTCTTCAAATGCCTATGAGTTTGCTGGGTTTCCTCTTCTGCTAATTGCCCAGTTCATGTCTGTTGCCCATTTTTAAAAAAATTTCAGTTATCATCATTTTCTTGTTGATTTGTAAAGTTCCTTCTATAGTCTAGATATTAATCCCTTGTGAGTTTTAGATATTTTAAATATATGTTCCAATCTTGTCATCTGTCTATTAATCTGTGTGTTCTTCCTTGACTATAAAGCCTTACTTTTTATATATTCAAATTATCTTTTTTTTTTGGCCTTCTGGTTTATGATTTTCAAGTATTTTGTAGAAGTACTTTGTATTTTGTATTTTGAAGAAGTACTTTCTGACCCATGTCACAAAGAGATGAACCCATATGTTCTTTTATTGGCTTTATGAGTGTCACGTTTAAGTTCCTAATCCAGCTGATACCTGCCATTGCCTGTGATGTTTCATGAAGATCCAGTTTTATTTTTATCCGTGTGAAGGTCGTTTTCCCACCAGCATCTGTTGTAAACTATCCATTCTTTCCCGCGTTGATTTGTGGTGCCAGCTTTCTTGTATGTTGGGTTTACATCTCTCAGTTGTGTCTCTGAGCCCTTTATTCTGTTTCTTTGGTCCATTTAACTATTTTTGTGCCAATACCTCTCCATTTTTAATATGACTTTGAGGCAAGTCTTAACATCTGGTTGTTTAAGTCTCCTCTCTTTACTTTCCTTTTTAAGGGTTGACTTAGCTATTTGTGGGCCTTTATCCCTCTTTATAAATTCTATGATAAGTTTAGTAAGTTCCTCAAAAAATAAAATTTTAATTTGGGATTGCTTTGACTTGTACAGATTGATTTGGGGGAAAATTGACAGTTTGACAATAGTAAGCCGTCGCCTCCAGGAGCTTTGAATGTCTTTCCATTTATTCAGATGGCCAGCGTTCTTTATTAGAATTTTAGTTTTCTACCTAGAGGTCTTGTGTGTTCCTGGCTGAATTAATCCCTAAATATTAAATTCACAAGCCAACCTGGTATTTTTCCCTGTCCTGTGAGCCTCTCATGATAGATCCTGCTGCAAACAGGGAACCTTCCTGGGTTTGCTCCTAGAACGTCAGGAATATACATCGGTGACACCGAGTTCTCTACTTGGTCAAACTCTTACCTACTAGAGAAGGGAAGAGAGAAGTGGGAGTGCGGATAGGAGAGAGGAAGAAGGTAGGGTTTGTTGCTTCTTAAGCTGCTTTACTGAGGAAGTGATCACTGCCAGTGTCAATTATCTGGTCATCTGATACCTGTCATTGATTCGCCCCCTTTATTATTAGAAAGAACAGGACTCTGTGCAAGAGCCCGTCTCCCATCCTACTTTCTGTGGCCCCCTTTGCCATCGTAATGCAGAGCTCCTGAGTCTTCATGTCTCGTTGCTGGCCTTACCTTTGGCTGCAATTGTGAGATTTACTCCCCAAAGACTCTGAGAACTGGTTCATTTTCCTTTGAAACGAGCCCAGGTCAGAAGCAGGCAGAGAATCCAGAAAGTGGCCTGTTCTCAGCCCAGGCTGCTGGTGTCCTGTGGTCCCACCCGAGGGAAGGCTAGAAAGCCGAGAACTTGTCAGGGAGGACAGAACAGCCCAGTGCGAGAAAGTAAGGGAAGGGCAGGCTTTCCTGGTGTGTGAGTTGGTCTTTTCCAAGTTTGACATTTTAAATAAATAAAAAATGTCACTGCCTACTTAACTCTAAAAAGATTAGCCTTGTTTACAGGAATGCTTCCCTCCTACTGCTTCTCCAGCTGTTTGCAAGCTGAAGTCGGACAGATTGAGGCAGAGAGGGCTCAGTCTCCTAATCTTGACTTCATGGTGCCAGTTCTTTCGGTGTGGGTATTAACTCAAATTCCATAGGTTAATTGGGATATACACACACACACACACACACACACACATATATATATATGTATATGACTTATGGATATAATTGGGAGATAGATAGATATGAATGAATATGCCCAGGTTGCTCCAGGCCTGCCTTTTCACACGTCAGGGCCTGGCTCAGCACTGTCCCTCTGCCTTTTCACGATGGCGTTGCTGTAGTTCACTCTGCTTCCACACTTCTGCTCTTGTTGAGCATTTCCCCATTGGCTCCTGCCTGAACCTTTTGCTAGTTGAAGCTGCGGTAGTCCAGGCTTCCTGTAGCTCTTCATTCAAGGAATACCTCTGGGAGTCCTTAAGGGGAGGTGGCCCTGAGCTTCGTGAGTACTGAGGGGTAAGGACACTCACAACCAGAACACATATCTGCCCTTAAAACGTATATAATCACTGCAGAGGTTCAGACCACTGGGTGACAGTAGACAGATGGCCCAATTACATTGTATGGGTGTCTGTCATAGTCGTGCTATCTACAGATATACCTAGTGTGCAGATAAAATGCCCAGAGCTAATGGATTTGAGAGTGAGCTCTCAGAATGGGATCCCATGTGAGCTAGAAACACTTTAAAAAAAAAAAAAAATAGAAACTTCCTACCTTCCCTCCTCCCCAGAAGAAACTATAACAGCTCCTCTTTGATTTCAAGTCTAAATCCCTTCCATTCCTTCCAGTTCGTTTTAAATCCAGTGCTTCTGTGAGAGTCCTTTGTGATTGAACGATGCTGAAGAACCGACTGCAGTTTGCCAGTCTGTCACTCACACTGGGAGGTGGGGGGAGAGCAGCGAGTGGGAAAGAAAGCTCTGCACAGAGCTGGAGTGAGGATCTAGTCGTCCGCAGGGTCTGGACATTGAATCTCTGGACCTCTCTCCTAAGCAGGTTTAAAAACATGTATTTTCTCTTGTTATAAAAATAACATGAACTCATTGTAGAATACTGAGGAAATACGGCAAAATGATTTTCAAAAATTCAATTAAGAAAGCGTCTGTAATACCATTCCCAGAGACATTTCCTTCTTGCCTTCCTTTCACGATGTCTCACAGGTATTCTGTCAGTGTCAACGTGTATTTTGACTTAATTGACATCATACTGAATATGCTTATTTGCATTCTGCTTTAAAACATTTACAAGCATTTTTTCCATGTCAAGAAAATTGTTTATAAATCCCATTTGTAATGGTTGTTTAATATTCTGTCACAGGATGATATCCTAATTTGTTGGACCATTTCCTGTCATTGGACTTTAATGTCCTTTCCGGGTTTTTGCAAAATGAATAACATTGGCTTAAGTTATTCATAACTTTAACACAGATCAAAGAATCTTTGGGTAGATGCTGCTGTGTGGATTGGAGATTGGTGTTTCCACGGAGGGAACTGTGTGAACACTGTCGGTTAGCATTCGGGCTCTGAAACCTTGGAGGGGTGCTGGGTCTCTCTGGAGTTTCCATTTCCTTTCCTATAAAACAGGGATGATAATTCAATGAGGTCGATACCTCATAAATTCATGGTGAGGGTTTAAAGTTCAGCACAGTGTCTGGCGTATTAGTAAGCACCTAATTACTCGTGGGTATTATCTTTTTCATTATCTGGCCGTGTCTGTTACTCCCTCAAGAAAAGGGAAAAGCCCACTGGAAAGGAAAAGCCTGCTGGATCGGCCAAAAAGGGAGTGAGGAGAAGAATGAATGAAGATAGACAACACTCCCGTGTTACTTCTCAGTCTTGTTAGCTCATTTCATCCTGTGACTGTACTTCTCAAAGCGGGACAGGCACACCACTGGTGGTAAACAAGAACGTTTGACATAGTGCCAGAAAAATAGTTTAAATTACCATTTAGGTTTATATGTTTATTTTAATGTATACCGGAGGGAGCATAGGTACTTGTAAGCCCCCTGATTTTATAATGTTCTTGTCGAGCACAGGGCTCTACTTTTTCAGTAAAGGGCCAGATAGTAAATATGTTCAGTTTTGTGGGACTATTCAACTCCACTATTATAGTGTGAAAGCAGCCAAAGACAATATGGAAATGAATGGGTGTGGGTGTTTTTCAATAAAACTTTATTTATAAAAGAGGCAGTGGTGAATCTGGCCCAGGGGTTGTAGTTTTTTCACCCTTGCTTGGCTTAATACAAGGTTAAGGTTTTAAAAATTAGTCTATATAAGATGGCAAGAGGTTTTGGCAGAGATCAAGGAAGCATAGTTGAGAAATAGTGGACCTCATGTTCAAACCCGAGCCTGCCCGATTGCCAAGTTCATTTTTTTTCACCTGCTACTCTTGATAAGTATGAAATCTTTGCTGTGTTCTGCCATCTTGTCATGTGTGGCCAACCCAGTTGGGGCTGGAAGGAATTTCATCATCAGCCTCCAGCATCCAGCCCCCTGGTGTCACGCTGTGTTCCTTCTCAGGGAGTTTCCTTGCTGGGAACCATCAGTGGTTCCTCAAGTACCTGTGCACAGGTGCTGGGACAGCACGGGTCAGATGATTCAGTGACTCTAGCTTCCCAGAGTTGGACCCTTATCATAGCCCACTACCCTCCCACAGGGATTTGGCAACACAGCAAAAGCCACTTTCTATGTTGTTTCTGTTACATGCGCTGAGCATTCTCCAGGCTGTCACTCAGAGCAAACTCCCTGGTGGTGTTTTATGCAGGCTTATCTTGTTTTATGAGGACAAGATTGAGGACCAGGAAAGGAGATGGGGGGACATGATGGGACATCATTACTGTCGCTCTGTGCCCATTGCCATGCCTCTGATTATGCCTTCCCTTCATCTCTGTGCCTCAGCTTCCCTTGATCTGTAAAACGGAAAAGGAGATTTATTCTTGAAGATCGCAGGGAGAGCCTTGGTAGGGTCATGTGGCCACTATTTTTAAAAGATTTCTAAAGCTTTCAGCCATTACCAAAGGTTTACAGTCTTATGAAAGCAGCAGAGGGCAAAAAAGAGGAGTTTTTTTCCTTTTACTTCTGGTCACCTTCGGCCTTTTGCTGTCAGAACACCCACAGTTGAGAGGAAGGAGGAGGCAGCCGCTGGTAACCAGGATCCTTTTGGGATCAGAGCCATCCGCAGTCTGCCAGGTCTCCACTGGTCGGTGGCTTATAAATAGAACATTTCCCCTTTTAAACCTGAGAAGGATGGGAGGCATTAATGGGCACGGCCGCCTGGCCGCCTGTGCACTGGCCCACGAGGCAGTCAGCTGAGTGTGGCGTCCCCTCCAGCTTTCCATCCTCGCCTGCCAGGGCTGGGCTGATGGAGGACAGGCACTCTTGCTCCCTCCCTCGCCTGCCTTACTTCCAGCTCCTCCCGCCTCGGCCCGTTTTCTTTCCCCTTTCTCCTCCCTTCCGAACCAAGCAGTTTCTGTGGCCACCACTTTGATATTCTGAGCCACAGGCGGGGGAGATGGTGTAACTCTAGCTCCCCTAGGTGCTGACTTTCTGCACCTGGCTTTTCGTTATGACTTGCGCGTGCAATGCAGTTGCTGTGGCCCGAATTGAGCTCGAATTCTGTTTAGTTGCGCAGTGACACCCCAGCTGTAGACTAGCCCTAGCTGGGGGGGAAGGGGCTGGGGAGAGAAGTAGGAGAAGGAGCAGCTTGTTTTCTCAGAGACTCTGTTATTGAGTTCCCAGCTATTTGGTTCGGGGAGACCCTGCCCCCCAAGGATATGACTGGTGGTGGTGCTCTTTGGACTTGCCTAGACTATCAGAGGCCTTTCTGCTTGTCCTAAAAGACACTTAGCGAATCCCTCCTCTCTCAGACGGCTTTAGACTGACAGGTGCAGCCAGTGTGTGACTTTGCCATGGCCTGATATCCCCCTTTCCCTCAATGACGTGGGCTCTGTACCGACAGCAGGCTGCAGCCCGGGCAGGTGTGAGCTAGCCTGTGGCATCCCAGCTTGGGCTTCAGCCAGGCAACAGTGAGAAGATCCCTGGCTGCACCTTTAACTCCTAAAGCCCCGTGCAAGGGGTTGTTGAGACAGAGACTGAAAGATCTCCCCCACTGCCACCAAGTGCAAGCTTCCAGTTATTAGAGTTAATATTTGTTTTTTTAATTTATTTTATTTCAGCTTATACAGTTAATATTTGTTGATTACATACTGTGTATTTGGGCAATGTGCTAAGTATTTGACATACGTTACACCATTTGAGTCTCAAGAACCCTATGAGGTAGATAGTATTATTGACCCCATTTACAGATGTGAAAACTGAGGCTTCATTCTAAGTGCAAACTTGTGGTGACTCAAGGTCACTCTTTCCCATCTTGATTGGAGTTGTCAGAGCATGCAGCCCACATTCAGCATGTAGGATTTAGCATAAAGTACTATTATCCACGGCAGAGTGGTGTTGAGTAGTGGTTAGGAGTGTCAACTCTGGAGTATTGCACATGTGGGCTAGAATCTCAGCCTCATGACTTACTGAGTGTGTGACGTTGGGAAATTAATTTCTCCAGGCCTCCGCTTCTCTATCTGTGAGATGGGGAAAGCTTTAGTACCTAGATCCTTATTTTGGGGAAAGCTTTAGTACCTAGATCCCTATTTAGTATCTAGAATGCCTGCACAGGCATCGCCTTGTTTAGTTTTCACGGCACCTGCATCCCACAGGTGAGGAGAGTGGATCAGCGAGGCCAGGTGTGCTCGTCTCACACGGTCAGCACGTGGTGACACCTGCGCTGAAATCTCAGGCCGCTGATTCTGAATGCCGTCTCTTTCCCCACCCTTTGCAGTCTCCAAGTTTGTTGTGACCAAAACATATCTAAATCGAACCTCGGGCATTTCAAGGAGGGAGGGACAGGTAAGTAAAGGCAGGAAAGGGATCTTGATGGGCAGAGGCGATTGGTTCTCTGTCTGCAACTCTGCCACCTTCAGAAAGCTGGTGGGGATCTGTGTTGGTTGATAATTCAGTTTGAAACCAACCAGGCCTCAAGGCAGAAAGGAATCGAGGCCACTGGACTGTAATTCATTCTTGGGATGAGCAGATCCCCACGCAGGGGACAAATGGTCCTGATTAGGCTGGTGGGTGTTCCCGCAGTGTGCATTGAGCCGTGCTCTTTCACTGCTGCCCTGATTTGGAATTTTAAGGTGGACTGCGAGATTGCAGACGTAAGAACCCGCGAGGAGACCTTTCTTCCCTCCCAAGCAGATGTATAGTCCTCAGCCCCCGCTATGCAAGAACACTCTTCACAGCTGTCTTAGAGCCTCCTTGGCTCAGGCTGAGAGCTGGGAGGTTTATTCCAGACCAGGAAAGGATTTTGTCTCTTTTCCTACTACCTATTTTAGTGTCTTTACTAAGTATCTCCTTCAGATTATTTTTCTGTGTGTTTGCCCCAGAAGCCACGAAAAAGAGCATAGGTGCCGGTGTCTCTGGCAGGCTGGTGAAGAAGAGTCTGATGAGCAGTGTTCTTGCTGGGCGGTCAGGGGATGAGTGAGATCCCTGTCGGTCCCGTCTGCCACGTGCTTTCCACCGCAGGGGGCCTGAACTCTGTAAGGTGCCATGTGTTCAGCCAGCTGCTCACCGCTCAAGGCTCAGGGAGTGGGGACTTTTTACCTGTTGGGTCCTGGTGTCTCAGCTGGTGAAAATGCACTTTATATTTGTGCCTTCATTCAGGAAATATTTATTGAAATATAGGAATGAACAGGCAGATTGTCTCTGCTCTCATGGAGCATATACTATTGACAGAAACTGACGACAAACAGTCAGCAAGTAGGCAAAGGTATAATTTCAGATGGAGAGAAGTACTGTGAAGAGATGGGAGCCCCGAGAGAGAGAGTAAGGAAAGGGGCAGCCATTAAATATTTTAAATACCTGGAGCACGGATGGCTTCTCTAAAGAGGTGCCATTTGAGGAGAAACTTGAACTAAAAGGGAGGGAGACATGTCAGGAGTTGGCAGGGGAGTGTTGCTGACAGAAGGACCAGCAGGTGCAAAGGCCCTGAGGTGGAGGGAATGAACTAGTTGGGCTCTAGGAATATCAAGAGGTCAGTTGTGACTGGATGGGAGGAGGCTGGGGGAGAGTGGGCAGGTAGGCTGGGGCTAGGCCATGTGAGGCTGGAGATAAGATGGCGTTCTTAGCCTCATGAGACGTCGTTGGAGAGTTGTGGTAATGTGAATGACATGAGCTGATGTATGTCTTGAAAAGATGACTCTGGCTACTGGTGCAGAGAAAACTGTAGGGGGCAAAAGTAGAAGCCGTTGGGAAACTATTGCCACAGTTCAGGCAACAGGGGATTGTGGGTGGGTCAAAGTATTAGCAATGGATATGGAGAGGAGTTGTTGGATTCTAGGTATGTGTTTAAGTTATTACTGACAGGCTTGGCTGACAGATTGGATGTGGGGTATGAGAGAGGCAAGGAATCAACGATGACTTTATTGGAACAGGATGTCTTGCTGGTGAAATATGGTACCCTCCCATCTTGTTCTTTCAGCCAGGTTGAATGTAGTGCCTGGTCTGGCACACATTAGGACATTAGCTCCCAAATGTGTTTTTTGTGTATTACCTTCATGAGTGTTTTTACATATACATGTACCACCTTTACTATCGTTTACTTACCATTTTTTTAAATCAGTTCATCCTTTTTTTCCCTCAATTTATTTAAAAATGAAATATACGATGACATGTGTGATAAATCAGTAGATTTCTAATATTCATTAAAATAAGTGTATGACTGTTACAAATGTTTATTTGTGAACCACTTGGAATGATTTCACACACCACCAGTGGCACAAGCCAACATTACATATTAAGATACATAGCATTGGCAGATAGTTATTATCTAATGAGGAATTCAGTATAGATATTGTCAGTTGATTAAATCAGCAGTGATTTTTTGTCTTTAGTGTTAATAGTTGTAATTGCTTGGTATATACTACACTTTTTCCAAGTGGAAGTCTCACGCCTACTGAAGGATCATCTCTGGGAGAGGGCCCAGGCTCTGCATTGCAGCAAGTATGCCTTTACTTCTCTTGTCGGTTAAGCTGAGAACTGCTACTGGGCTAGAAAGGGCAGGAACCACAAAACCTGCTCCCCATCCCCTAGTCCCTCTGTCTGCAATGTGAGCTTCAACAGGAAGCAGAGAGTAGAGGAGGAGGAACTTTAGAGTCAGACTGAGTTAAAACCCTGGTTCTACCACTCACCAATGGCATAATCTTAATAGAAGTTCCTTACCCTGACTGAGCCTAGGTTCCCTCTTTACAAAATAGGGATGATGATGATGATGATGATGATAAGAAGATGATGCATTTAAGTGCATAGCCCAGAGCAGTGTAGTGGTAGCTGCTGCTATCATCATTGTTGTTACCACTTAACATCATGAGCCTGGCTTTTCTCATCAGAACAACTTAATAAAGAGATTGGGAAAATCAAATAAGCTATAGTTTATTAATTTATTTTGTAAACTGTAATGTATTATCCCTCATTATACTCATTAGTGTGAAAACACAGCAAGAAGTTATTAGTATGAATAGTAGCAATATTTACTCCATGGGATGATCATAAGGATAACATGAACTTGAATATAGAAACTATCTCATCACCTGGAAAGTTCAAATATTAGGGTGTCATAATATTAAGTAATATTAGAAAATTAGTAATGACCATTTATTGAGTACCAAATAAGTCACAGTTGCTGTACATTTCATTTGACCCTCACAACATAGAGGTGAGTTGTCCCCACTGTCCAGGTGAGGCAGATGAGGATCAGAGAAGGTGAAGCACCAGAGATCATAGCCAGCCATAGCTGGCAGAGACAGGATTCTCATCCAAGTCTGTCTGTCTTTAAAGCTCATCATCCTCTTTCCACTACCTACCACTTCTGTTTGTGTGACTTCAATTACTGTTAAAGTGAGTTCTCATTCCCTGAGTGTGTACCAGCCTGGGAGCAGAGCGTGGTCTAGTCAGTCAGCCTAGGGCAGAGTAGGCACCAGAGTGGGGTGGGGTACGGGGTCCTGGGGTGCTGATCTGGGATTAAAAACCAGCTGTGGGTAATCCCCAAAGCAGAGAATCACACCGGGATCATTGAGAAACCAGTTGGCCAACTTTCTTGGGCCCCACTGGAAGCTTCTGAGAGCTGCCACCATCAGTACAGTTTTCCAGGGGCCACAGCGCTGGGTGTCACATGATTAGGAGAAAGGGCATGAGCCCTTCTGGTCTTCCTTCTGAGTGCATGCGTGTATGAATTGGAAATCCATTCTCCAGGTGGAATTTTTTTTCAGTTCAATGTGGGTGTTTTTCTTCATGGCTTTTAACAGTGATGAAATTGATTAAATTCAGAATGACCCAGGCAGGCCAGACTCTAAAGAGCAAATCACATTGGAAAATTGAGTAAATTTCTGTCGTGAGAACATGCCCCTGGAGCTGCCCACGAAACGGTGGCCTGCGCAAGCCACTCCAGACAGTCTCCTGTGTCTATTGTCCATGTGAAAAATGCGCAGCACCTTCCTTCACCTCTTAGTCCTTTTGTTTTTATGCAGACATCTAGCACTTTCAGCAAATTTTATTTCTCCCACAAAAAACTTAAAAGTTTTTTTTTTTTTTTCATCAAGGGAAAATTGAATGGGTTTCCTGGGGGAAAAACTTAGGCTAGGAAAAACTTGTTGAATACCAGCTTTAGGAAAGCGGTAACCCTCTTTCTAATGCATGTTGAAACTAATTAAGTAGATCAGCTCCTGTCCTCCCTTTCTCTTGAACTCGTTCTCAGGCTGTACTGCTAGGTAATGCCTCTTTGTATTGACACAGGAAGGAAGGAAGTGGTTAGATCAAGCCATTCATTTCTTTATTTAACCTTTATATCCTCACAAAGAAATGAAAAGGCTGAGGACCAGAAGCTTCAATAACTCATCTACTCTCATGGGGTTGAGATCAGTTGAATTTGAAAGGTCACTTTGACACGCTGCCCCTCAGCAACTCTGTCTAGCCTTCTGCCACTAATGTACCTATCCGTGAATCCAAAATGAAAAATGACCACCCACACTTCCACTTCACGTCCAGCCCTGTAGTAGACGGTGGAAGATAGAGATGCATTTAATAGCAGTGAATGAAAGAAATAAGTTAAAGATACACGGGGACCGTTGCCTTCATGAATGTGCGTTCTGGTTTTGTAGACATTTTTTCACGGACTCACACAAGCAAACGCAGACTTGCAGTTGGGCTACGTATGCCAAGGGAGTTGGTGTTGCACTATCCAGGTGCGCAGTGAGGGCCACTGACCTAGGTGGAGAACTCAGGGGTAGCTTTTTTGAGGAAGTGCCACTTAGAGGGGAGATGTGAGTTACTTGGGCCAAGGGACTTCTAGGCGAAACCCACAGTCTGTGCAGAGGCTGGGGGAACGATGGCCAGCTGGGCGCTCTGAAAGCCAGTGTGCTTGGGTGCTGGGAGCCAGGGAGGCAGCCCGAAAAAGCTGGAGGGGCAGGTGGGGCCGGGCCATGCAGGGCTCTGTGGGCAAGTTAAGGATTTGGGTTATCTTCCAGGGAGCGGTGGGGTGCCACTGGGAGGTGATGTGGTATGATTTTGTCAAGATCACAGGGGCTGCGACTAGGAGGAGGGATAGGAGAGAGCAAGGGGAGTGCGGGGAGACCAGCTCCAGGTCACTGCAGACGTCCTGGCAACAGAGGGTGGAGGCCCGGACTGGGGTGGTGATGGCGAAGGTGGAGGGAGCTGGACAGAACTGAGAGACATCAGGGATAAAACCGGGGACTTGGTGATAATTTGGATATTGGGGTGAGAAAGAGGGGTGGTGCCAACGGTGATGCTCAGGGTTTTGCTATAATTCTCACCCTCCACCCCTACAGGGCTCATTGTTTTTTTAAGGTGAGAGGAACCAGGGGACAGTATCTAAGACGAGGTCCCAGAAACTGCAGAGCGTGGATGTGACCTTTTGGGCCTCACGGTAGGGCAGTGGTGGTTCTGCTAAAATCCATGTCTTTCTGCCCGCCCCACCAACCACCTTCTTTTAGACAAGGAAATAACTTGATTGTACCTTACAGCGTGTTGCTCTACGAAGCCCTTTGCAATCAAACCACCAGGCTCTGGGTCCAACATGCTTCCCTCCTCCTGGAGTTCTTACCTCAGGCACCGTAGCCCAGGCCCAAATGGTGCGCCAGGCGTCCTCCTCCCGCGTCTGTGGTTTGCCCTAAGACCCTCCAAGTGGACTGAGCATGAACCCTTTTGTGTTCTCATGTTCTCCATGGGACTTTTGAGAAAATGGGTTTGCGTGAGCCTGGCCCCCGCCCCCTCTCTCTAAAAGGGGAGAAAGCAGCAAGGCTTCAAAAGTTGAAATGAAAGTGCAGAGGACGGCGCATTTCTGACGCGGGAGGTCAGCCTGGGTATTTGGGGCGCGCTCTGCCAGCATTCATTAGAAGACAGCTGTCCGGGCCGCGCCGTGTAAACTTGGGCACAGCTGAACCCGGGGCTCCGGGAGGAGGATAAGCGGTCGAAGCCTTCGCTGCAGGACGGTGGCTGTCAGGCCTGGGAGCTGCCAGTCCTGCAACAACTCATCACAAGTCAAATTAAGGGACTAATGCGAGCCTAGTAGATATTTAATGAGAGATTATTTCTGGAGATTATAAGGATACAGAAATTGCAAATGAATCCCTGACCTTTTCCGAGCCTTGGCTCAGTGAAAGAGCTGAATCACCTGCTTGAGGGGATTAAGGACAGCCGCCTCCATCTGGCGGGCCACTCAGACTTTTTCTGTCATTAGCAAACGCTGCTCAGTGTGATGATAGTGCTCTAAACCTTTTAGTGGGAATTTGCTTTTCAGGCTAGGAGATCTCAATTAACTTAGGGCAGAGATCACTGGGCAGAGATCGGGACTAATAATCTGGTTATGTGTGCACTGTTGATCTGGTTATGTGTGCACTGTGGTCCCTGTCACATTAGTGGTACTCTGTCCATGTTAAATAATAAAACGGTTGTTAATTATTAGTAACCTAATCATGATGTCAGCAGGAGACTCGAGTTGATGAGAGGGGAAATCAAACTCTGTGTGTGTGTGTGTGTGTGTGTGTGTGTGTGTGTGTGTGAGAGAGAGAGAGAGAGAGAGAGAGAGAGAAAGACAGAAAAAGAGAAGAGACAGAAAGACAGAGAGGTGGGAAAGTGATGGGCAGTGAGCAGTGTAATAACTTACACCAGTTCCAGTGTAGAGCTTTGGTTGTAGAGCAGTGGTTGCTAAACTGTATTTCATGAGTTTCTTGTTGGGGCAACTGTTGTTTGGTATGGATTCCATTTTTTAATATGGTTTTATCTATTTATAACATTATAAATAATTATCACATGCAACATGAATACATTAGAGGCGAATAGAGAGCGACCTTGAGTTCCTAATGTTTGACTTTGCAACATGTAAATGCTTTATATGTTTGAACTTACACAGCTAAGAATTACTGATCAATACTGCACTGCATTTGTAATGTGTAGGGCCTTTATAGGTAACATCCGTATAAGACTTATTTCCAGAAAAGGGGTTTACTTGTTTAAAACAAATTGGAGAACTTTTCACATTGGGAAAACCAAAGGAGGAACACTTACTCAGAGATTGAATGCAGGAGTTTTGCTTGGCCATTTTCCAAAAGAAGTAATTGTAGTTAATTCAGGTTGGTGGAATTTTAAGTTTTTCTGGATATATGTGTGCGTGTGTGTGTGTGTGTGTGTGTATATTAATTTTTTTCTGGCTCCATTTTATTCTTTTCCATTAGGTATTATTTACCTAGAAAGGGATTCCACTTCCTACAGTGCCACAAAAAGGTTCAAGAACTGATTTGCCTGTACGAGGTTATGTCTACCTCTGTCAGTTCTACTAGTTAAGCTGATGGCTTTATCTTCTGACTCCTGCAGTTATCACTGTCAGCTGCCAGCTTCTTTCCAACTTTTCAAAACTTTTATCGATGTCCATGGGGAAAGGAAATAGTCTCTGTCTAGGACAGAAGTCCATCAGTACCTAGAATAAGACCATGCTCACAAAGCTACTCTTAAAACATCCAGGTTTAGAAACAGTCTCAGCAGCTCCCCGTAGCAGTGTGCAAAGTGGCGGTTCTTTCTCTTAAACTTCTTTGATTATCATCTCTCTGAAAAGATTCTCCTAAGCACCTCTCAAAAAAAAAAGCAAACAAAAAAAAAAACTAAAAGGCTTCAACTGACTATTGAATCGCAGTTACAAACGGTTTGGGAACCTCCTTAAGCACAAAAAGTGATTCCTTATCTGACAAATACTTTCCAGCAGGCTCTATTCTGACTACTGTATAAAGTAATAAAAATCCTCCCCTGCACATGAAAAGATACCCAGCATCATTAGTCAGTATCGAAACCACAATGAGATACCACTTGACACCCACTGGGATGGCTATAATAAAAAAGACAATAACAAAAGTTGGCAAGGCTGTGGAGAAATTGGAACCCTCATACATTGCTGGTGGGAATGTAAAATGGTACAGCTACTTTCGAAAACAGTTTGGCAGTTCCTTAAAAAGTTAAGCATAGAGTTATCCTGTGACCCAGCAATTCTCCTACGTATACATACTCAAGAGAAATGAAAATATATGTTCACACATGGACTTGTACACAGATGTTCATAATAGCATCATACATCATAGCCAAAAAGTAGAGAAACAACCCAAATGTCTCTCAACTGAGAATGGATAAACAAAATTTGGTATATCTGGGCAATAGAATATTATTTAGCCATAAAAGGAAGCAAAGTACGGATGCTACAACTTGGATGAACCTTGAAAACATTCTATTAAGTGAAAGAAGCTAGATATAAAAGACCACATATTGTATGAGTCCATTAATGTGAACTGTCCAGAAAAGGCAAATCCATATAAAAGGAAAGTAGATGAGTTGTTGCCAGGGCTAGGAGAACGGAAGAAATGGAGAGTGACTGCTAATGTGTATATTTGTTTTTTTGGTTTTTTTTTTTGGGGGGGGGTGTTCTGTAATTAGATAGTGGTAGTTAATACATAGCTTTGTAAATACACTAGAAGCTGCTGATTTGTGCACTTAAAATGGGTAAACTTTATGGTATGTGAATTATATCTCAATAAAGCTGTTATTAAGAAAAATCCTTCCCTGGATTCCAGCAAGTAGTTGGCCTGTGCATTATAGGCTGTTAGTAAATTTGAAAAATGTCTATTGCATGCATTGAGTTTCATTTAGAAGAGTTATTTTGATTTGGCTTACAGCTTACAGGGAAAAAGCTTGAGATCACAATTTGCAGAGTGAATACTGGGTTTGTACTGGGAAAAACAAGGGATTGAGTTAGTACACTCTTTACCATTTTAAGGGAATAAGAAGAATGGTTTGCATACCAGATAATCTCCAGAGAGAAAAACATTCTTTTTCTGCTGCTTTTCTGGTCCTTTACTTACTATCCTAGAATCTCAGTGTGTTTATAAAAGTATCACTAAGCAATAAGTATGCATATAAGTACAGGAGCTATTTCACGTAGGGAAGAGAAGTTTTGGGAAATTGGCATCCTTTTTTAGTTTGATTTTGGAAATTCTCAGTGATATTTTTTTAAAAAATGTTTTTTGTTATTTTCCTTGGATCCGAATTCACCCACGTATGCTAAGAACTGGAGAAAGATTCCGTTTGGATTAGATCCAAGAAGAGTTCACGTTCTCTTTAGTTCTTACATACTACAAGTGTATTACTTGCCCTGGGATGATCATAAATTATTTATAAATACCCACCTTTCTACTTTATGCCACTTCCTTCTCCACTCTGAACATCAGGTTGTAGAATGCCTTTGCCTAATGTCCTAAGAAGGTCAAAGAAAAACCCATCTTAAGGAGTACCACACACGTCTTATCACTGGGTAACCAAAGCATGGATGAGCTGGGGAGAATTTCCAGCCGTGTCAGGTTAGAAACTAGTTCTCTGCTGTGGAAACAGTTGCTGCTGTTGATCTTTTATTTTCTGAGTGACATTAGTGGGTTTTGAGGTGAATGGGAAGAACTCTTATCCCACCTGCTGATTTATCACGTAGCGCGATGGCCCCACTGCCTTAATGGTTCTTCCTCAGGCAGCTTCTTTGCTCTTGGCTGTTTTGGTGGCAGAGACTCTGGAGCAAGTCTCCATGTATTAGCTCTGCATCTCTGGTCCAGATTTTTAGCTTTACCAAGCCTCAGTTTCTTCATCTGTAATATAGGTTTAATCATAGTATCATCCTGGAGGACTTGCTAGGATTAAATGAGATAATCTACATAAAGTACTTATATTTATACAGCACTTAATTTGTACTTTTGGAAGGAAGACCACAAACAGTCCTACAGTTCCTGTGAATAGCAAAGCAATTTAAAGGTGCCTGTCACTCTAATCTGCAGTTTCTTCAGCTATATATTAAAGATAACCTTGCACGTTGAGGTTACTATGAGAACTAAATGAGATAATCCATGCAAAGTACTTAGAACCATACCTGGCATACAGAAAGCCCTCAATTGATGCCAACTATTATTATTATTTTTTTAATTATTCCTATACTGTTAACGGGAAAAATGGAAAGGATATTTGGCTACAGCATGAGATTGATTCATCCTGGCTCGGCGAAGCACTGTCCTGAGGTTGATTGGCATGGCTAGCAACTGACCGTCCTTCTCTTGTTCTTTCAGCTGCGCAGTTGGACAGCATTGGCTTCAGCATAATCAGGAAATGCATCCATGCTGTGGAAACCAGAGGTAAAGTTGTTTAGCAGATGGCATTGTTCTCAGAAGGTCACGCATCTGGTGAGGAGTCAGACCTGCTACCCGCTGTTTCCCGACTTTAAGTGACTCATTAACTCCCCGAGTGCCATTATTGCTGTGTTCCACAAGTCCTGCTGGTCCGAAGCAGGGGTTCTCAACTGGGTTTGTGTCATCAGCTTCTTTGGTTGATCAGAAGAATGTTTTAAATGTATACGGGTAAAATACATACGATTATAGAAACCAGTTACTGAAACTCAATTTTTAAAGTATTAAAAAACGTAGTTGGGATATAGTAATATAGGTGTTTCTTTGTTAACGCTTTAATAAAGTTACAGGGGTGGGTCTGATAACTGACATCATTTGGAAGTAGTGATATTTCAAGCTGTCTGTAACGACTGTAATGTGTTAGGAAAATGTCTGCCATTTCTGACCAAGTTGCAGGTATTGCTAACGCTACTGTGATTGGTTGTCTACATTCATAATGGAAAGAAATGCTTAATGTCAGTTATAGGTGAGTGAAGATAAATATATAATTGTTTTCCTGTCTAAGTTCATAGACACCCTGAATTCTCTGCGGTGGATGTTTTGGTGTCTGTGAACCCTAGGTGCTCTAGGGAGCCAGTCCCTGGGGACCATCCAGGTGGAGAGAAAGGGCCATGCCCATGTTGCCCACCGACCTTTCCTGGATCCGTAGGAGCAGGATGTTGAGACCAAGGAAGCTGGTTCATTCTAATGGTCTCCGTCCCTCCCTCGGAGACTGCCACAAAGGAGATTGCTCTGTTCCAGCAGTTTGGAGCTTTGAGTGCACTGGTCTTTTGTACTCCTGAGAAAAGGTGTTAACCATCTTTTTTCCACTGGATTTGATTTGAACCATTATCAGAGATGTGAATCTTCTGTATTCGACAGACTCTCGGCTACCAGCACTTTCTATTTGTTTGAAAGAAATTCTGTATTTTAAAGCAGGGTCCATAACTCTTACCAGTTGAGAAATATAAACTTTTTTATAAAGTAGAGGGAGAGGGGAGAAAACGCCTAACCTCACCAGCCTTCTATCCCTGTGTATCCTGTTAAAAAGGTATTCTTTCCAAAGGAGTTGTTTTAATGCGTGCATTTTTCAGATGTTTGCTTATTTCTGCTATACCTCCCTTAAATGAAGAGTTAAGGCAGTTTATATAAGGGTACATAAAATATATCCAGAGAATATAAAATAGAAGTAGGTGAGATTTCTGGGAATTGATCTTAAGGAAATAAGGAAATAAACCAGATTGAGCCAGAAGGATGTTTACACAATGGTATTGTTAAGGTGTAAAATCAGAAACTGACCAAACATCTCAAAAATTGGTTAAATCAACAGTGGTACACCCATGTAGTAAAAAACTATGAATCACTAAAAATGTAGTGCGAATACATTTCTTGACACGCACTATTTTCTTAACACGTTGACAGCCACACTAGAAAAAGAATTTTTTTTTCCTTGGGGCCATGGTGTTTTATGATGACAATAGAATAAAAACTTCAAAAACAAAACAGTCCTTTCTAATTTAATGAAAAATTTAATAAAAGATGAAATTTGTTGACTCCTATTCATTTAATCCACATTTTTTAGAATTAATTTGCCAACATTACTTGTAACAATAAGAACATCAACAAGTAAAATTTTCACAAACCAATTGCAGGGTTTTGCCCGGATTTTGCTTCATGAGGCCCCAGGCTCACAATTAGCGTGAGTTAAATACAACTCACATGGCAGTTAATGTGTTAATTATATGCATTAAGTGAAAACTGCAAGTTGCAAAACAGCTGCCCAGCATGAACCCATCCTGGGAGCCCTGGGGAGAGAGGAGGGCCTCTTGCTCAGGATTCATTGCATTATCAGCTGTGTGCTCTGCTGATTTTTAACTGTTTTCCTTTGATTCATCTATTTGCCTTAACTGTAGTTTCTAAACTGTTTTGAAGTTTAGATTACTAAGGTAATTTTTCAGCAGGAGTTTTGTTTTTCATTTTAAAAGAAATGTATGAGAAATAAGAGGTACAGGGTCCACAGCGGTAGAGGCATGGGAATGGAGCCCAGCATGAGTCCAGAGCCAACAGGCCTCCCCACCATGAGGCTCACGCACTTGCCTGACCTGAGCCACCTGTTGGCCTCTCAGTTTTCAGCATCCAAAACCAAGAGGGAAACCTAATCATTTCAAGCTGTTCACAGAGTCTGCGGTAAATGCAAACCCATAGCTCAGGAGAACAACTTTTTCTGATGCAAAACTAGAAAATATATGCAATAAGTGGGCGGAGAAGACGACAGTCATAAGTTGGTCTGGCCTCTCAGCCCCTGCCTCTTTGCCTTCTCCCCATCTGAAATGAGGCTAGAAATGCTATGTTTTAACTTCTAAGAAAGTTTTCATTTAGCACAAAGAAGAAATAAGGACAGTGTGAGTTCGATACCATTTTAGCATAAATAGTTGAAGGAAGTGCATATATCCCTGTTGCAATGTGTGTGTGTGTGTGTGTGTACACACATGTTTTTGGTGACCAGAGATGAACAGACTTCCCATACTCTCTGAGATTCATTAATAATCGTCCAGGGGGAGCTGGGATTGTATAAAGTTCCAGGAAAGCACAAGGATAAAAGAAGTAGACACCTCAGGTCTTTCAAGTCCTTCAAGCTGGCATGTTACTGAGTATAGTTTCTACTGCTGGGATCCATCTCTTAGTTTTTGACCAGGGGTTCTTGGCCCCTGAACCATGCAGGATGCTGTACGTAATTTTACACGTCCTTTTTAGCTGTAAAATGGTATTCCAGGCTACTTTCTTTTATTCATTAGTTCCACTTCTGTATAGGTCTTGCTGAAGATGCTGCAGAATCAGCCCTTTGCTGAATGTCTTCTGGAAAATTGTGTTTTGGCCCCCCCAAAAAAGTATTTTATAGTGGCTCTGATGGAGTATAACTCAGTATGCTGTTTATTACATACCATATACTGAACTCTAGGGGCTGGGGATGTAATGGTGAACAAGACAGAATCATTGTCCTTAGAGTTTACATTCTAGTTGTAGAGAGAAAGACAAACAAGGAGCCAAATAAAAAAGATAACTTGAGCTATTGTTAGCTGCTGTAAAGAAAAGAAAACAGGGAAAGAGAATGACCAGTAGTGTTGGTCATGTGATCCGTTAGACCGAAGAGATTGCATTGAAGCTGAGACCTGAATGGTCAAAAGATCTGGGCGAAGCGGTCCAGGTAGAGGAACCAGCTGGAGCTAAGGCTGTGAAGTGGGGACATGAGCTTGGTACGTTAGAGTACTAGGAAGGCCAGTGTGGCTGGAGCAGAGTGCAGGTGGTTGATGATGTGGTCATAGATGGGCTGGTACTCCATTGTACGGCCTTGTAGGCCACTGTAATTGCTATTTGATTATGGTCTAAGTGAATGGGAAGCCACTGGAGGGTTTTAGGAGAAGGGGTGATGTGAACTGATTTACACTTGAAGAAGTTCACTTTGGCTACTGGTTGGAGAATGGACATCAGAGAAATAAAACAGGATGCAGGAGCCCAGTTACTTGACAGGGGTCAGAGATAATGGGCCTGGAACTAACAGAACAAAGCTCATTTCTCAAATCACTTGGTCTAAATTGCCCTCTTTTGTAAATGGCAGAGTGGTGATACAGTCCATGCGTTTAAATGAATAAGGGTAGTGCAATGGGTTAGTTTTTAGTTCTTTGTTCAGAAGGTTGAAGGTAAATCTCTCCTAATCTAATTGCACAGTTCCTTGGGTTGAATGAAGGTAGTCTTCTTTTTTTTTTTGTTTTAATAAGGAATATTTACAAGTGATGAACGGATCTTCTAATTTTTCAGTCTTGGCTAACATTCCCTAAAATTAAAAATATCCTTATACCTCAATATTTTCATTCTAGATGTAAAAATAGATTGTAAAGTATTTGTCTTTTTCTGTTGTATGAATTTTTAATCATGTCATTTTGACTTTTTAAATTTAAAAAATTGGTTAAAATGACATATTTAAAAGTATATATTTTGCATCTTTCAAAACTCTTCAGATGCTGCCTTTGGCAAGGGAAAAGGACAATTTTTTTCCCTTCTGATGACTGAACTAACATGAGGGCTGAAGTGTGCAGCACATCCATGAAATCCTAGACAGCTGTACCAAATCCCACTCCTTTGCTAAGAGCTGAGCTGAGTGACAGGGGACTTTAATTAGAGCAGCTTTTAGAAGGACTGAGAAAATGAAAAAATAAGTGCATTTGGCTGGGTTGACCTGACTTGTCTTCTGATGTGCCTCTAATTTAATCATCACTGTTTCTTTTCTCAGGGATCAATGAACAAGGGCTGTACCGAATCGTGGGGGTCAACTCCAGAGTGCAGAAATTGCTGAGTGTCCTGATGGGTGAGTGCCATGTGTCTGTGCCTGGCAGGTCCCTGGGGAGGCCCACGCTGACAAGTCACCAGGTCTGTGACTATGGACAGCCTTTGGGGAAGGACTCAGGATGTCTAAGAGCTATCACCCTGAAATTAGCTGCCGCATTGCCAGTTGTCATGACTGCAGGCACTACTGGGAAAGGTTCTGAGTAGGACTGGACAAAATAAAAAGGGCCAGGTCCAAGGCACCACACCCTCTCTAGACTCTGCACTGGCAGTCCAAGTGGAGCTTGGTCACTCATGTGACCGCCACACCCTACTTTGTCTGTAATAGCTCATGACTCCTTCTGTCCTCTTTTGGGACAGGTATTTAGTGGGACACACCCATTGCTCAAGGAAGGGCATCATTCTAGCCTGCAGAGGACCTCAGACTTCATGTTCCTTCTACTGAGCACGTGTCATGTAACTCCCAGATAAAATGTATATAAGCAGATAAATCTTCTCACCCTATTTGCTTCTAGAGTTCAACCTAGTACCTGTCATTTGAGTAGCAGAACCTTTTTTGCTGATGGCTAATATGAATATAAAACCACTGTTTCCAAATGTGCAATATTTGAATGAAAAGCCCATGAGCCAAATTTGCTTAGGCTGCAGATTTCCTGTATTTTTAGATATGAATACAGCCAGCCTCAGTGAGTCACATGGATCTAAATGGCAAACAGATCGAATTTCACAGATCCGTGGCTGTTATTCATCCACATGGAAGCCCCAGCTGTGCACTTGCAGAGACAGACTATCACTTGGGGTCCCAGCTCAGTGTTCTGAGTGGGGACAGTTCTCTTATTAGTATTTGTCATTTCTTATGCCATCCTAATTTCCGAAAATAGCTTTCATATGTAAGGAAATTGCCTCTCTCGTGTTGGCCACAATGACTCTCTTCTCTCTACTTCTTTTTCAGGAGAGCCACTCACCTCTGGTGGGCAAAACCCTATTGTATTACTAGTTATAGTGAGATCTGTTGTTTGAAACTATGATTATTTGTGAGGTACTCTAGCACTGAGTATCTGTTTGAAATATGGCTAGCTTTTTTAAAAAAATTAAACTTTTTATTTTGAGATAGTTGTAAATTCACATGTAGTTATAAGAAATAATACATAGAGGTCCCATGTGCCATTTACCCAGTTTCCTCTAATGGTAACATTTTGCACAATTATATTTCAATATCACAACCAGAATATTGAGATTGGTATAGCCAAGTTGCAGAACATTTCCGTCACCACAAAGATTCCTTGTGATGCCCTAACCATCTTCTTCACTCCCCACCTCACTCGTATGCCATCTCTAACCCCTGGCAGCTGGTAATATGTTTTCCATTTCCATAATTTTGTCATTTCAAAATGGTTATATAAACAGAAATATGCAGTGTATAACCTGTTGGGATTGGCTTTGTTTTTCAGTCAGCATAATTCCCTCAAGATTTTTCCAAGTTGTTGCATGTATCAATAGTTTGTTCTTTTTTATTGCCGGATAGTTCCATTGTATGGTTGTACCACACTTTGTTGAACTACCCATCCATTGAAGGACATCAGGGTTGTTTCCAGTTTGGGGCTATTCCAAACAAAGCAGCTACAAATATTTGCATACAGGTCTGTGTGAATATACATTTGTTCCTCTGGGATAAATGCCTAAGTGTGCAGTTGCTGGGTTGTGTAGGGATATAGTTAATCTTTGAGAAATTCTTATAGAAGGAAAAATTAAGAGTCTAGTAGGTATCAATCTTTAGTCTTTTATTTCTGACCAGAGCTGCAAACATTTGTGGAGTATCTCTTCTCTAGAACATACTGTCACGTGCTAGAGATTAAACTTTAGGAAGAGCCAGTTCTTTTTGGCAAAGAGAGAGTCCTGGTAGGGTGGAATATATATGCATATGAAATCTGTAATGTAAAATGTGATATTAGTGCTTAATATAAGCTGAGTCTGGAAGATTTAATAGTGAAGAAGACAGCAGAAGAATAATTCCGATTTAGGAAGTATTATGAGCAGTGGCATGGGGGGCAGCAATCCGGGTCTATGATGGCTATAGGAGAGGGTATTGATTCTATGGTTATTATATTAATAATATCTGGAAGAGACCAACCTGAGCAACATAGCAAGACCCAGCTCTACAAAAAACAGAGAAATTAGCCAGGCATGGTGGCGCATGCCTGTAGTCCCAGCTGCTCAGGAGCCTGAGGCAGGAGGATTGCTTGAGCCCAGGAGTTTGAGGTTGCTGTGAGCTATGATGATGCCACTGCACTCCAGCCTGGGCAACAGAGCGAGGCCCTGTCTCTGGACAAAAAAAAAAAATCTAAAAGAACTACTTGAGGCTGGGACAGGAGAGTTAAAGCTAAAAATCTAAGGTGGATCTCTTCTATTGAATAACTTGAATATTGTGCTAAGGAGTTTGGGGTTGTTTTTCCTGTGGGAAGTAAGAAGCTATTAAAAGTTCTGAGTAGTGAAGTTATATGCATTGCAACTGTTCTGCATACAGAATTGTCAAGCAGACAATTTAGAATAGTTTACAAGGAAAGAAGACATTTATTCGCTCACATAACTGGTAAATCCAAGATGACAGAAGTATGGCAAGGTCCAGGGACTCCAGTGACGTCTTTCCATGTGCTGGAGCCTTTCCACATTCCTTCTTCTAGCTTCTCATTATCTGTGACCTCTGATGGTCTTAGTGTTGCCTTTATTCTTTGTGAGAGTGTCCCAGATAGGTTCAGCCTCAGCAGTCCTTGGAGCCTGACATCGCTGAGAAGAGAGTGTCTTTCCTGACAGTGTTGGCAGAAGGCTCCAGGGACTTTGATTGGCCAGTATGGGGCCATTCACATGATTCATTTCTCAATCTCAGGCCAATCACATGGACCACAGCAGATGGATCCAGATGGCCTGGATCCTGTGCCTGTCCCGGGGATGTGGCGGGGAGGAGGCAAAGGGGTGGGATGGGGACAGGGTTAGTTCGTGGAACCTGGTGGACAGAGCAGGATTATTAATAGAATGATGGAGAAGTACTTTCCTGAAATCATGGCTGCTGGGAGAGGTAATAAAACAGTATGTCTAGCACAGGTGTAACAAGATCAGATTCTAGCTTAGGAGAGTAACTGGCCACAGTGTGGAGCATGTGTTTGATTATGGAGAAGCATGGAGGAAGAAGACAGTTGCGATAGATTAGGTAAGGGATACCCTATCAGGGGCTGAACCAAATAGCTGAGCTGCAGTCAGGAATAAAGGACAGGCTCAAAATGATTATAGAGAGAATCAACAGGACGTTGTAACCAACTGGATATGGGAGATTAGAAGGGGCAGAGAGATTTCAAAGATGACAGATTATTATGTAAGGTGATACGAATGAAAAGAAATGTGACATTTTAGACTGGTTTGCTAATCTAAAAAAGAACCGCTTTAGCTCAGTTGTGCTAAGCAAAAGAGTGGTTATGAAAGGACCTTGTTTTTATCACTTCTCTTAGTGGCCCTCAAGCAAGATATTTGTCTTATTGTCTTCCTCAGTTTTCCTAGGGATAGAGAAAATAATCATGAACATCTGAGAAATGTCATGAAAAAGTAATAACTAGCAGCTGAAAGTCACGAGGCCGGCTGCCTCTGCCAGGAGGACATTTCAGATAGACTGGAATCCGGTGTGAGATCTAACCAGAGCTGAGAGGCGACCACAGTGCAAGATCTGATCGAAAGTGGAGAAGAGCATCCGTGATTCTCCCCACGAGTGAAGTGAATGTTTGAATCTTACAATTAAGGCATCACCAGGGCTCCAGACCTGAACGGGGAGCTCTGTCTCCCTTGTCGTCTGTGCACGTGTTCCCATCTCCATCAGTTCTTGGTCCTGGTACCGGTGTGGTCTGACCAGGAGTGTGAAATAAACGTGACTCCTATACTCCAAAACCTTTCCCTGAGATGGCTGGCCGAGTGCAAACCTTTCCTTCACTATTCCTTTGTTATGTATTCCTTGGGTGCCCTATTCCATCCCAGGCACTGTGTAAGATTTAGTTTGTTTGTCCGAGCTCTCAAAAGTGGAAGTGTGTTTTGATTATTGAAAGTATGGCTTAGAATTAAGTAAAAACAGAGACTTCTTTTGATCACTTTGAATTTAGTTTTTGTATTCTTCATACATTAGGGGATTTTAGGTTAGAAGAAGAATGTGAGAGCCAGTGCTTTGAGAACATCTTCCTTTCACTGATAAGGATTCCTTGAGAAACCTTGCTAAAATTCCTCGTAGCAAGTGCAGCGTGGCTTTGTGCTGGTGTCTACGAAGAGCTACCTTTGATCCCTTCCTCCTAGCGACACAGGCCATTAGTCTTTGGAGACTGAAAAGGACTCATAAAGACAGACAGGCAGATTCCTGGAAACAGAATACCTTCCGTGTGTGTGTACTGATTTTTTCCCCCCAAAATAGCAAGGAAAGATAAATCTTTCCAAATTTTAGCCCAACTTTTTAATATAAACTATATCAACCAGCTATATGCTTGTTCAGTACATGTCTCTCTTCTTATTTCTCTGTTTTAGATAACTTCTTTTCTCATTAAATTTATGAATGGTCATTGTAGAAAATTTGGAGAAATACAAAAAGTAGAAGAAAATAAAAGTCCTGCTGTCTGGAGATAACCTTTGTTGACGTTTTATCATATTACATCAAGCTGTTTCATCATATCATCACCTTTTTAATCCAGTATAATTATAATAAATACAACAAAATATGCTCACAAAGTTGGAATTGTATCATAGGCCTTTAACAGGCTTCATTCATATAACACTACAGAGTGTCTAGTTTCTCATTTAATTCAAGATCTTCTATAATGTGATTTTCTTAGCCACATACTGTGTAGATGTACTATAACTTTTTAATCAGTCCCATATTCTTGGATATGTGGGCTGATTATAGTTCTTCAGCATTCTAGAAAGCACTTTAGGTGAATATCCCCATAGGGGCAGGACAGCAGAGGTTAAGAGTTGCATTTTGGAATTAGATAAGTTGCATTTCCACTGCTTACCCATTTGATTGTAGACAAATGATTTAAATTGGTCTAGTCTTCTGTCTCTTCGTCTGTCATAATGTCCCCTGTCCCCATAGTAATGTGAGGATGAAATGAAAAGATGCAGGTGGGTTGCTGAGTCCTGAGCCCTCTACATGTTTAATAAAAAATGTTAGCTGTTTTAATTTTTTATTTTTATATGCATCTCTAATTATTATACTTAGTATTATTATATTATTACTATTGCTGTTTATAATGCAGATTTTAGTTTTGTAATTGAATTTTCCAGTGTCTTTACTAACTTATTTACCTCTTTTCATTTCTACTTTCCAAGTATTACCTTTATTATTTTAGTCTGTTTATTGTTTTCCTTTGATGTCTTATTTCACAGCATCTATATTTTTCTAAATTTTTTTATATTACAGAGCAAGTGTTTTCTGAATGATTTTTCAGAGTGCTTTGGTCTCTGTATTTTATGCCAACAAAATATTTTACAAGCTTTTATGTCTTCTGTTTAATCAAACCTGAACACAGATAAGTTTATAAGTCTTTGCTATTTAAGTGCACTGTGGATAGATTCTCCTTATCTGTTGCTATTTTCCAGAGTCCTATTAGAATCATTCTCTTATATGATGATTGGAGGGCTGTTGTACATGATTTGAGCCAACTTCTGGCATTCTTACATCTTTCTTTTAGTGTGGACCTGTAGGCCTGAATGGATGTCTCCTGGTTCTGCTATGTGGTCATGGTCCTGGGAGAAGTGGTTTATTCCTGGTTAATCTGAAGCATGCTGTGGGTCTTCCCTTGTCACTCTCATATCACTTCAAGCACTTTCCTCCTGAATTCACTTGCCTTGATCTAAAGGGCCACCTCTCCACTTCTGTCCCCCAGTCTAATTTCACCGGCTGGATTATAGTCTCAGGCCAGCTCTTGCTGCTTCAGAAACAGATCCCTCAGTGTGTGTGCTGGGGTGGCGGGGCAGTGGGGTACGGCCTCTCCCCAGGGAGGCTTGGGCTATGCTTTAGGGTGGACAGAGGGCCACGCCTATCACATTGTTCCTCTCCATGGGTTTTCTCCGGCCTTCATCTGAACTTTGCCTGGTGGATATTCCTCTAGTGACGGGAATGTTAACTGAGAGCCCAGTTTTCTGTGCTATTGGAAATGTATGTTCCTTTTTTCTTTTGTTTTTTATTACTGTTTGACCATGATGGTAAAGGAATGCAAACTCAGGATTTTTCTCATCTTGTCCTATAACTTTTTCCTTTCTTTTCCCCAATATTTAGAGCAGGGTTAGTGCAACAGAGAATGTAAGGAAGCTATGGTGGGTAGTACTTTAAAGCATAGAATTACAGTGGCATGCCTCACCCAGAGGATCCAGCTGTGAACTGTTCTTCCTTACTCTGGGATCTTCAATGTCTGCGTTGCTTTTCTCTATGCCCCTCATTTCCCACACCTTTTCGCAGAGTGGCATAAATCAAAGTAATCAAAGACTTCTTTCTGAAGAAATCCAAAAGTAATAGACATTCTTCATGATGACTTCTAAGACCTAGAGGCTTGCATAGTAATAAGTGGCAACAGCCCTTAACTTTAAAATCTGTAGCCCACTAGAAACAGGGGAGCCATGCAAAGAGCAAACTTCTAATTTTACCTACCAGTAAAGGGGAGCAGACAAGTGCCATCAGGACCTGGAGATGACAGACTATTTGGACGAAGGATTGATTGTTCTGGGAGCTACGGAGATGGCTACTAACCACGAGCCCGAGTGCCCAGAGAAAGGAGACCACAGACAGAAGCTCACCTTCCTCTCTGACCCTGCCACCTCCACCATTGCCTGTTGGGGTGCATCAGGCAGGTTCTCCTAAGACAGGGACTTGAGCCATTAAGAGCTTTTGGACCTCCAAACACAAGTGGCTGTGGGTACTCTGGATTCTTAGGCACTAGATGCGGGAAGTAACTAAGGTTTTTAAGATTTAACTTAAAAATTACCATGTGACCCACCCCTAAGTATTTCCACCCAGTCCCATTCTTAGGTATGTATTTACATAAGACATGAAAATGTAGCCCATGCAATGACCTGTATGCAAATATTTATAGCAGCTTTATTCATAACAGCCAAGATTGGAAAGAACCCAAATGTCCATCAACTAGTGAATGGGTAAACAAATTATGGCATATCCATAACATGAACTGCTACTCAGTAATAGAAGGATTGAAGTACTGGTACATGTCACAACGTGGATGGATTTCAAAAATATGTTATGTGAAAGTGGTTGCCAGGGGCTGGAGGTTGGAAGGAGAGGATTGAATATGATGGGGCAGAAGAGAATTTTTGGAGTGATAGAAATTATCCACACTGTAGATAATATAGGGGTGGTTACATAACTGTATACGTTGGTCAAAAATCATGGAACTGTACATTTTAAAAAGGGTGATTATATCTCAATAAATGACTTCTAAAACACACCCACACACAGAAGAGGGTTCTCAACCTTCCTCCTCATTAAAAAACTGTAAATTTAAACAATGTGATAACTTTTTTTTTTAAATCTATCCAATTGGCTAAGATCAAAGTATTGGATTACATGTTTCTGTCAAGGTTGTGAGTCACTCTCAAACCTCTGAGGGATATTTGAATAGTATCTTTTCAAAGGTAAAAATGCACATTCCCTTTGACTCAGAAATTCTACTTTTAGGAATTGTTTCTACAGGTAAGACATGTTCAAGGAAACGTAGTTTTATATTATTTATTATAGCAAAAACCAGGAATCAACCTTAATTTCTGTGAATACGGGACATTAAATTAACCATGGTACATACATATATATATATATATATATAGTGTGTGTGTGTGTTTCCATTGTGTTTTTAGAAAGGTGTATGTGTTCATATATGTGCTTGTATGTGCATAGACTGTTAGAGATGGAATGCACATGCAAAGAAACTGATATTAGCAGTTGCCTGTACCATAGGAAAGGCTTACCTGTGAATGTATGTCCGTTTGTTTTCTGCAGATTCTTTTTAACATGTGCATATATTGCCATCTCAGTTAAAGAGAAAATAATCTGCATACATTATAATGTGTCATTAGGGTATTTAGGAGTAGGTAAGTAACTTGCCTAATCATTTCCCCCAGAATGTCCTTCATTGCCTTTGTCAGCAACACAATGGTAGACTAGTTGGTTCTTGGGATTGACGGGTGTGACATTTCTAAGACCACCTAGCTTTATAACCACTACTTCTCCTAGTTGGTGTCTCCTAATTTTCTGAATTCATGTGGCAGTAAATTGAGAAGAAAGAACTCTCATTCCACTTGACCCACATGGTGCCTTTTTGTACATCGGACTGCTCCTCCAGTTCAGGTCCGTTTTACCAAGCACCGCAGTGGTCAAGGGCCCTGGTGGAGAGAAACGTGCTGCATTCTCCAGCGAATTGTAAATAATGTCTCTGCCACATCCCACACGCCATTAGGAAGCTTCTGTGAGTGAGGGGGGCATCAGGAGGGAGGTGTGGAAACTGGCAGCACTTGCTGAAAATGGGGTAGCTCGGGAGGCTGTATTCAATTTAGTTTGGATATTAAATGAATTAAAATGGATGCGCTCAAGTTATGGGCCTTGCCTCATCAGTGCTATAAAAAGCCCTTTAGCTGGGCTGTAATTTGACTCTCTTCTCTATAATGTTACGCAATATTCCTATGGTTACAGAGCCTGAATAAGTGGAAGCTAATCATTAGTTTGCTAAATGTGGTTCATGGAACAGTTCACAACTCCCAGACTTGCCAACTGCTGCTTGTTTAGTTTCACGTTCACTCTTCTTGGGTAGAAGTTGGTTTGTTCCTCAGAAAAATGTACAGTAACGTTTGTCTCATGTCCAGGAACCATGCAGTGTGGCAGCTCTCCATGCGTCTTGGGATAGGAAGGAAGAAAGGTCATGCTAAGCAGAGTTTTCGGATACATACACTTCTGCAGGGAGTGTGAGATGAAAAGAAAGGAATTAAAGCTGTAGAGGTTTTAGGTATTAGGAAAATCACATTTTGTGAACTTTTCAGAAATTTACTATGATCGAAATCTGTGGAATTTACCATTCTGTGGCCCCAGAAATAAAATTATGCTCTTTAGATTCTTTCTTACTTGTTTCATGGGATAAGAAAGATACCATTATTGCTCAGGGTCACCTGCAAACGTCATGCAGGTGCTTTGCCTTTAGGAGTCACACCTTTTATGAGCTGGGACCCTTCCCCGTCACGTCTGCCAGTATGTGTCAGGGGACATACTAAGAGCCCTAGGAACCAGCTGGATTTGTGCCCTTACCTAAATCCTGAAGCCATTCACGAGTATTTGGCCTCTTCCTACTAGGATGAAAGTGGGTTCTTTCCCAGGAAATAGAACATGTATTGTGTCTACCTGTGACTCCTTCTCCTTTTCCAGTTGAATGGCTGTTCCTCTTTCTTAGCTGATGTCCCAGAATTCCTCTTGGAAGCAGTCCAGTGGCTGTCTCTCTTTACCTAGTGTATCATTTAGATCTCTTTGCATTGTAAAAAAAAAAAAAAAGCAAACCCAGAAAACCTGACCTAACCTGGCTTAAAAGGGGAAAAAAAAAAAAAAAGGAATTTATAGCTCACATGATTAAGAAGGCATGGCCGGATACAAGGGCTCAAGACCTACCATCTCTGTTTCTCCCGTCTCTGGGTTTGTCGAACTCACTTTCGGGCTCTATGTGGTGGCACCTGGCAGTTACATAACCTCCCGGGTGCCAGCCCAGCAAACAGCAAATGTCTTTTCTCCTGTCTGCTGGAAAAGTCCTGAAGTTCACTCTGATTAGGTTGGCTTAGGTCTTCGACCATCCCTCAGCTAGTCATCAGGTCTGTGGTGATGATATGCTTTCGACCAGTCCATCCTCAATCTCCTTCGCCAGCCCTGGAAGGATTAGGAAAAGGGAAGCTCTGCGACTGAAAATGAGGCCCCGCACAGAAAGAAAAGGGAATGGGAGCTGGTGGGCAAATTAACTAGCCTTCAGCCAATATGAGGAAGCTGGATTCTACCTGAAATGCACAGAAAGACTCCACTGCCCTCCCACCAGTTTGTGTGTGACCTGACCTGCCGCATCACGGAAAAGATGGGGTTCTGTTAAGCAATTCATACTCCCCAAGCTCTGCCCGTTATTCTCACCTTCCTTTGTGCTGCTCAGGAAGACTACAAGAATGATCCCTCCGCTTTTAAATACATGCTTATGTAAAACATACACGTGTGTTTAAAAGTCCATGCAAGAGGAGATAAAATAAGAAATTATCAGGAGCCAATATAATTATGGTGGTTCTCATACATCTGAGCTTAAGGCAATTTTTTAAAACTATAAAAGTAATGGAATAAAATCATAGTTTAGAAAATATAAAACCACAATTCCACCACTCTAACCCAACCACTATTTTAATTTTAGAGTATTTCCTTTCAGCCTTTGTTCATATGAGTTTCTCACTAACTTTTGCATCTTGTTTTTTTTTTTTTACTTGACATTATATAATACATGCATTTTCCATGTTGCTTTGCAGTAATTGTTGTAAACGGCAACATATTCCATCATGTAGACATACTGTAATTCACTTAATCGTTCTTCTGTTATCAGACATTTTGGTTGTCTTCCTTTTGTTTTTTCTAATGTTACAAAGAATAATGTGTGCTGAACGTTTCTGGGGTCTGTGACTTTTCTCATGCCTTATCTTATTTCCTGAGATTAGATTGTGAGAAATGGGATTACCGGCTCAGAGGGTATAAACATTTTTAAGACTCTTGATACATATTGCCAAATTGCTTCTCAAAACTGTTACATTTTATCTCTACTGCCTCCAACAGTTTGAGAGGATCAGTTTCACTGCATTCTTGCTAGCAATAGATACTTGGATTTTTAAACATTTTCCTAAATTAATAGGCCAAAAAATGTGTGTTGTTTTTGTTTTAATTTGTATTTCTTTGGTTACTAGGAACATTGGATGCTTTTATGTATGCTTGTTTATTAGCTATATTTTATTCTCTGCCTTATGTGTTGTCTCTTTCTTCATTTTAGACCCCAAGACAGCTTCCGAAACAGAAACAGATATCTGTGCTGAATGGGAGATAAAGACCATCACTAGTGCTCTGAAGACCTACCTAAGGTAGGGACTTTCCATTTGCAAGGCGGGTGCCAGCTAGTTATCATGCAATCAGGAAGAAAGCAGTTTTATTTTCAGCCTCCAGAGAGCTGTTGGGTGGGTGTTTGAGATGTGGAAACAGCTTCTGTGTGGGTGCATTTAGCTCAGCTGGTCAAAGCGATTGTAAATCATCTATCGTTGACGGGTTGCCTTTGTGCAAGGGTGCCATGAGTGATTCGGGAAACTTTGCTCTTCATGAAAAGCACTGTGCTAATTAGCCCTGAACAGAACCTAAAATGTGGTCTTCCCTGAATAATCTGTTAAGAAAGCAAGGAATCCTGTATCATGTTCTGTTGAGAATGCACGAGTATATACCCTCTGTATTTTGATAGTTTTGTGCATTACAGTATATTGCTAGGTATCGTTCCTTTAAAAATGAGAACTTAGTGAAATTTTTTTTTTGCTCTTTCCACTTAGATTGGAAAACATTACCTTCCTATAGAGACTATTTTCCTTGTATTAATATATACGATATTACTGCTACCTTCTACCCCTCCCTCAGTTATTCAGGGGGTGGGGGGTTATTGACCAGTGTCATAAATAGACTGAAATTTATGCTGGCCTCGAGGGACAAGAATACTGTAGTTCTTCTGACATGGGAAGGTGGGACCTAGTCTTAAACAGAAAGGGGAACTGTAATCAGGAATTGCATAAGCCCTTGTGCAAGTTTGGTGAAGATGAACTTGGCAGGAAAGCAAAGAAGGAAGGCCACACACAGAAGAGGAATTGGCGATGCGGGTTTTATTGGCTATTGGGGAATTGAAGTCAAGAGTAAGATGTAATATAAATGTTGACCAAGAGTTTAATTAATGGATCCACTGAGAATAAAATCTGAGCCAAGAATAATGTACAGTTTGCTGAGAAGTTTGTTATTTGGACTATCAGAAAAAACTCAAGTTTGTAGTTAAAACATATTCATACCCCAGCAGATAAAATTTGCTTGTATCATACCTAACATTAGGGCTAGAACGTTAGGTTCTAGCCCTTTGGCATTTTGGAGCAACACTCAATAGAGAATTCAGCATGAAAATACCTATGAAAGTCTCTCATGGTGTTTCTAGATGAACTGATTGTAACAGCAAGATGCTGGGAAGATAAGAGTTTAAGCACAGGTAATTGCAGACATGTACTTAGTTGCCTGTTTCTCAGACACATCTTAAAATGTTCTTGTTGATGAGTGAGTCACTGACAGAAAAGGAAATCTCTTGGTTTGTGCTAGACTTTTGCATTAGCACTCTATTAGTTGTGACTATGAAACATAATTGTACCCATACCCTTAAAAAAGAGAGAGAATGAAAATTTCGGGTGAAATCTCAGAACTCTTTCAATAGGGAAAGTAAGTTAAGTTGCTGTTGTTTCCCTGTGGTCTTTGTCTTTGAGAAATGTAATACAGTCTGGCAGTCTCTAGGCTGTTAGAGAGCATATGATTATTTTATTATTAAGCTGACTAGCCTATATTCTTTTATTCCAGAATGCTTCCAGGACCACTCATGATGTACCAGTTTCAAAGAAGTTTCATCAAAGCAGCAAGTAAGTCTTTTTTTGTCTCAGTCTTAAGGGGAAGAGGATAGAGTTTGCTATTTCAAAGAACAGTCAGTATCCCAAAATAAATATTACCTAACCCTTCATATTCTGCATGTAAACTGGCCACATAACGTGCGCATGAGATGCTGATGCAGAATCGAAAGGAAACAAAATGAGGATTGCTAAGGGCCTTGCTACCATGTTGAATTTACAGTGGAGGAGAGAAACTTCAGAAGTGTTTTCTTCAGGGGGTGGTGGGGGGAAGTGGGAGAAAAAAGCAAGTTTGCCTTTCTAGCTTTGATTATTAGAGTTCTGACTGCTTGGGTTTTTTCCAGCCTTTGAGTAGCATTTTGCAGAATGAATCAGACATTGCACATCACCTAAATTGAGCATTGGAAATGTTTCCCTGAATACGACACCATTTATATAACTTCACAGTCCTCTTTCCATCATGTCTTCCACTTACAGCTTCTGATCATTCTTCAACTGTATCGTCCAAGTCCCTAGTGTCACATTACTGGTATTAAAATACATAGGGATTAGGTGCAAGCTACCCTAAGTATCCTGGAATCTGTCTACGTGGGGCAGTCCTCCTGTAAGGGGGCAGAAAGATTCTCTCAGATTTAAATCTGGCATGAGCTCTCACAGTATTACCATGTCAATGGCTTGTGCCTCTCCCTGGTTCCTCTCAGCCTTTAGAGTTTGTTTACCCTGGTAGCTACTACTGGCCTAATTTAGTAGTACCTAATGTTCTGGTGGCCTTACCTACTTATAGTTGTCCCTTAAAACAGCGAGGAGAAAGACGTGAGCGAAAGCTAGGAATGAAGATGGTGTTTATGTGATTTTTTTCTCAGAGAAATTGCAAACCCATAGCAACCATTCTCTAATTAAACCTCACATCAGTCCTATAAATAGGTATGATGAGTACCATCAATCTATTTGCCAGAGAAACAAAGCCACTTACCCAAGTTCACCCAAGAGAAGGTGACAAGCCATGATTTAGGTTACAAGTTGGCTGGCAGAAAGATTTAAATATTTTATCTGCCATTGCTTGCTTTCTACCAGGCTGGTTGTCATACATGGTTTGAGAATAAGGGACATTTCCTTTGATTTTCATTATGCTGTCTCGGGGTGCTATTTTGATACTTGAGACCCTTGCAATGTTGTTCACGTAAGATTTGTTTATCACTTTACAAGTGCACGAAGTTCCTTCCTTCCTTGAAATGAAGCTGTCCCTCGAGGGAGCCAGCTGCTCCCAAGCTTGTTCCCGTTCTGGGTGTGCAGTTGACTGGCTCCATTTCATCACGACATCATCTTGGCTTGCATTTTTTGATACTAATTTTTATGGTGAACCCTGTTCCAGAAAGCACCATTAAAAGGAATTCTAGATCTGGTCATGCCAGTCAGACAGTATGCACGCGATACAGGATCATAAATCTTTGAGAAATGCTTGGTCCGTTAGTGCCTAATCTTTAGTTTCTCTTGATTTTTCCATCTTGTAAAGTAGTTTAGCTGTGACACTGATAAAATATTGGCCTCCCTCCTTCCTTTGCAGAGCTAGAGAACCAGGAATCTCGGATCTCTGAAATCCACAGCCTCGTTCATCGGCTCCCAGAGAAAAATCGGCAGATGTTACAGCTGCTCATGAACCACTTGGCAAAGTAGGTTTAAGACCGATCACTGGCCATTTTCTCACCCCTGAGCGTTCTTATCTTAAGGAGAAAGCTGGTCTCAGTTCTGCCTACGTTTCCCTCTCCCACTCTTGCATCAGGTATGCTGGCGGCTTAGGACAGAAACGTGTGAAATGTTAACTGCAGTGGAGAACAGCGGCAGTGCCAGATGGCCGCGCGCAGGAGGCTGGGGGTGTGCCCGTGTGACCAGGTCACCATGCGGAGTTTGTAGGGGTTATATGTTCTCATGATGATGAAGGGCAAACAGGAATATGTTGTGAGTTTATAAAACTTGGCTTTGGAGTGAGGAGGCCTGGACTCCAGAGCCGACTCTGTTCTGAACAAGCCCCTTACCCAGCCCTGGACCAGCCACTGAACCTATCATACGTGGATAATAGATCCCCACTTTATCTACAAGGTCATTGATTTTAAAGGTGACGTGCATTAAAGCCTTTGAAGAAGTGTAAAGAAGAAAGGAATTATTTTTGGCAAATCTTCATTTGCCCTCTGAGATAATGAGAGCATTCAGTAGGGGTCTAATTTTCCTGCTTAGGGGTATTTGCACTCTTGGAATGGTTTTCGATTTTTGTGTATTTACTATTGCTTGACCCTTTTGATTGGCTTCGCTGACTTCCCTTGCTGTTTCAGTCGCTGCCTGTGTGTATGTTCTAACCTTCCATTGACTTTGATGGTATGTTCTTGATTGCACACTGGAGCACAAGGGAGAGTATGGCAGTTAGCCTAAATCATTAAGCCCATCAATTCAGCTGAACCGATGTGCTGTAAATTAGCTCTTCCCCACACTGCGCTCATGCCATTAAGTTATTCCTTTGAGATAAGTTGATATTCTTCTGAAGGAGATTGTGATCGTTGGTTTTCATATTTCGGTCAAGCACTGGGTATTACCTTTGGGGAACAGAATGTTTATATACCATAAAGATTTCCACAATTTCCCCATTTCCACGAAGAAAGAGGAGTGTTTTGTGTGTTGGTGGGAAGCAATCGGGTAGAGCCATGGTCGCTCCATTATTGATTAATTTTCTTTTCTCGCCTGGTTGTGTCAGAACTGCATGTTCAGGAATAATTAAGAAACATGGCAGAGAACATACAAGTTTACAGGGGAAGAATGCCCCCAAAATGTCAAAACAAACCCTGATGAAGTGTGTTTAAAATAATGGGAGTTGCGTTTTACAAAGCAACTCCAGATGTGCTGAGATGCCAGTGCCGTGTCTGTTCCACACAACCCAGAGTGAGACGTTTGTTAAACAGAAAAGCTGGTTTAGATGTTAGTTGCAAAACTCTGCATGCTTAAAGGGCAAGCCCCCAAACTCAGGAAGTTCCAGGTACACACTCCAGCCAAGTGTGGGGGTGCTCGTGACTGCTTTGTGGCCACTGGGTCTTCAGGCCTATTGGGAGCAGCCAGAGAAGAAGAGTTAGGAACCAACTGAATGCAGAGGGTCTTTTCAAGCTGGGCAGTAGGAAGGAGAGCTTAATTGGAAGGAGAGACCAAGAGTGAACAGTGATTCAGAGAACCAGTATTCCATTTTTTCCATTTTTAAATTGCCCTGAGGATTGTTAGGGCTCTTCAAAGAAGAAGAAAAAAAGATTTTCCAAAACAAAACAAAACAAAACAACCCTTAAGGTAGATCTTGAATAGTTGAGCCTGGTGGATGGCTCACTTTCTTCTTCTCTTCCTACTCTTTCCTCCCCTAATCCCATTATGTTCAGTCCATCCGTGTTCCTAAGCTAAGGAGTAGTACAACTGGAATTATGCAGGTTACAGCTGTGACCTTGACTTTTTGCCTTCTAACTAATGTAAAGCAATTTTATTGCTGGAGTTATTTATTTCATAGCATTTCTGGAGCATTATGTCTTGTCGTTGAAACTTGAGAATGATTTTCTTTGGTTTTATGGCATTTCTTTATTCATTTGATCATGAAGACATCTACCTACAGACAAGCGCCCGCGCCATCATGGGAGTTGGTCAGAGCTTATGTCAGAATACACATACTCGAGTTCTAATCATGCTGTGTTCTTGGTCTCCCAAGTCTCTAGATTAAAATATCCTTGAGATATCTATAAATGAGCACTGTTGAATCCTGTAAAGGGTGTTTATTTAGGTCTGAAAAAATTCCTTGGCACCCAGAGGAGTTCTAAGATTCCACTTAAACTCTATTCTCACTTACAGCACTGTCCTTATTTTAAAATCAAGCAGTAAGGGAAAGTTAACTTGGAACAAGAGGTTTGTCTAATTCCAGTTTTCTCAGGTTTAGGCTTACCCTGGGATATGCCTGAGCTATTGTTCCTCTGGGCCACTTACTTAATGGTCAGCTTCCTTCCTAAGTTTTGGTTTCAGGGCTGATTCTGCTGGAAAACCCAGTGTTTACTTCTCTCATTACCTACTGTTTGCCTTATGCATCTCAGGATTCTGGTTCAAAGGCAAGACATTTTGTATTGTGTATTTTTTAAAGTACTCTTTTCAAACATTTTCCAAAATTGATTTCCTTTAGCTCTGGCGAGAGAGTTAGGGCTTTTTATATTTAATCCCAAGTAAAAATGCATTCAGAGGGGAAAAAAAAGTCTTGGAGGGAAAGGATAAAAACTCCAAACTTCTAAAGCAAATGATTACCAGGGTACAGCCAAATCACAGAGATCTTGGGTTTCTTTCAGACCTCAGAGGGAACATAAAAATTATAGGAAACCATGCACATATTTTTGTAGTTCCAGCTTAAATCTACTATGATAATTAGATGTTTTCTGTTTGGATCTTGGAATCCAATATGCAGTCTGGAGTCATGTGCCTCAAAGCGTGGTCACCTGGGTGCTTGTTTACATTGACATTTCTGAGCCCCACTGTGGGGCTACTAAATCAGGCTCTCAGCCTGGGAATCTGCATTTCTGATTTATTTCCCGGGTTATTATTGTGTAAACAGTCTTTTGAGAACCACTGGCTCAGAGAATGGGTCATATGCAAGGATTTTCTAGGAGAGAGAAATATTGAGAGGAATGTGAATTGGGATTTAGGAGGGTATTAGAAACAGAGAGAAGTTCAAAGCAGTAAGTTCAAAAAGGAGATTTTATTGTCATTAAATTAGTAAAAAAAAAAAAAAAAAATCCAGTTTTTATTTCCCAAGTCTTTACAGTTTGACTTTGCATTAAAGTTAGTTTTTGGCAAATGAAATCATGTTTAAGGCATTTTTAATTATGAAGAAAATCACCCCCAGCTAGCTGTGGATCATTGTGCAAATTATTCTACCTTTTTGAGCCTCAGTTTCTGAGTTCCCCTCCAATCATGGGATTCTGTGTTTTTATGGGTGGGGGCAAGAAAAAAAAAATCCCTGGGAGGCCGAGGCGGGTGGATCGCTCAAGGTCAGGAGTTCGAGACCAGCCTGAGCAAGAGCGAGACCCCCATCTCTACTAAAAAATGGAAACAAATTATCTGGCCAACTAAAAATATATACAGAAAAAAAAATTAGCCGGGCATGGTGGCGCATGCCTGTAGTCCCAGCTACTTGGGAGGCTGAGGCAGTAGGATCGCTTGAGCCCAGGAGTGTGAGGTTGCTGTGAGTTAGGCTGACGCCATGGCACTCACTCTAGCCCGGGCAACAGAGTGAGACTCTGACTCAAAAAAAAAAAAAAAAAGAAAAAAAAAATCCCAATCTGATCATTGTAGAAGGAAAAGAGTAGATGAGTAATAAAGACTAATTTCATGGTAGTTTCATAATGTTTACATATTATGATGACTCCAAGTATGTTGTATATCCCCACACATACCATTCATGGTGGCTCATCGTAACTTTATTACAGTGTTTATACTGTGAGGGAGGATTTCAAAGGACTCTACATACATCAGGAGTGGCTATTAAAAATACCTTTTCACAGCTGGTTTTCCCAAAATGCTTATTGAGAAATAAATCTTAGTCTCTTTCCTCTTTTGGAACAGCTATTCCTTTGTTGCAAGGGTGTTGTTGGAGAGGCAGAGCACGGTCTTGCATCTCTAAAGAGGTCTTGGACTACTTAGGATGCTTTGGGCTGCAAGAAACAGAAAATCTAATTGAAAATGGCTTGAACAATTAGCGGACCTGTTGTGTCATTACCCAAAAATCAGTCCAGAAAGTTGGTTAGTTTCTTGGCTCATGAAGGACTCAGGCTATTTCCATGTTCCTGCTCCACCAGCCTTATTGGGTTGTCTAGCTCCTCTCTCTCAGCGTCATCAGATATTACATTGTGTCCTTGCATGGGCTCCTCCAAAGGCAGAAAAGGCATTATTTTCTCTTTGAGTCTCCTTGTAAGAGCTATGATGACACTTTTCCCAGACATTCTCTAGTACACTTTGTGTCACATCTCATTGGCCCAAAAGCAGTCACTGGCAAAGGGAAGGGTACCACCATAATTATTTTATGCCAAATAAGATTTATCTGCACCACTTGTGTAGATAAAGTGGCTTGGATGTCAGAATGAAAGCAGACTTTTGAGTAGGCAGCCCACAGTGTCTACTCAAAGGAGTCTTGGTAAATAACATTCAACCGAGAGCATTAAGTCTGTTGAATGATCTTTGCATGATGTGCTAACTCAATTAAGACACAGGGGACAAAGAGGCCAATTTGGGAGGAGAGATTAGTGCATATGCGGTATGGGCACATACGCACTAAATTACAAGATTTCGGGGAGTGGAAGGTAAGAGAGAGTAAGGAAGAGGATAAGGTTGGCTTTAGTCCCATTGCCTCTTGCTAATTCCTTATTGTTCTTTTCATTACCCAGTTGTCTAATGTTTCTTTTGATCTTCTGTTGCATGTTGTGACTTTCCAAAATGGACACAATTCTGTAGATTGCAGGGATCATGAAGGAATATTGTGGGGCAAATGCTTGGCATACAAGTGAGATCTTATATGTAGACCCCATGAGCAGAAGTTTTCAAGGGTTGAGCATCTTAGTGGCTTGGTTTTTTTTTTTCCCCCCATTCTTGTGACTAGAGTCTGAGTACTACCAGGCATCCCTGCAAATCAAGAAGGATGTATTGATGTTTTCTTAACGATCTAGAAACAGTGAATTGGGTTCATGTGCAAATGCCTGTGGTTATAAAGAAAATTATTGCCAGGCCTTGGCACCAAGGAAGATGAGCCCTGGTGGTTAAGTAGCATTCCTTGAAGTTCTTAAGAAGGGGTCAAAATATAAGGAAGGTGGGCACTGATGCTTGGCGTTAGCACGTATCTCATAGATACTCTAATATTCCTTTGTTCTCCATCCCAAGTCTAGAAGATAAGATTTAGTATAGTGATGAGCTGTTAAACACGTGAGAAGAGCTAGTGATTTCTTTGCCATCAAGACTAGTCCAAACAAAATAGCTGTGGAATTTTACAAAGCACATTTAAAGAAAACAGTGCTTTTGACATGATGGCTTTCTAAGATGGAAAGCTCCTGCGAGCTTCTCTGGCTGCCTTCCCCCAGTCGTACATCCTGGATCCTGAACCTTTGTCCTCTCTGGTAACCACTGGACACCCCAGTGCTGCCAGCGCAGAATTGCTTGGCTGCTGGGCCACTGATGGTGTGGCCTGATACCCAGACGGAGCCCCACGGACCCCATGCTCCAGTCCCACCTGGCTTTTCCCTCACCGCTTCCCACCCTGAACTCGTAGTTCTGGTGATTGTTACCCCGGTCTATCTCTCGAATCCATCTACTGTTCTCCGTCTCCGTCACTAGCCCCCTCGTCCAAGCTGCCATCCTGTGTTTTCCAGGCTGCTTGCAAAGGCCTCCTCCCCGGCTGCTCCGGCTGGTGGAGCCCTGGCTCCCCTCCAGTCCGCAGAGTGTGTGCTGCGCTTCCAGGGAACTTTGAAAACTGCACATCTCAGCATGTGATTCCCCTGCTTACAGAAACTTCAAAGGCAGCTTCCCCATTGCTTTTAAGATAAAACCCTGGAAATGGCCTCCAAAGCCTTGTCTGGACCGGGCCCTTCTGGAATTTCCAGCCTCATCTTGTGTGGCTCATGATCACCATCCTGCAACCACTGCGTGGCGCACAGTAGAACTCATGGACGTGTGCTAGGCAGAAGCATGAGGAGTCTCATGATCACTTCTTAAACATACTCCTCCCTGCTCCATCTTTCCGCAGTTCATCTTCTGTCTGGAATGGCCTCTCCCCAGCGTCTGCCTGCCAAAGGCTACCTCATTCTTCTAGCTGCAGCTCAAATGCCATTGCCAACGAGAACCCTTCCTGCCACAAGTGACCTCTCACTTTCCTAAGCTTCCACAGCCTTTACTTGTTCCTCTCTTTTAGTGTGTCACATACCACCTTGTGGGACAGTTTGCCAGGTGTGTGTCTGTCACTCCTGCTGGGCCATAAGCTCCCAGGGGGTGAGCAGGCGGTCTGTCTCCCTTGTGTTTGTTTCTTACCTAGAAGTTGCAAATGGGGCCTGTAGCCAGAGCAGCCCCCACACGTGTTTGGTGGTAATGTCCCACGCATCACTGTTTTAAAACTTGGAGCAGGTTTCCCACATTTTTAAAGGGGGCGATTTTACTTGCAAAATTGTTTTCTCTGTGCTAACAATTGGCTGGAGCAGAGGAGAAGCCACACCCCGTGCCCCCTGGGCACTCCTTCTCCAGTTGGCCAGAGTTCCTGACAGTCCCATTGTCTCTTGTTCCTGGCCCACTTCTTCCTTGACTCCTACCTGCCTGGCCTCAGTGTAGGCGTTTGGGTTTTCCACCCCTGGCCCACCTATTTGCTGATGCCAAAAGAGGAGCTTGACATTGGGTGAATCACATAAACGAGCAAGTGGAAATAGGCCGGGAGAGTTATTTCCCTGGCCGGCTTTTTTTTCCTCCTGAAAGATTTATCATTTAATATTTCTGATTGACTGAAGGGCCCTGAAAGAAGTGGGAGATACTGCTTCCAGGCCGATTTATCATTACGTGTTTGGGGCCGGGGGAAGAGTGTATTTTTTTAAGACTAAGAATGGGATTCTCAAAGGACCTTCTCCAGCTATTTTTGGCAGAGCCAAAGGAAAATCTATTTAAAGGGACACTGCAAAGAGGACAACCACATATTTTAAAGCAAACAGGCAACTTAGCACTTTAAATTAATGGAAATGGAGAAGAAGAAATCACAGCTCAACCCTTATGTAGCCTTGCTGCCAGACCTTCACTTACTTTCAACCCAAGAATTTCTCTATTCTATGGCTTTCCAGCCTTCAGAGTTAGGAGAAAGAAAGATACAAGTTCAATTTAAATTTTTTGCTTAAAAAAAAAAAATCAACAAAATTTCTGAATTCAAGGAACTGAATCCTTCACATCACAGGTAACACCCATTCTGAAAGGGGAAATACTTGACTTCAAGCTGTTAATGCTCTTAGAGCTCCTTTGATTTGGGTCTCTTGTTTGTTTTGAGTTGTTCCACTTCTATTTGGATTTATTTTTTCAATGACTTTCCTGTTTTCTGATTCACCCTTTCCTTTTCTGAACCCATGGAGTTCCCTCCCAAATTCAGGGAGGAATGGGAGGAGGACACTCTCTCTTCTTTTCCTAGTTGCTGGCTCCGTTAATTTTGGGGATATTATAAAAGCCAGAGTATCAACAAAAATGAACAAGACTTAGGTTCTGCCAGGGCTTGGTAGATTTCTTATGCATTGCGGGAGCAGATTCATTAAATACCTCCGCCTCTGGCTGAGCAGTGGTGACTAATTGATCCACTTGCACTGTTTTGAGCACTGGAGTCCTCTCTTTCTATTGCATTGTGAGTGTTATCTGTGATACTTATTTTCTTATCTCGATTGAGTTCTCTCCAGTGCTTCAGAACTATTGTGGCTCAAATGTGGCAGGTGGCAGACTTCTAGGTATATGAAGTTTCTCTGTAGGGGCCGAGAGCACAGTGGTTAAGATAAAAGGTTCTAGAGCCAGACTGCCTGATTTTGATCTCGTCTCATCTCTAACCTTTCACGAATTACTTCTCTATGCCTGAGGTTCCTCATCTGCAAAAGAAGATCATAGTCTATCAGAAAGCTTGAAATTAGCACATCAGATTCTCTTGGCTTCTCCTGTTTGGATTTGCAGCCACCACTGGGACGACCGGTTCTGTGTGGCCTCCGGTTCACTTCCTGCAAGTGCACATGGATCGCTTGTCGCCTCGTGCCCTCGCCCAGAGAGGCATGACACCAAATGACATCCACGTGCAGAGCCTGGAAGCAAGGGGATGTGAAAACATTCTGAGGGGACAACCTTTGGCCAGTGGGAGCGGGGAGCTGCGGGTCCTGAGGAGCAGTCAGTGTACAGCCTCTAGAAGACGATCCCGAGAGACTGAGCAAGTGTTGGTGCTTGAACCAGGGGCTGGCTCGCTTCTCTGCTCATCCCCCCGAGAATCCCTGAGTAAAGTAGTGTCGTAAAAGCCTTTATTAACAGTTATGTGCCACATCACAACGTTTCGATCAGTGATGGGCCACCTATGTGACTGTGGACCCTTGCGATTATAATACAGTATTCTGACTGTACTGTTTCTATGTTTAGATATGCTTAGGTACACGAATACTTATCACTTTGTTATAGTTGCCTGTAGTATTCAGTGCAGTAACGTGCTGTACGGTTTATATCCTAGGTGTGCACAGTAGGCAGTACCGCATAGGTGTGTGTAAGCGCACCCTGTGGTGTCTGCACAGTGACAAACTCGCCTAACAACGCATTTCTCAGCATGTATCATGTTAAGCAAGCCATGACTGTACTCCAGGTCTCTTTGCAGAAGCTAAAGTGAGACAGTAAAGTGCCTGCCCTCTTAAGAGTTGTCGTGAGGCTTAATTAATCCACATAATGTTCTTAGAAGAGTATCTGGCACATGGAACACCCCCCCCAACAAATGTCAACTTGTACAATGTATCTGAGAAATCGGGGTGGGAGCAACAGGGGGAGCCGTGCGTTGAGGTGAGGGAAGCTGGGTCACTTGTCGATGCGGTGGACCAGACCAAGTCGCTCTTACCGACCGGATGGGGCTTTCTTCCCAGTTATGTTATCGGCAAGCACAGCCCTTGCGGCTGGATGCTGGAGACATGGCACACACAGCTCTTGTCCGCTTGGGAGATTTCTGTGTGTGCCTGTGTTTATTTTTGCTTTGCTTTTGTTTTCTTGGCAGTTTGTGTGCATTTGGCCCAAAGGGCCGAGCATCTCACCCTTCCTAGCAAAAGATGAGCCAGCACAGGGCCAGCTGGGAGAAAGGGCTGTTCCTATCTGGTTTCAGATCCTGCCTTATACCGAGCCTCACACTTCCCTGTGAGCGTCAGGGCTCTTCATGATTCAAATGCCCCGTGGAGTGGCGCACCTGTTGGAAGGAACAAGCCGTGTGGGGCCGATTTCCACGGAGGTTAGCTCCCCCGTCCCTCCCCCTTCCCCTCCTGCCTCTCGGTGTCGCAAGGCTGATTTCATCTCAGAAGCAGCTGTCTCTGCTGCAGTTTAATAACTCTTAATTTCCTGGAGGGGGATGACACGTTGTATCATGAAGACTCATCTTCGTCTGCGTGATCTGGAAATTTCCACTCATCTTTGTGATCTTTGAAATGCGTCTCTTTGTGGGAGAGTCTGACTTTCCTTCTGTCTTACTCAGTTTGACTGCCTTCTCAGATGCCCTTCCCAGAGTAAACATTACCATCCCTGGGAAGACGGTTCTCTTTGCCGCCCAGTTCGCCTCTGAGTGCAGTCTGTACGTGGATTTCCTTCTCTCAGTTCTGGAGATCTGTGTTGATGTCTTAGGCTACACTCTAAGGAGGTTTGTGCACATAGTCAACCTTATTCTGTCTTGGTAGATAACTTTTTCACTTTTTCAGTTTAACTGGGAAAAAAAAAGGGTTTGAAGAAATGTTCAGGTTGTTTGGTTTTTGATATCAGTCCTTTCTGTTTCCTCCCATGTCTAGAAATGTTTTTCTTCCAGCAGTTTAGCATCCTGATTTATTTAGTATTTCCAATTTGGTATTGTAAGTGTAAATTTTTATTTCTCGGTTTTGTTTAGTAGTTGGTAGAGGAACCTAAAATGTTTGGTCTTGTTGGTATATTGCAAGCAAGTCTTCCTGTGTACCTGGAGGTACATAGGATTGGGAAGAATAGATCACTATTTTATTAAAGTCAGATATTCATTAAGAGAATGGGATGCACTGTGCCTCAAAAAAGAGTTGGTATATTGGTTCTTTGGCTGTAAGCAACAGATGTCAACTGTGGCTCATTAAAAAAAATAGAAGAAGGAAATTTATTAGAAGGCTTCTGGTTAATCACATAATTGAAAATAGAACCGAACCGTCACACATTGCAAAGTAACCTCAAGGGCCCTTATCTGGCACCTTGCCTGACACCTTACTCCATTGACCTAGGCCAGTTCTTTTCTTCTAGTTGATTGTCTCAGGTCTTGCTTCCTAAATCATTGAAAAAATAGTTGCAATCAGAAGAGAATGCCCACAAGCCACCACCACCATATCCACACCTGTGCCCATGTTTCTACCATCCCTCTAGTGTGACAGAGGAATGATCAGTTCTCCTACCCAGAGGCAGTCCCTTCACTCGGGCACTAGAGCCGATGGACTCCCTGTTGCATCTATAAGGACTTCGCTCCAACAGTTTTTCCCTGTCTTTTCTGTATCATTAACTTTTCTGTCTCTACGGAATCTTTCCCATCAGCACATAAACATGTTGTAATTTTGCAATGCTTTAAAAATTAAAAAAAAAAAACCTACAAAGAACCTTTCTCAATCCCATGTCCCTTTTGAGATGCCACCCCATTTCTGTCTGCTTTTATTAAAAAAAAAAAAAAATTCTCAAATAGTTGTCTGTGCTTGCAGTTCCCAAATCCTCTCTGCCCGTTCATTCTCTCTTGAGGCTCAGGCTTTTCGACTCACTGCTCCACTGAAATGTGTCATGTCGGTGTTGCCCATGAGCTCATGTTGCTAAATCAGTTTCAGTCTTCCCTCCCTTAATCATTCCAACAGAGTTAGCACAGTTTCTCATGCCCTCCTCCTTGATACGCTCTCTTCACCTGGCTTCCAGGACACCACACTCTCCCGGTTGTCCTCCTGCCTCCCCGACTGCCCCTCTCAGTCCTGTTTGCTGTGCCCAAGGGCTCAGTCTTGAGTCCTTGGACCTGATCTCCCTCCATCCATCCTCTCACCTCCCCAGTGAGGTCTTCCTCCATCGTTTTAGAATTGCAACCTCCAAGCCCTGCACTCCGTACCTACCAGCATTGCTTAATGCTTAATTTTTTTCCATAGCACATGGAGAACTGCCACCTAAACTGCCTTGCATGCTGCCTGGTTATGACCGTTCCTTCCAAATTGTCGTCTGTCGTACAGGGTCATTCTCCCCAGTCCTAGCCAGGTGGTTAATGAAGCAGAGAACACGGGCAAAAATGTAGATTACCCCTTCCTTGTCATGTTATTAATGTGTCGCGACTCTTACACGAATAGGCACATCAGAAATTGTTTTAATTATGGTTAAGTTTGATCTTATTCAATTGAAACTTAAGGCAAACCTTGTACAGATATCCACATGCTTTTTGCTCCTTCTAATGCTCCCCCTTAGGGGATGGGGGAATCCAAAAATGAATCCCTAATAAACTGATCCATAAAGGATGCAGAATAGTGCCTCATTTTAAAATAAAGCCAAAAGAAAAAGTTCCTAAGTGAAGCACTTTTGGTTGCAGAAATTCTAAGTTCCATGCCAGTTACTGTTAAAGGAGGCTGTCCCTGTGTCCTTGTGGTTTTTGGGATTTGACAGCTCGTTGAGATCTATGCTTTCTAGTGTTATTGATAATCAGCAGCATCTCTGATAAAGCTAGCTTGGACAGAGCTGAACCGAGGTAAAGAAACGAAACAGTCCGGCTGGCTTCACTCATTTCAACATGTGTTGATTTGTTGAGTAACTGCTATGGACAAGGCACTGACTTATCCAAGAGGCTAATTATTTCTATTAGTGGGTGATGGGGGGGAGCATTGGCCCAATCGGCAAGAGGTTCTAATCCTGGGTTTTTACAAACTCATTGCATGAATGATCTTCTAGTTTATCAGACCTTCAGTTTCTTCATCTACAATATGAGAGGGATTACTTTTACATTAAAAAAAATGTACGTATGCACGCTACATTCAAGGAAAACAGAGACTAGAAGGACAGCCACTGATAACTTGGGTTTTCTTCTCTTGGCTTCTTTATTTTTGAATTTTTATAAAATAACCATGTATACTATTTAAAAAGTTATAATTATTTTTAATGAGAGGAGCAGACTGTGTGACTCTGAGCCCCTTTTAACTTCGAAGACATCTATGATTTCATGTAGCAGGACTGGGTAGGACAGTCGATCCTTGGTTATTCTGAGACAGAATCCTTTTTGTCTGCTTTCACTCCCTGACTTTTGTCTGTTTCTCTGCTCATTTGCATTTCTACCCGAGAGTGGGCAGCAGAGAGAAGGACTATATTTCAGCAGTGCAGAAGTGGTGCTAAAACTTCTTAACTTGAAAAGGTTTTTGTATTTCTTTTTTTCATTTTATGGCATTACTAATGACTTTTAACTATAGTATATTTTTTCTGACTTATTTGGCCATTAGTTAAATGTGAGGTCTATTATGCAGAAGTGGTTTAAAAGAAAAGAAAATTAACAACAAAACTGCATTGCTTGTGTTTCTGTTTCTGCCTTGTTTCTTTTTGCCCTACTTACAGGTCTGTGAGGCTCCACTGACTTTTCATCCATCATAGACCCCTCTCTCCTCTTTTTCTTCTGCTCCATCTATTCCAGTCTATCTGGTATCCTGAACTTTTTCCACCTATCTCTCTGCCCAGATCTGCTGGAATAGGGGTTGGAACACCCTGCTGCTGGTTTTTTGTGACCCACAAGCTAAGAATGGCTTTTACATTTTAAAATAATTGAGAGAAAAATCAAAAGAAGAGTAATGTTTCATGACACATGACAACTATAAGAAATTCAAATTTCGGTGTTCGTAAAGTTTTATTAGAACAGAACCACACTCGTATTTACATATTATCTATGGCAGCCTTCGAACTACAATGGCAGGTTGAGAAGTTGCAAGACAAACCATATGGGCCGTAAAGACCATTTACTCTTTGGTCCTTTAGAGAAAACGTCTGCCAAAACTCCTATGCTAGGGACTCCCTTTTCATTGGCTGTCTTAGACCTAAGACCTGTTCAGATGGGCTAACTAGTTCAACAGCTGTTTTATCAAGTGCCTACAGCATGCCAGATGCACTGTGCTAGACACAGGTATCCAAAGATGAACATGATACCTTCCCTGTTAGGAGAGAGGAGCTCATAGCATAGAGGGTGGGCATGTCCACAGGTAAATTACAGCCCAGTTGTGTGTGCTAGTGCCTAGGTGTGAGTGAGGTGTTGTGGAAAGTCGGAGGTGGAGCCTGACTCTGCTTGGGAAGGCGGGAAGAGAGGAGGTTATCGTTAGGTAACAGATAACAAAGCCTGGACAGCCTACAGCTGCATTTTTTTCTATGTTGGTTACTTGTAATTATAACACTGGAATTGTTCCATTAAAGTTAATTGTTACCTAGAATAAGAATTGTCATAATTTTAACAAGTGTGCCTTTATCATTCCAATTGCACATGAAAATTATTACTCCATTATAGGGTCAACATTTTACAGAACTATGTAAATATTGTATACAATGATTTTAGTTTATTATCAAAAGATAAAATTTTCTTTTAAGACTCACTAGGCTTAGCGTATGATTCTTATGAGCAAGGGGGAATAAACTTTTAGGTTAAAATTGCAATTTTCATTTGCTTTAAGTTTTTTTTAAAAAATGTTTCTCAGTATATTTAACAAAGGCTTAATTACTGTACTAGGGATGTTTGTTTTTTGTATAAAAAGGAAATCACTGGACTCCATTCAAGATCTCCTGAATCATAATGTGAGAGGGTGCAGGGATTTCTATTTTTCATAAGCTCCCAAGTGATTTCTATCTATATTAAAGTCTGGGATCTGTTACTAAGGATAATATTGATTAAAGGTACATTTTTAAAGTTATTATTAACTTTTGTTTTTTAAACTTTCTCTTTTCTTTCATCTCTGTCAGGCCCTATAATACACCAAGCTTTTTAAAGTTCTCCAGAGGAGGCAATGACCTGTTTTGGAAAGATTCCTGATTTTCCAAAACATGCCCTCTCTCCCTCTTCTCTTCCTTTCTTTTTTATTTTGGAAAAAGGGCAAAATGTACAAAAAATAATTTGGAATATATATTTGTTTTGCTGTATGTAATTTTTCATGTATATATTTATAATACATGGATATATATTGATATGATAGTTAACATTTGTCATATTTGTTCCTCCAACTCAAATGTTAACATTGAAATCTTCCCTGCCCCATTCCATTTCCTTTGCCCTCCTGTGGATGGCATTAACGTGAATTTTAGTGTATATCCTTTTGAACTATGTTTTGATACTTTAAAAGTGACTTTTTTTTGCCCAAATATAGACAGCTGGTATTTGTGTGTGTTGTCATTTCCAAAAATGGTCTGAGAGTGTATACCCTCACATTTTTCAGCTTGTGTTTTCCACTCAATTTTATCTTTTTGAGATAAATCCTAGTTCATTCCTTTAAATGCTGTGTAAATATGCCATGCATTATTTATCCCTTTCTCCATTGATAGGCAGAGTTGTTTCTAAATTTTTCACCATTATCAACAGTGCTGCAGCGAACATCCTTGCAAACATCCTTTTGCCCATTTCTGAGTTTTGGCAAGATGCATCCTTACTTAGGAATGGAATTACAAGGATATGCATAGCTTCTGTTTTTCTAGATATTGCCAAATTATTCTCCATCATGGCTGAATCAGTTTATATGCCTGACATACTTTTCATTTTGGATCAAAATGAAAAATCCATAGCTAGATATGGATACAGAATACTTCAGATGGCATTGACTGCGTCCCAGACATTTTTGAATGCATCAAATTGTGGGAGCTGGTAATTACCATTTAACCTGAACTATAAAAGATTGAAGCAGGTCAGCTAGGTGCCAGGGGTTGGAGTGGAGAATTGGAACAGCTTGGCTGGAGACCTCAAATACCGGGGAAGAAAAGAGAACCAAGGAACCCCAAAGGGTTGAATCTCTTCATGGGATTATGGACGGGCTGATGTGGAACCACCCAGAGAGATCTGACATACAAACACCCCAGCACCTGTCCTTCTCATTGTCCTCACTGGCGCTTTGGCAGGTCCTGCTTATTCAAAAATGTAAAGGCCCTTAAACCTCTGCCACAAGCCTCCATAAAATAGCCCTATCAGAGGCCAAGCACAGCAGACACAACTCAAAGAGCTCACTGTAAATGACTAGGGTTTCTGGTCTAAGCAGGTTGCCATGGCTATGGGATGCCACCTCTCCTGGCTTGCAAAGATGATAAGGCCCTGCCAGCATCTTTGTGGAAGTCTCTTTTGAGGATGGGTCTGAAATTTCAGGCTGGCATGAGCAATTTCTAAAAGTAAACTGTGCAAAGAGAAGCTATCTTTCCAACTCTGGGTCTGCAGAGCCATCTGGACCACCTAGAGGGGTCGAAGGCCAGGAGCCCCTGCTGCTCTGCAGCCTCTCGGTAATGGGGGAGGGGGCCCTAGCTGTTGGTGCCTGGGCTGTCCTCTTGTGGGATGCAGGCCGAGCATCCCTCTCCCAACCCTGGTTTCCAGGAACATCCTTAAGTGCCTGATGGCCTCTCACCTTTGCTGCCTGCCTCTAAAGGCCAGTTAGTCTCTGCATGCCCTCTCATATGTTCTACCACCACTGAAGTGAACCAACAAACTACTGTGCTTTCCTACCTTCTGTGAATGGACTGGAAGAAGGGAGGGAGGGAGGATGGAAGGAAGCTAGCAAGTGAATGAAGAGAGAAAGAAAAATCTTAAGAAAGATTAGGTTCCTGCATTACCCAATCGATAATGTTCTGGTAACTCAAAAAATGAAGTTTAGCTGCAGGTGAAGTCAGTCAGGACACCAAGATGACGTGTTAGCAGGGCTGGGCCTAGGGGAAGGCAAGAGAGAAAATTCTAGGAGGCAATGACCTGCAACAGTCCTGAAAGTTGAGGGCACGGGATGCTCTCCTGCCTCACACCAGTCCTGGCCCTGGCTGGGTTTAAATGCCCACTGTGGGTCAGCATCCAGGCTTGAGTTCTTCCTCTTCTTCCTTCAGCTGCGGACATTGCTGGACAGTACTAGAGAAGAGGTGGGTTCAGGCTGTCTTGTTTGCCATCACAGACTATAGCTGGTATTTTATAGCTGTCGATGGGAAAAAGGGTTGCAGATACAGAATTATGTTTTAGAGAGAACTTTTCAGGAATGTGTCTGTTGCCGCTTAGCATGGATAATTGAAAATTGCCCCCCTTCCTTTAACATCAATAATTGAAAGCTGGCTCTGTATGACTGTGGCAAAATAGGAACAGGTGGGTTTGATTTGCTTAGGATCTGGAAACTCAACTTTAGAGATTTTGTAGCATCTGAGCTCTCTGGGTTCTTAAGTACTTTCTGGATGGCTGACTGGTGAAGCAGGTGTTGGTGTGGTGGAGCCACTAAGCTTACATTTTTGTTTCAAGAAACCAATCTTCCATTCATGTGCATGATCCCCTGACCATGCTCTGCAAATGCAGAGTAATTTTTAGCTGAATTGGGCAAGAATAATATTGGCCAAGGAAGAGGTGCTGGGGTTATCATCTTGTCTCAGGTTTAGCTTTTCTTGTTCTTTCGCAAAACCAGTCCGCAGAAGACCTTTCCCTCCCTACTTTAACTTGTGCTTTGCTGGGCAAAGTCAACTTGGAAAGAGTAGAGGGATGGGAGGGCACAGAGGATCTGTGGAGTTGGACAACAAAACAAGTTAGGTGGAGAAAAATGTTTTTTCTCTGTTTGGAAGTACTGTGAAGTAAGCACTTTCTCCTTTGGAGACTTCTAGAACAGAGACCTCCCCATCTTTCCCCTTCTCTGTTTCTGTCCTCCCCTGTGTGTCTGTAAACACCTTTGTTTGCCAGCCTTCACTTTCGCCATTGCTGCCAGGCTAAGAGTCTTTGGTCTTTGCATTTAAGAATAGGAGAAAGGCAGATGGGGAGATCACCCGGGAAGCTGGGTTTGCCATTTCAGAGTTAACTGTGCTGTGCAGCTAATTTGATTATCGCATTTAAGTGAAAACACCTGCAGGGTCTGCCAGACAGAGGACACCCGGCCTGGTATTGTCAGCCCCGTACAAACCCTTCTCACTGTCAGACTGGATTAAATAAATAGGTTTTTAAACGTATGTGCCTTGTTCTGGCCTTGGAGCAAGCACTTGCATCGTCTCAGTGGCTCCTTGGGATAGAGCTACGTGTGCATTGGGCCTGTCTTGCGTTTGGACTTCAGCCTCAGCGTGGTAGTAGCTGTGGAGATTGATCCAGCCGTGCAGTGTGCCTAGGGAAAGTGAGCCTGTTTGACACAACCTTTGCAGGGCGGGTGGGGGGAAGCCAGAGAAAGGAGATGAGATGCAAAATTCTCCTGATGCCCAAAGCCTAGGCTCATATTGCCTCACATGGTCTTCTCCCCCTTGAAGGACCAGCCAGCCGTCACAGAGCTCCAGGGCACCTGGATGGGAGGATCTGACCCGCAGCCTTAGGAGTGCGACCTACCTCTGGATGATGAGGGACCTTGAACTACTCGAACATGAGTTCCGATGGCCATTCTAGCAATAGTCCTCGTCCTTCTGTCGCCTGTAAGATGGGAGTTGGCCTGTTCTTTGAAGGACTACTAGGATTCCTTCACTTATTCCTTCTTCTGATATCGGGATAGCTATTATATGCCAAGTGCTATTCTAGGTATGGGAATATAGCGGTGCCCAAGACAAATAAATTCCCTGCTCTCCTGGAGCCTGAATTTTAACTGAGGAAAAAGGCAGATATTTACAAATATTTATTAAGCACCTAGTCTGTATTTATGACCTGTGAATACAGTGGTGAATTAAAAATTATGATACAAAAATATAGACTAAATTTATTATAAAGATGGCTTTAGGCAGTGTCATGTGCGCTCAGGTAAGGGTAAGTGGTTAGGGTGCTGGGGAGGGGCGAGGGGCCGGGCTAGAGCAACTGGTCAGGGAAGGCCTCTTAAGGGGGTAACATTTAAGCCACCGTCTGAATGATGTGAGAGAGCAAAGCCATGTGAAGAGGTAGAGGAAGGTCCTTCCAGGAAGAAGGAGCAGCAGGTGCAAAGATCCTGAGAAAGGAACTTGCTTGGCGTATTAAAGGAACAGTAAGGTCAGTGTGCTATAGTGTGGAGAGCTAGGCAGGGGCCAGACCAGATAGGGGTTTTGGGGCCACAGTAAGAAGTTTGAATTCCATTCTAATTGTAATGAGGAGCCCCTGGGGGTTCAGGGGGAGAGTGACATGATCTGTGGTGGTGTTGGTGCTATTTCTGTTCCCAAGGTCACCCTGCTACTCTGGAGAGTGAGCAGAATGGGGGCCAGAGTGAAGTCAGAGGTGGGGGCTGACACAGGGGTACAGATGGAAGGTGCTGGGGCTGGGCTGGGGTGGCACGGCTGGACGTGCTGAGAAGTGGGCACGGTTGGGGTATGTTTTTGAAAATAGGACCAACAGGATTAACCGACGGGCTAGAAGCAGCATGGAGAGGAATGAAGGGTGACTCCTGGCACCTTCTGGGGGAGAAAGGGAGGTCTGTTTTGTTTTATTGATGTAGCAGGACAGGCAGGTGTCAGGGGTGAAGCCATCAAGAGTTCTATTAAGAGGTCTCAGCGCATAGATCGTTTTTCTTTCCCCTGTATCAACTGTGGGACTGATGAGCTCGCTGTGGGTGGCGGAGGAGAGGTCCCAGGACAGTCCTGCGGCACTGCAGCATTTAGAAGCAGGGAGAGGAGGGTCTAGCAGTGAAGACAAGAAGGAACAGCCGTGATCAGAGCAGAGCTCCTGGGACTCACACCTTAGAAAATAAACCAAAGTCGAACTTTGAAAGACTAAGCTTGCTGTTTGTGGAACCAATTGCTTGGTTTATTTAAGGTAATGACCCATGTTTTCCACCGATGAGATTGGAAATGACACAGTGTTTAATAGTGGAAGCCCTGGGGTCGTATAGTACTGAGTTTAAATTTCAGTTACAGCATCAGCTGGGGGACCTCCTATAGATTACCTGCCATCGGAGGGTGGTGAGGAAGATGTGTCCCCCTTTATAAAATGGGGAGAACAGTAGGCTATACCTCAGAGTCATGTCATGAATATTGAGTTGATGCATGTCCAGTTTCTGTACTCAAAAATGGCAGCTTTGACCTCATTAACTCTTTCTCCAGGTTTTCAGGAGAGATGGTTGGTACTTTGTAGAAAATTGCATTTTGTACTTTGCATTTTTGGGTCTTCCTTTGCTATTTATAACTTCTGGTTGGTATCTGTTGCTGGCTCTCAGCTTGGTGGTAATGCTCTGACTGCTTTAGCCTTGACACTTGCCCCAATCCCCAAGACAATAATTTTGTCACCCTGAAGTGTTAGGGGAAATTCTTTCAGGGTAATATTCGGACTGTCACAAGAATATGCAGTTGTATTTACTATTGCCATCCAGAGAGAAAAGTTCCTGTCACTATTTGTCCTTGCTCAGAAGTCGTGGGGAGTAACAATTTATGCCCAGGAATTTATGAGGAACATAAAGAATTGAATAACAAAATCACCTTGCATTTGGTGAATACCTACTATATGTCTGATGCTTTAGATTTCTAGTATCTACTATCATTGCAAAAATCCCCAAAAGCAGATCTTGGGATTTTTAATTTACGGGGAACATTGAGATTCAAAGAGTTACATAACTTGCCCAGTCACACTGCTACTAAGTTTCGAAGTTAGGGTTTGTCCCCGTGCTTCTGAGTCCTCGTCGTCCACTTTTCTCACTCTACTCTAGCTACACGTAAGCATAATTATAGATCTGAAACCAAGATGATGAGAGTTGGTATATAGCTCACTTTAGGCAGACCTCTCCTTCTAATGTCTTTTATTTCCCTTTGAATTTCACAAGATGAGATTATTCCTTTTCAAATCACAAAAGCCTCAGAGGTATTTTTGCCATGGTCGCTGCTTAAATGATTTTTATTTGCCTACAGAACCTGACAAATTTTGAGTTTAAAAAATGTAGAGAAAAGGTTGCTGTTGCTTACTTTTATTTGGATGTTCATAGCTAAATATGTTACCATATTCCTTAAGATAAAAGGTCATCACTGTTGAGTGTATGTTTTGCTGGACCACACCAATAAGTTAGAGTTACTAAGGATCTCAGCAGGGTATATCCAGCAGTCGAAGGCAGTCCATACATATGCCTTGGGGAAGCTGGAGTACTTTTTCTTTTTTTGTCTTTTTCCCCTTAATCACAGGTGGCATTGTTTCCTAGATGTGATCTAGTTTAAACTATGAGTAATCGAAGCCATGAGTAATAGCCACTTTCCTTAGGAAGCTGGTTTATCATTTAGAAATACTTCTGAAATTCTGGCTTCATTTCTGCCTCAAGAGTACACTCTAGTAACTGTCTCAATGATCAGTTTTGTTGTAGCCATATTTGTCTCCGTCTCTCTTTCTCCCCTTTTCTCCACTCTGACGTTCCTTATGGGGTGGGAGGTCAAGTCTTACTTGTCTGAGAATCCCCAGCACCTCTTACTTTTAAACTCAGATGCAATATATCTTCATCCCATCTTATGTCTTGGGAATGTCTCATAAGAAGGCCCTGAGATACTTCATTTGCAAAGCACCAGTTTCATGTCATTACATGTGATAAAATTCAGGCGTGATTTTAGAGCAAACAACATTCTTCAAGATAAGATGAGCCCCTTCCGTTCTTTCCGTCTCCACTTTATTGAAAGAAAGTAGCAGGATCCAGCCGTCTGCCACTGACTTTTACATCGTGCCATCACCCCAGCCCATCCAGACACACTCAAAGTATGGTGCAAACTATAATTGAGTGGGAATTTAACAGCCTGAAAAAGTCTCTGCCTTTAATAACCTGACTGTGGGGGATAAATTAATTTTCAGGGAGATTTGAGATCATAACCATGGTCACAGTATCCCCTGTCATTAAAACTTAATCCTACTTTTAAAAATTAAAAAATAAGTTTTTTCATCATATGCCATTAAAATAGAAAAAGAAAAGAAAACGAGAACGAGACAGATTTGGCTGTCTGTGCCCAGCCGTGGGCTCTGGATTCTTATCAACCTGTGCTGGTAGACTTGCCGGTGGTTCTTAGAAATGAACTTGGAATGCAAAGAAAAGTTGCTCACTCCCTTTTTTTCCCCTTAAGCGGAAAGCATGGAGTGCTGATGGGAAATTTGGCAGGAGAGCAGGGGAAGGTTTACAGCCTGAGTTTCCACAGATTGGGAGGGAAGCGTGCTTTTAACCAAAGAGGAGCCCTGCCCTTTTCCCTGCCCTACTTAACAGCTGAAGTCTGCCGTCTCCAGCGTGGCATACAAAGGCACCCTGTGATCTGGACGCTTCTTCCTCTCCAGCCTCCCCTTTCTTCACTCCACGCCAAAGACCCGCTGCTCTGGGAATAACCAACTGTTTGCAGTGCCCGCAGACACACATCTCTGCCTTTGCTCGTGCCAGTATCTCCATCAGAAATGCTCTCTGTGCAGATGGAATTTGGTGTCCCCCACCCTGTGCATTGTGCATTCTGTGGCCATAGCCCCTGAAACCCTTGATTCCCTTTTCTTCCTCTCTGTTGTAGGACAAGCTTCTTGATGACAGGCCCAGTGTCTGTCGCGTCATCTGTCCCACTCGGCCTGGCCTGGCCTGGCCTGGCCTGCTACAGGTGCTTCACAGAACATTCTCTGGGGGCAGAGAGTAGGGAAGACGTTCACCAGATAGTCTCACATATGCATGTGATCACAAACGCAGGCAGAATACAGGGTCCCTAATTTGGGGGCAGGGAGGTGGGCAATCTAAAGAATTAGAGAAATTAGTTGGCTAAGGAGGAAGACAAGAGGGAAGAGCCTTCCAGACAATGACAAGTGTGACGGTGAGCAATGGAGTTGGAGTACAGAGAGGAAGAGGCCAAGGTGGTGATTAGCTTAGGAGAACTCGGCAGAGGTGATAATATATCTGCACAGAACGACCAATTTTTACATCAAGTAATTAGAGTTTCATAACCAGACAGACGACACAGAAAGGCAGATCCTATTCAGCTTTCCTTGTTCCAGACATTGAGGCTGGTGGAGGCAGACGCAGAGTGCTCCAATCCATTTGTTTGGCTGAACCAAGTGTTTGTCCCCTTGGGTTGGATCTGAGTCGGGGCCAGAAGTTAGCTGAGGACTCCCAGCCCTGAAGTGTCTGTGGGTACGAGGAAGGAAGCAAACCTCCTTAACCAAAAGAATGCCCTGAATTTCAGACTCGTTGGAAACATCTTGGTTGCTCAGATTGTCTTATCTTTTTTTTTTAATGGCTTCCTTTAATATTTAAATAATTTTGGTTACACTTGTCCCTATTATGTAGGGAAACTTTAACCTCTTAAGGCTGAGAATACTGCTCGTCAAGGATTTTCTGAAAGAAACGAGACAAAACTCTTGTTTTCATCATCTTTGGCCATTTGGGGTTCCAAATAGTGGCTTCTAGTGTGGCTTCCAGGACCTGTAGAAGACCAAGGAGTTGATCGTATCTTTGTTGGAAGAATGTGTTTCTCTCTGGGAGTATCTGCAAAAAGAATTGTAAAGCTGAATGTAGCCATTCAGAGAGCGAGGAAACTGCCCGTCCCCTCTGGCATTGCTAAAATGATACAAATGCAGTGTTGGTCATTTTTCTAGAATTTTGACCCCGGGGGAGGAGGGGAATAAACTTGGGCCTCCATTTTTATTTTTAGTGTATCTTACAAGCAACTTTAGCCAGCACACAGGAGTCCCTGAAGTGATGAGAAAGCAGGAAGTTATTTCAAAGAGCTATAAATCCTAATGCTGGGTTCCCTTCACCTGAGACATTTTAGTCTTAAAGTGCTTACTGCTCTGTGGTTTATTATCTGGAGGTTGAGCTCCTTGTCTTTGTATTAATCAAGATGTTCCCTGCCCTGTTAGCACTTTAGGCTGCTGGTGAGATGCTCTGAGTATAATAAATTCTCTTGTCCCGCCTAAGTCTACACTGTGATCCTTCCCTTTCCCTGGGGTGGGGTGGGGTGTTCTTATGACCACGGAACTCATTTTAGTCTACACAGAGGAGGCTGCTGGGGATGACTGGCTCTTCCCACGCTCAGATACCCACGAATGCCCGGAGCCACACTAGAGTTTTGGATCCCTCTCGCTCTAACACACTCAAGTATTTACTGATATCGTCTATTCGGTGCATCTCCTGCCATGCAGTCTGCTGAGTTTCACAAGCGTGCTGGGTCATGTTCCAGTAAGTTTTCCAAGCACTAGATAAAAAAGTATTTGTCGGGATCCTTGGCATTATGACCCACGTTTATTATTAGGGCCCTCAAATACACTGTGCCTTAGGATTTGTGCAGAATCCAGGGTGCAGTCACCGCATCTTTGCAGTCCAGCCCTCCCTGGTAATGAGGGCCCTCTGAGGCATGAGACTTAGTTACTGTGATTCCTTACGTGCATTCAAATTAAGGTGTTGCAAGCCTGCCCTGTTGATTCACACTGTGGGGAACCAGAGCTGTTGCCACTTGTGTTATAAGAACTTGGTTCTTTCATTGGAATTAAAGGAATTTGCCCTTCAGCAACTATAAAAGGATGAGTATCTAACTGTTGTGTTTGTTTTGAAAGCAGTTTAGTGCCGGAAAGGCATACCTAATAGAGTTCAGGAGAGTAGAGTCTCTTCCAACCTTTCTGTTTACTCATGATCAAATTGAGTATATGCCAGCCCCTGATGTCTGGCACTAGGCTCCCCGTACCCTCTCCGTTCCAGCCCATAGTGGCCTGCTTTGAGTTCTTCAGACATGCCCTCCTCTCTCTGCCCACCAACCTTTGTCTGTTACCTGTGCGGGAATGCTCCTCCTTCATCCCATTAACCCTGACCCATTCTTTAGAACAGTGAATTCTTCTCAAACATGAATCACCTGGGACGCTTGTTAAAATGCAGATTTTTCTTCAGTAGGTCAGGAAAGGGCCTGGGATCTGGTATTTCTAACAAGTTCCCAGGTGAAGCTGGTGCTGCTAGTGCTCAAGGAATACTTCTCCAGTCCTCAATTAAGTCAGAGTCCCTTATTGTATATGCATCTTATATTGTATACTTTTTCTTCATAGAGCAGTCTTTACAACTGCATATCTTCTTTTGTTTATGCCATTTTCCGATTAATGTTTATCTTTTCTGCTAAACTATAAGCCCTACAAGTGCAGGGACCACCTGTGATCTTTGCTCATCCTTTTGTTCCCAGGACCAATCACAATATAGCGTATAGGTTTGCACCATATACGCACTAGGTTAGACAGGAAAGTAGAGTCTGTCGTATTGATCGTTGACAGAATGGTTAAACATATTGTTCTGGGATGCCATGAAGATCATAAAACACAGGGCTTTGGGCCAAATTATAAAAAAAAAAAAATCAGTCATGGTCTTCGTTATTTTCAAAGAAAGAGCTTACTGGAATATTTAAATTTCATGTAACACAATAAGAACCCAAGGTAATCTTAGATTGAAAAAACCTCAATGGAAAGCACATGTCTCTTTGTCTCCATGCTGTGAAGGGAGATTATGTCAGAGCAGCTGGGCTCTTGACTTGGAGTTCCAAGCTACTATATTCTTGGTTTTTAATTACCAAGAATTACGTAAAAGTCACATCACATAAATTAGCCATTTTAAAGTATACAATTCAATGGAATTTAGTACATTGGCAATTTTATACAACCATCCCCTCCAATTCCAAAAACCTTTTCATCACTCCCAAAGGAAAACCTGTCCAAGGTACAGTCTTCTTAACTCAGCAGTTCTAAAACTTTCTGGTCTTGGTACCTCTTTATGTTCTTAAAAACTATTGAGGACTTCAACAGCCTTTGCTTATGTGGAGTACGTCCATCGATATTTGCAATATTAGAAATTAAAACTAAGAACATTTTTAAAGATTTATATATGAATTCGTTAAATGACACATTTTTGTAAATCTTTTTAATGTCTGACTTAATAGAAGATAACTGGATAAATCATATCTTCTTCACTTAATCTATTGTCATGCATTTTGTTGTTATTGAAGGATATGCAAAAAAGGCCTCACACATGTATGTAGTTGGAAAAGGAAGAAATATTTTTAGTATAGCTTTTTCAGATAATTTTAGATATTCTTTTTTTTTGTTAATCCACCAAAACTCAACAAGTGATAATTTCTTAAAGTTTTTTTGCAGTGTGGAAAATATCAGTGAGGTGTTCACATGTAGTTACATTAAAATCTGTGAGCCTACCTTGCACTTTGAATGGATCTTTTTTTTACCCTGTGTGATTTTTTTTTAACATACATTACTCATTTGGAAAATAGGTTTACTGAGTTATGCCAATCTTCCAATGCGAGCACCTTTCATCATACAATATAAAAAATCACATTTGTAATATCACCATTTATCTCACTTTTAAAAAGTCATTAAGTAGGGCTGGGTGGGGTAGCTCACGCCTGTAATCCTAGCACCCTGGGAGGCGTAAGTGGGAAGATCGCTTGAGGTCAGGAGTTGGAGAGCAGCCTGAGCAACAGTGAGACCCCGTCTCCTCTAAAAAAGAAAACATTAGCTGGGTGTGGCACATGCCTGTAGTCCTAGCTACTTGAAAGGTTGAGGCAGGACCATCCTTTGAGCCCGGGAATTTGACGTTTCAGTGGGCTATGATGATGCCACTGCACTATAGCTGGGGTGATAAAGTGATACTCTGTCTCAAAAAAAAAAAAAAAAAGTCATTAAGTATTGGGAAGCTTTCAAGTTCATGGTGCAGATCCAAGTTTTCTAAAATTATACCTTTTGGCTCAAAAGCATGAATTTTACCATTGTTGTTTTCCTTAAAGTGACATATTTACTTGGTTCATTTCTGAGGAAATATCTACCAGATACCCAAGTCTCAATAACCATAGTTTGTGAGTTTTTCTTTCAAGTTAACATGGTGTTTCATGAAAAGAGGTTAGTTCTGCTTGCAACTCAAACAATTGCACAGTTGCTTTTCCTCAAGTCAATTTGGTATGCAGCGGAAGTGCTTTATGCATATTTCCTATTTCATTATGATATAAAAGTGTGCGTTAAAGGGTCAAGACTTTATTAAGTTAATAATTTGACTGATTTATCAAGGATACTTTTAAGTAAAACTGGGCTGCTGCTGCTTTTTTTTTTTTTTAACCTATGAGTACGTAGCAGTGAAGAATGCAGTGACCATTGGTATAGCTGGATACCACCACCTAGATTCATGCTAAGCCATCAGCAGTTTAACCAACCATTGATTTTGCATCTTCTGGAACCCCTTAAAGCATCTCGGAGACCTCCTAGGAGTTTATGGACCAACAGTGAGAGAATTGCTGTCCTAGCCAAAATAAAAATCACAAAATAGCCTTACAGTAGGCTCATTACAGCCATCTCTTAAGAGGAGCATATCTGACTGTCAAGTCTGAATTAGAAGAAATTTCTCTGTGGGTATATTAAAGCAGGTTTACCTATAGAAGTAGTCATGTACTTTCCTGAGAATTTGACAAATTGTACCAAAGCAAAGCTACCTTGAAAATTGCCCCGTGTCACCTACTGACATCTAAGAATTTTGATTCAAATATCTCCAACATATTTGATTTGATTTCACATTCAGTGGGACATATTTTGTATAGGTTGTAAAAGCCTAGAGATTTTAAAACATGAATTTTTTGATAAAATTCCAAGTTTTTAAAATTTGTAGTTCAAACTCAGGTGCCTAACTTCTCAGAATTTCATACATTTTTTTTTTTAATGTTCAGAAGAGCTGTTCCTTTATAGCTCTTTCTCAATTTTCTTTCCACTTGAGAACCTGTCTAATTAAGGAATTTGGAGTTCAAAGTTTAGAATTCTCATTTTAAGTTCCCTTTAAATTCTTCTTCTTCTAGAAATATGCTTGATGTATTTGACCGTAAGTTATAATGTTAGAGTTCAGACCATATATTCTTCTTTGATCTTTACATTGGATAGCATAATTGTTATGGTATTTTAAAAAGTCAATTTCTTCCAAGCATACAATTTCCAATCTGTCATTTTAACAATAACGTAGGTGATTTTAAGAAAATTTTAATTGTGTTATATTTGTTATAATTATTTTGCTCTTAATGGTGAAGTTTGACTTGATATGGGAATAATCAGTAGGGAGTTTAGTAGACGTAAGATCAATGTGAAACAACTGATTGATTTGTCTATTCTCAAAAGCTAGTACGATTTTAATCTAGGTTAACTGGATCATTTTTTTCTAGAAAAAGGAAAAAACAATTTCTTGTAGTATTAGCACCAATGGGTAGCCACGATAGGAAAACAATATTCAGCCCATTCTATTATGAAGAGAAAGACCAGGAGGATTAGGCTGGAATCATGGAGCTGTTCCTTCTTAGCCAGGTGACAACTTTGAACAAATGACTCGATTCCTCTGAGCCTCAGTTTCCCCATCGTTCAAACTGGGATAATAACTCCTCCCTCATGGGAACTGGATTTAATAGTATAACATATGTAAAGAAGTTAACACATTGCTTTAAACTTGATAGACACTCGATGTTTAATGTTAATTTTTGAAATATTTTTAAAATGTGACTTTATAAAAGGATAAATTGAGCACATGTCAAAGATTTATGAAGCTACCAGTAGAAATGTAAAGTTGGATCAAAAGAGGATAGCAGAGACTTGTTTATTGAAAGAAAGAATGCTGAAATAAGATCACTAAGTTAGATTAAAACTGGTTAATGTTCTACAGGGCAATAAAACCTTAACTTTTGAGATTATCTTTTCTACTAGACAGAAATTACTTACGTCTCTACTGGGCAAAAATCATTTACAAACTAATCAATTTTAACTCAGTATGAAATCTATCTTTACAGAGTCAGGCTTCATCAGTAGTAAATACTATAAGACAAGCAAAAGATATATCCCTGGAAAGTGAGGGCCTGAGCTGACAGTAGCTGCCCTGGGCAGGTGGGTGCATGGGCAGAGGAATGTAAAGTTTCCAGTGTTGGTTAACTTGGGTTTCAAAACCTTGTGGGAACGGCAATGAGACCTGGGGACTGCTTGTGGGTAGAAGGAATTGGAACTGAAACCCTACATTAATCCGTGACAGGATTTACCGTCATTGAAAGGGTAGATTAGATTAAAAAACCTACTTTCCAGCACAAGGATACAATGGGGAATTTATTTTTCTATATCAGCCTGGGATCTGTAAGGAAATTTGTAACCACATTTAAATTCATTTTACCAATATCACTCAATAATACCCCTTGAGTACTCACTGAAGAATATGCGCTCAACATATGTTGCCTAGGATTTCCATAAATAAAGCTCCTCTGTAGATAAGTTCAAAATCATCAGCATACAAGAAAATAACCCACTATTAGCGAAAATCAGTGGCAGCAACGTGCAGGAATGTAAAAACTCAAGAACTTCAAAGAATAAAAGAATAGAAAATTCCATTGAGACCATGAAATAATTATGTTTAAAATAATTAAAAACATAAAGAAGGGATTAATACCAAAAGAATAGGCAGATTTGAAAGAGCCAAATAAAACTACTTATAGAAATAAAAAGAATCATTGAAATTAAGAATTCAGTTGATAAAATAAATATCAGATGAAACAAAGTTGATGAACTACATAGGAAACAGGAAGATAACGTCAGAAAATTGCCAGAAGATGGTCCAGAGAAATAGTCAGGTAGAAAATAATTGAAGAGACATGAAAGGATGAGAAGGTCCAAATATGGCAATGGGAGTTCTAGAAGGTGAGACCAGAGAAAATGGGAAGCGGTCATATTTGAAGAGATAATGGCTGAGAATTTTCTAAAATGGAGAGAGATGAAACATCAGGTTCAGTAGCCACAGCCACTTCCAAAAAGAGAAATAAAGGTAAGTCCACACAAATACACATCCTGGTGTGGCTGCAGAATGCTACCTATATAGACAAGGAGAAAAAAATCTCTAAAGAACAGCTCTTGAATAGTAAATAAGAGCCAGACAGCTGTGGCCTCACATTGTGTGGGAAAGTAGTGAATGAACTTCCGATCACCAGCCTTGTCCGTGGCACCATAAATCCTGGTGACACCAGCAAGTGGAATGATGCAGACTTTCTTCTCTTTGAGCTTCTCTGTCGTGCAAGCAATTTTGAACAGATAGCCATTAGGTGTGGCATTCACAGCTGGACAATGTTCCTTACACTTATTATCACCTCTCATTTTAGGCTTAATCACCCCCAGTGGTTAGAGTTTGGGGCATGATCCTTCTTTCTTCCAGTTCTAGATTTTAACCGTAAAACCAGAATAGTCACTGCTTGGCAGTCTCCTTAGGGGTTCTGCTGGCTTTGTGGGCAGGAAATGAATTGTGTGCAATTGAGGCATGGACTTGATTTCCCTAAGGTGCTCCTTTGCTTCTCCTTTCTACGTGTGACTAGACACACACACATATCTCCATTTTCCAAACTCAGAGGTCTGCAGCTGTCTCTCCCTTGAGAGACGTCCCTGAGAGTGAGTCACATGCCAGGACACCTCATTCGTGGATGGTCACAACCGAGTTAGGAGGGAGTGAGAATGAACTGGCAGGACGGATGCACTTTTAGAGATAAGGACAATGCAGGAAAGTGCTGCAGTCCTAGTATATCAGTTCTCTTTCTCATTTTTCGTTTCCCTTTCTGTGCTGGAGCCAATGGGTCTCGATGTACGGTTGTAACTTAGTACACCACCCCTCCGTTTCTGCTCAGGGAGTGGTCCTTAAGTGTCGTCTTTTCTGACCCTCCAGACAGTCCTCACTCCCTCTTTTGGTTTCTATTAACCAAAGGGGATTGTTTTCTCAGCCCTTTGGGGGCACGACTCCTCCTCAGCTGTCATCATTACTGATTTTCCCCCTCCTCTCCTCCGTATCTGACCAGACAGGGCGTTGGTGTTGGCCAGATCTGATGGTCTTCAGAGAATGTCTTTCTGTAATTACTTTTCCTTTTATTACTTTTGTTTTTTTTAAATTTCCCTGACTCTCACACACACACTGTTGCCTCGAACAGTTGTTTCCTACCCGCCTCTGTCTGGGAGCTGGATTATTAATTTTTTTTGTCATTGCTTAATGGGAATGTCCAAATTTCAATTTCTGCTGCATGTTCTACCCAGAATTTAACCGGACAAGACAGGAAGTAGAAGCTGGAGGGGAGCTGGTTATACAACATAAAAGCTTTTTATTTTCGTAATGGCTTGGAGAGTGCCTTTCCTGAGAGGGGGAAAGAGCTGCTACCATGGCAACAGGTTCTGGTTTCCCTGGGGGCTGCGGTGGGGTGGCTGGTAGTGCTGGAGTCTGGAGAGCCGGAACAATGACCAGGAGCCCCGGGAGCCTCCAGCGTGTTTTCTTATAGCGATTACTGCCATTTTTCATCATTGAGCTGTGTGTTACGTGTGGACAGGAAGGTTGTCGGTGGTTTTGCTTCTGAGTGGCATAGAGAGCGGAGAGACAGCAGAACCACGAGTAAGGGGCCCTCCTCTGCACCTACCAGAGAACCTGCCCAGTGAGCGGCCAGCTGGGGAGACCGCCCTGCTCCCGCCTGCGTGGGAGCTTCAGCCCACCCTCTCCTCTCCACGCCCTGCATCTCAGGCTCGGGGGTCCCTCCTGCCAAACTCCATCTGCTCCATCAGCAATTACCAGAGCTTGAGTCTCCCCTGGCAGGTCTTCCTGGACACGCCACCTTAGTTGCTTTTAGGGGTTCACCTTCACTAAAGACCTCAGTGTTGGTCCCAAACATGCTGAAAAGGGTGCTTTTTTTGACTCTTTCCTAGAACAAGTTATCATGGGGATTTCTTTTTCCTCTCCCAACACAGAATGCTGATCCTAATAAAACTAGAGCCACAATGCCTCATTCTGCTAATCACTGACTTCCTGCTGGAACCCATGCCGGCCACACAATTAAAAGTTGGCATTTTGGACTTGGTGGCCTGGTTCCACCTTGCATTGCCCACCCAGGCTCCAGAAAGACAGAGACTCTTTCACTGCACAGCTTGTGGAATACCAGAGCAGAAAGCTAGCTTCTTACCAAGGCTTTCCTTACCGATAAGCTGTGCCTGTGCTCATCGATCCTGCCTCTTTGAGGCTTCGATTTAAATTTGTCCTCCTCTTCCTCCTTATCATCATCCCATTTTGTAAAGCATGTGATAGTTTTCAGAACTCTTTTTACGTCCCTTCCTTGCTTTGTCCTTTACAACATCCCAGCATCCCTATGAAATAGACTGGGGAGGGAGGTATTACTATCCTTTTTCGGTCTTGGTGGCAGTCACAAATCTTTATATAATGCCTCCCAAGTGCCACAGCACTCACTGGAGTCTGGTGGGATATATTGAAATCAGTAGAAATTCTGGAGCTTGTGTCCCTTCAAGTCCCTTGGCCATCAGCCTGAAAATTTATTTCGCCTAGCAAACATTTATTAAGCACCTGTTGTACCAGGTACCAGGCATACATTGACGAACAAGGCAGATGTGATCCTTACTGTCATGGAGTTTATAGACCAGCTGAGGGAGAGATTGGCATCATTTCCCTCCTGGCCTTGTTTTTTTTGTAGTTGAGTAGACCCCACTGTACTCTGGCACCAAATACTGGGGCAGGGAAATTCACCTTTGCTCAGCTTCACAAAGAAATCTGATATCTCGGTAGTATTTTTCTTCCCCATTAAATTTCATTAAAGATATATGGATTATAAATACAGGAATACTTTAGGTATAGAGCTCTATTTTCAAAAATGTAGAAGTAAGGTGCCATTTGCCTGGTACATCTTATTATTTACCTGTTATTTTGGTCTGCTTTGCTGCAGACTAACTATTGTGTCTGGACCCTTAAAAAAGATCACTGAGTCAACAGACATTTGGAAGAAGTTCAGTATCATTACTAATCAAAGAAATGAAACTTAAGATAAAAATTTTCAAAATAATAATGCCTTATTTTGGTGTTAATAAAAGCACCAAAAGAAAAAAATAAAGGGCCCAGAAAAATAGGCACACTAAAATATTCTAGGTGGGAATGTAAATTGATGTAGATCTCCCTGGTGATACAATTTGGTAATGTGTATTAAAAATATTTATACCCTTTCATCCAGAAATTCCATTGCTATGAATCTATTCTAGAGAAAGAAAGATACATACAAGTATTTACATACAGGTTTACTGCAGTGTTAGTGGAAGTCATAAAATACTGGAAACAGTCTGAATGTCCAATAATAGATTTCTTAAATTATGTAATAGCCATATTGTGAAATATTATATAACCAGAAATATGTTGAACAAGACCATGGGTGGTATTTGAAAAGTTCATAGTAAAGCAGTAAAAAACAGGCCATAAAAGTAGGTACATGCAATGTGATTCCAGTTTGTTTTAAAATGTAAGTGTGTGTGTCTAGGAAAAGCACAGGACATAACATGTATAGCTTGAAACATGGAATATAATTTAGTTATTTCTGGATGGTGGAATTTAGTTATTTCTGAATGGATGATTTTTATTTTCTTTGTGCTTTACTGTTTTTCAATTATTCCACAGTGAATACTTATAAGAAAATAAAAGGGAAAATACGTATCTTGGTGGGGTTTTTTTTCCCTGATCATAGCACCAAAAGGAAAAATAAAGGGTAAGCTATTTAAAATAGTCACTACCCTAAAGACCAACCTGACATCTAATGACATTAAAATGATTCTGTCTTAAGGAAGATAGAAGCATTTTATTTCATAGGTTTACTTCTATCTGTGTGTGTGACTCTTACGTGGGTGAGTATATGTTGAAGGGTGTACGTGTCCACGTGGGAGTTTGTGCGTGTACGTGTGTGTGTGTGTGTGTATATGTGTGTGTGTGTGTGTGTTGTGGGTGCCATAGACTAGCAGTGCTGTGGTCCCTGTGGAATCAGCATCTGTCTGCATGTCTGACGATGCTGCCTGTGCTCTGCTGACCACTGTGGTTCATGGCTGCAGACATCCTCTCTTCAATGGCTCAGAAGTCTAAAGAACTTCCAGCTGCACTGGGGTTTTACGGGACAGTAAAGTATACAATTGATGAAATCATTACTTGAAGCCACTTGCTGTTTGTTTTTAAGCAGCAGGTTTTATCTTTTAATGCCAGTTTATAGAGAAGACTGTCTTTGGTGAGTGCAAGGATAAGTGATTTCTGTCATTTTTATAGTGAACTATCTGAATCCTAACCTTTCACAGAGTAACAGGACTCCCTGAACCTTGTTTCTTCTTTTCTCCCCTCCAGTTTTCCAAACACCAGGGATCTTTTTCAAGGGTTACTCTTTCTTCTGTTCCCTACCCTTGTTTAATGATTGCTTAGCTTTTTACATAACCCAACCAAAGGCTGGTACGTAGCCACACCATGATCCTGTTGACGTCTGTTTGTATGTAAATTTCTGGAAGGTGGCCCTCTGTGTGGAAGACTGAGCAGTGGGCTCTATTAGTGACTGGTTTGCAGGAGGAGCCGCTGCTTAAATGGGTTGAGGCCACAGAGAGGGGCCGGAGGAATTGCCAGAAGCCACAGGGTGTTCTATGCATTGTGTGGGTAACCACACGGTGGCAAAGATTCCAGTGCTTCCTATTGTACTCAGCAGCTGTTGACACAGACTTCAGAATTCCAATGGAAAAGGAAGTGAGCTTCTTTGGAATATCATTCATTGGGTTTCATTTTGAAGGGGTCTTAGGCAGACATCACTGATGTTTGTGGTTGAAGATACAACTGATTGCTGCCTATGTGTTTGCAGGGGTGATCTGTCCTCTCGTCCTAGGCTGTAGACTTCCAGACGGCACCCTTAGACGAGTGGGGTCTGCGCACAGAGAGAGAGAGGCCTTCCCGGCCGGCCTGCATTGATCCTCACCGGGTTTTGTCACACATACGTTTCTGTTTTATTTCTTTGTGCCACTTTTGCAGTCTGACATTCTTACTGATACGTTTGTCTGTTATCTGCCTTCCAAGTTGGACTGAAAACAGTGATTCTGTGAGTCTGGTTCACTGCTGTATCCCAGTGCCTTAGAAGAGTGCACGGCATCTCGTAGGTGTTTAGTCAGTATTGGGTGTGAGCATAGTTGGTGAGTTTCGGAACAGACAGAACTACTCCAGGGTAGCCGGAGCGCTGTGTGTAAGGACGTAATGGTGTGACATGAGGTTGGAGAGGTAGGGCGAGGCCAGGTCACATAGGCCAGGGTGAGGAGTGTAGATTTGCTTGAGGATCTGATACTCATTAAGGGGTTTCATCTCTATGGGTTTATACACTCTCCAGATTGGTTTGCTAAAGTCAGTTATTGATGGCTTTTCTCCTGGGAATTGTGCATCATTGTGTCCTTGAAGTGCTGCTTTAGCCTATATTGTATTTCTCTTCCCCATCTCCACTGCCATCAGCTTGGTCTTCTTCGCTCACCTTGCCTGTTGAGCCCGGCTCAACAGCTTTGATGCCTACACAGTTGGAAGTGTTTTAGAACTTTGTCGTTAAACACTTTGACTTCCCTTTTGAAAAGTATCTGTTTGGTTTGCACTTCGTGAATGACACTTGCTAAGAGCCTGAATGTTGAGTGGATCAGGGACCCAGATCTCAACTTCACTGTTTGAATCATTTGGTGTCTCTGTTACAAGACGCTATCTGCCATTCTCTGCCTAACGATGTGTTGGTTTTCTCACCTTGGAGATCTAGTTCCTGTTGTCGACACTGTACTTTATTTTAAAATTTGCTTTCATGGTAGTGGAAGTCAATAAGTTTCCAGTTTTGTGCTTCCTGATAAATCAGGTTTTGTTTTGCATGTGTTGAAGGTAAGAACTGTATTGGCATCATTCCCTGATGAATCTATTTTTGTAATTAAGGCAATAAATACAACAGAAAGGTTTGTGTGTTAACTCTCATTCTAACATGTCCCACTATACATGAACACAGTTATTTTAGATGTATAAATAAATAAGAGCTATTGTTTCCCTTAGGCATGAATGTATATTGAAAATTTAGGAGGTAACAGTTTAGTGCAGGCAGGAGCCAGGAGATGTTAGCACAGAGCTTCAGGAGCAAGGGGAGGTATTAAGGTGTGATCTGGTCAGATTTTGTTTTGTAAATTCTATGGGCTGTGAAGATTTGTTGTCTTTTTAAATGAATTCTATTCATTAGCATCAGAAATATAAACATACAGAATGTTGGTGTGCTATTCGAATAATTCTTCCTGGACGTTAGAGATCTGGGGTGTTGCTCATCTCTTGTTAGTATGAACTACATCCAGAGCTTCCATGGGGACTCAGCTCTTGCACGTGAAGAGCCACAAACTTTTCTGGACACCATAACTCACTGTTTTTCTCTCTCTGTGAATGGAATATCACAGTTAATTCGAAAGTACTGTGATAGGACATGTAGGTTTACAAATTCCAGTCATTTTGGTAAATCGGCCCCTGAAATAAAACCAGCTCTTCCAACCTCAGCCTCTCAGCTTGTTTCAGACTCATGGCAAGGAATGTCATTTTCTGTCTGCTTCCTTTTGGGGGTTAAAGTACACTCCTTTTCAAAAACATGCCAGTCAGATGGGTTATTTCCCTCATTTAAAAAATCTCCATGAAAAGAGATAGATTACCCGGGGTGGTTATGTGTGTTTGTGTGTGTGTGTGTGTGTGTGTGTGTTTCTCTCTCTCTCTCAATCTATCAATCTGTCTCTGTAACATTTTCCATAATCCTGTCTGTGGATTTGGAATCTTGATCTTCCCAAGGATTATGATCATTTCCATAGAAGCAGAAATGAGGTTTGCATCTCATGGGAAGTGAGGAGCTCAGAGTGCTGGGTCTCAGAGCCACTGTTCCTGTTGGAGCTAAGCCACATGGCTAAGAGCCAGTCCCTTCACCTTTGATTTAGCTTCTTTGTCCCTGTTCTTTCATCTGTAAAGTGGGGCTAGTAATATGGACCTGGCTTTAGAAGACTGCTATTTATTTTAAGTAGTTAAAGACTGTTACAGTGGTTCAAGTCAGTGGACTGTATAAGTGTTTAATATCGGTGCTGTTCACGGATGACCATTACCTGGGAGGCAGGTAACTCACACCTAAAGGAAGTTTCTTACTCTAGGCCCCAGTTCAGGTTGGCTAAGCCTCTGTCCTTCCACCAGGCTTCCCAGTAGGTCTTCAGCACAATGACCAAGGGGAGAATGGCGAACAACTGCAGAGACCTACCAGGTTAACACACACAAAAGCACTGTGCCTGGCACATTTTGGTTACTCAAATAAATATGAACAGTGCTCTGATATGATTTGTACATGTCTTGAATTACTTTACTAGGTTCTGTGCCAGTTTGTGAAGTTCTTATCGCTCTCTTTGAAAGTTAAGCGGCCCATGGAATTTGAGCATCTAAGTCTTAGTAGTAGAGACCTTCCTGGCTCTACAGAAAGCGATGACTGCTATTATGTTACCCCTCTGATATCGGAATCATCTAATTGCTTTTCATCTCACTCAGTGGCTTGCAAAGTCCTCCAGGATTTGCTGCCCCCACGTCCCCTACTTCTCTGACTTCTCCTGCCACGCTCCCCATTGCTCACTGGGCTCCCAGGTACACTGGCTTTTGTTAGGTGTCGCCAACATGCCATGCCTGTCCCTACCTTGAGGTATTTGCACCTGCTGTTTCCTCTGCTTGTAGCTGTCTTCTGAGATGTGCACATGGCTCGCTCCCTGACCTCCTTCATGTGGCCGTCGCATGCCGCCTTCTCAGCGAGCCGTCCCCGACCACCGGTTTAAGGCAGCAATCATTTCCCCAGTGCTCCCTCCCCTTTCCTGCTTGCTGTTCCACAGACCACTATATACTTTATTTGCTTATTATTTGTCCTGCCCCGAAAGAACGTGAGCTTCTCTAAGACAGGAAACTGGGGGTGGAAGAGTCTGTTTTGTTCACTGCCGTATCCCCAGCACTTAAAAGCAGTCCCTGGCACGTAATGGGCACTCAAAGATATTTGGTGACTGAAAATAGATGATACACCATTGGCCTCTGTGCTGGGTCACCTTGCCCCTCCTTCTTGGGCACACAGTCTTAAAGCAATGTCTCCACAACCTACCTTTTGGGACAGTGTTAGCGTAACGGTGGCAGGCTGAGTGGTTGAAGGAAGTGTCACCACAGCAGGAACTGATGCATTTGCAGCACTTGGTGACATCAGGTTGGCATGCACATAGGCAACTTTTACGCCTCTTCTGTTTACCTTCTGGCATCTCTCTATATATTTGAGAGCTCATCAATAAATCGGTGATAATTGATTATATAATTTGATATATCATTGATTTATAGCAACTATAAAGTACCTTGCAAATGTTAATTACATTGGGCTTGGGAATGGATTGTTATGTAATTTGAAATAATTAAGTAATTTTCCAGGAAGAAGGGCTTCCTGGGTCAGCTTCACTGTAGACCATGTTGTATGCAAATGCTGCGTTTCCTCATCTGTGCCCTGTGGACTGTACCCAAGAGTACAGCTACTGGCTGAAGCCTAAACCTTCCAGGACCATATAGGTGGAAGTTAATCAATTAATCCCTATATCTGAGGAATGTGCCTTCCCTGTGCAGAAGACTATTCAGATACCAGGTAGCTGAGAGAGAGTATAGGGCAAATAAAAGTCAGGTTGGCCTGCTTTTAGTTTCTAAAAGACTGCGTTTAAGTTAGGAAAACTAGCCAGCTTGTAGCAAAAGTATAATTTCTGTTGATAAAACCTGGCCTATTCCACAAGGTAGAAAAGCCTAGGGATTTTATACTGTTGGTGGACATGGATGAACCTAATATCCTTGTTTGCTTTCAAAATTTCCTTGTAAAAATAATCAGATTCTCCTTTGCCCTATGATCTGCTTACGTTTAGGCCATATATTAATAGAAAACAAGATGACTGGGCGTGGTGGCTCACACCTGTAATTCTAGCACTTTGGAAGGCTGAGGGAAGAGGACTGCTTGAGGCCAGGAGTTTGACACCAGCCTGAGCAACATAGTGAGACTCCATCTCTACAAAAAAATAGAAAAATTAGCTGAGTGTGGTGGCATGCACCTGCAGTCACAGCTACTGGGGAGGCTGAGGCAGGAGGATCGCTTGAGCCCAGGAGTTTGAGGTTGCAGTGAGCTGTGATGACAGCACTGTATTGTAGCCTGGGTAATAGGGCAAAACCCACTGGAAAAAAAGAAAGAAAAGAAGAGAAGCAAGTGACGTCAAATGGCAGGATATATACTATATGTGTTCTCTCTCTCTCAATCATACAAGAGCAGTTAAGAGCAGTAGCTCTGAACTTGGACTGCAGACTGTTTGACTTCAAATTCTAGCTCTACCACTTATTAGAATTGTGACCTGGAGAAATTTCTGACTTTGTCTGAGCCTCAGCTCCTTCATGTGGGATAGGAATGGAATTTCCCTCAGGGTTGCTTTACAGATCACGTGAGATGATCGATTGATGAAGTGGTTATGCCTGGCTCACAGTAAGTGCTCAGTTAACTAAAAGCTGCTGTTATTATTACTGACAATAATAATAATTATTAATAATAAAGACAGGCAGGAAATAGATGGATTTCAGAAATGGATAAAAGAAAAAAGAAGGCACAGGAGAAACTATCGTAGGTTTAATAAATGTCTGGGAAGGATACTGGCGTAATAATATGAGCTTATGCTGTATTATATGATGTGTATTAGGTGACGCATACAGTGATGAGTATTATACCTGTGAAAATGTTATGGCCTTTGTCTCTTCCGTGTTAGTGTAGCCAAGGAGAATGGCCGGTGTGTTTTGTGCCATCAGTGTCAGAATGAGCTGCTCCGGCCACTCCCCCGCCGACAGCCCCCAGCTTGGCAAAGGCTCTGAGACAGCGGTAGGTCATGTGACACGTAAACCAGGCGTTTGGTGGGCTGAGCCTTGGTGCGCTGAGAGCAAGGTGGCCGCCCAAAGCTCTCCCCCAACACGCGACACGGGCGAACTCTGTGCTGGCACTGGGGATGTGACATGTGACAGTGAGAGGCCGATGCCATCCCGTCCTCTTGCAGCTTCTGGCAAGTGGGGGAGACAGAAAATGACAATTCTATGAATGGTGACACGTTTACAATTCAGTAAGTTCGAGGAATGAGCATTGAGGAATTAGAGAGTTAGGGACCTGCCCCAGGGTAGGGTGTCCAGAAAGACCACTTTGAGGAGATGAGAGTGGCACGAGGGGCAGCCAGAGCCAGAGCAGCGGGGGCTGCGGCGCGTCCCAGGCAGGGGGCGTGGGCATTTAGGAAGGAAGGAACCGGGGCCTGAAGAGATGCTTAGCCAGAGGTCACAGAGCAAAGGGATCGTGGTGCGGCAGGGCCTCGAGAGTTCTGCTGGATCGTGTAGGCCCTTACAGGCTGTGCCACGGGTTTTCTTTTTTTGTAGATCTTTTTTTTTTTTACTTTTATAAAATATACATGATAGAAAATTTGCCATCTTGACCATTTTTAAACGTACAGTTCAGTGGTGTTGTGCAACCATCACCACCATCCGTTTCCATAGCTCTTTTCGGCTTGTAAAACTGAAACTCTGTACCCATTAACATTCCCTGTCCCCCCGCCGAGCCCCCGGCAACCACAATTCTACTTTCTATCTGTGAATTTGGCTACTCTAAGTACCTCATAGAAGTAGAATCATACAGTATTTGTCTGTTTGTCACTGGCGTATTTCACTAAGTATAATGTCCTCAAGGTTCATCCATGTTGTCTAATAGTATATGTCAGAATTTCCTCCCTGAGGCGGAATAATATTCCACTGTGTGAAGATTACACATTTTGCTGATCCATTCATTCATCAGTGGACACTTGGGTTGCTTCTTCATTTTAGCTGTGATAAATAATGCTGCAATAAAGACGTGTGTACAAATACCTCTTCAGGACCCCGCTTCCAGTTCTTTTGGGCATATACCCAAAAGTGGAATTGCTGGGTCATATGGTAATTTTGTGTTTAATTTTTTGAGGAACCACCATACTGCATGCCAAAGATTTTTAACTTGAAAGCGGAAGCTTTTGGTGGATTTTAAATAGAGAGTGGGATTGGATTTGAGGAGACCAGAGAAGAAATAGAGCTTGTTGCACACTTAGATTTTAGAACACCTCTGGTTTAGATTGTAGGCTATATGCAAAAAGGCACCTCATCTTTTTTTGCATTTCCTCAATTCCCTTTTCCTTTTCTCTAAAGAATTTTCACTACCAGGTGAGCCTCTGTGAGTGGGGGTTAAAGTTGATATAAGTAAAGCTGGGCAATACTTAACATCTCAGCAATCATGTTCTTCCATCTGAAATGTAGCTATACATTTCACCAGAAGCAGAGAATACTTTGCTAGTTATTCACAGAGCTCTAATATCCTTGGGTGAAAGCAGTACAGCCCGGGTGGACACACATATGACCATAGTTATCTCTTTTTTGGGCTATGGAAACCATTTTGATATTCTCTCCTTTTTTTTTTCCTTTCAATTTATCCTCTCTCAAGCTAATAGTGTTCCCTCTTTCATTATCAGGACCCGGCTCTCTGACTGTGCCAGCCAGCTATAAATGGAACGCTGTCAGACTGGAGGGGTAGTTCATCATTTCATAATTTTATCAAGTGTGCAGCCATTGTTCACTGCAAGGAGGAGGAAGAAACAGTGTTTAGTCCAGTATTGCTCCTGCGGGCGTAAATGCTTTCTCTCTCTCTCTTGTTTTCTTATAATTTAGAAATTTGGGTGGCGAGTAAGAGAACAGCCTCTTTTTTTCCTGTTATAACCACTACATTTTTCCCCACAGTCTCAAGCACATAACTGTCCTGTATATTCATTTCAGGTTGCATTTTCCAAGGAAAAAGAATGCCTTTTTTAGCCCAGGCTAAGCATGCCCCGAGTCGTGTGGGAGCAGCTGAGAGCCCCTCCCGGCTCTGCCCTTCATTAGCTGTGTGACCTCAGACAAATTACTTAACTTCTCAGGGCTTCCCTTCCCTCCTTTGTGAAATGGTGGTGATAGTGGTACCCACCTGCCTCCAAGGTTCTCAGGAAGATGCAGTGATGCTGTGTGATTACTCAAGGCTTTGTGTCTGGCTTCTCCCTAGGTGCCCATTCCCAGAGAGATGGTAATATGATGATGGGCGTGACCCCAGTCAGTACATAGAACAGTTTACGTGACGCTCTCATGGTGCCAGCCATTGGGACAGTCAGCGGCTCTGATGGGTGTTCTCGACAGAGGCCTCCTCAGCACCGTCTGGGCAGGTCCAGCCCCGCCAGGTGCGGGCAGCACACGCAATCCGACTAAGGAGAGAACACGTGGCTACTGGTGTGGGCGCTCCCCTTGCCATTCCCCGTTAGATCTAGGGAAGCATTGGAAGTTGGGAAAAGAAACCAGATTAACAACCCTGGAAACCAAACTTACCTGGCTAGCCCCAAAATAGTGTCATTCCAGCAGCTTAATGTCCAGTTAATCCTTCTCAGCCCCAGAACTTGGAGCTTCCCTGCGAGGGCAGTAGGAAGAAGGGTGATCTTTGCCGTAGCTTAGGGGGCTGTCCATTCACCCACTTTCAGCACTGGCATCCACCTAGAACCCACCTAGCACCTGCCTGTGTGCTGTCGAGGATGCACTCCAAGGTCGGGAGCCAACCCGTAGTCCTGAGGTACTTGTGAAAAAGGGGAGCCATTGGCATAGAAATGTCCTGTAGGGTTGACTGTGGGCATATCTTGTAGAGGAGAGAGCTTGGTGTGGCCTCCAGTGCTCAGTGGAGTGCCCAGAGCTGGGCTTTGCTGGGTGGTGGGTTTTGGATGATTAGGGGAGAACTTGCCAGGCAGGCCAGGGGCATGAGGTTGTTGGTGTCATGAAGACAGAGAGAGTTTGGTGGCTTTGCTTTGGCTTCACGTGAGGCTCTCAGCCTACTGTGCCAGAGATGCTTATAGGGAAGTGATGGGAAATAAGTACTGTTATGCTTTGAACTCTTCTATAGATTTCAGGTATTTCATAATTTTTTTAAGAATGAAAAGAAAAGAAATATAGATAGGTAGGGTAACATAGTCCTTGAATATAGGTGGAGAAGATGGGGTGTCTTGCTCAGAAGCAGGCCACTAGAGGTTCCTGGACGGTACACCAAGTGAAACTACCACTACCATAACTACGGCCTTGACTGCCACCATGACAATAGCAGGTGTCATTTATTAAGCCATTATTTCATGCCAAGATATTTACTTACATTATCACACTTAATCAGCCCTCCAACTTCATGGGTGAGGTGTTGCTGCTCCCATTTTACATGGGAGGAAACAGGGTTAGAGAGGCCAGTGACTTGCTCACTGTCACCCAGCCGGTGATGTCTGTCTGACTCAACGACTGTGCTACTGTCTCCCTTTGCCTTATTTCCAGTATTTGTAGATTAGTGAGTATATTTGCAATCTATACCTCTAAGACAGTGTTTTTCAAATTGTAGTTCATGGCACATGAGTGGTTTGTGAAATCAACTTAAGGGATAAAAAATAATAGAATAGAAAAGACCAGGATGTATCACAGTGTACCTGAAACTGTCATTTCTGATGTGTCGTGTGCGTGTGTCTGTGTAGGTATGTGCTAGTGAAACATTGCATGGGAAAATGTACTTCCTAACTTGAGTCGTTGTCAGAAAGTTTGACAGCTACTATTGTAGAGTTCCTGTAAAGGTCAAATAAATGTAAAAAGTTGTTGTAGAGCTTTTTGTCAAGTCTAAAGCACCCCACAAATACAAGTTGTTAATCTTACTTAACACTGGAAGCTGAAGCAAACAAAGGATGGTGGAGAAGAGGTGACATGCTGTTGTTCCACCAATCCAGTCCATGGCAGACATTTGCTATTCGGTCACCACCTTGTGTCCGGTTGAGCCAGTCGTCAGCATTGACATTCTGCCACGCTGCGCTCCAGGCCTCCTTATGAAGCCTATTTGTAAACCCTGCAATAGGCTCATACATTGTTGGAGTACTTTAGGGCCCATCTGTTGTTATAAAAGTATTACTTAGTGCTTACAGAGCTCTGGCTCATTTAAACTCTAGGAGAACAGATGTGATCCCTTTGACAGCATGGGGGTCTCTGCATTACAGGCCCCCAAAGGGTGGGCTACTGTCTCCTCCCCTCATAACACTCCACCACCATCCTCATTGGAAGTTACCTCATTGACCTCTCAAAGGGTATCAGACCAATCCAGAGAACCCATCTGTTTCCCCTCTGCCAAGGCCATTTTCATTGGAACATGCTTTTCCCTCATTAACTGCAATTCATGAGGGAACTGCCTATAATATGGGGTACACCTCCCCCCCAATCCCCAAGAGCTGCCCTGAAGCTGTCATGTCACTCCGGAGAGGCACTGCTTCTCGGCTGATACAGCAGACTCTAATGGTCACACAAGGAACTGGGTCTCTCCCAAGTGAACGTCACACGTGGGAACTGTTTCCCTGCAACCTCCAAAAGAGCCTGTAGGATTGGCAGTTCTCTCAGAAGGCTCCAGAGCAGACATAGAAATCTGAAAGGCATGTATCAAAGACTCCTTCATTGCAGTGTGCAATGCACAAGAAGCTTCTGTGTGTGGATTTCAAGTCGAGACTCGACATGACACTCTGAACTGTGTGAGGAGGAGCTCGGGCAGCTCAGTTACCAAAACAGAAAGCAGGTTCTCAGTGTTTTATGGAGCTCGCTAATGAACGAGTCCCGTGGCCTGTGCTGGACTGGTGTCCCAACACCCCGCCAGCCTGCTCTCCACACATCTGTAAATTCGTCAAGCTATAATGGATGTCTGGTGCCAACAGAGGCTGAGGTCTAGGCCTTTCTCTCTGGGATACATGGAGAGCTCAAGCCATTAATAATTCATCCTGGACTAATGAACATAGCCGAACCAAGTCGTGAGCAGTAGTAATCAAGTGACAGATCAATTTATTCAGTGTGCCAAAAGATAATGGTAGTTAGTAATGAAAGGTGTAGCTTTTCCACCCCAAAAGTTTCCCAAGACTAAGATCAATGTGTTTTTTTAAGTTCTGAAATAAAATAGATCATTAAAAGGGAAATGAGTTATGCTGGGTAGCCTCAGGCCTATTTATATTCAGAGTTGCTGATCCAGAATTACTGTACCTTTTCTCCAAACGCCTTTGGGCATTGGAGCCTGCATATCAAAGTAATTATTACTCATTAATTAAATCTAAGAAATGGAACACAGCTCGAGACTCTGAAAAGGGGGGTTGGGATAGTTGGGATACATTCCCCCACATCATCGATGATAATTTGAAGTTTTATGAGTAAGTACCTGGGTTGGGAATAATTGTTTCCTGTTACTCAGAAACTCCCCTCATCTTTTAACACCTCAGTGAATGCTCCTTGTGCTTCTCCTGTGCCCAGCACTGTGCTCAGCACTGATGTGACCAAGTTAAATACCGCAGTTCCTCTCCTTGGGCCCTGGCAGTGTGACGAATGCAGGAGCAGGCCGACGCTTCTGTCTGCGTCAGGGGTGGGGGTTTGGGGAAAGATGAGAGGAAGAGTCAGAAAGTAAGGGGGCCACTTGAGCTGAGCCTTGCAGATCGACAGCTTGCCTAACACAGAAGGAAGCATAAGAACATTCCAGGCAGAGGGATGACATGGATAAAGGCTGAGAGGTGTGAAAGTGGATTGGGGATAGAGAATGAATTATTATAACAATGACTGCACTTCCCGTGAATTATCACATTTAATCTGCACAACAACCTCATGATGTAGGTATATTATTCACCGCAACCTTCCCCCCCACCCTTTTTTTAAGATGAGAAACACCTAAAGCTTAGACCTAGTGAGTCGCTTGCCCAGAGACTCAGAGCTGGGAGGTGGCAGAGGAAGGCTTAGAGGTGATTGGAAAAAGGTGTGCAATTATTTTATAAGTGTTCAGACTTTGTGTTAAAAACAGGGGGGCCCACCCAGGGTTGATAGCCATGAATATCAGAACAATTAAACAGTAGAAGCCTCGAGAAACACTTCACACATGCCATGGCATTGTGTTCTCTCCCCAAAACACAGGAGAGGTGTGAGGCTGTTGTCGTTCTCAGCAGAGGAACAACAGGATCAGAGCTGGGGTTTTTTTTTTTTTTTTTTTTTGAGACAGAGTCTCGCTTTGTTGCCCAGGCTAGAGTGAGTGCTATGGCGTCAGCCTAGCTCACAGCAACCTCCAACTCCTGGGCTTAAGCAGTACTACTGCCTCAGCCTCCCGAGTAACTGGGACTACAGGCATGTGCCACCATGCCCGGCTAATTTTTTCTATATATATTTAGTTGGCCAGATCATTTCTTTCTATTTTTAGTAGAGACGGGGTCTCGCTCTTGCTCAGGCTGGTCTCGAACTCCTGACCTTGAGCGATCCGCCCGCCTCGGCCTCCCAGAGTGCTAGGATTACAGGCGTGAGCCACCGCGCCCGGCCAGAGCTGGGTTTTAGACAGTCACTGGTGGTGGCAGGCAGGACAAAGCTTAACCTAGATGTTGCAGAGTCAAGGAGCCGCGTGGGAGGCTGCTGCTTTAGGCAGATGTAGTGTGGAGAAGCATAATGGTCAAAAAGGATCATCATCCAAACCATATGTTTTTATATCGGTCTACAATTTGAAAGTGTTTTTATACATAAATAGCTTGTTGATTCACTTGCACAAGGGACCTTTGTGACACGAGGGGTAAGTCTACTGACTTAACTCATTCTGGAGGGGAAGGGTAAGGACAGAGAATTCCCTTCCCACACACACAGCTGATGTTGAAAGTAGTGATGTTAAAGGCAGCTTGTAAATATGCATACTTGCTGATTGACCGGGGCACAGAACCAGTCTCTCCCTCTTGCCAGGTAAGAATTTGACCATCTGCGTTAACTCTTTCAGACGTGAACCGTGATATAATTCTGAGTAGAATGGAAAACTTTAAGCAAAACCAGGAGACTCAGTGAGAACTAAGAAAGTGTTTATAAAATATTCTAATGTGGACCAGAAACAGGCCAGGATGTCAGTAGCAACTTTCCCTGCTGCAGGTGTTGCTTAGCAATCAAAACAAATTCTCTTTCTACAATTAAAGTTTCATAGACCTAACTATGTTCTGCCCCTTTCAGAAGAGGAGGTTAAATTAGATTAAACTCTTAGCCCTAAAAAAATTATAGATAAGTACACATCTGCTGATAAAATTGGTTGATTTAATATTTCAATAAAGGCTCTGTTTAAAAACCAGCACTTAAGGCAGTATAATCTCTTTTCTTCCTACAAAATAGAAGTATACAAGAGAAACAGTGCAGGCATTTATAGAATTGTGTGAGAAAATACTCAGTATAAATAGCACTAAATGCTAGGGAGGTAGGTCTGTGCAAACTGTCGATCTCTACCCAATTTCTCTGCAGTTTCAAGTTAGTAATGAATAGCTTCCTTCTTCCAACAGGTGATTTAGGGAAGCTTCTGATATTTTCTTAACAAAACTGAATGGCATTAACTTTTAATTTATTTGTTGCCAGTAGATAATTTGTATATTTTTACACATTGGACCGGCAAATGAACAATTGAGTTTTATAGTAGGTCATGGTGGCCTGGGCATGGAGTTCAGATATGTTTTGAGTAGTTGTTAATCCAAAAATATGCATATATATTTAGCAAATTACTGAGACCCAGCTACTGCTGACCCTGTGTGTTTGTTAGACTTTGAGTATAAGTGACAATATGAACACAGCCATATACGTGGATATACAGTAGTGCATTTTTATTTCTGTTTGTGCCACGTGTTTTACTTAAAGTGAGCCACATGTTTAATCTGATGGGCCTTTAATACTTGGAGTCGAAAGTGCTGAATTTCCTGACTTGGTTTTATTAATAAATATCCAGATCTGCCCATTTTAAAAATCAGATCCATTTTGTGTCTATGTTTGCACATGTATGGAAAGCTCTCAAGAGGTTTTTTTACTTGCAGTAGAGAAAATGCTAATGATTGCAGTGGTTCAAGCATCAGCCAAGTACATGAGTTGTAATTAAGAGGGATTAGCAGTTACCTGGACTCGCAGCACAGGGATTCTGATGTGCAAAAGTTCATCATTTGGCAGATAGTTCCTTTGGTTGGTTGCTTGTTTTAGGCAAAATGGAAATGGTGAAGAGTGTCACATCCCGAAACAGCAAAATGGCCTGCATGTTTAAGATTTCTGAAACTTTGGTAGTTGAAAATACAAGTAGAAAAGTCTCTCTTTGGACTTAGGGCATCCCAGGATGTTCCAAGTTCTGGCTCCTACAAACAAGGACATAGGAAGGGTCCAGGGAGGTCGACTGTCTCTGCATACACTGTTTCTCTCATTTGTGCCTTTTCTTTTCCTCCCTCCCAGTGTTGCTAACAACCACAAGCAGAATTTGATGACGGTGGCAAACCTTGGTGTCGTGTTTGGACCCACTCTGCTGCGGCCTCAGGAAGAGACAGTAGCAGCCATCATGGACATCAAATTTCAGAACATTGTCATTGAGATCCTAATAGAAAACCATGAAAAGGTAATGTATACTTGGTTGCTGGCAGTGAAGAATTTACTTTGGGGGAAGCTACCTTGACTTTGACCTTCACAGTTGAGTTGACTCAGGTTTGCATTGCTAATGGCTCTTGCACTCTAATGAAGACGCTGATGGTGGCGGTGATAATCATAAGGATGGTGGCAGAGGTGGCACCAATAGTATGGTGTCAACAGTGGTGGCTGTGGTGGTGGCAGCAGTGGACAGCATTTACTGAGCATTAATTCTGTGCCAGGAACTGTGTTGAACATTTCATATATATTGTTATGTTATTCTTAACAACAATTCAGTGGAGAAGGTACTATTATGAGCCTCATTTTGGAAATACTCTTTGGCCATTTTTTACTGGATTGTCTTCTTATGAATTTATGAGTTTTATTAATGTTAGGGATATTGAGCGTTCTTCATTTGTGTTGTGAATATACTTCCTGTAGTTTGTACAGGAAAACTTTCGATTTTATAAATGGTGTATTTTGTCATAGTGTGTTTGCATGTGTACGTGCATATATATAGTCTGTCTTTTAGGGTATTGGGGCTCCTGGTCTTTCTTAAGGAGCTTTACCGCACCCCACATTGTGAAGTATGGTAACACAGAGCTGCCCCTTATAAAACTGGGGGTAGGGGACACAAAGCGACATTCACCTGTCCCACTTCATAGATCTTAGTAGCAAATGCGTATGATATTTCTCAGAACTCACGTAGGGTTCCCTGGGGCCCCATTTGGCAGCTACAACTCTGGAATCTAATAAAAAATGCTGTTCCACCTAAATAAAAACTTTGCCCAATATGGTGAATTAATCATGCAAAATAAATCTAGAATCTGACCACTCCTCGGACCACCTACTCTGATCACACGCGAAGCCACCATTACCTCCTGTCTGAATTTTACAAGAGCCTCCTAATTTGCTTCCTTTCTTCACTTTCAGACTGTCTATTCTGATATCAGCCGCCAGAATGACATTTTTAAAACGTTAAGTCAGATCTTATTAGTTGTCTGCTAAGAATCATCCAGTGGCTTCTAATTTCACTCAGCAGAAAGGTCAGAGTCCTTAAGTGAGCATATAAAGTCTTACGTGGTCTCTACCCCCACCATGTTATTTACCTGATCTCATCTGCATCTTTCCTATAGCCACCGTGACTGCCTTGCTGTTTCTTACACATGGCAGGCACACTCCCACCACAGGCCTTTGCAGGTGCTGTTCCCATTGCCTGGAACACTGTTCCTTTATAAAACCACATGGCCCATGTCCTCTCTTCCTTCAAGCATCTAAGTGAGGCCTACCTCGATCTCTCTGTTTAAAATGGCAGTCCCAACCTCCAGCTTTCCCCTTCCCCTTTCCCTTGCTTTATCTCTTTTCATAAGTCAAAAGACAACATTACAACAAGTTTAGTTTAAGGATCTTAAACTGGCTTTTATTTGCAATTCTAGAATCAGGCAACACCTCATTCTGCAAAATAGAATGAGTGTTCCAATGAGCTGCGCAGAGGAGATCGGCTTTATAGACAGAACAGGGCTGATGAAAGCATTTTTGAAACAGAGAACAAAAAGCAGCTTGGTCGTTTTGAAGTTGCTTTCCTTGTAAAGGTTAAAGCAGAGGGGACTTCCTTAACATGCTGGCTAAAACTGGTCTGTCTGGGGATTTGGCTGTTATCGCTCTCTCTTTTCTTATTTCTTGGAAGATCAGATACATAGTTTTCACTTGGTGGCAGGAATGTCAGCATGAGTGACTCCATTTTGGTTTGCCTGTTGTGCCCAGTGTAGGAGCTCAGTGCAAACCAATGGCTCCCTATAAATTTTATTTAACACATAGCACTCCACTTATTATGTGGCATACTATATATTAAATAATTTGCTTATTGATTGGGCCATTGCCTTTCTGACCTCCACTAGCATGGGTGCTTCACGGAAGCAGGGACCTCTGTTTTGTTCACTGCCTGGTCCCCAGTTCTTGGTAGGCACCCAGTACGCAGGTTTCAGATGCATGTGGCAGCTAGACGCTAAACTGCCTCCCAGTGGTCCCCTCCAACTCTGACTAGCACTAGCCTAGGTGATCAATGGGATATTGCAACAGTAATGGCATGTGACTTCTTGCAGCCTTTGCCTTGGTTTCTGGGTTTGCCCGCTCTGGGGGAGTTGAGCTCCCATGTTGTGAGGGCAGTCACGCGGCCCCGTGGCAAGGAACTGAGGCTTCCTGCCAACAGCCAGACCAATTTGCCAGCCGCGTGAGCGAGCAACCTGGGAAGTGAACCCTCCCACCCTAATCAAGCCTTCAGATGATGCAGCCCCAGCCAGTGTCTTGAGTGCAACCTCGTAAGAGACCCTGAGCCAGAACCTTCCCAATAAGCCTCTCCTAAATTCCTGGCCCACAGAAACTGGGAGAGATAATATTTAATAAATGTTTATTGTTTTAAGCCACTAGGTTTTAGAGTAATCTGCTATGGAGATTTGTATAACCACTAGAGAATCTCTGAATATAAATTTTCACAAGGTAGCAGAGGTATTCTGCAAAGGTGTTTAAGCAACATAGTTCTCCTCTTACATGGTTAATAAGAACTGTAGAAATCAAAAATTTTTTTGAGGAAAATACCTTCTTTCTATCCCTAATCTTTAGAGCCTACCTCCCTCTCATATTGGAAATCAAGTGTAGGAGCTCCTCATGTTACCTGTAATAAAAATGAACTTGTTCAAGGGAGCAGAATGTAATAGCAGTTGATAACATGGTTTCTAAAGGCAAATCACTAGGATTCAAATCCATAACCTCTTTACTAGCTGCGTGACCGTGAGCATCGAGATAATTTAACCTCTCTGTTCATAAAAGTATGTTTATTAATAGTAGAGTTTAACTGCTGTGACAAACAACCCCAAAATATCAATGACTCAGGACAATAGAAGTTTATCCTTTGTTCACATAACAATTCAATGTGGATATTCAGAGGATGGCATCCTCGAGGGTGATTCAGCAGCCCAGGTTCCTTCCACCTTGTAGCTCTGCCTGTTGCTCTGCTGTTTCTCTGCAAACATGCAGCAGATGGGAGAACTGGGAGAGCATGGGAGATGAGATAAGACTTCATGGATCATGCCTGGAAGATGCTTGCTTTTTTATTTCCCCCACATTTCACTGGCCAGAGCTGGTCACTAGTCTCTGTTCCCAGAGAACCCACCTGTCTCTCCTTCATGGGAGCCTTAGTGATGTTTCTCATACACCTTCAGTTTGGTCAGATCAAGCATGCTGACCACATACTAACCCTGTCACACTGGTCCAGAAATTCTCCACCTCCCCCAGTAGACCCAGGAGGGGAGCAGTGTTTGGCACAGTCTAGGAAATAAATATCCCAGGGTAAGAGGAAGACAGAGAGGAAACAACCAGAATATATGGTATTATGTTTGGGGGCTCACAGAAATTTTTCTTTTTCCATATTAGTAATACATGCTGGTTTATTCACTCGGTTGAAGTTAATGAATCTTTTTAATGAACATAGTCCAGAAGTAATCGTAATGATGAGAGAAATAGCTGACTTTTACTTACAGCTTATTGTACACAAGATACTGTGCTAAGCAGCTTTATATCCATCATTTCATTCAATTTTCACAGCAACGCTATAAGGTCAATATTTTTAGCTCCATTTTACAAATTATAAGCCTGAAGTGCAGAGAGCTTAAGAAACAGCTTGTTAGGAGAGGAACTCGGGTTGAACTTAGGACCAGTCTCAGAATCCAAGCTATTAAAATCTACTCCAGTTAATCTCTCTTCAATGCAGTAAACATTTATTATCTTTGGTTGGCCGAAGATAAATAAGATAGGTCCTTTTTTGTTCATGGCACTCCTATTTTATCTGGGTATAACTAACCATAATACAGTGTGCTAAGCGATACCCAGTTAAATGAGTAAAATGTTATGGTACCACTGAGGAGGAAATAATTTAATTCTGCTGGCGTTGGACTCTCACAGATCAATAGAAGTTCTCGAGGCAGAGAAAGAGTAGACGCAGGAGGGACAGCTTTCAGGAGATCAACATTAATCAAGCCATGGGTATTAAAATGACATGGTTGTGAAAGACTCTGGCTTATATGTTAGCAAGTGGTGGGAGATAACACCAAAGAGGTGGATTTAGCTCATTTTTCAGGGGTCTTGAAAGCTATGGAAAAAGGTTTGAATTTACTCCCCAACACTGGAAGTTCTCAAATAGAGGGGTCAGATGATTATGTCAGCATTTTTAGAAAGATAACCCTGGAAGCTGAAACGAATTGTACTCTGATTGTTGATATCAAAATCACTCATTAAATAAATAATAAAACCATAGAGTTGAACATACTATTGTAAACTTGCAGCTCAGAAAGTGTGACCTTTGACCTGCAGCCTTTACTTGTAGAGTGAGATCCTAACATCCTTTGTTTCTTCTTGCTAGACTTCGTAAGGGGAAATACTAGCTCATAGCGTCATCTCCCACCAATGAGTCCACACCTGGACTCCTCGTGGATTATAAAGAAGGGTAAGCTTGAGAGTCTGGCTCTTTACTTGTGGTCAAGTTTCAGAGTTGAAAGTTCAGAGGGCAAAGATTTGGGCTCTTACCATGCTTATTTTAAAGAAGAGGTTAATTGTGTGACATTAAGGCAAATACTTGAGGTTATAGTAAAAGGAACCAACATTTATATGCTTCTAGTTAAAATTTTAAAACAAAACAAAGTATTGAATGTTGTCATTGTTCAAGTACTCCAAAGCCGAGAAATTCTCTTTTTTATAGGCCTTTCCTTTTATGACTGTTTTAAAGGCTTACATGCCAGTGACTTTGAAAATTTTAGATGTCTCAGAACAACAGCCATAACAAGAAAACAAACGGCATGCTTTTCATAGTTTTGGTTAAATGTGAAATTTCAGGCTAATAGTGTGTGTGTGTGTGTGTGTGTGTGTGTGTGTGGACACACACCTTACTGTTAATTTCTAACACACAATACTCACCTGGCAGAAAAAAGAAAAAAAAATTTTTAAAAAAGGTTCTAACACATAATAGTAGAGTTACACTTGTTTGTTCGGTCACATTCCACGGTGTTTGTTTTGGCTGTGGCGTTCAAGGGTTTCTGTACATGAAGCAGGATTTATGTGTGTTCATATGTCACACACCACATGATTTTTGTCGGCATCACACCTTTTAATGCTTATTCATGTTTGACAAAATAAGTTATAATGATTCTTTTCCCACTCCACCAGCAAGCTTTGGAAGAGGTAGAAGTGTTGATCTTTGAGCTGTTAATTCAGAAATCCCAAAAGATCAGTGCCCCTTTTTAACATACGTTAACTTTTAATCTCGTATGTCAAGGAGAGGAACTAGCAACCGTGGATGACCCTGCATAATACTGTTATAAACACCAAGTCCTGAGCAACCTTGCATTCCCAATAAAATGGTAGTGATTTTCAATGTAGTTAGTTTGATTCGAGTTGATTTGAGTCCACCAAACTGCCTTGATCTTCTTTTACCAACATGTTGGTGGCATTGAAATCTGTTGCACCGGTGTGGAGCTTTGTGCATGAAATGTACATCAAGTGATAAAATGCAGTTTAGTTGGCAGTTGGCAGGTGTGTGGCAGTCGAATGTTGTTTCTTTGATATTTCAAAGAGTTGTCAATATGCAAAATTATTAATAACAATAAGACATGCCTGGATGCTTTACTACATTGAAATAGTCCCTGCTACTGTTGCCTGCTCAGGAAGCTAATCTTGTCCTGTGGTCATGGCTTTTGTAGTTTGTTCACTGATTTTTATTCCTGTATTTTGTGTTGCTTTTCCTTCCATTAGTTCTTGCATATACTCCTTTTGTTCCTCCTGTCCTTGTTAGGTTCAGAAGCAAGCTAGATTTACTGGTGTGCTGGGCTGGAAGATTTCTGGTCACAGGACTTTTTTCCTTTTTTAGTTGCAAGTGCTGCATTTGATACTCTTTATTAATGTAAAAAGGTTGTGTATCTGAACACATGTATTTCCCCCAACGAATCCCAGATAAACCAATAATTAAATTGTGAAGCTCCTTTAATGTTGGCCAAATAAGGGTGGTGGTTCTTGTATTTTAATCTATTCATCTTTGTTGGCAAAGAGAACAGGAAATAGAATCTTTCTGGAGATATGGAAAATCACAGTATCCCATGAATTACCCAGGCCATCTATATATATACTCTCAGTTACTAAATGTAATTGGTTTCTTTTGAGAGCTCTTTAATAAAACTCCCCAAACTCCTTTCCAAATTGTTGATCTCTCTGCCAAAATGCTGATATCAACAGGACATAGGACTTCCAACTGTCCTTAAAAAACCTCTCTGCAGCTACAGCCTCTGAATTTGGCATCTCAACTGTTACAGTAAGTGAGCCCTGCTAAGACTTGCCTGGCTTTCCAATGCAAAGCTGGGTTTATGGCCTGTCCTGCCCTGCATAGTTGTCTGTCGGGAGAAAGAGCCACCGGTGCGTGAGCCGTGCCCGGTAGTCACAGGCGTCCGTTCCTGACGCAGGTGCCCCTCAGATTAAACAAGCCAACCCCATTTTACTTGGGACCCTGATGCGTTTGTGTCTCAAGAAAACGCTGAGTCTCTTGTTTCATACAAGCCTTCCTGTTTTGCATCGTAAGCCCCAGGCCTCTGCTGTTGATTTATTGTCCCAGCGCTACTTTGCAGTTAGGATCGCTTCATCATGACCTAATTTTCCTCCCATAAAAATCACAGCACATAATAAAGAGTACACCACACACATTACAGGGAGACTCCTAATCCTTTTAAATTGCAGGCACATGTGACAGATGGGATTGAAAAAGGTGTAAAAATGCATGTGACATGGCTAAGAACAAATTCCACAAGTGTCGATGCTGTACGATGTCAAGGAGGGGCCAGTGAAATTTGACTTTTATAGACAATTCAGAGGAAAAAGAACAGCAAATTCTATCATTGCTGTAAGCAGTTAAGGTCAATGTTTTGCAAAGAACAGTAATTAAATTTACACTGATAAATTAAATCCTCATGTCCCGACTGCAAATAATTCATTGTTGAATCTCCAGTGATTTCCCTTCTTTATACTTTGTATGTCTCCTTGTTTATTGAATACAGTAATGTGTTTTGAACACATTACTGAGTGCCAAATTGTTTTAGGTGTTCTAGTCCTCACCACAGCCCTGGGATTTTTTTTTTTACAGATGAGGAATCTGAAGGTCAGAGAGTTATATGACTTGCTCAAGGTCACAGAGCTAGTAAGTGACTAAAATCAGATCCGTCAGACTCCAAAACTGATGATCTTTCCATTTTGTCTTCTGTCACATTAATAATAGGTATAAAGACTATACCTGGTTAGATCCAGACAGTGAAGTTGTCGAGGTCCCAGTCCAGCTGTGCTCCTTATCTCTGTGACCTTGTACAAATCAGGTAATCTCCGTGAGTCTCAGTTTACTCATCTACAAGATGGCAAGAATAATAATACCTCCCTTCTAGGGTTACTGTGAGCAAAATAATTCATATAAATAATCCATGAAAACAACTTAGCATGGGGGGCACCCAATCAATTTGGGTTATTTTTATTGTCATTTATATAATGCCACCACCACTTCCTGCCTGCTCTTTGCCAGATACAACGCTAAGCTAAGCATTTTATGTGTATTACCTTTTCAATAGCTCTGCAAGGCAGGGATTAGGTCCCCATGTGCACAAAGGAGACAGACTCGGAAGGATTAATTACCTTGCCCAAGATCACTTAGTTAGTAGGTAGCAAAGTCAGCATTTGAACCCAAGTCTGTAGCTTCACAGCCTGTTTGCTTTCTACCTGTGCAATGACTTTAAACCCCTTTCCTATATTTTATGTGGTGATAGGGCAGTGATGGTGAGGTCAGTGCTGCTGTAGGTGTTGCCTACTGAGTGAGCAGCAGAAATCAGACTCAGCCTGGGTCGGTCTGACTGCAGAGGCCAAACCACCCCTGACCACTGTCCCACACAGCTTAAGGAGCAACAGTAGCTTGGTATTTATGGGTGTGCTAATTCCACTTATAAGAACCTTGAAATTGGGGTCACTTGGAAGGGTCACCCAGAATTATATTTTTATTTTACAATTTTATTCTCCAATTGCTTCCTGAAGGCTTACGCTCTTCCTAACTTCACATCTCTAAGGCGTTCCTGATTAAGTGGGAATTAGTTTGTAAGTTTGGACAGTATTAAACCAGGGCACTTGGGGCACAGAATAAATCTCCCCCTTTTGTGTTAATCTGGAAAGTCTCTGTGAAATGAGTGGATTGTTCCAGCCACATGGAAGAGCTCCGTGAATCTGTCGCTCGTAGGTTACGTGAGCTCACGCTTCCATCATTTCGCCGGGTCATTTGTTTGGTGATTATTTGCAGCAGACTGAAGAAAACTTCATTTGATTATTTTGAAATCATCTCTTCCAAATGAAACAGGATTGGAATAACCAACAAAATTAATCTGTGAATAATTCACATGCTCGTCAGAATTCAACTCAAACTTTTAGCACAGAGACAAACTCTTGGCCCGGCTAGAAGGTGGCCAGACAATCAACAGCCTGGAAACAACTTACATGTGTTCAAGTTTCAGAGTTAAATAAATAGCAATAACGTGGGGAATGATTTCCCAGGCTCCTTAATGAAAGTTTGTGTCATCTGCTTTGACTTGATCTAATTTACAAAGGTACTCGTCTGGCTTGATCTAATTTACAGAGCTACTCTTGCACCTTGGAAAAACATGCATAATAATGATGATGAGTGTCTGGCTCTTTACACTTTGGTGTGCTCATGTGCACATTGTTGCATGTGATCCTGAGAAACAGCCCTATCAGAGCTCTTCAGAAGCCTGAGTCTGACTCATAAGGAGACCCAAAGAACCAGCCTTTGGGACTATAGCTCTCACCCACAGTGAAAGTCTTCTAGAGCTGATCCTAAGATGCTTGAATAACTTTTCTTTTAGAGGAAACAGCTGATGAGCAGAGTGAAATTCTCTCTCGCATGTTTCCATGTCTCTTCCTGCTCTGCTGTATAAAAATATTGTTTTGGAAGCAATTTTTCACACATCTGTCTAAATCCATGGTCCTTCCTTACAAACTACCACTCTTTGTTTCTCCAGCATTTACTACAGTTCTTAGGAAAAAGTAAATGCTCACATTTGTGTTGACAGTTGAAATGTATGTATGTGATCTTTGCTCCCATTGTAGTTGGGCGAGGATCCTCCTTCTCAGTAGCTCATTAAAAACAGACATAATTTGTAGGCCAGAGGCAAAGGGTGTTGGGGGAATATGAGAACCAGGGCCATCACTGCCTCTGAATCATTTTCAAGTGTTCCTAGCCAGGGATTGCTGAAGGTGCTGAACTTGAGGCCAGAGGACGAAGGGTGCTAGGAGACATGTTATTCATTGAAATCCATCCTGTGGGTTTGGGCACCCACTCTTAACAGTGAAGATTGGCGGGAGAAGACAAGCTGAATGAATGGCTGCTACGGCCCTGGGGCTTCACTCCTGGTCCCTCTCCTGCTTAGCTGTATGGCAGGGCAGGACATCTCCCAGTGTGAGATACCATCCAGCTAACTATGCTGAGTTGACCTACAGCTTAGAGATGAGTCGTGTAAAACACCTGCCATGGTGCCTTGCAGGTGCAAACACTCATACATAGGAGCCATTTACACAATGTCATTGGTCCAGAGTGCAGTGGCTCATGTCTGTAATCTCAACGTTTGGTGATGCTGAGATGGGGGGATCGATTGAGGCCAAAAGTTCAAGACCAGCCTGGCAACGTAGAGAGACCCCATTATCTACAAAAAAATTTAAAAAATCCTAAATACTTGGAAGGCTGAGGCAGGAGGATCACTTGAGCACAGACTTGGATTCAAGGGCGTAGCACCGCACTGCACTCCAGCCTGGGCAACAGTGCGAGAGCCTGCCTCTGAAAGAAAAGAAAGACGTCTGTGATAATGGTACATAGTGAGGTTGTCACCCAGAAGCGACCAAGTAAAGGGGGAAGAAAGCTGCTTAGGGGTTGCAGTCCTTGGTCTCAATAACATCCGTAACCTTTCCCTTTTCTTCCTGTTGTAGAGACTCAAGAGACTAGAGATGTATAGCCCTGGCAACATGTGTGTTTAGGGGTTCCAAATGTTTTGGAAGCTATTTGTTTTTTGTTGCCTTTAAGTCTCCTTTTCTTCTTACTCCCTCGCCCCAATTGAACTCAGCTAACATGTAGTGATTCAGTTTATCTTGTTGAGAATTTTCAGTCCCCTACGGAAAATATGATAATGCTGTTTTCAGGACAGCTGTGCTTAGGAGCGAGACTGACTTAACCAGCTGGCTGGCATCATTGTAGCCCAAGGACCTGCCAACCCATGGAGAGCAGCTGTTTGGGCTGAAATTCTTTTAATTCTTATGACTTTGCTTCCTACATAGCAACTTTTGAGTTCTGCTCTTAAATGCACACATAAAAGGAGAGACGACAGTGAGAAAAGTCCTGATGTGTCCATAGGTGAAGGTGGCCCTAGACATATCAGAGACTTTTAGGAAGGAGAAAATCCAGAAGGAGGCTAACCACAAAGAGTAAGGGATGATAATAAATGTATCCATAAATTTTTATTTCTCAATATAGTGGGAGTGTTATGCAGCCATTAAGAATTATATTTGAAATTTTTTAAATGGGGCAATGCTACAACATGATGTTAGACGAAATATATAGGATAAAAATCTGCATAGAGAATAAAATTTCAATTATGGGAAAGTGAGTGTTAACATTAAATGACATAATTCATACAAAGCAGTTAACCCAGAGCCCGGTGTGGCAGAACTCAGGAAGTCGTAGGTATTCGAATGCAAACTCGCTAAGGGCAGGGAACACGTTTGCCTCCTTTGCTGTTAGACCATGAGTGCCTAGAATAAAGCAGACGCTCCGAAGGTCTTTGTTGATTGAATGAGTATTATTGCTGTTGTATGCATTTTAAAAGGAATCTGGGAAAAAACCCTGCATTGTCATCTGTAACACACATTATATCTATGATCGTGGCAACTTAACCTCTCTCTGCCTCAGTTCTTCATTATAAAATGCTGAGGACATCACCTGTTGCTCAGGGTAGCTGAGAACTGAGAGCAAAGTCTGCAATAAGGGGTGGCCACTGTGATCATGGTAAGCGCCATTAAGTGTTAGCATCTAATTATTAAAGTCTGCCATACTTTGTAGAAAAAAAGAGAATTGTGATTTTTGTCTGTCATTTTCTTCTTCTCATTTTTTACCATGGACTTTCAAAAAAAGTAATAATAAAAGCCCCTTCCCTTCCAAAAGAAAGCTCATAAAGAAATTAAACCTAAATGCAGTGGTTATCTCTACGTAACACTTACTCATTCAAGTAGCATTGGAAGAGTTTTTTTGCTTTCTTCTTGAGACTTTTCTACATTTTCCAAATTGTCTTTAGTGCATATATATTACTTTTATCATGAAGGGGAAAAAAAAAAAACACCTTTTCCCCCCTCTTAAAAAAAGAAAAAGCTCAGCATTACAGGTCACAGAGCTGCTGAACTAAAAAGGATGCTCCAGCTGAGGACAACTGAAGAGGATGGGGAAACGGTGCCCTGCCCGGGGGCCAGTTTGGAATGTTATTTAAGTGGGTGTTCCATAGTCTAAGGAAGTTGTGGAGCAGTTGTCAAGAACTTGGAAATAGAACCAATGAAGAAAGGTAAAGGAATGTTGATTCATTCCTTTCTGGAGAAAGGTAGTCAAAAAACTTTGAAGTACTGTTAACGGTGGCTTATATTGAGCACAGCTGATTTCCATTTCCCCGGGAAAGAACAACAAAAAGATGATCAGTGGAAATTATAGCAGGAGAGGTTAGAAATGGAAGTGAATGATTCTCAAACACTCAGATAAGTTTCCAAAGGACGACATGTAATGCCAGTTCCTAAAAATGTTTAAAATGAAGTCTTAGCACATGCCGGTGGTCTTCTCAGGTCTGATCTTGCTGCTTCCTAGGTACTGCCAAGCTCTCGCCGGTTCAGGCCTGTGCTTCCCTCCCAGTTCACAGATGTGAGTAACCTGGTTGTGAAATTCTGTTTGCAGATATTTAACACCGTGCCTGATGCGCCTCTCACCAATGCCCAGCTGCACCTGTCTCGGAAGAAGAGCAGCGACTCCAAGCCCCCGTCCTGCAGCGAGAGACCCCTGACGCTCTTCCACGCTGTGCAGTCGACAGAGAAACGTGAGTCCCTGCTGCATGCTGTTCAGGGACATCCTGTGCCACCTGCCACTGCTGGGGTGGACACCTCTGGCCTCGGAGGAGTTTCTCCTTCTGTTTAGGTGGAGCAGTTGTGTGCCCAGGCACCTCCATGTCACTCTCCCACTGTAATCTGTGGGTATTAGCACAGTCTTCTCTGGGTGCCTTTTTCCTTTTCCCTAAAGGTAAAGCTGTCTTTCTGATGCCAGTGGTCTCTTCCCAGAATGAAGAGCTGTGTGCTGGGTAGAGACTTAGGTCAGTCCCAAGGCAGCATGTGGCTCCCGGTGGCATAGGTAGTGTGTGGTGGAAGCAGGGCTAGGAATGAAATGAAGTAGCCTCTGAGATTAAAACTTTGTGGACAAGAACAAAGGGAATGAGGGGGAAACAGGCTTTCAGAAGCATCATAACAACAAATGCAAACCATCAGGAAACCACTGAATATTTTAGTGACAAGGGGACTAGTTGTCTGCAGCTCGTCAAGGAATGTTTAAGGGGAATTTTGAGAAAGATATTGAAAGAAATGAGGGTCTCAGTCTGGCCCGAAGGACAGGAAGGGTGTTCTGGGATGCCTAACAGAGAGCATCTTTCTGTAAGTAGCAGGGGTAGCTCTTGTCTCTAGAACTGACGAGAGGCCCGGGGAAAGATAGGATGTCAAACCGAACCCAGAAGACATTTTCCCATACAAATAGATTTGTTTTGTTTATGTGTGTTTAACTTCTATAACTTACCAAGTGGTTTCTCATGCTGGGCACTGCGCATGGCAACATCTTGTTGAATCTTGAAACTTTTGTGACACAGGTCCAGTTTCTGTTTTCCAGTTGGAAGGAAATAAAACTTACATTGAACTGTGTGCACTCGGGTCACACGGCGGCAAAGTAGATTTGGACACGGTCATCCCGTCTCAAAGCCAGGTTGTTAGCCAGTCCTGATTCTGCTCCATAGTGTCAACTTGTGGGGTGGTTCCGGAGGAGACGTGGCTCTGTTCGGTGGCTGCTGGGCAAAGCCCTCCTTATTTCCAAAGGAGGCTAGAGTTTGCACTTTCAGGAAGCTGGGGTTCTGCCTGTAAAGAGCCAAGGGGCTGGGGTGGGAGGAAAAATGGACGCATTTGGTACAGAACTTGGAGGCCAAACTGGATTCCGAACATCATTTAATAACAATAAAAATAATTATAGCCCAACTACTGTGTCAGGCAGCCTGCTAAGCTCTTTGTTATCTCTTGTCATCCTCACAATCGATACTAATCCTGTGAGGTAGGTTCTCACTCTCCACGTTTCCCAGGCAGGTAAACTGAGGCCAGGGAGGATAAACAGTCCCACGGCTAGCAAATGGCAGAGGGAGGATTTGTTCCCAGGTGGTCTGCCTTCCCCATGCCATGCTATCTCCAGAAGGATGCTTCTGTCAGTTCTTGAGCTGCGGAAGTGAAAACCTTGCTAGACTGAGTTACGGGAGCAATAAAAGCCATCTGTCCCAGCTTCCAGGGCCGCCATGGGGGCAGTTGAGCCATATTGAGTGGCTCCTCAATATGCATGCTGGCAGGCTGCTGCCACACGACAGCCTCCCCTCCAGACCCAGCACCACTGTGTGGAGAGCGTGCTCAGTGGCAGCTTTGATACCCTGGGCCAAGGCACTCTCATTCCTGATCACCTCCCAGCAGATGGAATGAGCTTTTTCAACTGTGCTGCCAGATGAAGGGAAGCAGAGGAGATTACTGTGTGATCTCCAAGTTCCCCCACACACACACACACACACGCATCGGCCAGCAGAAACTGGACTGGTGCATCTAGGTGAACGGTGCTGACACACAAGCTGCACTTTTTCTGGGCGGCTATAGAAGGTGGAGCCAGAAGGCTTGGAGGGAACCAACAAACAAGGTCTTGTACCTTGTAGATTTCTTCCAAGAGGTTGCAAGGTGATATTTATGACTTATTTTGTCCCAAATTTTTAGTATTTATACCACGATGTTGAAAGGCTTCTTGGATCGGTGACTCATAGACTTGAGTGTACACTAGAATCTTGTCGGGAGCTTGTTAACAATACAGCTGCCTGGGCTCCTCCCCAGGACATTCAGAGTCAGGAGGTCTTGGCTGGAGCTCAGGCATCTGCATTTTTAAAGCACCCTGGTGATGCCGATGCTAACTCAAAGTAGAGAAGCACTGGCTGAGAAAGGTGGGAACTGTCAGGGTTGCTTGTCTTCTGTCATTACCAGAACATCCCATTGGCTCCCCACGGGGGCGTGGAGCAGCCTGGCATGGTGGTTGAAAGCAGAGGCTCTGCCGTCCAGCTGAGTTGTTTTAATGCCATCTCTATCACCTGCCACTCTGAGACCTGGAGTGCATTCCTTCTCTGAGCCTCCATCTTCTCATCTGCGAAATTGATCACTAATAATAGCTTCCTTGGAGGGTAATTGCCGTGATTAAGTGAGCCAGTGCATGTCAAGTACTTGACAGTGGGCCTGGAACACAGTAAGCCCCTAATAAATTTAGCTACAATTGTGATGATCATCATCAGGCTATAGTTTTACCTTACAACTGACTAAGGAAATATCCCCCGGCCCCCTTTGGAGCCTGCAGGTTCCAAAAGGGAGGCCCATCGTGCAGGCCCCGGCCCCCAGAGAGAGCCTGTTTGATGCTCAAGTGCAAATCCATCAGCAGCCTAGGACACATTGTGCGGTGTTAGTGGAGGTGGGGGCGGGAGTGGATTCTTAGGCTTTGTTTCACATGGATCATGTTAACTAGCTGCTGGGATTATAGCTCTGATTAATTTTTTTCATTCAGTTAATTCATCCTGGACCTTCTCCCAGACAAGCCCAGTGAGAGGTTGAGAATTCAGCTTGCATTAATACATTTCTCATGTGTGTCTTCCTTGTTGAAAAATAACTGGGAATTCATATCATTCAAAGGCTTACATATGCCTTTCTCCAAGCAGTCAAAGCTTTAGCATGGCCCCTTTCTCAGGTTGCCTCTGCAGATCCTGGGTGCTCTGGACACACCTGTTTGCTTTGGCAGATGACATGTTTATTCACATGGATTCCTATTGTCACACAGGCCACAGAAGGTGTACTGTGGCTCTGGGCTTAATTATGTTAGTTAATATGTGTGACTGAAAACCGCATAGATGATATGACCATTAAAAAATGATGCTGTGGGCCGGGCACGGTGGCTCACGCCTGTAATCCTCCACTCTGGGAGGCCGAGGCGGGCGGATTGTTTGAGCTCAGGAGTTTAAGACCAGCCTGAGCAAGAGCAAGACCCCGTCTCTACTAAAAATAGAAAGAAATTATATGGACAGCTAAAAATATATATATAGAAAAATTAGCCGGGCATGGTGGCGCATGCCTGTAGTCCCAGCTACTTGGGAGGCTGAGGCAGAAGGATCGCTTGAGCCTGGGCAACAGAGTGAGACTCTGTCTCAAAAAAAAAAAAAAAAAATGATGCTATGGAAAGCTAATGGCAAGAAAAAAGTCCAAGATCATTAAATGGAAAAAGCATATTATAGGCTCATCCATTTGGTGTTATTGCTAAGTGAACAAAGCAGGTAATGCAACATTAAGTGTGATGTGATCCCGCTTGGTTGAAAGAAAAAAATGTGTGTGTGTGTGTGTGTGTGTGTGTGTGTATGTGTACATATTTCCATGCATAACAAAACAACTGGCCATTTACACACTGAAATTAATACAGCTGGAGGGCGGCTCCTACGGGATATTTGCCTGCATCTGCTTTTCTGTACTTTCTAGATTAGAGGGAAATGCATATTTATTATATATGGACTTATTTTTAAGTCAGTAAAAACAAAATTCCCTAATTGTACATTCCATTTACTATCTGAAACCCATTTTGCAATGAGTCACAGTATAAAAATAAGTAAATATACAGCTTCCTTGTTTCCGATGAGCAAGAAAGTAAGCTGTAGTCGACTCCCTCAGCTACTGGGCAATCGTAGGTTAACAGGAAAGGAAGAGTTCTCAGGTAGAAAAGAGGGCTGTGTTGAAAGTAGTAGAGTGACCATTAAACTCGGATCATTCAACTCCCGATTCAACCGTTAATTAAAGGCTCGTCCCTACCTTGCGGTTTCTGAAACGGTGTTGTTTTAAGGCCAGGCTTCCCCACGGTGCCTCCACCGTCTCATTCCTGTGAATCGGTTCAACCCTGGGCCAGCCACGATGACTTCCCCATTCTCTTTTTGTCTCGTGAAATCCAGTTTTATTGGCATGTTTTCCCCTTTGCAAAGAAAAGGGTTATTATGGGCGCCCTGGGGAAAGAATAAGGCGGTCAGTCCACACAGGACCAAAATCAGAGGTGGTTTTGCTGAAGACAACCTGCCAAAAGTTTTACTATCACGAACTGTGTGCTGTGATCAAAACAACAGATCGACCATATTTGTCACTTGTCAACTCACTGTGTAGTCCATCACTGCCCAAACTGCTTTTTAAGATTATTTTTTAAAACATTACCCAAACTGTTTTTATATGCCCAAGCACATTACCCAAACTGCTTTTAAGATTATTTTTAACACAGGGACTGAGACTGGGTCAGCATGAAACCAGACCACCTGAGATTTCGGTAGGGCTTGGCATGCCACCATTATCAGTAGCAAAAGCTACAGGAAAAAAGAAAAAGTTGCTTCAGAAAGCCTGATTCCAAGCTTCCCATGTACTTGGGTGTTTCCCAGAGATGGTAAACTCAGAAATTGCTGTGCACTCCTCATTTTTTATTGCAAAATTCATTAAGCTGCCGTGCTATTATCATCCTATCTTGTCAAGATGATATATCACAGACTTCATTGCAAAACTTTCACAAGCAGGAGAGAGTACACCTCTCTCCTGACCGTAGCACGGGAAAGCCTCTGGGTATTTTGCTTTTGCCTTCTTCTTTTTTGTAGAAAGCTCTGTGTCTTTGCAAGACTTCCATCTGTCTGGCAACTCCCTTTTCTCCCTGTTTGATCATGTGGAGAGAGAGTTCCCTCCTTTTGGCTCGATGAGGCATCCGGAGCTGCTGTTAAAGAACAATCCTCTCCCCTGTTCTTTTCACCCTCTAGTCTTAGGCATCATGGAAAGTTGGGATGTTAGCCTGTGTTCTGACAGTCTTCCACACGTGGTGGGAAACCTCTCCCCGCACCAACTTCAAGATCTGTGTTTCCTATTTACCCTCCAGTTCTGTGTATTCAGTGGGCCAGACATGTCCGGGCCTGCCAAGACATGTGGATTTGGCTTGGCTCTGCGTGTGCCTTCCTGGCCTCGCCTGCGGGTTCTGTGATAAACAGAGATCCTGCCTCCGGCGTGTGATGGGGTTGCCATTAGAGTGAGTCGGAGTCTCTTGGTAAATATGGAAAGTGAAGTAGCTTAGCTCCCAGATTTCCATGGCAACCCCCAGAACAAGTACAATATCACCAAAATTATTCTGCGGCTTTCCTCTTTTAGTTGCAGTGATTTGGTTGCATGCTCATGTTTTTCCACTCCTGATTTGTACAAAAAATAACAACTCTGCTCACCGTCATCAGTGCTTTGGTTTCAAGGACATTAATGGTCCGTGTCTGAAGCACCTGAAAAATTCAGTCACACATAACTACGTCTTTCTGTTCCGGCAGATTAAATTTTTGATTGTGTATTATTCCCTTATATTTATCATTCATCTCATAACCATTCGTGGAGCTTTCGTGTAAAGGATCCATAGGCTGGGCACCAGGAACGTATGGCTAACACGGAACCTCACAAGTCACTTCAGTGGACGTCGAGTGGCCATACGACATGGCCCTGCCCTTGAGTAATTGCGTCCTTAAGTACCGAGTCCACATCCAGTTTGTCATTCCTTGTAGAGCATATGTTCACGAAAGCGTTACCGATGCATGTTTGCGATTGTGGGGGGGATTTATTTTATTTTATCATTTCCTTGTTTCCGTGCACTTGCTTTCTGTGGGGAATATGAAGAGAGATTCTTGTTGACAAACAGGTTTGAGGACGGCAAGCGTTCTCACTGACCTCAACCAGTTCAGGAATACTCCTGAGTTGTAGGCATTCTTTTGCTTTTTGTCATTTAATGGTTCTCTCTGATCTGCTGACCTGACTCATAATGGGTTGTTTTCGTTTGAAGCCCACTAGTCTATAATTTTTTCCCTGCAGCAACGTAATTGCCATCAGCCCCTCGTATACCTTCTGATGAGGATCCCAGAGCTGGCTTGAATCATCAGTGACTCAGGGAAGTCCAGCTCTGTCCTTTGAAGGATGTGATTAATTTTTATTTTAAAAGAAAAAGAAATTCTTCTGGGCTGCCTGTTCTCATGTCTTTCTGTCAGGAGCAGGTATTTATTTGCCCACCTGACCAAAACAAATCCTGTTGTAAGTGACTTTACTGAATCATTTTCTCTTCATTTTTTACTTTATTCCAAATGCTTTAGAATTTGTCCTGGTGTAGTTTGCCGTAACCACTAAAACATTTGATTTGCTGTTGATTCTATTCTTCATCCTTTCTCTGCTTTCTCTGGAATAATCCTCACTTTCCTACTCACCCTCAGGAAAGACTGTCAGCATTTCAGCTTAGATCTTCCACCTAGAAGTTCTCTGTCTCATTACCTGCAATGTGCAGATAATGAGACTTATTTTGTAGTCAAGAAGTACCAGGTTTCTAGATTTCCTTGTCATGTGGCCCAGTGAGGGATACCAATAGTCTGCCTCTCTGGATGCGTATTTGGCTGTCCTGTCTGCAGAACTATGAACCTTATAATAAATTTTTTATACTCCCCTTTCCTAATGGATAGCAAGGGAGAAAAAAAATGTCCTGGTAACATTTTAGAAAGACTGGTACACTTTTAGCAAGGTATTGTTTTTAGTTTGTAGAATCATAACCCTTTCATGGACAAGTAAATATAATCACAGGAGAAATATGACCTACAGTTAAACTCTTCTATTTCCTAAGAATTCAGAGCATCATGTCATGCAGACTTGGTCCTTCCAACTTCTCAAACTGGATGGAGTTAATAAAACTATTTCTCTCCTCCTATATGAAGCAGGAAATGTCTCCAATTGAAGCCCAAAGTGTCATCTTCACTCCCTTTCTTTATATATTGGTCTTGGGCTCTTCATAATCTTGCAGGAATCTTCGTATGAGTATTTCGTGAAAAGGAAAATTTTACTTATAGTGACTCATACTGATAAATGGCATATCCATTCTCTCAATGATCCCCTAATTGTGTATATAAATGGCATATCCATTCTCTCAATGCTTCCCTAATTATGTAATCTTAGTGTTGTTTTTCTTCCTGATAGCAAGTTCCCATTTACAGCCCCTGTTAGTCCTCCTACATCTTGGCTCAATGTAACTCTTTTGGTTTCTCTTTCTTTGTTGTTGTCTCACTTTGAAACTTAAGCTCTTAAAATATGAGTAGTTCTAAATCTAAGGCATCCATTTAATAATCTACTTTTTTCAAAGTCTGCTTACAGTTCAGTACTCTCCCATTAGCCCATAGAGTTTTTTATCTCTCCCATGGACTTTATCCAGGACATTAAGAATTTGCTAAGATATTTGGAGGTGTTGAGGGCTTGTGTGTGTGTTTAATGTGACGCTTACTCTAACATCATTTCATAAGCATACTTTATTTTTACAGACATGACTAGTGCAAAGGGAAAAGTATTTTTATGACATCACCTCCTTTATTGCCTAAAGAGACCCGAGTTCAAATGTTGACCTCTAAGTTATCATGCCAGTAATTCTAGTATGTTCTCTTAGGGATATAGCATACCTCTAGCTCATTTCAAAAAGATCCCAGTGAGGATTAACCCAGAAATGATATGTAAGTGCATTAATTGCCAAAAACACCAGTTTATTTCAACAAGGGCATACCTGTAATGCATGGGGGACGAGAATGACTTTTCAGGCCTGTACTATTTTGCTACAGCAATGGTGCCTGTGCCATTGAGCTAAATCGTCCCCCAAAATGTTTTTTTCAATGCATGGTTCCAAGTTTTTAAAGATGGGGAGAAACAGAAAGTTCTTTTCTTTGAGCAATATTCTGAAGTTTACAAAATACATTCCTGCACATGATCCCACTTGATCCTCATGACAGCTCTGCGAGCTGTGCACGGCAGTTCTCACTGTCCCCATTTCATAGATTCCTTAACCAAGAATCCCAGACCAAGTGGAAATCGCCTGAGGCCACACAGCCAGTCAGGGGTGGAGTCTTGAAGAGAACTCTGGTTTCTCGGTAACATTCTCCAAGCACAAACATGACTGCTTGGACTGCGGACTAGGTTCTTTTTGTTTGTGTCTATGCAGGCTCCTTCGCCGCCTATTACAGATGTATTCATCAAAGAATTAATTTGAAGTTAAACATCAAATGCATGGAGCTAGAGGCAACACAGAAGGATGTGTCTAGGGGAGGGAGGTCAGGAATTTAGACTGGCTGAGTCCTAAGGAAGTTGGTGGCCAAACAGTTGATATTCCATGGTGAGATGCCATAGAGTTGGAGGTAGGATATGGCCTGATCAGTTAGGACAATATTAGAGGCAGGAGATTTACAATAAAAAATGAGAGTCACAGAAGCCAAGAGGATCTGATTGAATGCCAGGGGTCTACGAAGGTTGTTCTGTGTTCTTGCTGGTCAAAAGAAGACACAATTTATGGTGCTGTGGTAGGGCCACTCTTAGGAGAAATTCTGGCTTAGATTAAAGGGGAGGTATATCCTGTTAATTGGAGGAGGGGATTTTGCTCTAAAGTTTCAAGTCAGCTATTCCTCCTTGACTCTTCCTTTCCCACTTTGAATTCTTACCCTTTCCTTTGTCCTTTCTTGAGCTTCATTGGGATCAGAGATCTCAATTCAATCTCATTTTTGTACATTTTTGTGCATGTAGGAGCAGACCATCTCTGTGCAGTGATACTAACTCGTGGCTTTTGGCCTTTCTCTCCCACCCCCAGAGGAACAAAGGAACAGCATCATCAACTCCAGTTTGGAATCTGTCTCATCAAACCCAAACAGCATCCTTAACTCCAGCAGCAGCTTACAGCCCAACATGAACTCCAGCGACCCAGACCTGGATGTGGTCAAACCCACCCGGCCCAACTCACTGTAAGTACGATGTCCGACGGCCCGCCACACAAGGGCTGCGGTCGGCTCTTCCGCCCAGAACTTGCTCTCTGGCTCCATCTGACTTGGGATCATTGTCTTCTGAACATTATTTAAACCTTTTCCCGAAACCTGGAGCTTGGCTGGTTCGTTGTGGGTTTTTTAAGCATCATCATCTCAAAGTGGGGTTCATTATTCTTAACATACTGCTTCTTAGCCTTGATGATCTTTGGTTTATTGTACCGCTGAGATGGCTTTGGTGGTAGCTATTGCCTGTGCTGGCTGCTGGGTATGAAAAGCGATTTCTTTGAGTTACACAAACATTCAGGGACTGTCGTAGCTCAGTGGATCAGGAGCCAAGTCTGCTTCACTCATTCATGTTGTCTCGGCTTCCCTTCCCCCTACTGTGCTGGGAATGTTCAGTGCTATGTCCACGTCCGTGAAGAAGAGCCCCCAGCAGCCCTTTGTGTCTTCATGGCCCCGAACCTTAGCAGGAATGTGATCTCTTAGCCAGAGACTGTAAAAGAAAAGACACGTTTTGCTTCATTTTGGGGCACTGAGCACCCATAGCAAAGACAGTTTGGGGGCTGCTTGTTTTATCCCCCATGGAAATTAGATGTACTTTGCTAGAACCAAAAAGTTCTCCGTTGTGGTTTCATCCCACATTGCTTATCATGCTTCTTCAGACCACCCCATAAATCTTGTCAACTAGAGCCTTTGCAGAAAGAATGTGAGGCCATGACCAGAACAGTTGGACTCTCGGGCTACAGTTATGTAAGACTCAGGAAAAACAGAGTTGACTTTGCCTTTCTCTAGTGAAAATAGTTTGAGGTTCAGCCACAGACTGTCTTCAGGGCAGTTGTTCACTTGGTGAGACACCAGCATGAGGATGAGATACCAAGATATCAGCAACCTTTTCCTGCTCCTCTGCATGCTGTGCTTGCGTGATGGCACCTTGCCATTCTCTCTCTTTAAGACATTTACAAATCTGGCCAGGTACGATGGCTCACTCCTGAAATCCCAGCACTTTGGGTGGCTGAAGTAGGAGGATCGCTTGAGGCCAGGAGTTCAAGACCAATCTGGGTAACATAGCAAGACCCCATATCTAAAAAAAAATTGTTAATTTTAAAAATATATTTACAAATCTGCAAAATGGGTTCAAAAATTTTTGCCTTAGAAAACACTAAGGAATATTAAATGCTTAGGAGGAAAAATGATCCCAGAATGGACTTAAGAGGTTCTTATAATGTGACTGCAGTGTAGGATGAAATCTTAAACTGAGAAAATCAGGTCTCTTTTTAGTTGTTGGCAGCTTTAAATAGTACTGACATTCAGGAATTTTAATTACTTGCCCGTTGTTTGGTAGGTAGTGTGTTTGTTCACTAGAAGTGGACCAGTGCCTCAACTCAAAATAATTGACTTTGTTCAGCGTATGGGCAGTAAGTCTCTTGTGGCTCTCCATGGCTGGGCTTGCTGTGGAGTCTCCCTGTCTCCAGATGTGGCTTTCTCAGGCTCTCCTACACCCACTTTCCTAGATGTTAAGGTGATTCTGTTTTGTTTTTGGTTGTTTTTTTTTTTTTTTTTTTTCTCCAGTTGGTTTAAATCTCTGTACCTAGTGGTTGCTAAAGTTATTAGTTGCTCAGCATGAGCAAGGTTGAATTTCTACCCCAGGTTGCTTAACATCCCCTGATTCTGGCTGGCGAGTACCAGCTAGTGGTCTCTAATCTTTATTTTTCAGTGACTTGTAGTTGTGGGCCCCTGAGTCACTGCTGAGTACAGTATGTACAAAGAGGTTGCTCAAACAGCTGAGTAGAGAAGGAGGATTTATCTTTTAAACGGGTCCTGGAGGAGGAGACTTGGGATTTTTTACTTTTTAGGTGTCTAGCTGTGATTTGTTTTTCATCACGTACTGGGAATCACTCTACCCACTTCACACAGCTTAAGCAGCTGAGTGGAAGAAAAGGAGGATATGTCTTCTAAATGGGTTCTGGAGGAGGAGGCTTGGGATTTTTTATTTTTTAGGTGTTTAGATGTGATTTGTTTTTCATAACTTACTGAGAATCACACTACCCACTTCACACCAACCGGGGGGACTATTTCCTGCCTGGTGCAGATCTGGGGGGCTTTCCCAGGAACGGGAGGGCGAGGCCAGGAATAGTTCCACTGATTTATCTCCAGAGGAGGATTGGAGACACAAGTGTGGGTGTGTTTCCAGCAAGACTGCGGTCCTTCAAGCCAGGTAAGCCTCTGACCGATACCTGTGAGTCATAAGGTCAAAGAACACTGTGCTTGAGGTAGGAGCAGTGCCAATTCCAGCATTGGTGCCAGCATCTGCCATGCCCTGAGCGAGAGCCATCCCAAAGCCCCGTCAGCTCTGCAGACAGGCTTACCACCGATTCTCAAACCCAAGGCAATGAGGTGATGTTCCTAGATTCCTTCCTCCCTGGTGGTTTTTGCCTGTGATTTGCCTGGGTGGACCAAGGACGGAAGTTAGGCCGTCCTGGCGGATGGAAGGCACAGTCCTTTCCCTGAGTTAATCAGCTCTGAGAAGTGTGTCGGCACAGACACGCCACGGTGATCAGGCCCAGTTGCAACCAGCCAAGACCACGTGGGTCTCAGCCTCAGTTCTAGACCCCTTGGTTCCCTCCATCGTTGTTGAGTTTGAAGTGTACAGAGATCCTTGAATGGGAACACTTAACGACGCAGACAAAAACGAGAGATAAAGCAGGGGTAGGAGGATTACCATCAGTTTGACTATTACTTAGGCGTAAGGTTTCCAGTCACCGGGAAACTATCTGTTCCTTTTATTTCACTCTTTTTTTTTTTTTTTTTCACTGTTTTTCGTAATGACTGGGATGATCGTTTTGACCATGTGGAAATCACAATGAAAGAAACATGCTCGTTGCTCGTGGTACAACGGTACCTCCAATAATGCTTTTTGCTGTATCATTGGTAAATCTTCCCTAATTCTCCAAGGAGATCGAGGCCCTCCTGTTTACGTGAGTGTAGTGCTAAATCAGGCATCAAAATTAGAGACGCCAACATACGACCCATGCCAGAGCAAGGCTGCTGGGTTTACATCTTTGGCAGATCCTCAGCTAGACTCCTGAAGGAGCCATCTCTCCTGAAGATCAAGGACAGTGTGTAAGCCAGGACAGAAGTCCAGCTAGTCTGAAATTGTCAGCAAGTCTGGCTGTACCTATTTTGTGCCTAGATCCATCGTACTAAGCTACCTGGGGTAAACCAGAAAAAGAAGATTTCTGTCTTCCCCAGGAGTTTCCAGTCTAGCTAAGGAGGAAAGACAATGGCATATGGCAATGCTATATGGGACTTAAGGTCCTAAGTGTGTTTAGAGTTCAACTATTAACTGAATATCTGGTGAGCACACACACCAGGTCAGAGTAGGGAAAGGTGGGGTGGATAAAGTGTGAGTTGGGCATTAGGAAAGACTTAGTTGAAGAAGAGTGTTCCAGGTAAGGGGATGAGGGAGGCAGAGATGATCCAGGATGCCAGGATGGGTCAATTTCACCTGCAGACATGTGTCAAGGGAGGGGGATTGTAGTTCCTCCCCTACCACTACCACCAAAAATAAATAAGTAAATAAGGAGTGAATCAACCTTTAAATCAAGAGTTTTCACATAAAATCCAGATTTTATGCTGAAACAACTGGGTATCACAGGCAAAAAAAAATGAATCTAAACACAGACCTTACACCTTTCACAAAAATTAACTCCAAATGGATCATAGGTCTAAATGTAAAATGCAGAACTTTAAAACTTCTGGAAGATGACATGAGAGAAAAGCTAGATGGCCTTAGGTGTGGTGATCACTGTTTAGATACAACACTAAAAGCCTAATCCATGAAAGAAAACGTAAGTTGGGCTTCGTTTAAAGTAAAATCTTCTGCTCTGCCAAAGACACTGTTGGGAGAATGAAAAGACAAGCCACACACTAGGAGAAAATATTTGCAAAACACGTATCTGATAAAGGAGCAGTATACAAAATATACAAAGAATTCTTAAAATGCAATAATAAGTAAACAAACAACTCAATTAAAATATGGGCAAAAAATCTGAAGAGACCTCATCAAAGAAGATATACAGATGGCAAATAAGCATATGAGAAGATGCCCACATCATATGTCATTAGGGAACTGCCAATTAAAATGATGAGATACTACCACACACCCATCAGAGTAGCCAAAATCCCAGAGTACTGACAACACCAAATGTTGGTGAGGATGTGGAGCAACAGGAACTGTGTCACTGTTGGTGGGAATACAAAATGGAACAGCCACGTTATAAGATAGTTTGGTGGTTTTTTACAAAACTGATATGTCATACCGTCCAGCAATCATGCACCTTGGCATTTACCCAAGTAAGTTGAAATTTATGTCCACACAAAAACCTGCACACAAATTTTTTTAGTAACTCTCTTCATAATTGGCCAAGACTTGGAAGCAACCAAGATGTCCCATCAATAGATGTGAATGGATAAAGAAACTGGTACTTCCAGACAATGGGATATTATTTAGGGATAAGAACTATGAACTATCCAGCCATGAAAAGACAAGGAGAAATCTTAAATGCATATTGCTAAGTGAAAGAGGCCAGTCTGAAAAGATTATAATACTGTATGATATCATTTATATGGCTTTCTGAAAAATGGAACATTATAGAGTCAGTAAAAAGATCAGTGTTTTCTAGGGTTCAGGGGAAGGGGAGGACGAATAGATAGTTGGGGTACAGGGCATTTTTAGGGCAGGGAGACTATTGTGTATGGTACTGTCATGGTAGATCCATAAGACATTATGCACTTGTCAAAACCCATAGAACACAAACAGTGAATCCCAGCGTAAACTGTGGTCTTTAGTTAATAATGTATCAGTATTGGTTCATGAACCATAACAAATGTACCACACTAATACACAGTGTTAGTAACTGAGGAAGCTTAGGGGGCAGGGATATAGGAGGTATATGAAAACTTTGTTATTTTGTGTAAATTTTCTGTAAACCTAAAACTTATCTAAAAAACAAAATCTATTCATATATTTTTTTAAATCCAGATTTCCAGCTTCTTTTGAAAAGCTAGAAGATTTGGCTCTGCTAAACCTACGTGTTACTTGGTAACAGGTCACGCTCCCAGTCGTCTTACTGCCAGTCTCCCGTACTCATCTGCATCTTCTGCCTGTTAGGCCGGTGGTAGATAGAAACGGCCACAGATTTCTCGCCGCCCTCCCATTAAGAGCTAGGATCTAGGTGGGCCTTCCGCCATTGACTTACTTTGGCTAGGAGAATGTGATAGAAGTAATATCCTGTGACTTCCAAGCCCAGGCCACGGTCCCTTACAAGCTTCCTTCTCATCCTCTTGGAACTCACCCACCATGTAAAGAAGCCCAGTCTAGCCTCCTTAAAGATGAAAGACTATTAGAGAGAGAAACCCAAGGTCTCAGCCAGGGTCGATACCCAGGCCACCAGTGAGTGGACTGCAGCCACATGAGTTAGTCCAGGCAAGACCCACAGAAAAGCTGCCCAATCAACCCACAGATTCATGCTCAATATCACATTGTGGTTGTGTTTAGCCACTGAGTTCAGGATGGTTTGATGTGGAACGATGGTTAACTGACAGAAGGCCTGTGAGTGTGTGACCTTGGAGTCACGGGCAGCTGCCTTGGGATGGGGCTGAGCTGCCTGGGTGAGGTAGAAAGGCGTGGGAGGCTCTCACTGTAGCATAGTACAGCATGGAGACGAGCCTCTCACTTTTCAGAATCTTCTTTGCAAGAAAATGACTCACAACTAAGATTCTAAGCAATTAAGAAACAAAATTTATAGCTAATGGATGAGGCAAACAAGAAGGATGGCTCAGACGCTGGAATGGAAAGCAGGAAGCCCTGGATTCTAGTCGTGGCACCGACGTGGCCCGCCTGGCGATCCCAGCCCTTGGCTCTGACCGTGCCCACCTCCCCCACTCTCTCTGGGGCAGGAAACGGGCGGACCCACCTCCAAGAAGGAGGGTGCTTACGGAGGGCTACAGAAATAAAAGTCATCTTCTCCTTCCACAGTGAGCAATAGCGTTGGCTTTGCGTCAACTCCTTTCTGGGAGATAGTGATTTCTAAGGAGGAAGTAAACAAATGCTGAGAAAGAAGTCAGGGGACGTCCCCCCAGGGACATAACCTACTGCAGTAATTCCCCCAAATTAGAAACTACTAGGTGAATGCTTCTCCAGACTGCGGGGAATTGTTAAGATTGAAAGAAGGCTGGGAGGGCGGGGACGATGACCGCAAAGACGGAACCCAACCTTGGAGTTCTCGCTGCCTAAGTGGTCCCCACCCCTAAAAAATGACTAACTGCTCAGTAGCCTCATAAATAAAACTAATTTTTCTCGTCCTTTCCTCTTAACACACACACACATGCATTTCCAAGTTATTTCTGGTGGCCTAAGCGATGTGTGCATGCCAAACGCCCACAGGTTCTGCCAGAGTCAACCTTCCTCTCCCGTCTTAGTGGCCAGAGAACAGTCCCTGGAATTCAAGGGATAAACAAGACCTGCATCCAGGCAGAGTTGTTTCTCTGAAACATTTTTGGCTCCTTCTGAGTTTGATTCAGCTGCTCTCTGATGAAATTTGGGGAAAACTGGCCTCGAGAGATGTCTCTAACATTGTACTTACCTTCTTCTTATTTGGTCAAAATTCATTCCACAAAAATTGAACTCCTACTGTGGGCCAGGCATTGTTCTGGGTGCTGAAAATACAATGACTAAAAAAAAAAAAATTCTGCTTTTATATTCTGCAGGAGACAGGGGTAAAGCCGTGTCTAACACAGTATATCAGATGTTGAGAAATCCTATGGAGAAAACCAATGCAGAGTAAAGGAGACAGAGATTTGGAGGGGAAGGAGGGAAGTTACTACTACCTCAGTTTTCTCATCTGTAAAATAGGATGATCATACCTCCTTGAAAAGGTGGTGTGAAGATTAAGATCATCCTTTGTTATCTCATTCACATGTTTTAGTACCATGAATAGTAATTATTAATATTATTTTGGAGGGCTTCCTCGACAATTATCCTTTCTCTCTATTCCCTCGGGCCTGGTATTTTTCCTGTGCAGAGAAATGTCCCAGGTTGTCCCACTCACCTGCCCCAGCAACTTCCTACCTTGCATCAGAGACGAGCTGTATTTCAGTCCAGTCTTTGAGTTACCAGCGAAGAGGAGGGACTGCCACTGTAGAGGCAGGTGCGGCCCCACCTTAAGCCAAGGCCAGCTGGGGTAGGCACGCCTGTTCCTGGAAAATTTGGAAACCTCCAAATCCCACGGGGTACCTGTTGAGTTGTGCATAGCTGTTATTTATTGAGACCAAATGAATCACAAAATGAATACTATGCATTAGACAAGTGCTAATTAATGGCATACTTTTTGAATAAGTAATTTTACCATCCAAATGCATTTTATGCCAAAGAGTTACACCCAAACAGGCAGCTTTTATTTCACTAGGATTGTCTCTCTTTGTCCCTCTTTGGAATGTGGGGATTTGAAAGAGGAAGTTTTGCTCCCTGACTGGATCAGCGTTCTGTGGAGAAGGATATCTCCTATTAGACTGAGGTTCTGTTTCTCACCCACCTCCAAATGGAAAAGGTCTCTTCAGACTGTTGTGCCTGAAAACTTGGTGACATTTCCCGCCTTGGGGGGAATGACCTGAAACCATTTTCAAGAGGAACCGTTGGCCTCTTCTGTCTCCTCCTGACCATGCCTTGGCGGTTCCAGCTTGCTCGTTCCTTGTCGTTCCCGGGACGGACGTGCCCAAAACCGTCCCCCTGTCACCTCCGGCTCCGGGGCTGTGGGGGCCACAGCTCCTCCATGTAACCAGCCCACGGTCCCTTGACGTTTTCAGAGTTTATTACCGGTGTGACGCGTTTTCTTTTCTGAGTGGCTTTGCGTCAGCTCTTCGCTTGCCCGAGGCGAGATCGCACTTGGTTGAGGGTGGAGATTCCTGCCTGTAACCCATTGGATTTTTATTGGATAAATGTGTTTGGTTATTAGTGGGTCTTCATTTTTTTTTAATATAAAAATCGCTTGAGGAGGCCCTCACACTTCGTGACCCAGCGGGATTTCTATCCCAGGCACCAGGGATCTGTCAGTGGCACTTGGATCTCTGTCGCCTGTCAGCATGGGGGGGTGGGTGGAGCGGGGGCGGGACCCTGTTTGAATGCCTGGCCACATCCCTGTTGCCAGCAGAGTGGCAATCACAAAGGGAAGAAATGTTTTCCCTCACACGTATTGTCCTTTTCCCCTTTAGGAGCTAAAATCATAGAAGAGGTCTATTTTTTTTTCTATAAACTTATCAATTTTGCTAAATAACCTACAACAACTCCCAAAATTTGCCCTGACATACAGTATGTGCTTAAAGCCTCGGATTTAATTAAAAATATGAATGAATGAATTTCATTCTGAATTTAGCTGCCCTCGAATGCCTTATGGCACTGTATTTTATCTGTGTGAGTAGGTGTTAAGCATTTTAAATCTCAGATTTTTGGTAGAATCTTTAGGAAAGGAAATAGACTTAAGATTTTGCATGGCTTTTCAGCACTTGCATGCCTGTAAGGAACTTTGAAGGAACTCTAAAGTGCCGTTTTTTTGCAGGTGGTTTTGGGGAGGGTGTTTGTTTTTTTGTTTTTTGGTTTTTTTACTTAAGGTTAGATTCGTAATTGTTTTTCCCTGTCTGTATATAATCTGGGGGATCTCATTGGTAGATTCAGATTCTAAATTGGGTAAATTAAAATTACATTAAAGTACTGCTTTTAAAATCCTTTTTAGTCAATTTGGAAAGCAGATGCTTAGTTAGCTAGGAAAGCATTCCTAGTTGAAAGCCTTAGGATCTTGTTTTTAACCCCTTCTCTGCACTAGGGATCTCAAAAGCCATGTAGGATCTACCACAGGCTTCAGTTGGTCTCTGTTTCACTGATGTTCCAGGGCAGAGTCTCAGCTCAGCACAGTGGTTCTCAGAGTGTGATCCCGGGACTAGCATCATTGGCATCACCCGGAGCTTGTTAGACAAATCCTTGGGGCCCCAACCCCAATCGACTGGATCAGCAACCTGTGTTTTACCAAACCCTGCAGGTGATTCCGATACATGCTAAAGTCTGAGGCCTATAGTCCGGAGTGTCAGAGAGCATTAGGCTGATGGACTGCCACCCGAATAGAATCAGGATTTACCATTGTTAAGCTCCCAGGGGCCAAGCCTGTGTCATCACCAACACTACTCTCTGATTGTCTGTGCAGTGGTGACAGTAGTGGGGCTTAATGGAGCTCTGCCCCTGGCCTTTGAGATCAGCCACAGCTTATGCAGCTGAGGAGGGATGAGTTTGCTCTTCAGAGGAACCCAGTTAGCTCACCAGTGCTGCACTTTCAGAGGTGCTTTGCAAATGTGTGCCTGTTGTCACAACTGCAGAGAGAGTGGTGCATTAGTTAATTGGACTAGTTAGATATTTTTATTGAGCGCCTACTATGGGTGTAACATGACAAGATCAAGATGCTGATATTGACAGGAAACAGCTCCCAGGGCATGTAATACTGCAAGTAATGGATCAGTGCCAACAAGGACAGAAGATGTGAGAACTTCTAAATTAGCAGTTCCTAAACTGGTGCAGGAGAGGGCTGGTGGGAGGCAAGAGCTGAACTGGGCAAAGTTCAGCAGATTCTTGACGAGAGGACTTCTGAGCCTTTAACATGTCCACTGTGAATCTCCCAAAGGGCATGTGTTATGCTGCATTTCCTAAATATTCGATCACAGAACAAGCTTCCTGCAGTACTTCTCTTAAGCCTCTTAAAACAGGACTCCACAATTTTGGAAATGATATTCTAAATCAACACACTGCATTTGAAGGGGGAAAATGTATTTCTCATAATGGATGGTGTTATTATGGTGGAGATCCTTCCAGAAAACAGAGATTTCGTTTACGTATAAATTATATGGTCACAAATAGCTATCTGAAGGCTGAAATGGCTTATGTCACGTGAAAAGCGTCAGTAAGCTGTGGTGTAGGCCTCACCGTGGACCTGCCAGTCTCGGCTCTGCGGTTTCCTAACTGTGCAAACTTGGCCAAGTTATTTGTCCTCTCTGAGCTAAACCTCTTCTGTGAAAGGATAATAACGACACCTTCAAGGTTGTTGTGAAGGTAGGTGAGACAATGCCTTTGTAAAGCTTGGTAAATGGCCTGGTTCATGGTAAGCAGTCAGTAAAAATCAGTTGCTACTGTCATTGTTTATTACCTCATTATTCTTTGCTCTTAAACTGCCCCCTGCCAACAAACTCCCAGTGTCCATGGGGGTTGAGCAAGTGAACACTCAAGATTTATTTTTGTTTGTTTGGTCCTATTTATTTGTTTGATTCTGCTGTGGCACAAACCAACCCAGATTTTTTTTTTAAAAAAATGAGAAAATAATTTTTCAAATGAATTAAAATACCCAAAACTGAAGTAACTACAAGTAATAAAATACGCTGAATCAAAAGCAGCAGTCCTCTTACAAGACAGGCGTGGAGCTATTTGCACACATGCGGGCTTAGGTGTTTACCCGCCAGAGCCTTTGTCACGGCACCCTATTGTTTCTCCATTGGGTGGAGCCGATTGGAGCTGCACTAATTAGACTAGAAACTAATTGCAGTCTGGAGTCTTTACTAGGGAATAATTTAGCCTCAGGAATTCCTCTCCAGCCTATGACTCTTGTGTTAATTTGACTGTCATTATGGCAAAAAGGAAAACAGTTTATGAAAAAAAAAAAAAATGTATTTTGAAATGTGGACCTTAGTCATCCACTGCATTTGCTCTGCTGGATTCTCTTCCAGTGTATTTCAACTTCCCTCCCAAGGAAGCAGCAGGGTTCCCACCAAGACATTGCTTCCATGTTCCTTCCAATATTCTTTACAGATTGAAGACACACGGTGAGGGGGCTCTTCTCTGGATGGTGTCAAAAATGCTCAGAAAAAGGATAAAATAGCTGCTTTAAGGCCTACCCTATTAGCGCTTATGGCCCTATGCGGGACAAGTCATGTCTTCAGAGAAAACCAAGATGATACTGTCCACAAAGAAAAAAGACGTTCATCCAAGGATGATGTGTTTGGATCCTAAGAAGCAGCATCAGCCCAATCAAAGTAGCACAACTCGGGGAGCCTTTACTAAAAAAAGGGTTCATGTAGAGGAATCACAAGAGAGAGTACAGAAACCAGGGCTAGGAGCTGCTGCCCAATCACCGCTCTTAGGCTGAAGGGACGTGAGTGGAAAGTGGTACCAGAACCCAGAAGGGGGGAGGGAGTTGGATGGAGTTGAGGCCTTGAAAAGAACAGTGACTTTTGGTCGAAGGACACAGCCAGGTGGAGGCAACCTCTCAGAAATGGAATAAATGCCTTGGCCCTGTCCTTCCTCCTGCTCATCTCTGGCCAGAGCTCCGCACTGGTGACCCCGACAGGGAGCCAGAGGGTGCAGGAGCCCTGTTGATGAGATCCATGCTGGTTGGCTCCCAGAGAAGACAGCAGGATGGAGAATGAGTCTGGAGAGGCAGATGAAAGCTGTCCAGCACAGTTGTATATTCTGATGCTGTTTTTAAAAGCCAAAGAGTGGAAACAGCAGGAATAACCATGAGTACAGGACTGCCTAAATAAATGGTAGAGTAGAATGCTATCCAGTACAGCAGAGGAATGAGGTAGTTCTGTATGTGCTGATCGAGAGCAACCTTCAAAGGCACATTAAGGGGAAAAAGAGGTGCAGGACAGGGTGAAGCTATGGCTGTCAGCCTAGTGTGCACATTAGCATCACCTGGGGAGCCTAAAATAAAAAAACCAGCACCTGGGCCCCTTTCCTGGAGCCTCAGATTTAACTCATCTAGGGCAGGGTCTGAGTTTTGGTGTGGTTCTTAAGCCTCACAAGGGATCTTGATATGCAGCTAGATTTGGAAAATGTCAGTGCACATTACATGATACTATGGAAGAATCCTGGGGTATAAACACATGTAGGTGTGTGTACATGTCTGTGATGTTTCTGGGAAGATACAGGAGAGTGAATGTCTGTGGTTGTCTCTGAAGGAGGAAGATGGGGCAGTGGTTTGTAGTGAAAGAAACACTGGCTTTTCAACACTACCCTTTCATAGTGTTGGAATTTTTTTATAGGTATATGCATTGGTTGTTCAGCTTCAGGAACTCAGATAGAAATAGATTTGCTTAGTTTTGAAATCATCTTTCATTCATTCTCTTAAAACTGGTGGAGCATGTCTTTGCGAGAAAGGATTTTTTTTTAAACCTTTTAAATTTTTTTATAACCTCGATAGCTAGGGATCTGAGTGAGATGTTTGATTGAAGAATAAGGCCTGTACCAAGAAGGTGTTCCTCTAGGTGTGTTTTAAATGAAATTAAGGCCACTGAATCATGCCAAATGCTCTTCCTCTCCAGGCTAGCCTAGCCAGGGCTCAGGTCAGTTTAGTAAGTGGTAACTCTTGGCACAGCAAAGGAAATCTGTTATGGAGTTAATGGAGCTCTTAGTGGATCCACTTAGACCCCTGCCTCTGGACTATTTCAGATTCCTTATTAAAATTGGGAAGCCCTAACTTAAGAAACCAGATAGTCAATTTTGACATTGAGTAGCTACCCATGAACTTCTCCCTCAACCCCCCAGCCAACATTGTGAAATGTAAGTAGTTCAATTATTTTGAGCTATATATAGTTCTTTCACCTGATCTTCATCTGTCATTCTCCATCTGCTAGCTACCCAATTTCCTCTAAAAGTTCCATTTTAAAGCAGAATATATAATGGAAAAACCTTAACTGCTGACCTTTATGGAGATACACTGGAGTTACTCAATAATAATTAGCAGTTGCCCTGGTAACCTCAGACTCTCTGCTTAAATCACCTGTATTCGTCACCATCCCCTGCCTTTGGGACAGTGAGATCACCTGTTTTGTGCTAATGAAAAAAGAGACATTTTAGTATATCTTTTAGTAAAAAGAGACATTTTATAATCCTTTTCAGCTTCTGTTGTAGGAGTAGAAGTGATATTGTTTGTAATTGGACTCACTGAAAAGAGGTTTTTTGTTTGCTTTTTTTTTTTTTTTTTAGCGACTGAAGCAGTGAGAATAGAATAGAAATCATCCTTGGTTTTAGGCAAATTGGGAAGCCCTGTTCAGTCTATTTTGTTCACTACTATACTGATAACCTTAAAAAATGTAAATAGATGAAACTTGCAGACAAGAATTTAAGGATAGTGGCACCAGGGATAGAATGAGAGAATGAAATTGGCAAGTCGGTCGTTGTATCAGACTTTGCTGACAAAGATAATTAAAGCCCACTAGCTCCAGACGTGAGGAACACTGCTTGAGAATTGACGAAGTCAGAGCTGAAGCACGAGAGACATTTCTTGTCTTCAGCTGAATTTGTTGGCTTCTACTCTGTCTCGGGGGAAGTGCGCATCCTCCTGTAGCATCCATACACTGTGCCTTACAGCACAGACCTCACGGTGGGACCTCGTATAGCTCCCTGCTTCCTCTGGAGGAGAAACAGACACCCACCTCCAGCCCCAAACACGCATACACATCTCTTTCCCGTTGTACTCTCGATCCTTTGTGTGAAAGTGGAATTAAAGGAAATATGTCCTTAGTCATCCCATGGCAGCACTTACAGTGTTCGATTGTCACAGTGAAAATAAACTGGCAGGCAATCAGGAATCAAGAAGCAGAATCATGGGAACCCTGGGCGTGCTAATCCAGTAGAGACAAGATCCACATGCTAGTGACTGACACGGCCGAGGTGACCGCCCCAGACGGCAGCTAGGGTGCACTGGCCCGGGAGAAGACTGCAAGCATTTCATCATTAGCAAACGAACATCCACTGGTTGCTCTTGCTCTCCTCTCTACCCTTTAATCTCAGTGGAACGCAAACTTATTTTCATCTCTTGTTTCCCTTTGGAATATGGCTCCACCAGTTGAATATTTGCTGCTGTAGCCAGATTGGCTGACAGTCCCTTCCCAGTCAGTCAGCAAACACTTATTGGACACCTACTGTTGAAGACGCTATTTCAGGAACTATGAAAAAAGACTAAAATATACTCTCTCCCTCATTGCCCAGACGAGGGAGATCAGATCTACATACGTGGGGAAGCGTTGCTGCCCATACGAGACAGAGTTTAAGTAATGAGTGAGCGGCCTGATCATTTACTTGAAAATATTTATGGTTCAATGAAGTTTCTTTGCATTTGTGGGCAGGGTTTCCAGTAACCTCGCTAGTTTATCTTCTAGATCTGCTTTGAAGTTCATACTCTCCTTGTCTGCCTTGGTCTTGCTGACTGTGAGTCGGGGATGAGGAGTTATAGTTTTATGATCCAGCGTTTTTCTCGTGTTCACTGGGAGGCTTCCTACCTTTCCGACTCTGCCGATTGTCAGACACTGGGCTTAGAAGAGAAGAGTTGGTGCACTGTCCCAAATGTTTGCTCCCCCCACGGAAGTCTCTGGCTCCAACTTTTTAGATGCCCCAAAACTTAAAATTTGGACTGTAACAATGATGTACAGAGAAAAAAATATCAAACGGAATAAAAAGCTGGAGTTGGATCATTTGCATGTGTTGTATTTTTGAAGTCCCTCTCCCTCTGGTCCCCGAAAGAAGAGACTTTCCCATTAAGACATATTTGTACTTTTTTTTTCCTGTCAAACAACTAGCAATTTACTAATATTTCTTGTGTCAAAAATCCCTAACAATTTCTTTAATAAAGCCCTGCACCAAATATCCTGTTAAATTAAAATTTTAATTCATACCTTGAAGGATTGTTCTCTGACCTGGTATGGAAAAAGAAAGTTTTGAGAATTAGTAGTTTGTTAAACCCTGAATCAGTGTAGCCAGGAGAAAATAAGTGAAGAGAGACTGTGCCTCCACATGGGTTGGGGAAAGTTTTGCTGTTAAATTTTCATGCAATACCCAAATTTCTGCATAGGGCTGAGGGATCTTTTTTCTGGTTCTTTGTCTATCAGGAAATTCCAAATTAAATCCCCTCTTCCTCATAAGCCAGTTCTGCCTTTAATCTCAGCAAGAATCAATCGGGTCACATGCCCACAAGCAGACACCCTGGTTCCTCATTACAAACAAGGGAACTCTTCTTGCTGTATTTTTCTTTGTATACATGGCTGATTTTTCCAAACTCTTCTTCCGCTTCCAGAAATGTCAGGTCCTGAAGTTTATTCTTTTCGATTGTATACCAATTCCAGTAGCAACACAAAGGAAGCCTTAGTAAAATCTGAGTTGAACTGATATTTTGAATACAGCAAGCTCTGAATTGGAGCACAGAGAGCTCTGTTAGCCATAACCTGAATGCTCCTGTTGAAACTCAGAGCCAGCTTTCCGCTTTATTTGTCATTTTCGGTTCACCTCGCACAAGCGAGTTCACAGTGTAACCCGCTGGACTTGGCACACCTTGGGAAGAATTAGGTCTCTATATGCGAAAATGTCCAGTGGAAACCTGAGACCCTCATCTAGAATCTGAGTACATAAACAGTGCATCGGGCCCCCAAACAGGAGAGCAATGTCATTTCAAGCAGAACCCTGTTGGTACACTGCCATAGCCTCGTGCTTAGCTTTACTCCAGATTCATGTCGAAATACTACAAGAATTTGTAGTAAATAAGAGAAAGAAAACACCATCTCTGTTCAGTTGAGTTGACCTGTGTGTTTTGCCACTTGTGAAGTTGGCCCCGTTTCTCTGGAGGGGATGGGGTCCTTTCAAGATCCTACGTGTCACTGGGGGGCTGGCCGGGCTTCACCCATGGTGCGAAACTGGAGCATGTCTGTGCAAAGCCGAGGTAGAATCAGGACCCCTAAGGGCCCTGCTCTGGTTTTGCTGAGCGGAACATATAGCTTGAGATTTTTGGAGGCTTGATGGAGAAGAGGGAGGAGAGATGAGGGTGTTGTCAGAGGGGGAAGAGCTTGGGGGAAACAGAAATATCTAAAGGAAGTTTTATGGAGTTTCCCATGTGTATTGTGCAGTGTGAATCTTCTTCCATGTTGCTTCATGAAGTCTTCAGTAAAAATCACTTCCTCATTATTCAGTCTTTCACAGTATTAAGAGCTTAGGCTCTGGGGACAGATTACTATTTGAGTTCATATCCCAGCTGTATTACTTGTTTTACAATAAATAGTTACTTGACTTCTGTAAGCCTCATCTGTTCAATAGAAATAATAGTATCTGCTATATAGGGTTGTTGTGGGGATTATGAATCATTCATGTAAAGTACTTAGCATGGCTTCTAGCTCATAATCAGTGTTCAGTAAAAGTAACCTGCCATAATCATGGTCATAGTTGCTCTTTTAACCGTAGCTGAGGATTTGGAATGTCTTTGGAGGGTTATACTAAGCTGCTGAGTTCTGCTTCCTGATGGGCACAGGGTGAGAAGGGAGGCCACCTTCTGGGATACAGTCACATCTGAGTTAAAGAATAACACAAGCCCCTAATTGTTGATAAGGCAAGGTACAGAAGAACTTAAAAGTCACAAAAACTGTAATAATGCAGAGGTCTGGAGGAGGAGCAAGCTACCCTTGGCACCCAGCAGCTCAGCTTTGGTCACAACTATATGACAGCACAAGACACTAATTGATTTTTATAATCCTCACTCCTCAGTAAAGTAAGTTACATTTGGTATATTCTGTTTTCGAGGATAGAAAAATGTGTGTCGTATCTTAGAAAGGTTTCCCATTGGTTATAATAAGAACAAGGATGCTTAAATAATTAAATTTGCTTTGTTAGCGGAGTTACTCGATAGAAAACTTCATTCTTCAATGATGTAGACTTGGACCACGATTCCTTATGATCTCAAGATAGTAAGAGTGTGGGGAAATGAGGGTGGGGAAGCACGTGACCAAGCAGACCAACCATGATATTTTCACGGATGTTTGTTTGAACTGGAGCTGGGTTAAGCGTCTGTCTTGCCCTCCAGAATGGTCAGCAGCCACACTCCCCAGCACATGGGGAAAGTCCAGTTGCTACTGTTCCAATGTGCAAGGAGAAACAGGAAGTGGTGGGAGCATCGCTAGAGAGAGGGCTTCCGTGCGCCTTTTCTTACTCTTGTTCAAGGAGTTTCAGTGTTCTGTGACCCTATGACTTTTTGGCTTTTTATTCTCTTAATCATTCAGCAGCTTTTACTGAATGTCTTCAGTATGTAAGCACATTATATTAAAGATGAGTTAGATTGGGATAGATAGATGCTCTTAATAATGAGAGATAAAAGAAATATAAAATAACTGTAAAACAAAATGGAATGATCTAGGTGCTACAAGGTAAAGTGCTGCTGGGATTCCCAGACAGCAGAGAGAACTTTGACCTGGGATGGTCAAGGAAGGCTTTGTGGTCAAATTGGCACATGAACTTGCATCGTAAAGGGTAGGTTGGATTTAGATAGAAGGGGAACAGAGGAGAAAGCCTCAGAGGCAGGAACACGCAGGGCAGATCTGGGGAACTGCTCATAGTTAACTTTGAACATATGGTTTTCATCAGTAATATTACAATTATTTTATTTCTTACGTCAATATGATTTTTACTTCTTTAGGTGCAAAAGCTGGGGAAGCCTAGTAATGTTGTCTTCCCGTTCCAGAATTCCATTCTAGCTGGGTCCCGAGGGAACATCTTCTGTCCATTTATCTTATGTAATTGACTTGCCTGAGGTGTTCCCTATTTTCATCACAGTTTTGCTTCACAAACAGACCTCACCATCTGGAGCTCTTCTTTATTTTTTTAGCTCGAATTTTCTTCCGCAAGGGGCCTGTTTCCATTTCTAAGTGTCACACCAGGTCCTACAACATTCTGCTTCGTCCTCTTTGCTTTGAGTTTTATAGTCTAAAAAGCCAACAAAATGTGTTAGAAAATAAGCCGTATTCCTCTTTTCTGTGTTACAACCCAAGACCAAACACATCAGACAAATTCTGACACCTTCAGCTTTCAGCAGAAGCTGTTTACCTTGGAGCCTAGTCTGTGTTCCTAAGAGACTAGCTCTGAGCTCCGAGAGGGGTGAGCAGCTCAGAGACAATCGGGACCGGCCGGATTCATAGTGGGACTGGTAAGGAGAGAGTATAAATAGCAATCGCATAGCCTTACAGAAAATTCCTGCTTATTTTTACTCCTCAGACAGAGTTGCTATGTTTAGCCTTCAGTTACTGTGCTAAACCTGCTTAAGTGTGTGTGGTGTTTATGTTCATTCAGGTGGGAAACAGCCACTCTCTTTCTCAAATCGTGAGTGAACTCTGGAAACTGTATCCCAATCATTCAGCTATAGTCAGACACACTGTCCCAGAGCACTACACTCTGTTCACGTCACTGTCAGGGCCTTTGCTTTTGGAATGTTTCCCTTTCTCTCAATCCAGGGCCTTTCTGGGCTCTAATAAGAGCTGGCTAGTCTTGTCCTCCCCACGTGTTTCTGGAAACTTAGCACTAGTATAAACTTCCCTAATGTGACTGTATTTTAAACGTACAGACAGTTGTTATATCCAAAACCCTATATGTCAACTTGAGCAAGTTTACCAATCAGGATTCTTGGTTGCAAGTAACAGAAAATCTAGCCCAACTAACTTAGGCTAAAATAGAACTTACTGGTTTACAAACGTACTTGAGGAGCCCGGGAACATCTGTATTCAGACATAGGTGGGTCCGGGGGCTCCGGTGTTGTCATCAGGACCAAGCTCTTGCCGTCTCTCGGCTTACCTTTCTTCTGTGTTGACTCTCCTCCTAGATGAGCTCTCTCCTTTTGATTATGAGACTGTTGCCACCAGCTGGACTTACTGTCTTTAAAAAGTCCAAGTCTAGGCTGGGCGTGGTGGCTCACGCCTGTAATCCTAGCACTCTGGGAGGCCGAGACGGGAGGATCGCTCGAGGTCAGGAGTTCGAGACAAGCCTGAGCAAGAGTGAGACCCCGTCTCTACTAAAAATAGAAAGAAATTATATGGACAGCTAAAAATATATGTAGAAAAATTAGCTGGGCATGGTGGCGCATGCCTGTAGTCCCAGCTACTCGGGAGACTGAGGCAGGAAGATCGCTTGAGCCCAGGAGTTTGAGGTTGCTGTGAGCTAGGCTGATGCCACGGCACTCTAGCCTGGGCAACAGAGTGAGACTCTGCCTCAAAGGGGAAAAAAAAAAGTCCGGGTCTAGCCGAAAAGAAAGAGCCTGTCTTCCTCAACATTTTGAACGACAGGCTGGGCCTAATTCCTATTGGTCCAAATCGAATGGCATCCCCATCCCTCAGCCACTCTCTGGGGTGAAGAGTGTGTGATCCTCTGCTGGGCTGGACCTTAACTCCCTGTTCATTCCTGACGGGGTGGGCAAGGGAGAGTGACACACAAAGCACGTGGACCATGAGGATGGGGACGGGGTGGTCCTCAGAGAAGAGACAGCCCCAGACCACTGACGTCACTACCCTGGGCTTTTCTCACATGGATTTAGTGAAGAATTTGGTGACTATACTTTGGTGACTATACAAACTTGTACTGCTTTTTTCCTCTCTTCTGTAGTCTCTGAAAATGTCCCTTTTTTGAGTTTAAATGGTTGTTGCATAATTTATTTTATTTCTAGTTTATTGACTGGCTCCCACCAAATAATATATTTTATAGTTTTTAAAAATGAAGAAAATGTCATATTACTTAACCCTGGACACAGCTGATTCATTTAAAAGAAACAAATTTCTGGGAAAGAGCTTTCATTATCAGTGCCCATCACAGATCATTAGAGAACACATGGCAGACACCGGTGCGTTGGAGTTGGCCTCCGATAGTTTTAATGGCAGGAGTGCATCTAGAATGTGATTTACCAGAGGAAAAAGAATCTTGAGAGGACCGGCCCCTTCTCTTCCACGAGAGCCATGAAAACACAAGAGCAGTATCTTCTGGCTCAGCAGCTCTGAGGACTCTCAGACGCAGGCTGCCGGGAGCGGGGTGGCGTATTCCGGTAGGGAGCCTGCCAGGAACGGCAGGGCAGCCAGCAGCCAGCTCACGAGCTGTGCGAAAGTCTCCAACTTGTGGTGACGTTGCCCAAAACCTGTGAGTGTGGATAAGCACGGATTCTTCTGCCAGGATCACACTGGGCTGCTGGAAAATTCCACCTCGGTTTGATCCTCCAGTGCCTGGTTCATATCCCTGAGAACAAGTTTCGCTGTCAAAGATGAAATCTGGTGTCCATGAGACAGGATGATGATGGTGGTAATGGTGGTGACGACGGCGATAACTCACATTAATTAAGCACCAGTGTGCCAGGCACTTAAAAGGCATGTACTTATTTAATCATCATGCCTGAGTAATCCCCATTTTGCACGTAAGGCAACAGGCACAGAGAGTTTACCTAACTTAGCTGAAGGTAGAGGTGGGATTTGAACCAGGATTCCCCCACCCCAACCATTAGGCTCATTTGCGTCTGTGGGTGGTAACAGCGAGCTGCTGAGACTGGCTGCCAGGAAAGAGACTGAAGCAGCCCAGTTGTGTCCTCTCTCTTTCCAGCCCTCCTTCTCTGGTGTCACTCAAGTTCACATGCTGGGGAGTTTGGGGAGCCAACAACATGGGGGAACAGGGAACAGTGAGTGGGTGCCTAAAAAAACAGAGGTCAGCAAGCCAGAGTTTAAGAGAACAAAAGAGGAAAAGGAGAGCAGGAAATAATTGGAATAAGCTATAATAAAAGTGAATATAAAGGATGAAAATGGGGGATTCTAGGGAGGAAAAAGAATGGGATGACTGTTTATTGACCATGTATTGTTGCCATGCAGGCACTAGTCTGGGGGTTTTACATATGTTATGGAATCTTATGACCCAGGGAGGTAAACTGTCACTATCAATATCTCCATGTTACAGATGGGGAGACTGGGTTTCAGTGGGATGAAGTGACTTCCCCAAGATCATAGAGCTGGGAGAGGGCAGAACTGGAATTTGAGCTGATGCCTGTATAACCACCCTCCAGCTCCCCATGCCTGGCCAGCAAGTCTTTCATCCTCTTAAGGACTAGTCCCTCATTCCTAGGCATGGTTTGTAGCCCCAGATGAGAGCCACACTTGAGCCCCTGAGATTTGACAGATACTCAGAGATAAATACTAATACAGCCCTTCCAACTGGGAGGCAGTTGCTATGTTCTCCCATTGCAAGAGAGGAAGGGAACAAAGTTCTGTTGCATACCTCATTTCTTCCCAAGGTCCAAACTTGATAAAGCTGACTCTTTCTTTAGACTTCAAGTATGTTGGCAGAGATGCTAATCTCTCCTTAAGCATTCCATAACTCTCTAATGTCAGGTAAGCAATGTTTTTTTCATGCTTGTGAGATTTGCTCTTACATTTGACTGTTTCTGCCATTAAAAACAAAACTAAAAATTTTCCCTCAAAAGCTGACCATCTGGTTGTCACTACACTTTCCTCCAAATTGAAGAGGTGGCAGCAGGATGTTTGCAAGCCCAGCATTTATCTCTGGCGTAGGCACAAGCCCAGCATCTACCGATTGGGTTTCCAATTTACTGTTAGGTTTATACAATTTGGGAATTGAACTTCCTCTTCATTTTTTTTCCGTTTCCTTCCTTTTAGCTTTTGGAATCCAGTATAATTGTCCCCCTAAGGGCTGGACTGGCTTGATACGCTTATTAAGTGGTGGTTTTCCAGTGTGGGCATCATACCCATCTCAAAATTTGCATAGGCAGCCGTCACATGTTGCCTCCTATTGCCAGCTGAAACTGGTGCAGCGTTTTCAAGACTTGCAAGCTTCTCTAAGTGCAGGCATTTGTTTGTTTCAAGTCTTTGTGTGCTGACAAGTTCTGTACATGTATGTACGTGTTCAGAGCACAGTTGGGTCACGTGCCAGGTATCTGATGACAACTGTTCTCTGAGCATCGTTGATAACCAAACCAAATCCAGGAATGTGAGGCTTGTTATTCTTTTTAAAAATACATATACAGTTGAGTAAAATGAGAATAAAAAATGAGAGCAGCTTAACAAAGGCTGAGAGAGGAAGGAGAGTATCTCATCATAAAACTGTCCCGAGCCACCTAGCAGCCATTCTTTCTCTGTTCAAAGAAAGCATACCAGTTCATCAAGAGTTGTACCTTGTAGTGTTAATTTGTCATATGAGTCTCTATAGTGATGATTTCGGATGGTATAATAGACAGTGTCTTCCATAGCAGTTTTATGCAAAAAATACCTGAGGCTCTCTGAACACCGCTGTCTCTCCTGTTGGTTCTGATCAAATGTAGAGCACAATGTTAAGCTGAAGTATTGAAAGGTCCTTTTTACTACGGTGCAAGGAGTAGAACAACCTAGAGAAAGCACGTTTTCTGGTGATCTGCCGGCCTACAGGGTGATAGAGGGAAGGCAGGATCCCTCTTAGGGGATCCCAGTCGTCTCAGCCGTGCTTTTGACAGAAGCTACATGACAGCTAATTCTAAGTTGAGATTTATAGGAATATGAATACCTGACGTATGGATACCCGTGTTGTTGATTGAAAGAAGATGCTAGATGGATCATGTTTTATTGAGGAAATTAGGCTGACCGGAATCCTTGTCTCCATGGAGCTCATTTGAATTGAGCAAGCAATTACCCAGTGACCCCAGGATGCCAGCAGGGTGCTGAGGATGTAGTGTTCAGCAGTACCTGTGAAGACCTGCACCCAGGTCCCTTCGAAGGAGTGTGAGGTGCTGCCAGGAAGGCAGGCTCAGGGTGCACTGGGGTCCAGAGGAAGGACACTGAGCCTCACCCTCTGGCTAAGAGTTACCATGGGGAAACAGGACATTGGAGGCAAATGGAACTGCACCAGCACAAACAAGGAGACAAACTATTGTGTGCTCAAGAAGGAACAAGCCAATCTGCAGGGTACGCAGGAAACATGGGGATAGGGAGAGATGGTAATCAGGAGAGTGGAGGATCACCCTGAGCCAGAATTTGCAGCAGATGTATTTTTAGGCGGGGCCCTGAAGCTTCTCAAAGAAAAAAAAAAAACAGTGGATTTGGGTTGTTTTATTAATAGTTAACATTTTCTTCCTGAGCCATTACTAAATTCAGGCACTTTGCTTAGCAATTTACATATGCATTGTTTTATATAATCCTCAAGATCACCCACTGAGGTAGGTATTATTTTCCCTGTCTTACAAGTAGGAAATCTGAGCCATAGAAAAATTAACTTGCCCAAAGTCCAAGAAGCCCAATTCTAGAGACTTCTCACCACCTTACTGTATTTTTTCTTTTTCTTTTTGTCCAAAGCCTGAGTATGTCCTAAATCAGAGCCCCCCTAGAATTAGAGTTCTGAGACATGCTGTATGGAAGGGAGGAATGACCTTGACTCCACTCTAGGCTTCCTTAAACCTAAGAGGTTTACCCTGCGGAGAATTTTTCTTTGGGGAAGGCTGCTTAGACATCAGGGCTGGTCTGCGCAACACAATGCATTTGGTTTGGGCAAAGCTAAGTAGCTCCTCTTCCCAGGATTCAGCCGCTGCTTGAGGGCAGCAGAAAAACCTCATCAACTTTAGAGAAAGAGAAATTTTATCTCCCTGTGGGTAACAGCAGAAAAGCCAACATCCGTTTCCTCCGATGGCCTTTCCACGTTGTTTAGACATCAGTATTTTTTTTTAAAGGAGGACGGTAGGTAGGACAGAGTGTTAATATTCATTCAGTGCCTCTTCTGTTGTATCCAGTTCTGAGACTCTTTCTCACTGAAAAGCAAAAGATAAGAAACAACTTACTGTTCGTTGGTAAGGGTCTGGTTGAAAAAGTTGTTGCACATCTCTACAGTGGACTGTATACCCCTGCTAAGACAGACCGAGGGGGCAACGTTTCACTAATGGCTAATGACAGAGCCATGTGCGGGACGTATTGTTAAGGAAAACAAGCTGCTTTCAGAACAGTGTGAATAACTTACAACCATTCGTTTGTTAAAGGGGGTGTGTGAAATCACACACTCAAAAACACACAAGCTTGCATGTTGATGTAGTATCTCTGAAAGAAAACAAAAGAAACTCACAATGGTGATTACTTCTGGAGACGGGGCCAGTGGGAACAGTGGGAAGGGAGCTTTATTTTTTCCCATCCACCTTTTTATACTAAATACCCTTTTATACTCTTGGAAAATTTTATCAACTGGTATAATAGCCATTAGAAGTATAATTAGATTAATACAAAAATTAAAGTGAAAAAAACTCCCCATCCCTCAAACAATTTAAACGACATTCTTATATTTTATTTATAGATATATACCTCTATCCCATGGTTGTGAATTAGCTATCATAAGAGCATTTTAAATCTGTAGTTTATAACCAAGCAACCCTGAAGCAATATAGGATTACCTAGGATCATGAGTAATTGGAGCCCTCATCCAAATACTTGCTGATACACCACATCTGAGCTTCTCAACAAGTGAGCAATAAAGTCCTGTATTGAACTGCTAAGCCTCATACCTGTCAGGGACTGATAAGTGCACATGGGCAGGTTCTTTGATATGCGTCCAAGTCCATTATCAGAGATAAGCAAGCTTAAGTGTAAATCTGCGATTTAACTACATTTCACATTTGATATGGAGCTACAGGAAGGATGCCAGAGAGAACCTATGTGTTCAGAATATATCTGTTGCTCCAGCTTTTAAAAGATTTTCCTTTCCTATGGAAAAGGATCCCAAAAGTTCTGTCTCCTGGTTAAGGCTGTTTAGCTGACCTAAGGGCTAACTCTTACTTTTTGGTGCTTCACAAGTGACTAATTAGTATCATTTTAACCAGTACAAATTCCGGTATCAAGGGTCATGCTTACAGCTGGCAGAATTTATAAACAGTTAGTGACCAAAAGGACTGGTCAATATCCTGAAAGACAAGTCATGGGAAGCATGAACAGAATGTTTAGGGACTCCTGCAGACGCAGGGTTGTGGCACTCTGGTGACAGTGAAGTCAAATGTGTTTGATATCGTCTTATCGTGGAGAAAGGATATCTGCCATTCCTCAACTTAGCATGATTTTTTTCTTTTGCAGATTTGTAAGATATTTCAGAAATGTTATAGGCAAACTTTTTAAAAATCAAATGTTTAGTGTTTACTGAAATAAAGCTTACATTTCTTATGAAGCATCGTGGATACTAAAATGTAAAAAAGATTTTTAATAAACATCCCGTCTCTTTGGGTAACAGAGCTCAGCACCTGGTCCAGAAGTTTTATACTGTTGGCTGTATGAGGGGGATTGCTGTTTTGTTTCATATTTTTTTGAAAACAGGCTTGGGTTTCTGTTCTCATTTGAGGTTTGAGAGAGAGCTGGAATTTTTTTAAACACTCCTTGACTTTTTCCCTTCCTTTTTTAAGTTCCTCATCTGAAATATGGCATGTGACAATGAAACAGAATCATCTTTATGAGATGTATGTTTTCTCTAAGCCAGAGATTGGCCAAGCATTTCTTCCTTAAGGAAAATGACAAGTCATGTTCCCTGTGCAGAGAGACATCTGCTGCTCTGTAGACCACGGATAAGGGACTCACCAGCCAAGTATGATTTCATAGCTATGAGCTGAAGCTCACTTCTAAAATGGTAGGAATGAATCCAATGGAACTTTACTTTGAAAGTAAGTTTCACATGGGAAATTACCTCCAGGGTTGGCAGGTGAGCCTTGTAGGCAGCTAATGACTCCCAGACACCGTAGCGTAGCACTCATCTCCAACAGTGTTCTGTGTCCCTCCTCAGTTCATCTTCCTGGGAGTACCACTTCGATGCTCATATGCAAGGAAGTAGAAGTCCTTTCATCACTGAATATAAAGAGCCAGTCCAAAAATGAGAAATTAATTTAGCTTAGCCCCAGGATAGCTTAGAGAAAGCTTTTAAATATTAATGTTAAAAAGCACTTGGAAAGACTGTTCATTTTGGAGCCCGAGGAGAGAATTCCTTTAGAAGGGGGTTTAATGTAAACCTAAGTAGCAGATCATTAAGCAGAGGTCTAGATTTGGCATTGAAAACTTACATTTCACTACTATAACGAAAAGTTCCAGAATAAAAAAGGCTCAGGTGTCTGATTTTCATCTTTATGCCATTTTTAGCTCATAATCTCAGAAACCACGAATGCCTCTAGGATCCAATATGCAAAGAAAATGACATATTGCAAGGAGCCATGAAAAGGATATGACTAGTTCCATGGAAAGCGGAGATGTGAGTGACGTCTAATTAGGCTACAATATCAATGTGCTTTGGCTCTGGCACTCATCTGTTGTTACTCTGAGCAAATTATTTGACCTTTATATTCTATCTAGGGCCCGTATATCTCCATTTGCCTGCTAGTCTGTTGCCCTGGTATACATTTAGTTGTGCTTCCCCCCTTCACTGTCCTAGTTTTGGTGATAAATATGTGATCACTCATTATATATAATCCAGCCTTAATCATAACAACTCATCATGTTAATTTCCCAAGTGTCTTCTGCACTAAAGTGATCTTCTATGGACCAGGGACCATCTTCTGTGTCTCTGTACCCTCGGTCTCTCGGAACAGTGCCTGGCTTTTCTTGGCCACGTAGTGCTCGTTGAATGAAGGGATCAGTCCCTCAGGCCACATCACAAGCCTGTGGGGTTTGGATCCCTGAAATATATGTGAGATCACCAACCATAATGCTCCCCAGTGTCGGCAGGCCTCGTCGGATGCCAAGACACTCAGCCACGGTTGATTACCAGACCCCAGAAGACCTGGCAGAGGTGGTATCCATAGCAGACACGTACGTGTGTTTGACACACACACCCACAGCTGCCCCGGAGACAGGGTACCCTCAGCAGACCAGACGCTGGGAAAAAGTTCTAGGAGATTTAGAATCTGGCTGGCACTGTTTTCAAGAATACCACTACTACAGAGTATATTGATAGTGTTTCAGTTCTCAGAGCCATTTCATACGGAGGGTTTCATCTGATTTTGACATGATCCCGGGTCGTAGCCCTTGGCATACTGTGTCACAGCTGCCCGTTTTCTTCTCTGATCCCTGCGCTCAGCTGTCCCGTGCCTCAGGCCCACGTCCGTTTCTTCTTCACTAGTTTTTCCCTGGTGCGTGGCAGTGCTGTCTGTCTGTAGGTATGTGGAAAATACGATTGAATGACTGAGGAGTGCAGAGCCACTGTTCCCTACATTTTGTGAATGAGAGACGCTGAAGCCGAGAGGGGTTGTTCAGGTGTGTGTGGCAGTCGGAACCTGGAAGCTTTTGTTCGAGCCTGGAGCTTTGGATTCCAGGTCCAGTGGTCTTTCTGTGGGATCAGCACCCAGAAAAAACAGCGTCGTGTTCATTGTATGATGTCGACAGGTTTGCGAGAAACAGGAAAGTGGGGGGTCGCGGTTCCCTCCGCCTGGGTTTGCTCCCCCTCCCCGTACTTGCTGACACCTGCGGTTTCCTTTAGGAGCCACTGAGAGCTCCTCCCTTGACTGGAATAGGCGCTGCTATTCAGTGCCATCGCGATAGCAGTGCTTATTTCTGTCGTTGTCCTTAACAGCTGCCGCTGCATCCATCGGGGGCTCCCTGGGCGCCAGACGCTGAGCTGAGGGCTCCGTGTTCTCTCACAGTTACCCCAGGACGGAGGTGGCCAGCGACCTCACTTCTCAGGACAGCTGGCTTGCACAGGGTCACACAGCTTACGAGTGGCTGACCTGGAGACATCACCACATCACTCCAGGGTGCCGAGCCCACCTCGCCCCGCTTAACTGCAAACGTGATGATCGTCAGTTAATACACCGGTTTCCCCACTGGGCTGCGGGTGGGCTGCGGCCGGGTCTTGCTCCTCTTCAGCATCCAGGACCTTTTCTGGCATCCAGGTGGCACTTGCTAAATAGTTGCTGGGGAGCCGAGCCAGAGAGGCGGTGAAAGAGAGAGCTGTGGGATCCCAAGTGTAAACAGTCACTGCGTCAGCCTCTCGGACCGGCCGGCCCGCCTGGGCGGTGTGGCTTGCCGTGGCCGTGGCGTTCCGGTCTGCTGGCCGGGACCGACTCTGCCGAACGCCGCCCTTGCCACTCAGTGCAGACACCACAGGCTGTGCCGGACTCTGGTACCCCCGGATCGTCTTCCCTACGCCTGGGCCTTGGCTCACTGGGAGAAAATCGGAGTTTTTAAGCTCCGAGCTGTTGGGTGGCCACTCTGGAAGGCATTTGGAAGGAGAAATCTTGGGAGGGTTTCTTGGGCCTTTTCTTGTCTGAAGTAATTTTCTCCCTTTATTTTCCACTAAAAAAAAAAAATCTGGAGTTATTTCCAATGTTTAGTATATCCACACTTGATTTGTTATTGTGGGGAAAGTTTTGTGTTGAATTTTTTTCATCCCTACCTGTGGGACTAAATATAGGCGTCCCTCAGGTCTCCCAAGCCCCCACCCAGCCTGCACTGCCTCTCTCCCCAAGGTCACCGTGACCTCCCTGTCAAACCTCGTGCACCCCTCAGTCCTCATCTTACTTGATTTCCAGCAACATTGGACGCTGTCAGCAGCCCCTTTGTTTAAAGCCCTCACTATGCTCGTCATTGGTGGAGTCACACTTTCCTGGTTTTCTTGACCTCTGTCCATCTCAGTCTCCTCTAAAAGCTCCTTTCCCCTTAGAAGTTGTTATTTCTCAGGGTCTGGTTTTAAATTCTCTTCTTAACTCTCAGATCTCATCCCTTGGCGTAGTTCCATTTACCAGCGACATGCCAAAGACTGTCTCTATCCAGAATCTTCTACCTGTTCGTTAGACCTATATATCCAGCTGTCTGCCAAGCCCCGGCTCCAGCTGACTGCTGCGTATGAACGGCTCCCCGTCCCCCCCCGCACCCACACCTGTTCCTCACCGTGTGCTTCCTGTTTCCATGAAATCCGCCACTCTCCACCTGGGGCCTGGAAACCTGGCCAGCTTCCCTTACTCATCGCCAGCTTCTCGTCAGTGATCAAGACCTGTTGAGTCTGCCTGTCCCCCAGCAGCCCGCTTGTCCCCATCCCCACTGCCACCACCCCTGCCCAAGCCTTGCCCATCTGGTCTTCCCGACCCTTAACCAGCCCCTCCAGCTCATTCTCTGCATTGTTCTAATATGCGAGCTTGAACTAGCAACCCCTGCAAAAAGGTCTTTGATGGCTCCCCATGGATACTATAAACTCCAGAATTTTATTAATAAGTGTTTTTTTTATTCTTTCTGTTATTTTTTTTTTTATTTCAGTGATTTATTAAGGGGCGATCCACCCCTGCTTGACACTGCAGCCTCTGCTTAAACTCCCTACTTCGGCTCTACTGAACTTGCTTCTCTCGTTCAGCCTTGCCCTGTTTCCTGTCACCTCCGGGAACACTGTGGTGTTATTAAACGTCACTTCTCTCAGAAAGCCTTTCCTGAAGCCCCTCCTCACTCCTTTCCTCCCCCACTCCACCTAGACTGGGTGGGATGACTCCTGCGTATCAGGGAAGCATTTATCCCCCGAGAGAGCGTTTATCACAGTGCATTGTCATCGCCTGGTTATTTGTCTGTCTCACGTGCTCTGCGGGCCAGACATGTCTTCTCAATGGTATCTCCACAGCGCCAAGCGCAGTAGCTGGAACATAGTGATAAAAATTTGTTTATTGCATGAATGAGTAAACAAAATACGCTGGAAAAGATTTCTGGACAAGCTATTTTGCAAAAAGTGGAATTTTGGCCCCCTGCTTAGGAGATGACACCATCTTTGAGATTTTCAGGGTTTTGTTTTGTTTTTTGTGTTTTAATTCTGCAAATACCGCAAATATTTAGCAGTGCCTCAGATTCAAGAATTTGTTTAGAACTCCCCAGTGCCTTCCAGTTGCATGTAGAATAAAATCTAAACTCTTTCTCGTGGCCTGTGTGAGCGGCTCTTGCCTACCTTACTTAACCTTTCCGACCTCGCCTCACCTGGCTGCCTCCCTGCCTGTGTGCACCTGTGCTCATTCCGTTCCTTGGACAAACCAAGTCCGTTCTTAACCTCAGAAGGTTCTTATCAGATCCTCCCCTGCTCCGGCCTGCCCTCACCCTCCGTGTGCCCAGCCGTCACTGGCTACCACATCACCCCGTCTTCCTTCTTTCCTGGCACTTTCCCTCTGCAATGTTCTTGCCTGATTGTTCACTCACCTGCTTCTTGTCTGTCTGTCCTGATGACACCGTGGGACCCACGAGGGTAAGGACTATCCTGTCTTGTATTTCTCAGGATTCCCAGCACCTAGGACAAGGCCTGGCTCTCATGCTTCCTAAGTATCTGTTAAGTGAATCCATTTTAGTTAAACAATAAAACTTGATTTGTTGACAAGCTAAGAACTCCTTTATCCAAAGCCTGTCGTTAACATGGAAGATAAATAAGATCATTTCTCATCTACCTTAAGTAATCGGCCTAGAAAATAACTCGAGTAGCAAGTAAGCTTTATAAACTCACAACTAAAATGTCCTGAAATTTTCTAGGTATAAAGACAGATCTCTGGCTCTCTCTGTATGGTGGCCTGTAAATAGTCACTCTGTCTTTATCCACTCTGTTCTCAAGATCAGGTGCTATATAAACAGTCATTTTCATAAATCACATCAAGAAAACTAATTTTAAGGGTGTGGCCGTTGGTTAGTCATGGTTCTCCTGATCCTATAGAACACAGATTCTTTGGGAGGTTGGTGCTGCCAGTTGCTAAGAGCCCTGACAGACCCTGTGGTTGTCTAGCTTTGTCGCCTCTACCTGAATCCAACACGTCAGGAGCAGGTTGGCTGCTTTGGTTTTAGAGTTATTCTCCTTGTGCCTCATGCAATTTAAAAGTGGCAGAAAAGCCAGTTTCCTATCCTAGATAAGGCCTGTAGGGGAATTTGGGCTGCTCTTGGTGGCAATATAATCTCACAAAAGATGTGTAAAACCAGTGTTTTGCCAAATATTTGCAGAGGCGAGGGGCAGGCGGTGGGTCGGCATAGATCCAGAACAAAGTGTCCTGGAAGGTTTTCTGTGATTTCCCAGAACCAGAACACCAAATCCACATGTATGGTCTCCCCACCTGTGAAATGGGGCTCATGATAGAACCTGCCTGCTTTGCGTGTTGCAGAGATTAAGGGGATAATGAGAACAGTGTGCCTCTGACCTGCCCTGTAATGTGCCCTCGGTAATGTTAGCTGTCACTGCTGTCAACGGACCTCAGCTATCCTGAACAAATGCAGAGTCCTCGGCTTTGGCGCTAACCCACCAGGAGTTTGCCCCATCCTGAGCAGTTGCAAAACTTACCCGCAGTCCATCATCTGCCGGAGAGCAGCTTGCAGAATGAGTCGGCTCCAGGCAACTCATTTCACGAGCGCTTCCCTGCCCACACGTACTGTGAGTTACCCAGAAAGCAGCAGCTGCATTCGCCAGTGGAAATTCCCCTGGAGCCCCCATGGACTTCACCCTTACCTGCAGTCGTGGGCAAAGGCACACAGGGACATAGCTTCCTCCACCACCTGCCGAGCGTGCAGCGTGGACCTCCAGATGCCAGGGTGAGCCCCGAGGCCCCAGAGCAGCACCCCTGCCCCTCTCTCAGTTGTCCTCCTCAGCAGGCAGAGAGGCTGGTGGGGAAGATGGTAGAAGGGACCTGGGAAAGTACTCCATTTTCTTAAGTATCAGTAGAAGTTTGAATAAATATGGTTTTTGAAGATAGATTCTTCTGTCTCCCTTCGTCACTTCACGATTGCCACGTGCTTTGAAGTTCCCTTTGCCCCTGGTCAGAAACTCCAACTCTCGAATAAGGGGGCAGGGTGTGCAGATCCTGAAAGGTTCGTGGAGGGAAAGGGGTTAAGGAAAAGCAGCGTACGTGTGCACATGCTGACAGTCTGAATATTACATTATCTATTTCAACAAATAAATCCTGGACCAGATCAGGCTATCAAATACAGAGACAACATTGATCTCTCAAGAGGGATTTGCCAACTCTGAAATGCCAGCTGTCCCATTCTGCCCACGGAGGGTAGAGAATGCCTCTTTTTAACTAGCTGTAATGCTCACTATGAATATTCAGGCCTCTAATCCAAATTAATTTATTATTGCTTACGCTTTTCTCTCCCCCTTAAAAAATATGAGTAAGGAACATTCCTTCTTGATTCCATGGGAGTTACAAAAGGACATTTTACCTGCCAGAATGTCTTCACTGTCGCAGCTGGAGGTGCAGTGGGGTGTGTGAGTGTGCGTGTGCGTGTGCGTGTGTGTGTTCAGCATGTGTGTCTCCACTATACATAAGCTCATTCATTCCCTTCCTGTGGTTCAGTGTTCAGACTCGCCTTGCTGATCGTCGGCCTGGAGGAAGCCAGTAATTCTCAATTCAGGAGAAGAGGCTAAGGGGACACACACTTGCCCTCCTGTCTCTCACCAATTCCCTTGTTCTGAAACACTGCCGTGGTTCAGAGAAGTGTCGCTTAGAGCTCTCATTTATTTTGGAGGGCTGGTTTGAAACTTGACTGGATCTGCTCCATTTTTGTCTTAGCAGTCTTGATTGGTTCATTTGACAGAAGCAACCAAATTCATATGCCCAAGACCAATAAGGGGGAGGGGTTGGGGGGAAGAAGAAACATGTGCTGAGGCCAGATTGCCCCGCTGTGGGTGGCATTATAAATCAGCAAGACCTTTCTGACAATGCGAGTCTAAAGCTTTATGCTGGGCTTACCCTTTGACTCAGCCATTCCTATATATCACAAGGAAATAATCAGAGATCTCTGCACAGGTGAATGGATTTTTATCCCTTTATTATTTATAATAGCAAGAGAAAGAAGGAATTTGAATGTCCAATAATGGTGACAGTTTGGTAATTATCACACAGCCATGAAGTACGATGCAACTATTAAAAATTGTGTTGCTGATAACTGTTTATGGCCATGGGAATATTACATAATAAACTACTTTGTTGAAAAAAAGCAGAATGAAAAAGCATGTAAATTATGGTGCCATTTTAATGCACAAAATGAAATATATATGTGGCTACATTTATACACAAAGAGAGGTTCTAAAATAGCCACCAACGTTGTCGACTGTGGTATCTAAGGGTTGAGAGTATTCATGGTTTTGATTTTGTTTTTTTTTTTTTAACATATTATTGTTTCTTAGTTTTCTATGCTGAGCATGAATTCTTTTTATAGCTAGAAACAGAAACAACAAAGTTTCTTTCAGTATTTTAAAAAATATCTCTACATTAAAAAGATATATTATGGGGCATTCCTCCTTTTTGGTTTTTTTTTTTTTTTTTTACCGAAAACAGGAAGAGGAAAGAAGTAAGCTGAAAGAAGTAATTCAAAATTTTGAATATTTGAATTAAGCAGAGCCATAGGAGTCCTTCGTGGACAGTTTTGCTTTGGAAAAGCAAATACGGCTGCATAGACCCTAAGACTATTTATTTATTCCTTACTTTATCCAATTCAACATGTATCAGTACTTGGTATTATGTCAGGGAGCACTTTCTATGTGTCAGATATGGTGCCTGCCTCTTTATGAACATGAACACCTGCAGTCCTCACAAACACCTGTTTTGGGGTAACTTTTCCCTGGTTTTCAAAGGAGGGGAGAGACAGAGTCACAGGGCTGGAGAGCAGCCGAGTGAAGATTTCCGTCAAGGCTCCTCCTGCCTCCAGGGCCCTTGCTCTTCCCACCCAACCTTGCATCCCCTGTAGGCAGTTTCTCATTGAGTGTTCTCAAGGCCTGGCTTCCTAAAAAACCACCCTATTTAGGCCGGGCGCGGTGACTCACGCCTGTAATCCTAGCACTCTGGGAGGCCGAGGCGGGAGGATCGCTCGAGGTCAGGAGTTCGAGACCAGCCTGAGCAAGAGCGAGACCCCGTCTCTACTAAAAATAGAAAGAAATTATCTGGCCAACTAAAATATATATAGAAAAAATTAGCTGGGCATGGTGGCGCATGCCTGTAGTCCCAGCTACTCGGGAGGCTGAG
>CM052447.1:24775915-25011347 GCA_028533085.1 Varecia variegata | reverse complement strand
GTGTGTGAAACTTGTGTGGTGCTGCTTCTAAGAGCATGGAGTCATCCTTAGATGAAGCCCCAAGGAGGAAGCACTGCCCTGAAACTCTGTCCTCCCGCCCTCCCTGCCCACGTGGGCCTTCCCAGGAGGCCGTCTACAGGAGCGCCCTGGGATTCCGACTCCTTCCACCGTTGCCCCCAGCGTGAGCGTGGGTGGGTGGGCGGTGACTGTCTTCCCCGTCTTCCCATTTGCTGTAACGTCAGGCCTTCCGTTGACAGCACCGGCTTTTCTTTGAGAGAACAATGGAAAAACGGACATGTCTTGTTGGCCGTCCCTGAAAGAAGGGGCTGGGGCTTCGTGAAGGTTCATAAATGAGCATTGACACCTCTGCTTGGACATAAAATTCTCAGCTTTGGGCGCGGGGAACTTGATACCTGTGGGCCTGTTTGCCGCTGGTAACCCAACCCGAGCACCCCTGAGCTTGCCCCTGTACTTTTTCCACTGGGGAGCTTTGCTGTGCAGACACAATGACAAGGCTGTGCTAAGAGGGGGAATAATCCTAGGATAAAAGCCCTAGAACTTGAGGCATAGGACTTTTTTCCCTTTCCATTTGGTTAGGTGATGATGCAGTTCTCCCTTCATTTTCACTTCTGCTTGCATCAGTGCCTTTGGATTTATAGATGGTGCAAATACCGAGTCCTTAAATCTGCTTTTGATTTTAAAATAGAAGAACCGTTTTTCAGGTCAAGCCAAGCATGCCCTAATCCTAACAGTTAGCATTTAGCAAACAGTTACTCTGTGCCAAGATCTAATACACTAAGTACGTATGTGTATGATCTCCTTTCATTCTCACCAATCCTGAGAGTTGTAGATAGTATTAATGATCCCCATTCTGCAGGCAAGAAAAATGAGGGACACAGAAGGTGAGTCGGTTTCCCAAGGTGACATAGCTCATAAGTGGCAGAACCAGTATTTGAGGGCTATCTGAGCCCAAACTCCTGCACTTAACTGCTAACTCATTATTCTTAAGAATACTGTTTTCATTTAGAAGTCTGTTTACCAAGTATGACAGGTATTCTCTGAAAACAGACAACCCATGAAGGTTTGAGAAGCTTCCAAACCATTTTTTCTTATTTTCTATTTATCTATGAGATCATGGAGCTGGGATTTTACCTGTTTGAACAGGTTCTAGGGCCATGCATGTGAATTCCCTTGAAGCCTGCTTTGTTTGTGTGGGGCCTTTCCCGGGCTTGTGAAGGGAGAGTACCGGGGGCTTTGTGACCAGCCACTGCCACGTGGAAGTGGCACAGGAACGGCCAGGGGAGAGCGGAGGGCACAGGCGTTGAGAAGAGCCGGCTTCTGGAGTCGGGCTGCCTTTCCGGCTCTTAGGAAGTTACTCAGCCTCTCCAACCTTCAGCCTACCCCTCTGCAAAATCAGGGCAGTCCTCGCAGGATCATGGGGACAAGTCAGTGACAGAGGAGGCGTCCAGCCCTGGCATGTCACAAGCACTCTTTCTACCAGGGGAGCTGTGATTTTAGAAGCGGGGCTTTGTGTCACTACGTCTTGTCTCAGCAGAGAGACCCATTTTGCACTTCACACTGATCCTCCTTTTCCAGCTGTAAGGAGGCCACAGCCCCCTTAAATGTGAACCCCAGGATGTAAAATGAGAGCACACCAACTCGCAGGATACTCTCCCAGACGACACCAGCCCAGGCTGATCCCTCTCTCCTCAGAATTCCTTCAGTTCTTTGGACCAAATCACAGATTAGCCCTAAAAGTTTATTAATTCAGTGGGTAAGAAGCTTACACATATTTGCAGAGCCAAAAATAATAATAAAATCCATGCAAACAAATCAAAGCTTTTAGAGGAACAAAATAATCACCGAGGTGTTTTGCTGGTGAGTAGAGTACCTGGCGTGTTCGCGTTTCCCAGGCATCTCCAGAGTTGACTTGGAGACCAGTAGACGCCGAGACCAGGGGTTCTCTTCTCTGGTTGCTCATCAGGACGCCAGGGCCAGGCTCGGGATAGCATTTTAGAAATGTAGATTCTTAGGCCCAACCCTGGTGGACTCATTCAGTTTCTTGCTAATGTGAGGACTTTTCATTTTGGAAAGTTACGTTTTATTTCCTTTCATTTTTGTGATCTACTAATTTATTATTTGCAATATTGTTCCCCCTGGGAGGATTCTCCTTTCCTGTCCATAGTGTCCTGGGAGAAGGACAGAAAGTCGAAGTGTCTATAGAGTCCCACTGTGCCACAATAAGTTTGGGTGGCAACAAGGAGGAGAAGCCGTGTGGGGGGTGGGGATGGCGTTGTAGAAAGTGGACCCTCACCAACGTTTCAGGTGGGTGTATTTGAAAATACACACTGATGATTTCGGAGGGGAACTGGATGAGCTTATAACATTGTCACCGTGGACACCTTTGCAAGTGAATTAACATAAATATACTGACAAAAAGTAAGTAGGACTTGAGAAGCGTTACACCTCAGGTAGTGAAAGTGAGGGTGACCTAGAAAAAGGAGGTGTAATAACTGCAGTGTCTGGCCCTGTGCTGGGTCCTGCAGGTACCTGGAGATGTGCCAGGTCACCCACAGGAAGAGAAGTCCCCATGCTGTTTGTTTGGGGCTTATGTAATTACTTTTTTCCAAAAAGAAACAAGCAACATACTTTTTTTAGGGCACACAGAAACCTCATTGAAAAGGCAAGCATGTGTTTCCCCAAACAGAATGACTTTGTAGCTCTACCAAGAAGCAATTTTGCTGTTATCTGCTACTACTGGGAACTCTACCACAGCCAGGCCAGTGTTTATTACTGATCTTCCTTCTTTCTCTCTAAAGAGGACCCTTTCCATTGAGTTCACACGGTATTCTGGGAACAGGTTCTGTGATTAAGCAAAGAGACTGCGAGAGAGCTTAGGAAGAAATGAGGGTGGGCTTTGTTTTAATCCTAAATGGTTAAAATAAAAGGATGCACTTTAAGAGAGTAGCCCTCACCGATCTGCTTGAGATCTCAGCTTAGAAGTCACCCCAAAAGAAGCTGCGCTATCCACGAGATCCAAATCACCCCTCCCCACCCTCCTCACCCAGCCACCTGCTTTTACACTGCCCTGATTCTAATTTTTTTCATAGCTTTTAATGCCACCTAAAATTATCTTATTTGGTTGTTTACTAGTTTATTGTCTGTTTTATACACACACACATGGTGTTTCCTAAACTTTCATCCCATTAATGATCATAGTATTATCAGAAAAAGATATCTGGAGCATGCACCTCCATTATCTGTTTGTTTTTATTTACTTAGTCATAGAATATATACCTACTTCGTAACTGTTATATTACATGTATCAGAAAACATATGAAATACAAATCTTACAAGGGTCAGGTATTAAACATGCAAATAGAAGCGTTGATATTTCCCCCCTCCAGCAGCCTGTGCTCTCTCACACCCTACTTTGAAGTTCACAGCACTTGAACATAAGCTGCTGAGAGCGGAGCCTTACTTGACTTGTTTCCTGCTGTGTTCCCAGTGCCTACAACTGTGCGTAGCATGTAGTAGGTGCTCAGTAAATATTTGTTAAGTAAATATTTATTGTTGAGTAGCAAACAAGACTAAGGCACAATTCACTCTTCCAGGCTTCTGACAGCTAAGGCTTTATTACTATGTCTTTGGAGGGCAGAGGGGAAAAAAAAACACCCGGTTTTTAAGGGGTCAGAATGCCTTCCTAATACAATATGTGCTGAATAAGGGATTTACTGTAATGATTCAAATCCTTCACCAAAGAGGTAATTACAACTTCCTTGATAAGAGCAGAGCTCAGACAGAGAGACAGGTGGTTTCTAGTTTCCCTTATAACAGATGGTACAAATGGACCAGCTTATAAGGCTTTTTGAGGAAATTTGCTCATAAACAATCTGAACTATATTTCTTTAAATCTCTTAACATGTGCTTCTTAAATACAGTGAAAAGGCTTCAGAAGGTGGAGAGTAAGAGCACATGTTAGGAATGACGCTGCGAGGGGCGGGCGGCTCCCAGTTTGCCCGAGCAGCAGGTGCAGTGTGTCAGGAGCACAAGAGGGAGGTTCGGTGCCTCCGAGAGGCTGGATCAGATTCTCAAAGTGCTTAAGGAAAAAAAAACTGTCAACCCAAAATTTTATGTTCAGTAAAACTATTCTTCAAAAACCAAAGGTGAAATACATTTCCAGACAATTTTTAGAAGAAAAACATAGGAGAAAAATCTATAGGTTAGGCAAAGATTTCTTAGATATGGCACCAAAAGCACAATCCATAAAAGAAAAAAAATGAATTGGACTTCATCAAAATTAAAGACTTTTGATGCCCTTCAAAAGACATCACTAAGAAAATGAAAACTCAAGCCACAGACCAGGAAAATATATTTGGGAAGATTATCACTGATAAAGAACTTGCATCCAGAATCTACACATGAGTCTTGCTACTCGATCAGAAGATGACAGATATCCACAGAATGGAATGTAATTCAGTAATGAACATGAATTTACTACTTATACCTGCTACGACATAGGCGAACCTCAAAACCATTATACTAGATGGAATAAGCCAGACACAAAAGACCACAAAATATGTGATTCTACTTTTGTGAATGTCCAGAAAAGGCAAATCTCTTAGAGTTCCAGTGCAGGTCGGTGGTTGCCTGTGGCTGCGAACAGGAACAGGGCTTAACTGCGCATGGCAGGAGGGACCTTTCTAGGGTGATGGAAGCATTATAAAATGAATACAGGTGATGGCTGCACAACTCTTTAAAGGTACTAAAAGTTGCACACTGAAAAGTGGGTGAATTTCATGGTATATACATCATACCTCAATAAAGTTGTTTTAAGCTCTCAGGAATACTAAGTATTCTGTAAGTGTTGATAGCTATTATTGTTTTTATTATTCTGTGGGTAATAGAGACAATCTCAAAATTAAGAGGGAAAAACATTAAATGACTATGAACACCTTGTTTGAATGGACAAACACATTTTTTATTAATTTAGTTCTTCAGAGTAGTGAAATAGCTCTGTGGAAATTAATATGTCACACTTTTATAAGAGGAAAACAAAAGGATTGGTAGGCTAAGAACAAAAACTTTCAAAATGTGAGCTTGGTGGCACTGGGATAACTGAAATAGTTTTCAGTGTTGCATGGGTGAATATTTTCTGTATTTTAAAAACTGAGAATTTTTTATTATTTACAATGGGCTAAAGTAAGGGTTTATGTTTTATTAAGGAGATAAAAGAAAGTATTAAGAAAATATGTATTAAAAATACATATTGTACATAGATACGGCATGCATGAAACTTGGCAACACAACCCAGTAGTCAGGAAGAAGAACAATGGCAATGAGTGACTGAGAATGAACACTGAGACACAAAAACTCATCCAAGTACATGTCCAGTGTGCCTGTCTCCCTCCCCACCAGAAACAACATGTCTGGAACTCCCCTTCTGTCACACTGGTCTGGCATAATCATCTTGGGTGACTGTATGTAGAGCTGCCATGACAACAAGTCAGTTATGACATCAGGTAATTCTGATCTAGAAGTGTCTGTCTTTCCTGTCTACCAGCAGTCTTACCCTTTGTTTCAGATAAATCCATATTTATTTTCTTTTAACTAATTACTTTGATCTATGGAGTGCTTTTTTTTTTAAAAAAAAAAAAAATATATATATATAGCCTTTAGATATTGTCAATTCCAAAGAGACTTCTTAAGCATTCCCAGTGTGCAAGAGCTACAAGAGGGGTGAGATAACTACAGTTCAAGCTAGGGTCAAGACCCAAAGAAAAATACAGTCCTTGAGGAGTCAGAGGAGATATATCTAACGCATTGTGGTACCAGAGAAGCCTCAGGAAGGAGGTCGCATTGGAAATGAGGCTTGAATGGTGGACAGGCAGTGGCTGGGGGCAGGGGAGAGACGTCTCAGGTGGGAACCACAGCAGCAGCAGGAGCGTGAAGATGGGGAGGCTGAAAGCATACAGGGCACGAGGACAGCAGTGGGCCTAGGACAGGGGCACTTGCTTGCTGGTTCGTTCGCTTTATGGCTTGTGAGATGAGAATGTTTTTCCATTGTTACCTTTTAAATGCTTATGTATATACCTCCACAATATCCTTAGTTTTTCCCCTTGGCCCCCCAAAAGTGTAAACTATTTACTTTATGTCCTTTTAAGGAAAGGTTTGCTGACCTGAAGAGCCCCCTATTGTGAAAACCTTCAAATGAGGAAACCCAGCTATCTTAAGGAAAAAGTGGAAGTTACAAGCTTACACTTTGGGAAGTCTCGGGGTGGCTCTAGCCTCGAGCACAATTGGACCCAAGAGCCCAAATTATTATTTTCCATGGCTTTTCTTCCTTCTTTTTTTTGCTTTTTAACTTCATTCATAGACAGATGTTTGCCATGTAATATGAAAAAAGATGTCTGGTTGCCCTAAGCCAGTACATTTAGGTGTTGGATCCAGCAGGAAGAGCATTCGTATACAGTCAGTATTCCCCCCTTATCTGCGGTTTTGCTTTCCACAGTTTCAGTTTCCTGCAGTCAAAAGAAGTCCGAAAATATTAAGTAGAAAATTCCAGAAATAGGCAATTCATAAGTTTTAAATTGCACGCTGTTCTGCGTAGCATGATACAATGTTGCACCCCAGGACCTGAATCATCCTTCGTCCAGGGTACCCATGCTGCAGACGCTACCTGCCCGTTAGTCACTTAGTGGCTCCTCTGTTATCAGATTGACTATCATGGTGGGTATTGCAGTTCTTGTTTTCAGGTAACCCTTACTTTACTTAATAATGGCCCCAAAGCACAAGAGTGGTGATGCTGGCAATTCAAATATGCCAAAGAGAAGCCATAAAGTGCTTCCTACAAGTGAAAAGGTGAAAGTTCTCAATAAGGAAAAGAAAACATATTATAATGCTGAGATTGCTAAGATCTGCAGTACCATGAGATATTTTGAGAGAGACCACATTCGCATAACTTATTATAGTGTATTGTTATAATTCTATTTTATTAGTAGTGATTGTTAATCTCTTACTCTGCCTAATTTATAAATTAAATTTTATCATAGTTATAGTTATATATGTATAGGAAAAAAAACCACAGAGTTCAGTACTATCTGTGGTTTCAGGCATCCACTACGTATCTTGAAATGTAGATAAGGGGGGACTACTTTATTAGACCTCATGGATGAACGATGATCAGTTAGTTAAATGTCCATCCTTGAACCATCCACTGTGACCAGGGGCAAGGAGTATTCTGATTGGCCAGCCTGGATCACATGCCTGCCCCTGCAGTGAAATCAGCAGGACACTAGACCCACTTTGAACAGCTGGAGTAGAGAAGAATTTCTCCAAATGAACTAGAGGAAGAGGAGTGCAGAAGCTCTGAAATAAACTGTAACTATGTATTCCAGTCTACCAGGGTAAGGAATTTATTCTACAGTCAGTAGGTAATGGAGAATTTATGAGTAGGAAGATGCTACCAATTCAACAACGTTGAACAAATATTTACTAAGCTATGTGTTTAGGAGGTACATGTACTTACAATGTTCAGTAGGATAGGCTTGAATGGTAAAAGGCAAAGAAGCCAGGCTAGAGATTCTCGTAATAGTCTAGGTGAGAAGACCTTTATCAAATGAATAATGAGGAAGCCCTGAAGTGTTTTAAGCAGAGGAATGATGTAATCAGATTTGCATTTGGAAATGATCGCCAGGAATAGTTCTCTTAAGTTAAGCACGTATGTTGAAACTCTTACTGACACTGTAAATTTCTTAGTAACTCATAGATTATCCAGAGTAAATTTGGATCTACCTTAGATTTGAAAAAAATAACAATCGTAATTGTGTGAGATCAAAATCAGTGGTATTTTGCTGTGTCTGTTTCCATTGCCTTCTCAGTGGATGTTTGATGTTGAAGTACAAGAACTAGAGGAGAATATAAAAATCATTTTCCTTCAGTTTGTTTTTATTCACAGATGTTAAAACTCTTTTTTTCCAGTGGAAAGGGTGACTTAGCTGGAAAATCATTTAAAGTTTTTTCCAGTCGAGTCAGTAAGCTCCTCAGAACCAAATGAACAGGGGTGAAAATCGCCGTGAAGCCTAGTGAGATTGCATTCTTCATGGCAGCCTGAGCCAGCCATTGTCCAGGGAGAATGTGGGCTTTTGTGAATGGTCGCCCTGGAGGAGCAGGGCCAGGCACGGAAGACATAAATGGAATAGAGGAGAAGTTTGAGTAGGTTGAAATCAGATCCGAAACAATTTTCCACATGTTTATACTACTAATTAAGCACCAGAATTAGAGGGAAGTTAGCTATTGACTTGGGGGGAAAGAAAGGGAGTCAGAGACTGTTGGCCTTTTCATCGACGTTAATCTCTCCTTATCTTTCTGCCTCATACGTCTTTCACGGTATCCGGACCAAAGTTTGTACATTTGCGAGAGTTTAGCTTAATTGTCCTGGACACTGTCCTTAGCAGAAGTGCTTCTTCTATTGCTGAAAGTTCTAAACATAGTGAAATATTTTAGGCTCCTTATTCAAGGAACCCCCTCTTCCCGGGGTTACTGTTAAAATGAAGTATCTTGGGCCACTACTGCTAATTTTAGATACTCCTTTGTTTTCAGCAGTGGACATTTGGATTATTATTAAATCTTTTCCCCTGCTCTTCCTCCCCCAGTCCAAACAGGAAATATTTATTCTCTGAAAGTAGACCATATAGAAAAGTACGCCAGATGGCCGTTGTCTCTCAGCCAGTGCTGTTAACATGCTGTCCAGCTTACTGAGCATGCCACATCAGAGATGACCTTGATTTCCCCATGCCCGAGTGAAAGGAAGAGACCATTGATTTACTGTAATAACTTTACCAAAATTAAAAAATTCTCTAGAGCAGTCAACATAATTTCTCAGCGAGGCAGGTAGAGAAACCGTGTAAGTTGGCAGCTGCAACCTAAACCATGGATTGGTGCAAAGAAGACTGAACTATCACTTTGCCTATATTAAACGTCCTTCTAGGGAGTAAAAGTAGAAGTTTGGATGGCTGGGAGATTATTTTTTCTGATGAAATTTATTAATTTTTATTCATAAATATAACATTAATTGCAGAAAATATGGGAAATATTTTTTAAAATCACAAAAACTGTAAGTGTGTGGAGGCAGGGGGTATCTGGGAACACTCTCTGTGCTTTCTGTTCAGTTATGCTGTGAACCTAAAGGTACTCTCAAAAATAAAGTCTATTTATTAATAAAAGTGAAAAAAGCACAAACATAGAGGTTACCTTTAGTTTCATCACTATCACCCAGAGAATGCTGTTAATATGTTGATATGCTTACTATCCACGAGTATGTTTTAAGATAGATTTGAACATATGTCATGTAAAAAAGTGCGTGAAAGATAAATACACAGCTTCACAAATGGCTATTTAGCAGACACCCGTGGAGCCACCACCCAGGTTAGGAAGTGTAACCTTGCCAGCATCCACATCCCTTAATTTCTCTTCCCCACCACAGTCCTCTTCTTCCCAAAAGGGTAACCACTATTCTGATGTTTATGATAACCAATTCCTTATTTTCACTTATATTTTTACCTTGTAAATATAATCAGTTCTTGTTATTTGCAATAGCTATGTTCTATAAAGCCACTGCAAACACTGAGTTAGTGAATACTGAACCATTGTTCCTAGGGGAAATGCAGGATGAGGTTCCTGCAAACCTTTGGTTACAACATTTTCATCCATGGATAGATACATACCCTTGTTTCACATGTATTATATTTCTGTTTAAAGACACCTTATTTAATATGATTATTGATTTATCAACATTGAACTTATGACCAACAACACTATAACTCATGCCTGAAGCTTATCCAAGCACATATTTTCTCTGTAAGTCACATTCTAGCCTTCTTGTGCTTAGGAAGACTCGACAGTGCTTCAGCTGTGCGCTTGGGGGCTATTTTAAATGGCAAAGTCACCATCAAAGAGCACAAAAATGTGGCACTAAATAGACCTCAAACAGACACTTGTTTACAGTATAGGAGCAGAAACAAGAAGGCAGAGCTGTGCCTTGTTTGACCTTAGCTGGGAATGTGCAATTGGGTGACTCAGGTTTTTCATTGCTCTATGTGTTGTCCTCAAGTGACCTCAAAAACATCCCAAGTGTTGATTTTGAGGTTACAGGTAAATTTTAGTGAATAGGCAAATTTGCAAATAAAGAATCTGGAAATGATGAGGATAGGCTGTCTGTATGCCTAAATGCAATATTCTGTTTTTTTGAATCTGGCTTCTCTTGGTTAACAGTTTTTAAGAGTCATTTGTGTCACTGTAGTTCATTTTCATTGTTGTAGAATGTGCCATTGCATATTAACTATTGTATATTAATACTAGAATTATTCATTCTACTTTTGCTGAAAGGTTAGGTTTCCAATTTTTGCTTTTACAAATAATTTGCTCTATACATTCTTTTTCTTGGTTTTTTTTTTTTTTTTTTTTTTTTTTTGAGAAAAGGTCTCACTCTGTTGCCCATGCTAGAGTGCAGTGGCGAAGTCATAGCTCACTGCAACCTCAAAACTGCTGGGCTCAAGCAATTGTCCTATCTCAGCTTCAGCCTCCCTAATAGCTAGGACTACAGGCACATGCCACCATGCCTGGCCAATTTTTTAAAAAACTTTTTGTAGAGACGGAGTCTCACAAGTGCTAGGATTACAGGTATGAGCCACCACGCCCAGCCTGTATACATCCTTGCACATGTCTTCCAGTCAGTGTACACATACCCACGTTTCCCTAGGGTATATGTCTGGGAATGGAACTGATACACCATAGAGAATGACATCTTCACCCTTGCTAGGTGGTGCCAAACTATTTTCCAAAATGGTTATAACAATTTTCACCCTTCCTCCAGCAAAATTTGAGTTGCAGATGTTCCACATCCTCGTAAACACCCAGTATTTTCAGCATTTTGATGCTAGTTATTTAGTCAATCTGGTGGCTGTGAAAATCATCACACTGTGGTTTTAACCTTCATTTCCTGCATAACAGAAGGATCAGGCACCTTTTCTTTTGAATTTTCTCTTTTAACATCCCTATTCAAGTTTTGTGCCCATTTCCCACTTGGTTGTCTTTTTCTCACCGATCAGAAAGAGTTCTTTACACAGTCTAGTCATGAGCCCTTTGTTCATTTGTGTGTTGGAGGCTGACTTTGTATTCTTTTAATGTTTTTTGACAAATAAAAGTTTTAATTTAAATGTAGTCATGTTTATCAGTATTTTCCTTAATGGTTATTTAGCACATTTTATGCCCTGTTGGATAAATTCCAACCCCAACTTCCTGGGGTTATTCTTTTCTGAAATCTTTACTGTTTGCCTTTGACATTTAGATCTATAATGCATCTGGAAGGCATTTGTTACGTATGGTGTGGGTAGGGGGTCAAGTGTCATTTTTTCCATACAGATAACCACTTACTCTACCACAATTTATAGAAGAGCGCTTTCCACTATTCTTAGAAAATAGCATAGGCCCATGATAAATTTCAAAAAGTATAAACAAATATAAAATAAAAGTGAATGTCCAGTCCATGTCTTTGCACCCTGTTTCCCATTCTCCATCCCCTGAGGCAGTTGTAGTTTCTTGCTTGAAGATTTAAGAATCGTGTTTAAGCATCCCTGGGATTATAATGGCTTTTAAGTTACACCTTAGAACAACAAAAGATTGAATGCAGTAGCACTATTGCTTTCCTTTTATTTTTATGTTCTAGTGAGTGAATTTGTTTTTGCAGGTACAATATCTTCATTATGTAGAGAATGATAATTATACTACGTTTTGTGCCTTCTAAGGAGGGATTGGGATTTTTTAGCAACCATTCAAGTATTTGGAAATAGCAAATGGTGTCATGTAGATAGATACTTTATAATGCTCCCAGAATGTTTTAGCATTTTCTTACAAATAACTTTGTAAATTACAAAAATTTTTAGTTGAAAGCGAATACCTACATTTCCTTTCAGGAACTAATTCTGGTGTGCCTGAAATGCGGTATTGAAAAAGATTGAGGAGCTACACTTGGGTCAACAGGAAAGAATACTGAGCTCAATAAGTATTGTGAGCAGTGACACACAATAGAGGCATTTGGCCTAGCTGACCTTTCTGGTCCTTTCCCTTGAGGTTTTTACGGTGCAATACGCAATTGAACTAGGACTATTGTCCAGATGTCTTCATTTCCAATCCAGAGTTTTTCCCTTTACCCCTGTATTATTCTGTGGGAGAGGATTCAAATTATTGACTTGGGGAACTTTAAGGACGATGGGTGCCCTATCCTAAGATTCTGAATTTTATTCAAATCATGGAATTACTTGCTATTCCTACCCATCCCATCTGAGTTCAAAATGGACTTAAAACTTCAGAAATTTTTTTAAAAGCTGGAAAGCAGAGCCACTGCACTGTAGTCAGGCTATTTTTAAAGCAAATTATTAAAAAAAGTATTTTAAAAAGCAATTGCCTATAATCATTAAGACCTTAAGGGGATTTTACCAGTTAGTCTTATTAAAATAGGAAACACAACTGTCATTGAATAAAAATGCATGTTAAATTATATTAGATGAGAGAGAATCTGTAGATACACATGCACACTGGGAATAGAAAAGCGCACAGAACAGTGAAGCTCATGGGCATGTGGATCTTTTTCCCACTTGTAGAGTTATGAAGCACGTACTGAAAGTTCAGGAGGTTGGGACATATATAGGATTTCTGTGTTGTAAAAGCTTGAGTGGACACACATAAGGAATCTATGTCTTCAGATTTTCAACAGATGAAAATTGGTTTTTGTGTCATTTGGAGAGATGCACTACTAGCCAGTTTACCAGTGTTCCTTTTTGGCCCTATTTTCTTGACTAAAGTCTGATCCCCTCAGCCTTGACTTCCCTTAAGACATAAAGGGATGTTTTCCAAGGAAGAAGAATTCACTGATACTGTATTAGATTAGCTAGGATTTTACAGATTTTCATGGAATTTTCTTTTCTTCCTCATTATAGGAGGAAAATAAAATAAAAGCAACTCCCCCCTCCCTTGATTGACTAGCACCATCCCCAGCTCCAAGTCTAATCTGGAAGGGGACTGACAGTGCACTGGGCCAGTGACCCAAGGCCCAGCCCAGGCCTGACTCTACGACTGGGAACATGGGCTAAGATCACAGGCCCCTGCATGGCAAATGCCAGCTTTGTGACTTCTCTGCAGTATGATGCTGATGCATGACTCTTTGGCCCCTCCTTGCATGCCTCCTCCCCGCTACTTAGTCCTGTTTTTGAGATCCTAGCCTGAGCTAAAAGGCCACTACTCCCTGTTTCTCTGGGAGCAGCTATGCCGTTTGACTAGGGTCTAACGTCTCCAGGTTGTAGATGTCTGACTCTTCTGTCCTCCTGCCTGTCTCCTTCCCCACACGACCTTCTTGTCAGAATGCCCTTCGGAGAGTTAAACATCGCTTCCGCGTGGAAACAGAACACAGGGAGGGGATTCGTATACATTTTTACATCACTGGCAATGCTGGGAAAGGCAAGAGTCCAAGGTAACCTTTGTAAACTGAAACAATGCCCATGCCCATCAGATTTTTTTTTTAAATGATAATACTCAATGCTGATGGTGTCGTAGTGAGAAGGAATTCCCAGTGTTGGTGAGAATGCAATTTGGTGAGAACCTTTCTAAAAAGCTATTTGGCAGATATATCAAGACCCTTAAAAGAAGCTCCTAGCCTTTGACCCACTAATTTTACTTCCAGGAATTTATGCCAAGGAAACAATTGAGACACAGGCAGTGATCCTCTGTGAGGATGTGAGTTGCAGCACTATTTATAAATAGCTAAAAGGGGATAGTGATCTGAATGTACACAATAGGAGAATGGCTACATAAATCATGGTGTCCCATACAATAGAATACCCTGTGGCAATATTTAAAATATATCAAAGGCTATTTAATGACATCATAAAATGCCTTACTATATTAAATGAACGAAACAGGCTATTAACTGTGTATGTAGTATTATCCCTCAAGAAAGTGAGGAGGAATATGCCAAGATGTTAACGGTAATTATCAATGGTATAAATTATGTGTGATTTTATTGCTTTTCTTCTTGCTTTTTGGTATTTTCCAATTTTTTACAAAGGCATTTGTAATTTTGATGATCAGAATTTAAAAAGATTAGCTTTCTTTTAATGGGTCCCTTACGCCTCTGGTAAGGGACCCTGTCATCTTGCAGCAGCTCCACCACTGTGGCGCGGAGACCAGAGAGGGTCCGCCACGTCCGTCGTCAGCCTGGGAACCTGCCTGGGCAGCCCTGCCCGGCACAGCAGGCATGCCCTGGCGGGTGCACCAGACGTTCCATCATTCAAATGAGTCACCGCAGAAGGGTGTCAAGCTGATGATATTGCTACACACTGTACTTGAACTATCAGCCACAACCCAGCCTGCTGCCAAGCCTTTTAGCCTTATCTTCCTAAACCGTTATTCTTTCACTGTCCAGTGAATGTCAGAGGGACTGACTGGGACTGTCTGACTCCTTTTGAGGACACCGTGGGCCAGCAAACTAAAGCGGAGGCAAGCCTTCCAGTTGAATTTAAACCAGACTAGCAAATTGTCCCTCCATGCGAACAATGAAGCCGTGTTGTTGGTGTAGTTGAGCCTTGATATGGGGGCCTGGCAGGACCCCAGGAATATTTTTGGGTGCTGGAGCATTCAGTTTCGATACTTCTAGCTGGAGTCGGGATTATAGAGAGGATGTAAGGGGTCATCTGCTAAAACTGTAGTTATAAAATTATTTTCTCCTATTTTAATCTCAATCATTTGTTGTCCTTGGCCTCATTAGTGGGAAAAGGGTTTGAGAAGTCGATATTGGCGGTTTCAGAGCCAAGAATGAAATTGATGGGTTTTTTTTTTTTTGTCTGTTTTGTTTTGTTTTGTTTGGGGGGGGAAGAATTTTTTGTCTCCTGCTGTCATTTTTGGGTAACTACAGCCAGACACTTCTGTAGTGAAAGGAGAATTTAAGAATATGCAGAGTCTTGGGCCATGATCCTCATCATCCCTGTGCAGCTACGTCCCACGCACGTGTTCTCTGAGTATGAGAACGCACGCTCATGCTCATGTAGTTTTGCATCAGAACTAAAATACATGCTCCCTATTTGTTGGAGGAGCATTTGTATGTTTATAGTCCTTCTGTTGCTTCAGGCATCATTGTACTATATAAAAATGTGCAGTAGTATAACAATACTACAATAGTGAGGTTTTATTGGCATGCCTCTAAAGTACAAATAAACAAAAGGCATAATTCCTTGAGTAGTTTAAAAAAACATGGAAGAATGATGAAGTATGCATTTTATTATTACACTAACTCAGACACAGTGGTCATGAATTTTAAATTGTGGTCATTTTATAACAAATCAGTGTTATTGCCATGACTAAAATATAAACAAACAAATGAAAAATTGTTAAAAATTGCAGTTGATGCTATGGCAATTGACATGGGGATTGAAGAGTAAGTTCTTATAACAGTTACGAATACCCTGCATTCCAGCCGCACCCCCAGATCATTGTAGCCATGTACTCCTGGCCAAGAACCACTTAGATATGAGAGGATGTGAAAAATAGTCAGAACCCATGTTGTATTCATGGAATATGTTCCTAACTATGCCTTTAGCCAAAGGCATAATTCTTGGTACAGATGGAGTAGGAAGCTGGAGGTGTTTCCTACTTATACAAGTCATTTAAAAAAAGAAAAAAGGTGTAAGGACTTTTTTTTTTTAATTGTTCCATGGTAACCATCGGCCAAAGGAACAGATGAGTCCTGGTTTCTGGGCCTGGGCAGTTCTCTTGAACCTCCAAATGATCCCTGGTCCTGCTTGGGTTCCTGGGCTTGGCCACAGCTCTGAAACGGTTGCCCCGCCTTGCCTAGTAGGTGGTTATGTAGCGAGACAGGGTTGTGGTGAGAGGACTGAGAAAGCAAGGCTTGTCTTGCCCGCAGCGAGCCAGGGAAGGAGCCAGGCAGTAGAAAGGGGCTAACACTTCTCCAGGACTAGAGACAGAGTCAAGGGAAAGCAGGTATTAAACTAATAATAGAGTAGCGTGTCCCTCGGCTGATGGATCTTGCTCTCTTCTATTACAGTTGTTTTTTCATCTGTCACATCTTGTCAAATACATTTTAAGCTCTTAGAAATCAAGGATTTTGGCAAATTCCACTTACTGTCTTGATCATACTAGGTGCTCTTTGATTAGTCTTTGCTGGATTAAGAAAATTTTTTTAAAAAAGAGTTATAGTCTTTGAATGTGAATCCCATCTGCTGTATATGAATCTACCAGGCAGAACACTGGAGTGGGGAGGGGGGATTTTGTTGGAATTTTTATGTTGAGTCTTACTGAGTCTGTTGGTTGCTGTATTCCCATTTTCCCTTGCAAATACGGTAGGCATCTAAGGGAAACTCATAAGTCAGTGGTTAAGAAGATTTGGGATGCTATGGTGGGGTCTGTGAAGAAGCTTGGTGTAGCCTGGAGGAACGGAGCAAGTCCTGCGACCCCAGAGGCAGGGTACTGGCAGCAGGAGCCCTGGGCTTGGAGTCAGGGGGTGGGGTTTGAACCTCAGCCCTGTGACTTACAGGCTGGGTATCCTCATGCAAGCTGCAGCTTAGCCCAAATTTCCACATCTGTGAAATGGAAATTATAATAGTGCCTGTTTGTGGGCTTATTGGGTAGGTTAAATGAAATTCATTAACTTAATAATTTATAGACTACCTATAGGCATTGTTTTAGACATTGGAGATATAGCAGTAAACAGAACAGACAAAAATCTCTGCTCTCATAGAATTTATATTCTAGAATATAATACACATAATGGCATTTAATAAATGTTTAATCACATTTGTCTGAAGCCCTTTGATGAACTCACACAGTGGGTTTTTATTATGTATTTCCATAGGTGTTTATGTCACAACAGTAGATAATCAGGGCCATCATTAGGTCTCAGGGCTGAACTGGCATAACCCTGGGGAAGCCCCATTAAGTAGGACCTTTATGTGCTCTCGCTAAATCCCACTATGCTTAGAAAGTCCATTCCCCTTGAATTGAGCTGTCGTTTTCACCTCTGTAAAGAGCTTAGTGAAACAGTCCAGCCTTCGGCTGGGGTTCAGGGGCTGCAGGTGGTGGTGTGGCTAGATGCTTTCCACATTCAGTCATCGTGTTTGCACTGTCTGTGACTTAGTGTGATTTCACAGAGTTGCCAAGGTGTTTGTGTAATTGGTAGAAATAAGTCAAAGGGCTAACATGACCAATTATTATAAAATCCACAAACCATATTTTAGTGAGTAATTTCTACTTTTTCCTCTCTAAACCTTTGATTAGCCACCCATCAAAGAACAAAATGGACAAATTGAAGGTTCCAGTTTATCTCTTTTTTCATTGCCTTCCCTCTGGGGCTATTTCTTTGAGCATCAAAATGCCCAAAATCCAGGAAAGGAGAAAGTGCAGGCCTAGACAGCAAACCTCAGGGGAAGCGCGCACTGCACCGCACGCTGCACGCCGTCTCCTGAGACGTGTGTCCATGCTCACCTTCATCTGCTATCATTTTCCTAACGCAGTATTTCAGATCTCCACTGGCATGCCTCCCATTTAGTTAAAAATGCAAACAGGAAATTGTTTGCTGGCTGAATGACCTTTGTGGCCCAGAAAAAAAAAATGTCATTTTTGCTGACACAACTTTAAAACACTCCCACACTCCCACAACAGTGGAAGCCGCAGGCTCGTTGTAAGCTTATCTCTGCCTCAGAACAAGGCTGGTGATAGGAAATGGGTGCAGGAACTCGTGCACATGGGTTCTGGCATCTGTCACCAACGGCCAGAGGTGCAGTGGGCGTGACTGAAGCATCTCCTATCACCTGGAAAGCCGTTGTTCTGCAGGGCATGGCCTGTGTGTGCTCCAAGGAGTTACAGGACGGGCATCACTTGGACAAGAGGTTTGGTCTGGAGGAACGAGATGTGGCACTGACGACACGTTGCCGGGTTTCGGTGCCACCCTGCTCTGCTCCAGTTCCCCGTCATCTGGCCTCCCCTGACCTCCCGTGCTCCCAGTGTGGTTTCCCTGTGTGCTGACGAGTTTTCTGGTTGTTATGTCTTGCAGCCCCCCGAATCCAAGCCCAACTTCACCCCTCTCGCCATCTTGGCCCATGTTCTCGGCGCCATCCAGCCCTATGCCCACCTCATCCACGTCCAGCGACTCATCCCCCGCCAGGTCTGTTGCAGGGTTTGTTTGGTTTTCTGTTGCTGCTGTTGTTCTCTCATTGGCTTGGTCCTCTCTTCATGCAGTGTTCAGCCTCCTCGTCAACTTTGTTCCCTGCCATCCAAACCTGCACTTGCTTTTTGACAGGCCAGAAGCAGCGGTTCATGAAGACTCCAGGTAAAATCTCGGATGATGACCAATCTGTTCCCGTTTATCCAAAGCTGGTCAGGGCCAGCGGGGGGCTGCCTCTGCTCTCCTGCGGTTCCATCCTAAGCGATCAAAGCCCCGAAGGGACCATTTGCATGAACCAGCATGGCATTTTCCACAACCTTTTTAACCCTAACTCTGGTTTCTGAATTAATCTCTGGTGCCTGGCGTCTGGAGAAAGAGCACCTCCTGAATACGATGCTTGTTCAATGGCTCTCCGAATTCCGTGGGCTCCCTGTGCTTTGGTATGAGACAATATAAGCGGGAAGAGTGTTGAGACGTGTGCTGGCCTTTTCTTCTCTCATTTTTATCAGGTAGCATCAGGCAACACTTATTTGTGGGGTTGGGCCACTGGCCATGAGCAGTGACACCTAGTCTCTGAGACCAGATCCACTGGGTGAGAGACGAATCTAACAAAGAACAAAAGCTCAAGATATGAAGCGATTTCTCTTAAATTGCTCATGGCTTGTGCCTCCTTGTCCTCCACATACTCCAGGAATCATCCGTGCTCCCAGCCTGCTTCTGTCTCTGTGTCCTGAACCCTGAGCTCTCATGGGAACGGGCACCACCTCTTTCTGAGGGTGAGCAGCTTGACCTAGTTCCTCTCCCCAAGAGCCACGCTGTAGTTGTCCCTGCTTCCGTGACGTCCAGACTTAAGTGCCACAGTTCTTAGCCCTCGCGCCCTTTGAAGAAAAGAAGCTCTTTAAATCCAGGAAAAGAATCCAGGGAAGCTCCTGCAGGATGCCCCTGCTGTGAGGTTCTGAGCATGGGTCTCTGGAGCTTAGTCTCTGCTGTCAGACAGCTGAGACGTGGAGCCCGGTTATAAGCATCATAAGCATTTTGGGCTTTGGCAGTATTTTCTCGTCCATCTTTTTCTCCTGAGGGGTGGATCCAGCAGAGAGGCTTAAATAATTTATAAAGCTGAGTCTCACTTTTAAAAAAAGAAAACCCCATGCTATTTATACATACAGATACATATATTACTTTATCCCCACCAGACACTGCCACATCCATCATTTCATTCTCCCCCCATGTGAGAATGAGAAGAGAAATGGCCTGAACCCTATTATAGAAAAGGAAAACTAAGGCACAGCGAGGTGACTTGGACACAGTCACATGATTAAACAAGAGCCAATCCAGGATTTGGGACTTCTCCCCTCAGCCCAGCACTCCTTCCTCCAAACGTGGGTAACCCCAACTTTAAGTTTCTCTGTAGCTCCCAGCCCCAGAGCCTGGCCTGCTCCTTTAGGTTTGATACAGTTTTCTGCCTAGCTTTATCCTGGATGGTAGGAAAGATAGCCTTTCAGTATTTTTTTTTCTTACTCTATGAGTAAGGTGAAAAAAAAAACCAACATATTTTCCTGACATAACATCCAAGTTATTTCCTAATTATTTCTTAGGCATCTTATAGGCACTTTGAGAGACATTCATTTTATAGGATACCAGAGATGGTATGGATTATTCTGGTTAGATCCCTGACTGCCCCCTGAGGACCTGAACCAGAGCAAACTACAGTAACCAGAGACAGTCACCTTCCAAAATGCCTCACTTGTTAGAGAGCCTTGGGCATTAGGAGAATGTGCCTCCTTCATTTTAATTGAAAGGGAGTAAATTCTTCAAAACATTGGCCCCCTTGGACACAATGGGTTAGAGGACTCAGGGCAGTGGAATCATTCAGCTAAAAAATTGACATGGACTCTCTGCTGTGAGAGTTTTAAATTTTTTGTGTCTCTGAGCTGTGGGACCGTGTTGCTTGTCCAAGTATCTCTTCATCTCCCAAAATATGCCCAGCTTATTTTTTCTTCAGCTACTCCTTTCCACCTCCCAAATTATTTTCAGATTGGCAGAGGACAGTCCTTGGCAATAGAATCTGCTCACCTGGTGTCTTTGGGGTCATGGTTACTCATTACTGCCCTCTCTGGCCATTGTTAGGATAGCGCCATTTGGACATCCTCTAGGAAGCTGCCATTTTGAAATAGGCAAGGCAATGTAGGGCTTGGAATTGGCTGTCACTGAGCTAAGTGTGTGCCAAGGTGAGCACAGGTAGGGACACTGCAGGGAACTATCCCGTCACAGGAACAGAGAGGGCCAGAATCCCCTAACTGCTATTGCAGTGTACAGCCAAGAGGTGGGGGCAGACACCCATTATTCAGGTTCGGTGGGGCCTTCCCCCAAATCCACTGTTAGAACATGAAGCTTCAGATTTCCTCCCCTGGGCAAAGCTTTTAAAAATAAATACTGAATTAGACCTAATTAATGATCCCATGAACTTCTGCATGATGTCTCCTCTAGAAATGGCTTCCTGTCCTCTCTTCAAACCATTTTTTAGAGCCTGTTTGTTCAGACTCAGGAATGAAGATGCCTTTTGTAGCCCGGCAGAGAAAGGGCACTGGAGGAACATTTGCTTCACATTGCCCTTTCCTTTCTCTTGCCCACCCCCGTCCCCGAGAAGAGCCCTTAGCCCCAAACCCATAATTTGCATTTGCACAGGTGCTACTGGAAATTGTGCCTAAATGATCAAGCCATTGCCACCTGCCAGTCTAGCTGGCCCCACCTCCCTGTCATGGTGCCACACACTGGAGAGTGGGCTGTCATTTTGCAAAGCTTGCAAGGGCATTTGAGGGAAGCAATCCGGAGTGCTTTGCAGGCCTAGTGCCATGCTCAGAGGCGAAAATTGAAAGTGAACTAGCACAAGGATCCACACGCGTTCGTGCCCTTAAAGAGCCCAGCTGAGGTCCGAAGGGCGCTGTGACAGGCTGGCTGTGTCCAGCGTTGAGACTCACAGCAGGGAAAAGGGAGCTAAAGAACCAAAGGTGCTTGGTGGGGAGTTTTAATTTTTTTAATCAAAGCCAAAGCCTACAAACCCAACCTCTCTGCCAGCAGGATCTGTTTGGGTAGGAACCCTACCTAAACCAAACGGAGTTGTGGGACCCTGGACTTTTGTTGGGCTGGCAGACTTTTTAAAAGATAAGACTCTCCCCTGGGTAGGGTTGCCGGATTTAGCAAATGAAATAAAAATACAGCATACCCAGTGAAATTTGAATTGTAGATAAACAAGAAATAATTTTTCAGTATATATATATATATATATATATATGTGTGTGTGTGTCCCAAATATTGGCTGGGACTTATACATATATATACACACACTAAAACATTATTTGTTGTTTATCTGAAATCAAACTGTAACTAGGTGTCCTATATTTTATCTGGCAACCCTACTCCTGGGGAACAGGTGTGGCCCCTTTTAAAAGCACCTCTTCTGCCCTCCGTCCCAATCTGTGCCCAGCCTGAGGCAGAGGGGGGTGTTTCAGGGGAAAAGAGCCTCCCATAGACTCAGTCACCTCCTAAGCTGAGAGAAAAACAAGACCCTTTCCTGACCTTTTTTTTTTTTTATGTACTATTTTATTGTCACTTTATTATTCAATTTCAAAACCCTAATATTAGTGGAAAGTTGCTCCTTTTGAATGAGAATCGTGGGCACCTGAGACCATTCCCTTTGCTTTCTGCCTGCCAAATCCCCCGGCCGGTTTCCCTGACTTATCCCTGTTTTGCCCCATTACCTTTATTTAATGAGGTTAATAAGTAACCTCTACGAAAATCCAGCCAGAGAAAGCGTGCCTCGGATGTTTCCCTGGCCTTCGATTCCCCCTTCCCTGGTCTCTGCACTGCACCCAGTAACGCTGCCTCGAAACCTGGTCTCTAGGACCCTGGCCAACGGGGACCGGATTCCCCTTCCGTCCTCAGTGTTGTGGCCAGTTCCACGTGCCTGTCACTATAGCTTTTCTGGCTGCTTTCACACTTTTCACAGCCAGGTCACTCCTCTCTGCTCCCCACCTCCTCAAAATAAATAAATAAGTAAAGACTTTTATGTCCCTCCCGGGAGAAGGGCACATTGGCTGTGTGGCCCCTGCGAGGCAGCACACAGACCTGGTTGAGTTAGATCACAGAATGTGCCCCTTGTCCTGCACTTTACTCTTTCATCGTGATTAGACAGGAAGAGCTGTCTTCCAGTTGGAGCGCACGAATGCTGAAGGCTCGTCTTTCCTTCCTTCCCAGTGGTCCCACTGTCCCAATTTTCTCCCACCTGGCCGTCGTCTCTTGGCTACTAGGAAACTAGAGAGAGTGACAGTAAACTGTGGCCCAGCAACAAATTCTGGAAAATCATTTCCTCTGATCACTCTGCATAACAGAGACCACATGGCCCGCAAAGCCCAAAATATTTACTGTCTGGCGCTTTACAGAAAACAGTTTGCCAGCCTCTGCTCTGGAACAATGGCTCTCAAGCCGGCTCACACACAGGAATCCCTCGGAGAGCTTCTTTAAAAATACCGACGCCTACGTTTGTATCTGCACACCTGGGTCGAACCCAGACATCTGCGTTTTTTAAATGCCCCCCAGGTGATCCTGATGCGCAGTGAGAGTGGTTGTCAACACTCTCTGGACATGAGAAGGGGAAATTAAAATGCTCTGTGTCCTCTCCCCCTTCTTCCTCCTCCCCACACTCCGCATACAGGTGCATGTGTGTGCTCGTGCACACACGTGTAACTGCTCACACACACAACTTCCCTACTCCCTGCCCTTCCCTGGGGGTCGGGGAGTTCCGGCTCTGGGATCCTGCCCCCCCAGCGAGACCCGGCCTACTGAAAAATAAGCAGCATCTGGGAGAGCTAATGTCAGCCCGTGGCCCGGAGCCGAAACTTGGCTCCGCTAGAATTTCTCCTTTTTGACTCCCTGAACATTGCCAGCTTTCAACTGGGTCCGTCGGGAGTGTTTTCCAGAGCAGCTTGGAAGTTCTTTCCTGCCTCTGCTTCCCGCCCTTCCCCCAAGGTTACCCTGCTCCCAAAGTGGGGCCCAGCCGGGCCCCCCACTGCTCGGCCGCTGTACCTCCCAGGTAAAGTTTTAACATGGCACCATGTGACCCAGGAGAAGTGGGGTTTCTGGGCGCTTACGGCTTCTCTCTGAATACTTCTCCTGTGACCTTTACAACTTTTCCACCTCGTGTTTTGCCATCTGGCTGCCTTGTCAGGCTCTTCCCACGAGAGAGGACTAGGTGGCTTGTAGCGAAGGGGAAGGAGAGAGATGGACTATCGGGGGCTTTCTACGGGTTTTCCAAAAATGTTAAATAAACTCCTGTTCTCACACAGCACGCCATTCCGGAAGGCAAAAGCCCTGTACGCCTGCAAAGCGGAACATGACTCAGAGCTGTCCTTCACGGCAGGCACGGTCTTCGACAACGGTGAGTTTCCCCTCCCCTCGCAGACAAATACATAACTGGGTTTCCAGAGTTCCTACCGAAGAAAAATCTCCATAGAATGGGTAAGACCAAAACAGAGTGTGGATGTGTGTGTTTCTGTGTCTTTTCCCAAAATAAGACAGCGGCCGCAGGGCTCCGGGAGGCTCTACGCAGAGTAGACAAGTATAATCAGCTCCTCGTGGAGTTGTTACGAACATTAAATGAGATTGTGCCCGCGAGGGACTCAGCCCAGTACCTGGCAGTGGCTTTGGGAGGTAATGCACATCACGTGTTGAAAATGGTGCGCAACACGTATTAAGCATCAATATGTTGTTACTGTTATGACTGTTAGTGTCGTCATCGTCGTCGTCATCGTCATTACATCTATCTTAGAAAAAAACCCTGACATTGCCCTAGTTCACGATGGCAGTTTTTCCTTGTTGGCTCACATGGCCCAGGCCTGGCTCTGGCTGGGCGGCCGGTGCAGCCGACCTGGACCCTGGCTGTAGCTGTAAGGCCTCCCATTCGAGCCAGAGCAGAAGCAGGCTCGGGGGCACCAGCCCTTGACCGCGCCCTGGTCCAAAGGGGCTGCCGCTCTGTGTGCCCAGCCCTGCGTCCGGCATCGCAGAGGTGTCCACAGGTCGACAGGATGGGAAATGGGGCACAGAGTACTAGGGAGGGCCCTGGGTCACACTCAAGCCTTGGCCTTCTGGGCCAGCAGGAGGGAGGGTGAGCCCAGAACTGCAGGTGGCCCTGCTGAGTCTGCAGCCCCTTTTATGGTTCTCAAAGCCAAAAGCGTTGTCCTTAAACCTTTGCTCCATTAACCTTGATTTGGGCCCTTTGCAAATCAAAGTGCACAAACAGCCAGCCCAGCCACCTCTGCTGTCGGCAGCTGGTGTTTTCGGGCCCTGGGAGACGCAGGTGCAGGGTTCTGCTGGAGGCCGTCCAGAGCCACGTCACTGGGGAGTGTCTCCTGCACGGGCCCAGGTGGGGGAGTCCCAGCCCTGCCATAACGTGACACAGCTTTCAGGGCAGACAAACCAGAATGGGCTGCGTTGCTCAGGCATCTGTGCCCTGCGCTGTCAGCAGGTGAGCAGGCTTCAAGAGAGCCCTTCATTTACAGGTGAATCAGGGGCTTAAAGGTCTGTCCTCTGAGTCCAATTCCCTGTTCACATGGGCCAGGGAACACCATGTTCCCATCAGCTATTCACCCTGGCAGCACAAAGGACCCCTGATCCCAGGGACAGAACTGGTTTAAACTATCAAACGGCACATGTGTGCTTGCGTGTCTTATTTGTGGCTCCTTTTGGTGAGTGCAGTCTTCTTTCTTTTTTTATTAATAAAAGTTTCATTGAGATATCCACACAACGTACAATTTACCCATGTAAAATGTACAATTCAGTGGTTTGTAGTATAGAATTGTGTAACCGTCACCACCATCTAATTCTAGAATATTTTCATCACTCCCAAAAGAAACCCTATGCCTTTAGCAAGTCGCGCCCCATTTATCCCTAAGCCTCCTCCATCTAGCCCAAGGCAACCACTGATCTACTTTGTTTCTATACTGGCTCTGGACATTTCGTATAAATGAAATTATACGAAATGTGATCTTTGTGACTGGCTTCTTTCACTTTGCATGATGTTTTCAAGGTTCATCCATGATTTAGCATGTAGCAGAACTTCATTCCTTTGTATGCTGTAACCATATTTTATTTAAACTCACTCATCAGTTGATGGACATTTGGATTGTTTCCACTTTGTGGCTGTTTGAATAATGCTACTATGAACATTTGTGTATAAGTTTTTGTGAAGATAAATGATTTCAGTTCTCTTGGGATAGACCTAGGAGGGGGATTACTGGGTTGGGTCATGTGGTAACTCTGTGCTTAACTGTTTGAGGTTAAGTGTCAAGCTGTTTTACAAAGTGGTTGCACCATTTTACAGTCGTGCCTTCTCTCAGTGTTAAGTCTCCTTTTTGAAATAGTTTAGATAGTTAGCCAAAAGAGAGAAAAAAGACAAGAGGAGAAAAGATACCTGGTGATTTTTAACTGCCGAGTCCTCTCCTTCGCAGGAGGGAGCCCTGCCTGGCAGGTTCTGTCACCACTGTCCTCCAGCTGGGCAATCATCACAAAGCCTGGACGGGGAGATACTTGAAAGCAGGAGTCAGAGTCCTCAGCCAAACCTTCCCAGGGTCTCTGCTGGGCGTCATGGCAGGATTCACTGGCACCGGTTTGTTTTTAACCAGCAATGCCAGTGACCTTTCAAATTCCCTGAAGAGCAAAAGGCCAAATTAAACTTGAAAGAAAACACCTCCCAGTGTTTACTGGGCCGCAGCCGAAGATGGATCTGACCAAATGTTAATCCACTGTCTAGATTGGTTGGGCTGATAATATTTGATGAGGTCCTATTTCTAGAGGAAAAGGCTTACACATACCCTATGGCTCACCCCTGTTCGCCTCTATAGGAGAAATCAGGCAATTCAGGAGAAAAAGCTATCGCCATGTTAGGTAGGGGATCTTTCTCCTTGGTCTGTCTCTTGTTAGTTTGATGCTGGAGATACTAGGTAAGGGCTATTTCACTTGGACGCTCTGTAGCTGTCAGATTAACTAATCAGAAGAAAGTGGACACGTGTGTGTGTGTATGTGTGTGTGTGTGCACGCACGCTTTTTTCTTCAGGATTAAGAAGAATGAATAAGGAGGAGGAAGAGGGAGGAGCACACGGAGGGGAAAGTCTGCTGTTTCGTAATGATTAATCTCTAAGCCTTCGGATTCCAGGGGCCGGCGCTGAGCCTCTGGAGTGGCTGCCTGTCGGTCAGCTCATGGACTTTGCGCAGTGGGGAGTGGATGTGCAATACTTGGAAACAACTCCAGCGTCGGCCCTTGCCAATCTACTAGGAAACTGTCCACTTCGCCAAGAGCACCTCAAACAGTAACTGGAAAGAGAGATAACTCGTGTTCTCAGGAACATTAGTCATCTGGAAGCAACATGATTAGTGCTACCTGGAAAATTCACGTGGCAGTCACTAAAATTGGGTTCTGGGGATACTTTGATCAAGATCTGAGAGGAGCCGGATCCACTGATTCCCGTGGTACACGATGCAGCGCCAGTGCCAGGCAGGGCTGTCCCCAGTGTTCTTTGCTGATAGAGAACATCTTCTCCAGGAAGCCCCCCGAGCTGCCCAGGAAATGGGGTTACAGGAGAGCTCCTCAGGGGGCGTCCGTCCGCCGCCCCAGCCATCTCCACTGCAACACTCAAGCCCAGGCCAGCTCCACCTCTCACCTGGGCACCTCTGCCAGCCGCCTAACCGGTCTTGTCGCTTCCACTCTTGCCCCCATAACCCATTCTTGACATAGCAGCAAGAGGGATCTTTGAAAAATGGAAATCATATCATGGTATTCCCCTGCTTAAAGTCCTTCAGTGGCCCCCTGTTGCTCTGAGTGCTACTAACGGCCCTGCATGGCCCAGCTACAGCCCTCTGACCTCCTGTCACCCCCACATCACACACTGCAGCCACACAGGCCTTTATGTTCTCAAGTAGGGTCAGCAAACTATGACCTGCCGGTCCAATCCAGCCCGCCACCTGTTTTTGTAAATAAAGCTTTCCTGGAACACGGTCACCCGTGCCTTTTTGTCCGCATGTTATCTATGGCACTGCAGTGGCAGAGTTGAGTTGAGGGACACATTGATTACCAGGCCCTTTAAGAAACACTTGCAGAGCGCAGTTCTAAAATCACACCAAGCTTTTCCCAGTCTTAGGGCCTTTGATTTGCATTTCCCCCTCACTGCCAGGCTGGCTCCTTTGGAGACTTTAGGTTTTAGCTTCTTGAGCTCCTTCCCGCCCGCCCACATCCCTGTCCCAGTCTGTCCTTCTCCTCTATCACGACCTAAAATTACAAACTTGTTTACTGATAGATTGTCCCTCCCCGAGAGCAGAGTCTCATCCGCTTGTTCTGTGCTACGTGCAAGGACCTAGCACAGTGTCTGGGCCATGGTGGGTGCCCAGTAAGCATTTGTGAAACGAACGAAAGCATTTCAACTGCACGAGGGTCTGTTCCTCTTCCCGTGAGGGCCTCTTGGGGCAGTCAGCCATTAGAGATCCTAGCCACACACTTGCTCCTTGTCCACAGTGAACGAAGGAGGGGAGAGGGCAGGAGGTGCATGCATGGAGGATGCGGGGTGTATGGGGACATAGCTGAGAGAAAGTGGTTGGCAGGAAGCACCCCCCTGTCAGCAGCAGCTTATATTTATGATATGCCCGCCGGGCTGGAGAGCCACCCAGGCAGCCTGTGCAACACCTTTTGTGTTGATCCAGCACGTCGGACACTGGGGCAGTTCAGCCCAGCCAGCCCTCACTGAGCATCTTCCACGTTCAGAGCACTGGACCCAGCAGCACCAGTAGTGGCTGAGCTACAGACTCTGGGGTCAGATGTCCTGGGCTCCGATTCACCTCCGTCATCTACCAGCTGTGTGATTTGGGGCAAGATGCTTAACCTCTCTGAGCCTGAGTTTTTCATCAGTAAAATGGAGAATCAATTCCATAGTCATTCTGAAGATGAAAGGCAGAAATGCAGGTGGAACACTTACTAGCAAAAGGTCTGCACTTAGCATGTGCTCAGCACATGTATTATTCCTGTCCTGCAGGATCACATGCTGGCTGAACAGAGGCATGATACAGCAGAAAGGCCTTGGTCTCTGGAGTCACACACACTGGGTCCAGATTCTGGTTCTACCATTATGACCATGCATAAATTAATTCACCTGCCTGAGCCTCAGTTTTCTCATCTGTAAAATAGGGATAATGATAGTATAAGCTGGGCTCATGAGGGTCAAATGAATCACTCTATCTGAAACTCTGAGCACGTGACAGCTCCGTAGCATTTTTTTAAGTGTTAGCTCACATCATAATTCCCAAGGCAGAAGGGAGTTACTGAATGTTGTCTAGCCAGGGAGTGCTATAATACAAACCAAAATGTACTGAAAAACTAGGTAGAGAAGCGCAGCTTAGCAGAAGTGAGCAGCATGTTGATAGGAGGGAGTCTAGAGGAGGGAGCAGGTAGAAGGGATTCCTTGATAATATTTGGGAAGGAGTTGGGGCTTCACTCAAGCCCAAGCCTTAAAGTGTGAGGACAGGACACAAGGCAACAGCTGGAAGGAGAGCTCGGGTGCTGCCTCCCTCCTGCCAGTTGATGGGAACTGCATTTGAATTCTTCTTACCACCTTTGCTGCAGAGGCATTTGGGCCCAGAAAAGTCAGAGCTCCGAACTTCCTGTGAACTAGTTAAAAATACAGGGTCCTGGGCCCCACTCCCAGAGGTTGTGCTTTAATTGGTTTGCCATGGGACCCAGGAATCTGCAGTTTTAATACAGCGTCCAGGTGATACTGGTGCCCGTGGCCTGGGACTGTGCTTTAATGAACCCTGACTTGAAGACTCCGGGGAGTCAGCAGTCAGACCCAAGGCTGCCTTGTTCCCCTGCTGTCCCCTGTGACATTCCTCTCAGCCTCCAGGTTCGGAGGGCCTCCCTTGTCCCCTTGTATTCTCCCCTTAGTCTGCAAATTGCATTTCTAATGTTACCACCGCAGAAACTGCTGTTTGAACAGCTGACCGGGAAGGGAGGAATGTCTGAAGGAGACGGACGGTCCGATAGAGTCACGACTCAGTCAGGGGCTTTGCTGTCAAGCGGAAAAGGTCTTTTTTTGTTTTGTATTTTATTTTGTTTGGTTGACTTATTCCTTCTACGTCTTTTAATTGGGGGAATGAGTTTGATTTGTGTATTTTGATTCTAAACACTTGAGGCTTCCTGAAGCTTAGATGAGCGTCAAGACCAGCCCCTTACCCAGGTTCACTAGGAGGGAGTTTTGCTGACCAGCGTCGGGTCAAGTGACGTGGGGTTTCCTAGTGACCAACTGCGGAGCACGTACTTTGTGCAGAGTGCGTTATCCACACCGGCTCCGGTAATACTCTTAAGAATCCACGGAAGGGGAGAGAGTTTTATTGTGGCCACTTCATAGGTGCAGAGACCGATGTGGTCTCAGCAGCTTCAGGCAGATGGATGGGCGGAGGGCAGGGGTATTTGGGTGTTATTAGTATTTCAGGGTGGCGTGGGAGGGCCTTGGTAATCGGAGAGGTCAGGTTGCTTTTAAGATACGTGTGTCCTTCCCAGACACTTCTCTCCCACGCTCTTCCTTGTGAGGGATTCGTGTTGTCATGAGTCCAAGGTAGCCTTGCTACTTTGGGTTTATTCCTGAAACCTATGGAATTGTGCAAGCACCATGGAGGCGAGCTGTTGCATAACAGATGTCTGATCTTGTCTTATCCTAAGGAAGCATTCAAGGACTAGACAAGTTTGACATTGATCTTCCATAAACCTCAATCTCTGTTCTTTTGCTGCCCCCCCATTTACTTCCTTTGGCTTCTGTTCTTGCTTGTTTCCCTACAAACCGAAACTAGAATTATAGTGCAATGGTGGGACGGAAATGCTTTCTAAAACAAGCTCAGGAAGTCACTTAATTAGCCCAGGAAGGGAACAGGGGAGAATTCATTCTGTTGGAACAATCTTGGAAAATTGGAGTTTTCCTAATACATTAAGAATAATGCCCTGCCTCTCCCCAGAGTGATCTGTGTATCTGCAGTTCACAGGCACAAACAACTCCCACCTCTCAGTCCCATGATTCCTGCTCTCTTCCTTCCTGCTATTGACTACTCTGCACACTCAGCTGGATTTCCTATAAGCCTTGTAATATCACAGTGGTTTCCAGGGAGATGGACTTCCCAAAAGTGGATGGTGGATGTGTTTCCACAAAAGTAGATATATGGATTCTTTGGATATTGAAAAATCAAAGGGGCAGACATTTTGAAAGTTGCAATAGAGGAAGAGGACAGTTTTCAGACTCATGTGTAGGAGAGAACAGAAAAAAAAACTAAGAGGGTGTGGGTGAAACAGAGAGGGGCTATTCAAAGGGTGTAAAATAACCAAGAAACACACACACACAAGGAAATTAGAAGCAGGAAATTAGAAATTGAAGGGAGGTAAAGTTTATGATTAGAAGCTAGGTATCTTTAAGACCAGTTCTTTGTGGCCCTCCATGAGTACTACGCTTTGTACATACTTGAAACTGAGTAGGTAGGTAGGTAGTTAGGTGGATGGATGGATGGATGGATGGACGGACGGACGGAAGGACCACAATTGACCTATAACCTAAAAAGTAGAAATCTGTCACTTGTTTATAGTTTTAACCAGGAACTTTGGAAGTTCATGAAAGCCCTGAAACTGTATGTACAGTTTTGAATGTCCGTATCTATTTCCCTTTCTGTTGCGGAGAAAGCTCAGAACAGCTCTCACCAGAAGGCTTACATCCACAAAAGGTTAAGAGCCTCTGTTTAAAAAAAAAAAAAGTCCTAGAATCCTGTTACTTAACAAGCGATTGCGTTCATCCTTCACACTTCCTGCACACACCCCCACACACAGCCTCCTCCGGCCCTTTTGGTAACGTCATCTCTTCTCATTCGCTCTCCTCCCTGTGCAGTGCGTCCGTCGCAGGAGCCTGGCTGGTTGGAGGGGACTCTGAACGGAAAGACTGGCCTCATCCCCGAGAACTACGTGGAGTTCCTCTAACCGTGGGCCCCAGCACGACAGCCGAGCTTTGCATGGTATCCATGACAACTGCTGATTCCAGTGTTGCAGCCATTTCTCTCTGCCACTGAGAAGTGCAGCGTGACTGACCCTGTTGCCGCCTGTCAACATGAATGTCTCTGTGAACTCCGGTGTCACCCATCTCCACGATCATCTCAGCTGACCCTCGGTGACACTGCGAGAAACAGAAGTCAATCAGCAGAGGAAGCCGTTTGATTTTGACAGCCGAGAGAAAGGCGTGCAAAGCCATTCTCTCCTGAGTGCCCTAACGAGGGAGCACCCGTTTTCTTTCAACAGTCGTCCAGACCCCCAACCTTCTGAAAGAGGAAGTGAGATACAAGCTGTTCCCGAGAGCACACAGCATAGCTAAGTCTGACGGGGCTGGGCGAAGACATTGGCACCGAGACCCGGTCCAGGTCCCTTGCGTTTGTTTACGGTAGACGCTCTCCCTACCCCACCTCTAAATACTTGAGACCCACCGTGCTACAGGCGGCCGGGGCTGTCTGACCGCACGCACGAGGAAGAGGGGTCACGGCAGTGCTTATGTAACATCCAGTCTCTCACCATCTCTGAAGCGCCGTTGGCCCAGCAGCAGAATTCAGTCCAGGCCTCTCATGCGAGGGAACACCCCCTCGCCCCACCACGCTTCCTCCTCCCCAGCGAGGAGCTGCTCCACCACTCAGGGCTGCCATCGCCTAGTCACCACGGCAACCCAACCTACTCTAAAACCAAACCAAAAAAAAAAAAAAATACTCTCTTTGCATGACATGTTTTTTCAACTCCCTTTTGGTAGTTTTTGAAATGGTTTTCCAACAACCTGAAGCAGAAAATCAAGGACCTAGGGTGGTCTACTTGGGGCAGACAGGATAGCAGCTGGGAACTGTTCCCTTTCTGATGAATTTCAGCAGCATCAGGATATGTTTGGAGCAAACTCTAGTAACCTCTTGAGATTAAATTACATACAGGCTTAATATTTCTGTTCTTCCATGCAACTGGTGTTTGCTTCCTAGAGGGTAAGATGCTCCCTCCCTATGGGTGACGCCAACCCTTTACCTAACAGGTTTCCCCGTGTCCTGTGCTCACGCGTCCCTGCCCCCGCATGCCTCTAACCCACCACTGAGCTGCCCCCTCGCCCTGCTCTAGGCTGCTGAATACTAGTGGGTGCCCTGGTGGTTTTCAAGGATAAATCCTGGGCTAACCCCCTGACCTATAGTTTAAAAGGATGTCTATGTTCACTGCCACTCAGAAAAAGGGAATTCTCAGTCCTTCAAGGCATGAGACTAATATAAGCTGTTGTGATTCAGGAAGACACCAAAGGGTTGGGGCATGGAGGGTGGGATGGGGACCTTCTGGGAAAGGGAATTTTCTGGTCAAAAGGGTCTATGTCTTGGGGAGGACTGCCTTGGATATGGAAGTTCTGCCTGGACATTTCGAATTCCTCCGGTTTCCAAAGAGCAGAGTCATCAGCATCTTCCACATGTGACTGTCCTTGCAAGAGTGACTCTGGACAAACTGCAGACTGATGGGCCGTCAGCCTCCCCAGGAGCCCTCGGCTGGCAGCGTGGCTCCAGAGAGCGTGTCCTGCTTCTGGAATTCCTCATTAGGGAACTTCAAAGAAGAAAAGAAAAACTTGAATTGTGTTGAATTACTGTATCTTTTACATTTTTTTTTGAAAAGATAAATTTGTAAATAGAGTGATTTGAAATACTATATGGTAAAGTTTTATATTTGATATTCTTTAAGCTAGTTGCTCCACACATTTAGGCTTTGATTGGTGGACAGGTGGGTTTGACAGGGAGAGAGGAGGCAAGGTTGAAGAGAGTCAAGGTCTTTGTCCCTTCTCTGGCCTGGAGGAAGACCACGTCCCTGTGCTCGCTCTCTGTTGGTTCTTGTTGGTGGGTGTGACAGATCGATGGTGTTCAGTCTTCTTTATCCACATGTGTTTTTGATCATCCCTTGGGCTTTGGATTTGGAGATGGAAAGAGCATCATCAGGCAATGAGTTTTTCAAAAAACTCCTACTTAGTAAGATGAAGCTCAGGATCTCAACAGGTGGGGCCAGGGTTAGATTTTTAGTGTCTCTTCTCAGGTGTATTTCTTGGTGCCCCACAGTGTCAGGACAGAAGGTGATGGAACAATTGTCGTGCTCCTTACTTCTTTTCTCCACATCTTCTAAGGCTTTATAAATGAGGGCAAGCTGGTTTGCAAATTGTGTGTGCATCTGTAAGTTCTCAAAAAAAAAATCTAGCTTCTTATAATCTTTAGTTCTTGATCTGCTGCTGCTTCCCCTTTTCCTAGACATGGTCATGCCTTTCCCTTCCACCTCCAGGTTCCCTAGAACCCCCACATAAGAAAAAGTCTCCAAGAGGAATATACATTGTGCATTGTACCTCTAAAGATGGCTCTGAAGTCATCAGGGGTTCATCATTGTGATTCACTGTTCAGTTTATCAGCTCGAGGATTCTACAGCTGTTATCCAGGAACTCACCCAGGGGCAAGCACCATGTTACCATGGAATCAGGGAACAAGCATGAAGAATGGGCAAGACCAAGATAGGACTCCAGAAAGGTATCACTGAAAACCCGAGAAGAAAAGGGATATACTAACAGGGTGGACCTGCTCCCTCTGCACTTGGGAGCCGCAAGTTGGGAAATGGGGCCTGAGGGGGTGGGCGTTCATATACCATGTGCTTCCCGTTCAGAAAGAGCACGACGTGCTTTTAACACACTTGACGTTTTAAGTTGCCATCTGCCCCATCAAAAGCCTAGCTGGAGCTCATGTAGAGGAATAGAAGGCCAAGATCCTTGCTTTGGGAGTTTCCTCACTGAAGCGTACCTGTACACGTACCTGTACGCACTTGGCCCCAGCGTGGCTCCTCCCTCCCTCCGGAGTTAGCCCTGATTGAAGCCAGAAGGAAACAGAGCTGCCACCAATGGGATCTTTTAGATAGACTCCTTCCCTGTGGCCATGCTGGGCCTGTGACAGGTGGCTGCTCTGTCTCCCTTTGCCCAGCCAAGCTTCCCTCCTCCCCCTGAGCTACACAACTGGAGAAACTGTTCAGAATAGGAGCCAACGAGTCGGAAGGAACTTGAAGACTAAAAATAGATTTTACCCTCTCCACTCTCCACACCGCCACCCCTAACTCTCTCTGCTTGAGTAGGGAACTTTAGGGCAGATTAGGAGGATGAATTGGGTCTCAGGGTGGAACCATTGCCCGAGAGCCTCGAGTTTCCTTTGCAGGGCCCTGGGATCAGGTAGCCAGAGCCTGGATCTTTTAGGGATATTAAGATCAGTGTCTCCTTTAGGTTACTCAGAGAATTCCGTAGCTAGAGCATGCCATGCCACGCAAAGATAGCTGGTTTCAAATCCCTGCCCCCAGGCAAGTAAAACTGTGACTAGCTCAAGACTAAGGGTAATCTGTCTTGTTTTTGAAATTAACATATAGGATGGACCCTGTACAGTGCAGCTGTCCTTGGTATCCTAGAATTGGAGCCAGTTTTTAGCTTAGTGTGTTTAGTTTTTCAACATCATTTCAGTTCATCTCTTCTTGCTGAGTGCTTTTTGGACAAAGAAATAAAGAGAAAATGAGCGATCAAGTCCTGCCAGACTGGCACGAGGAGGACAGAGCCATGCTAGTGACAGGGTCATTGCAGGCACTTGCGCAGGACTCCAGAGTTGCCTGGGCCATGCCCGTGGCTTGAAGGGAAATCTTTCTATCGACTGAGTTTGTCTTTCCTGAAAATGGCAACCCCAGCCACACTAAAAGTTCTGTCTTGACAACAGAGGCTCCCAAAGCATCCATGATTGAAGGGTAGGGAAACAGAAGTAGCCAAAGACAACCTGATTCATAACTGTCTCGTGGCACCTTTCATCTCCGGCTTCTGCTTCCGAAAGCCAGTCTGGATCACCGAGTTTTATAGACATGGGACTCCCAGGTACAACAGTGGCCACAATGGCACCCAGAGTTTGCCCTGGTATCGAATGTGTTAGGAGTGACCCAATTACCCAAGTAGGTTGCCAGCATTGAGGAAACCAACAGCCCCTAAGCTGCCTGACTTTAAAAGGAATGTCCTAGGTGCTCTCTGTCTAGGGAGTTATCTGTCATCTCTGCAAACCTGACAGTAATCTTACCTCGACAACCCTGCCCCACATCCCTTTAAAGTTAGCAGGATGTCCTCTCACACACCCCGTGCTGGTGTTTAAAAAATGTATCTTGTCGTGCTCAGTGTGTTTGACAGCCGCACGGATCTGCTGGGCACTGCACCCCTTCTCTGTGATTGTAGCATCCAAATGACAACAGCAGCACAGCAATGAACCTTGCGCAATCCTACAGCATGCCTAAGATAAGACTCCAACAAGTAATAATTAACTTTTTTCCTTTTGCTGCCTACATAACTTGTCTAAGTAAAGAGCTTCCCAAAGCGGAGGGAGAGGCCATATAGAGAATCCAGGTGTCATTCAGAGCCGGTCCTTGCTGAAATGCGGTCTTTTCACAGAAGCACCCATATTCTTGGGAGAAAAAGTATTGGATGTAAAGTAACACCAGGACCACAGAGAAAGAGAAGGGTGAACCATGCTGAGGAACTTTTGATATATTTTTTGAGAGGGATAAATATTGTTCTTAATAAGGAGAAAAAACAACTCAGAAAAAAATTTGCAACTAATATTTTTGCACGAGTTTTGCAGGACATTACACAATGAAAACATCTTTCAAGGTGAAATGCTTTAGACAGTAAAGACTTAGCAGTCCTAGACTTATGTAAGCGTGGCAAATGCTGTTATGTCAAAATTCACTTTAGTGTAGTCAGTGAGAACCACAGTGTTAACCAAGATGTCAGAGTTACCTGGAGGAGTCCTGGAGAGGCTAAGACATTCTGCGCCATTCTGCATCAATGATGTCAACAAAGTCGTCCAAACAGACATTGACAAGCATCTTTCTTGGGTATCCAGATACCAGAACCAACCTTGTATCTGAAAATATACATTGATGATTCTAAAGTATATATGTGTTCCTATGTGTTTGTGTGTGTGTACAGCACATATTTACATAAAGACAAAAGACTCGTACAGAGACCCACGTGAGCTGGCAGTTGATGAGCCTTTGTAGCCTTTAAGATCTGGAGGTTGAGAAGTAGAGAAACGAGAGAGGCTGTTGATTGCCTATCAAAATGATCAAAGATGTAAATTAAGTGCCATTTTAAAACTGTGTTCATATTTATCGAATGGTTACTATCTGCGGCTACGTTCCCTGTTAACTTATTTAAAGTCATGTTGAAAAAAATATCAAACCCATAAATGCTTAGTAGGTAATGCTAGGCTAGTGTTCAAAAGCACTCTAAAAGACACTTTGTCCGTATTTTGGAAAAGAAAATATTTGCATGTTTAATTCATAATTTAGGCTACCTTTGAGTATACTGTAAAGTGCTATGTGATATATCAGTAAAGTACTTATAAAAATGGCACTTTAATGTTTTCTTTTAAGAAATCATAAATAATGCACTGTTTTAAACTTCAGTATTGACTATTGACTGGTGCATAGACTCCAATTCCGTAATTAAAAAGTAATCTGTGACTAGAATAGAACTTGTTCCCTGTTATTAGAAAACAGTTTTGCCATGTTCAGGCTTTTTCCAAAAATGTGCTTTTGTGTCACTAAATATATCTATAAAGAAAATACAATTTCTGTTGAGTGACCTCTGAAACTTGGCTTTCTTACGTTTGGTTGGTCTATGTGACAATCGCCATGACATGAGTGGAAGTATGATTTTGAATTAAATGACTTTTCCATTTGGTGGTATATTTGTTTCTTGAGTTTCTGACAGTTTTGACCCAATACATATTTTAATATTTCTTCAAATAAAGCATATGTCGACCATGAACAAAGGTCACAAGTCTAGGCTTCTGCAGTTATTGGTGACAGCCACAGTGCTGATTTTGGATAAGCTCTACGAGGTTTTGCTTTCTGCTCAGGAAGAGGTCAAATGCCAGTAAACTTGAGGATGGGCTAATCAGGCATATTAATGAGCCCCAAAGAGTCATATTCCACTTAACACTTCTGAGTTTATCTCTTAGAATACATGTTTTATTCTTCCCAAATTTGATTTTCTGCCCAACTGTTTTCTGGAACTTCATGAACACAGTGTAAAATAATCTAAGGCAGCCCCACCGCCCAGCTGGTTTGTCAATCAGTAGTTTAGGACTCGCAACGTGTTGTCCCGGGCCAAGCCTTATCACTGAGTTTTCGCGCTCATCATCCGCCACCCCCGTCCAGATACCATCCGAGTCGCAGCCTGGGCCCCAGGGTTGCAGGGAGCTCCCTGTTGCTGCTACGAGCACAGCAGGTTGTGCTGAGGAGGAGGGAGTCTGGGGGACCAGGGCTCCGGATTGAGTGAGGCTTCTGGCCTGAGATGCTTGCCCTGGGGAGAGGAGGAAGAGAGAGAGATGAGGCTCGCTTGGTGCCTGGCTCTAAGGGGGTGGCTATTTAAATGTGTGTGTCACATGGAGCTGCCTGTGTTGTCCTCATTTGCCACTTACGGCACTGGTTTACCCCTGGGTAAGCACAGACCCACAGCACCTGCTGCCCTCCCCGAGTTTGCAGCCTCTGGAAAACGCTCCCAGCCCCTGAAGCTTCCTATGTGTGTGGGGTCATTCTGTACGTGGCGGGGGGCTGAGTGTGGCACCCATGTGGCTCTGATACCACCATGGAGAGGATGACGGAGGTGGCAGGTGTTTGTATCTTATCTACAGCCTCAGCCTTTCCAGCAGGCTTCCCAGTCGCTGCACCTTTCTTGTCTTCCTAACATAAAAGATTTTCATTTTCGTTTTGCTTTTAGCAGCCGCTCAGAGCAGAGCTCAAACTGTCACGTCCTGCGGTTTGGTCCGTGTTTGTCACTTGTTAGTTCTGACTGCGTGATGAGTCGTTCGAGCACCTTGATTAGAAATGGACTTGACCGACGGTGGAAATTAAGGAAATGTTAGACAATGGGTGTGATGAAAGACTTTCTCAGCTCCCAAACACGCTCGCCTGCTGTCTTGAAAATTAAGTCATGGGTCTCATTTTTTCTCTTCTCGGTTTTTTCTCAACCTCCACTCAGATACCACACATCTCTCCTACCCAAGTGTGTCAATGTCACTGGCTTGCCCTGCTTTTAGTAGCACTAAGCTGAGCTGCAACTAATTAACTATGCTGGGCTAGTCCGTGCTGGCTGATGCGGGCCTGCACAGCGGGGAGGCTGTAACCTCACTCAGGGCGCGTGAGGCTCCTCGCTTGGGAGAGCTTGGGGTGCCCACCCCAGGGGTACGTCCTTCAGAACGCCACCCTGCAGTGCCCAGCAGCGTCAGACAGTGGGGACCAAAGCAGGAAGGTTTTGCATTGAAATGATCAAAACTGAGACCCACTGTGTCCCACGGCACTCGGTAACTGCTGTCACAGTGTCAATCAAGTCTCTTCTGTAATTGGCCCCAGGAGGCCGCTGCAGCCTCCGTTAGCTAAAATCCAGGTCCCTTCAGACGCCTTCCAAGTGCCAACCAGCGCGTGAGTGAACACCTGAGCCCGCGCGTCCTGTCCCCGGGCACCAGCTCACATCTCACCTCCCGTGCCTGCCCTCAAGTGAAAGTATTTGTTCTGACACTGTGGCTGGACATCTTTTTGGAGTTTGGGGGGTAGATTATGGCAAAGATATTTCAAAATTTATTTTTTCCTGCCTTTTCTGAACCTTTGTGAGAAAGAAATGGGGTAGCGGTGTTGCCTCCCCTGTGTTAAACAAGATGCAGGCATGATGACAGAGGATGGCCGTCTGTCTGTCCCCACCCTTTCTCCTGTCACACCATTTTTCTACGTCATAGCACTTTCTACAGATAGTAAATTCATTATTTGTCATAAAACGTGGGAGGCCTGTCTTCCTCTTAATGGACAGCTCGGTTGGGGCAGAGACAGGTCCTGTTCCTCTCTGCCCGGCCCCCGGCCCAGGGCTGGCACCCGGCAGGTGCCCCGCAGCCCCGGGCGGGCTGAGCAAGGGAAACGCAGCGGCAGACGCACTCGTCCAAGACTCGAGCTCCCCCTTCCTGGTCTGCCCTCCAGTGTGGTGGGAAGAAAGAGTTGAGTGTCCTTAGACGTGAGGACTTGAACATGGGCTAACTTCGTGACCCTTGGCAAGACACTCCATTCGCTCACTTACTGGGATCCAGGCTCATTGGAGGAAGACTTCACGCCCGCCACCCGCGCCCACACGGCCACATTCTTTCCCAGCCGCCTGGGCTGGCGCTGGGCGCGAGAAACCATCTGGATAACCGCTGCCCACAGCCCCAAAGCCCCTCCACCGTCATCACGGTCACTTGCGGGTTGCTGTATGAACCTCAGCCCACGCTGGGGGCCTGCCTTCAAGAAAAACCACACCAGAATCACCCCCAAACATAAAAAGTTTTTTTTTTTTTGAAGACCCTTCAACGAAATTCCGCACTGTCCCATGGGAACTTGGTCTGGCATCTCACACTCTCGCTATGGGAATTCTTTGTGTCTGACTGAAGTTTCCCATGTTGCAGCTTGCATCCATTTCCGTTCTGTTTTTCCTTACGGTGGGGAACAACTGGCCGTCACCCTTCTAGAGCAGTCACCCTCCATTTTTAGGTTTCCATCCAGCAAGCACTTGTTGACCCCCTCTTGTGGGCCAGGAGCTGCTGAAACAAGGCAGTACGAGACATGGTCTCTGTCCTCAGGGAGCCACAGTGGCCCGGGCAACAGGCAAGGACAGGAGGAACGCCGTTTGCCGTGTGGTGTCGCCGTACTCGCTGTGTGCGGCAGCTGGTAGGGGCACCAAGGAAGAGGATGCTTTTTACCTGGGAGGTAGGAACCGGAAAAAGCATCACAAAAGAGGTGACATTCAAGATGGACCTTGGAAGATAAAGAGGAGTTTGCTACTTAGGCAAGTGGAGAAGCATCCCAAGTAGAAGGACAGCAAGGACCAAAGGATAAAGGAGAAAGAGAGAGACTGGTAGGTAGCTAGGCATGATTTCAATATGACCGGGACATGAGGAGATAGGGCTTTCTGGAGAACTGAAAACTCTATTCACCCTCACCCACTCCCATCTTAGGCTTTCAGCTTCTGTTTTCACTCAATGACTGACATCATTAGCTAACATTTGTTGTTTTCTTGCTAGCTACCAGACACTGTACTTAGCAATCACTGAATCCTCAAGACATATGAAGTACTATAACTACCCCCATTTTATAGATGAGGAAACTGAGGATCAGGGAGGACACACAAGCTACGAAGTGGTGGGTCTAAAATTCCAACATAGGTCTGTCTGCTTCTAGAGCCCACATGTCCTTTTAAAACATGTATAGATGTATACACATGATTTTACATAAATGCATAAACAATCACATCACACGAGGTTAATTTTATATCTGGTGGAAGTTTTTCCTTCTGTTTTTGCTTTGGCTCTTCCATCCCCCACATCAGCCTCCTCCCTCCACATAACCGATGTCAACCTCCTTTTGCCCTTCTCAGCAGTGAACCCTTCAGAAAGCACCATCTCTGGCGAACATTCAGCTTTGGTTTTGCAGGGGCAGGAATAAAAGCAGGATATGTTTTCATTAAAAACTCTCTTTCCTGCTTGCAGCCCTGTGCTCACTCATCTCGGGTAACTAGTTCCCCATTTCTTGAGCTATGTGCAGATACTCCTGGTTCCGTGGGCAGCCCCAGGGACTCCAGCTGCACGCTTTGGCCAGTCCCATCCCCCTAGGGACACAGCGTGGAGGCATCCCCTGCAGAAGGCCTGGGCATTTTGCTGGCTGGAAATATGTAATGTGAAAATTTTTAACAATTTGAAAACAGTCCCTTTCCCCACCCTGATGCAGCTGCCGATGACAGACCTTCAGGCTCTTATGGGATTGCCAGGGAAATCCCATGAGCATGTGTCTTCTTGTGGGAGAACCAGTGTTTCTAACCCGATCTGCTAATGCTCAAAAATAGATCATCATAGCACTTCAACCCCCTCTCGAGCCTGATGAGATTGGAAAAAGTCAGAGCTGGAGGAGAGAGCATGAGAAAGCAAAGCAGATGACGGGTGAGCATTTGTAGGGCACAGGAGTAGTGGGAGTCTGCTGAGGTTGGCTTATAGACTGAGACCCTCAGCGAGGTCTCCTCCCTTCCCTGAGCAGGGCTGAGCTGGTGCATGCTGAGATGACAGTGGTGCAGTATGTCTCATTTCTGGAGCATTGTACTAACTGCTTTACATGCAACTTCTCATTTGATTCTCGAAGCAACCTATGAATAGGGACGGTTGTTAGCCTATTTTGCAGATGAGGAAGTCAAGTATTACACTGGGTAACTTGTTCAAAATCACAGAGTTAATAAGTAACAGAGCAGAGATTCCACCCCACTGGGCTGACATGAGAACTTACTCTTAACTCCCACACTGTCCTACCTCTGGAGAAGCTCTCAGAATCTCCAACCCCTAAATGCACCTCACTTCTTCCACCCGAAGGGAACATCTGTTGTTTTTGTCTGTTTGGCATACAGTACCCCTTCTTCTGGTAGCAGCACCTCAGTTTTTCTTTGGGGTCCCACACCTCCCCTAACCTCACGCTCTGTGGGTTGGGTGGGCTGCTGGCCTCAGCCCTGGAGCCAACAGTGAACGCGTGGCCCTGGTCTGGCCTATGAGATCATCGAATCCACCCAGCCAGTGTGATTGATTGATTCAGGAAGGGGCCCAGGGCCTAGCGAAGTCCTCAGTGCCAGGGCTTTGCCCTGGGGACAGTATACAGGACACAGCAGAGGGATTCCTAATATCAGGAAAGAATAGTAGGTGCTGTCTCCCCCACCTTCAGGTGGCTTCTCAGCGTGAGCTCTGTCTGCCACTTGTCTTTGTTTGAAGGCCCAGTGTGAGGGCCCCATACTTTATGTCGACGAGTTTTGAGATTTTAATAATGTCCCTCTTAGGAAAGTTGCTTCAGATAGCAAGCATAAGGTTTGGAGTATTCATTGCACTGTCAAATGGACAAATAACGTCCTGGTTTGATCAATCCTGGAATGAGTTCACCAGGAGAAAAGCCTGATGTCTTCCTTCACTCAGCAAGCAAAGCTGATTTTTAAAATTCTGACATTTATTCTCCGTTCTGAGCCAGGAGAAGCCATGACTGGATCCCCTGAGAGTAGGGAGGAACTGTGTCATTCAGAGGCTTCTGTGAATACTTTCCCAACTCTATTTGGTTCATGTTGTCAGGTGATCCCAGTGGCGCGTTAGCGTTGAGACATTTCACCCTGGAATTCCAGGCAGTTGGGATAAAAAAAAAATGCCAACAAATCATGCCTAATTATGGTACGAATGGGATGGCATAAAGTGCTCCTCCGTCCCGAAAGATGTTCACACACCCGGGGGCCGCACCCAAACCTGCTCAACCGTCCCATGAACGTGAGTCTGAGAAACTCGGGGGGCGCCCCGTGCAGACCTCCCCCTTCATTTGGGTGGGGAAACAGCTGGAGGCCCTGCAGGGGGTGGGCGCATTTAATCAGACTCAGATACCCGCTGCTCCTCCTTCACCATGTGCCTACGTTTTTCCTCTTTCAAGGACTGCAAGATAAAGGGAGTCCAGATCTTACAGGAAAAACCTTCACAGCAAGGAGGACGCTCCTGGCCCACAAAAGAGAATACTTCCACATAAGTACAACACTGTAAAATTTTCAAGGGTCTTTTTCTGCACCAAATTTTGACCATGGCACACTCCTGATCAAAAACCTTCAGAAGTTCCATATGGCAAACAAACCAGGAAGGGGGGAGGGAGGGAGAGAAGGAAGGAGAGAATTCGTGCTCATTGGCATGGCATTCGGGGTTCTTCCCAATATGGCCCCGGCCTCCTTTCTCCTGTGTTCTAGGATGCATGCCATGTCCCACAGGCACCAGCTTGTCATCATTCTGCCACAACCAGAACCAACTGTCATTCATTCATTCACTCAGTATTTATTGGGGCCCTACTATGTGCACACCCAAGTGCCAGGTGCCGTCTCCCACTTGCGGCCCTGAGGTTAACTCAAGCTTAAACACCCCTCACTTGTCCCACCGGTAGGTGTATCTGTTGTTTTCCCTGTTTGGCTTCCATTACCCTTTCTTCTAGTTACAGCACCTGTTTTCCTTTGGGAGCCACCCCTCCCCTTCTCTCAGGTCCCCTGGGTTGGGTGGGCTGGCCTCAGCCCTGGATCCAATGGTGAACGTGTGACCCTGGCCTGGCCTAGGAGATCATCAAATCCACCCAACCAAAGTGATTGGTTGATTCAGAAATGGACCCAAGACATAGTTAAGTCCAGGGAGAATCAATTTCTGGATTTTTTAGACTGGTAACGGTGAGACTTTCTCTGCCTGCTAGAGTTGGAGCCATGAGGACTGCTGGTGGCCATCTCGTCCCCTGGAGGAGGGAGCCTGCTGAGGACTGGGCGGCCTCAGAGAGGCGCTGAGAGAGACCAAGAATAGTGGCGCTACATGTCATCAGTCCAGACGCACCCAGCTTTTCCATCACATTAGCCAGTAAGTTCTCGTTTTGCTCAAAACAATTTCAGTTGGGTTCTTTCACTTATAACTGAAGTCTTGAGCTCTAGATAAAACTTTAAAGTGATTTCTGCACAGTCCGCTGTCCCACTGGGTTGTCTGATCCTTTGTGAGGAGGTCAGAGCACTGGACGTGGAGTCAGAAAACCTGACACCAGCTGTGGTTCTGGGGGACCTCGAGGTATCATTTATCTTCTCTGAGTGTCCGTTTCCTCATCTTTAGAATGAACATTAGAACACTTACCTCCGAAGGTTGTTTGGATTAAATAAAAGGACATTTATTAATGTGCATTATAAAGTTCACTGTCCTCAAAAATCAATAATATAGTATCATAAATTCCTTCAATATGTTGCAAACTGTTGGCAATATCCAGACATTCGTTAAATTGTTTCATAGCCATTACGCATTCAGCCTGCCAGTCCTGGGAGGCATCTGGGGCTCTGTGGGTTCCACTCGTTGCCCCTGGCAAAGGACAGCTGTACATGTCGTGTATTTCTCCCCACTTGCTTCCCTGGCCATGGCCAAAAACTAGACATGAGTAGACATCTAAGCCAAAGGTTGTCAAAATGCCAGTGTCCTGCAACTCATGTGGCCTGTGAATTTGACCCCCAAGAGAAGCTGCCTTTAGAGATGGGTACATGAGATGAGAGCTCCTGAGGTCAAGCTAGCACTGGTGGTCACGTTGTGCTGAGTGCAAGTCCAAAGGCAGGAGATTGGGGCAGAAAGAAAAGACCAAGTGGAGCCAAAGAAAGAGAGAAAAGCTGCCTCAATCCTGAACAGCTTTCTATTTTCCTAGGGAGGCTGGTTGTGTTTTGTGCCCTGTGCAAGGGTCCCACATGATCTCTATATCCTTCTAATTAACACTTCATTGTAGTTGGGTGAATTGAGTGACTTCTGTTCCTTACAACCAGAAGAGCTTTCTCTAGAACCATGAGGGGTCCCAACCAGCAATGGGGAAACCCAGACGTTCTGGCAGGTGCATGACTGGCCCGAGGTCATGCAGCAATGCAGCTTGCAGCCTCTGGGCTTTTGACCCTCAATCTGGAGTTCCAGGCTTGGAGCACGCACTCTGAGGTTTCAGTCCAGGAGAGAGGGTGGCGTGTGGATCTTGAGCCCACCCCCTTTTCCAGCCAGGGCAGAGAAACTGGCATGAGTTGGGCTGGCCACTAATTGCCACAAATTAACTTAATCTCTTATGGTTGTTGACATTACCCATTGCTCTTAAAACACGCACATACAGCAGTGGCGTTTCAGGGAGATCCAAGCAGAAATGACGGCTTTCTACTCCCTCTGTCCACTTGAAGTTCTTTCCTTTGCTAAAACCTGGAATGGTTTCTATTAAAGGCAAACCTGAGAGCCCCGAGGACTGTGAAACTGAAGCCCTCCGCTGTGTTGCTGTTCTCAGATGCTAGGGGAGAAAAGCTGAATATTTTGACAGGTGGGGACAGGGATTTCTTTCCTCAAAGTCCTGATCTAACCATCCAGCACCGCCCCCTTCACCCTCTGCACTGCAGAGGGAGTGCCCTGCCCCAACCCTGCGCGAGCCCCAGATAAACCTGATGGATCTTATTCTTAAAATCTGTGGTGTGCTAGAGCTGGCTCATCCCGGCATACAAGAGCCAATTGTTAAATATACAGGAATCTTGTGAGCCGGTTGTGAAACTGCTGATAGCTTAAAATCAGCCATGGTAGGGGTGATTTGCACCACTGAAGCCACCAAGTGCTACAAATCAGCCCCCACGCAGAGCCGGTTGTTAAACTTACCAGCACACCACTGCTTAGTCTACTTGGGAGCTAATGTGCTAGGTGACACCTGAACTTGGCTCCATTTACAGCCTAGGCTGGTTTCAACCTAAGTGAGGATGGGGTCGGTCGGGGTGTGGGATGTAAAACTAGAGAGAAGCTACGAAAACCCCATTTGGAGTTGTCAGTAACTCCACGGTGATCTTGGTTTGGGGATAAAATAACCTTTCCCAAGCACAGGCAGTACTTGGCCTTGTGAATCAACAGCTGGTTTTTGTTTATTTGTGCTGGTTTTAACCAGACCTAGAAAAAGGAGTTTGGTTCCCCACCCCCTTCAAAGACAGTTCTTAAAGCTTTGCTCAGAGCTGCCAAGAGCCATGTACAGATCCTGTACGTGAGAATACCTGGGCAATGAAGCGTTCCCTCTGCTGCTGTTTCCTGCAGGAGGGAGGTGGGCACGCAGCGAGAGGGAGGCCACCACAGGCTCAGTCCCCAAGGTCACTGGAACTATCGCGAACCATTCCAGGCCTGGCTGCCTCACTTGGGGATTGTGGAATGACTCCTTCCCTAGGTGGCTGCTGTGGGCAAGAGGCACAGCAAGGGTCGAGAGCCCCGCCTGAAGGATGGCGTTGCTGGTATAAAGCCAGGAGCCTTGTCATGAGCCCACAGGAACCACGCTTGGTCAGAGGCCCCAGCACCTCCAAGCTCACTTTACTGAGCTGTGTTAAAAGCAAAGTATTCTGGTTTGGTGGGTGTGGGGTGAGGCCACATACTCTGTGTTTTTAGTGACCACCAGGGCTGACTGTGAGGCTGGCGGTCCTTAAAACGCATTTTGACATCACCTGGGATCAAAGCTAGACACGACTGATGCTTTAACAGATACATTTCCTTTATTTTTTAAAAACAAATATCAAGATTTTCTGGCTCTCTATACACTGTTATAATGTTAGCAACTTTCTTTGGCCCACAGATTTATGAATGAGATGCTGCTTCACTGTACCATGACTAACACAAGCGTAATAATGGAAAAATCCATATTTACATAGACGATAAATTAGAGGGTCACTGTATGATGAACGACCTCAGTATTTAAAGTTTTCGTTTAAATACTGGAATGAACTCACTCACTTTAAGAGATTAAATTTTCAGTAACTCAATTGCATAAACTATTCCAAGAACACAAGGTTTCCGGCATGATCTAAATCACCACGGCTACCTAGCTTGGTGCAAATTACAGCCACGACAGCTTCTGGCCGAAGCAGGAACCGTTACAAATACAGGCTGCCACTAGCAAAGCCACGGGTTCTCCTTTTACCAGATGCTTAAGAATCTCATCTGCAAAAGGAAAAATATCTTAAAGGGGCAACCGATTCTGCTAGAAAAATATCAGGGGGTTTCAAGTGGGCCTTTCAATTCTCATCATGGCCTTTTTGACAGGTTACTTGACCTCTCTAAGCCTTTCTCATTTTAAAATGAGTGAGGGGCAGAGACAATTCTTATGTGGCACAAACATCAGGAGGATTAGAAGAAAAAAAAATATATGTATGTGTGTGTATATGTAAGGATATCTCTCTCTCTCTCTCTCTCTCTCTCTCAAGCATTTGGCATAAGAAGTTTGGAGGCTCCACCAATTAAACATTGCAAAAGTTAATCTCTCTGAGCTTCAGCTTCTTGGACTGCAAAATGGGGATAATAATGATCCTACTTCATACAGTTGTTTTGAAAATGAAATGAAATGAATTAAATGAAATCATTGTCCCTGACGAACATCCAAGACAAGTGAGTATCAAAGTAAAGGTAAAAAAGAATTTTAACAAACTGAATAATGTAAGAATTTACGAGTCCATGATGATATAAATAAATAAGGCATACAAAAAAAGTTCTTCCTTATAGTTGAAAGCCAAGTAATAACTGTAGAAGGAATGACAGAATTAGAATATCACCATTTAGGAATCATAATAATAGTATTTGAGTCATGAAGAATCATCAATGAATGATTCACATAAGATACGTACATAGTTTCAAAGTATCTCCTCACAAGATACTTATTAAGCACAATGGATAAAATAGTAACTGTATAGTAGAGAAATCCAGCAGACAGTAACTTTTAATGGGATTAATTGACAGCATATCCCTCCTAGGAGGCATTGAAAGGAACTGAAAAAATCCTAGAAAAATGTGTAACCTGAATCTCACCGTGAGAAAGACAGACCAAACTGAGTGAGGGGTGTTCTACAAAGAACTGTGTTATTTACTCCAAAAATGCAATGTCGTGAAGTAGAAAGATTCAGGAACAGTTCCATATGTCCAGAGACATTATAAGTGAATGCAACACATAACCTTGGATTTTCTTTGGCTAGAAAGGACATGACAGGAACAATCGGCAAAATCTGAGTGAGGTTCATAGAGTAGATAACTGTATTGCATCAATGTTAATATCATGATGTAGATTATTGCATTGTGGTTTTGAGAAGCACGATTATTAGGCAGGATTTTTAGAAATATGTATAACTATTTAAGGACAAAGGGCATCAGGTCTACAGTTTACTCTTACATGATAAAAGAAAAAAATTAGAGATAGGTGATAGATAAAGCAGATGTAGTAAACTGCCAATATTTCGGGTATCTGGGTAAAGGATGTCCAGGAATTCTTCACTATTTAAGCAACTTTTTTGTAACTCTGATATTATATACTTTTTTGTAAGTCTGCTATTATGTTTAAAAAGTATCCAGTATATACTAAATAACTGATAAGTGTTATTGTTATGTTAATTAATGATAATAATAGACTGCTGAGTCTATTCTAAGGAGTTTAGAGGCCACAAAGAAAATGAGTACAAAAACAATATAGGGATTTGCTGTTATAGAATGAAGTCTTTGGTGTTACAGTAAAAATGTTAACTGTCCACCAGCCTTCTATCATCACCTTGATTTCCTTCCTCTTGATGGCTCTGGTCCCAGGACTGGGGGCCAAGGTGGAACGTGTGGTCTTCTAGGAAATGCTGGCTTTATGAAGCACATCCTGTGTAAGGTGGAAGCCCATGTCGTTCACGCTGATATTGTCTCTTAGGCTCATATGCGTGGAAGGGACTGCAGGACACCAGGTGTCAGGTCTACCTTCCAGCCCCAGAGAACGCTATAGGCTATAGGTTTAGTCTTGGCCTGTTTCTGTCAACTTGGACATAAATATGACAAAGTGCTCTTAAAAGACATCTGCACTCATGCTTATAGTGCACAATTCACAATTGCAAAGATGTGGAAACAACCCAAGTGCCCATCAGTACATGAGTGGATTAATAAAATGTGGTACATATATACCATGGAGTACTACTCAGCCATAAAAACAAATAGTGAACTACCTATTATATTATCCTGGATGGAGCTAGAGCCCGTTCTTCTAAGTGAAGTATCACAAGAATGGAAAAACAAACACCACATGTACTCACCACTAAATCGGTACTAATCAATCAACACTGACATGCACATATGGGAAGTAACTAACATGCATAGGGTGTTGGGCAGGTGGCGGGGAGAAAGGGATGGGTAAATTCACACCTAACGGATGTGGTCCATGCTGCCTGGGGGATGGGCACGCTTGTAGCTCTGACTTTGGTGGTGCAAAGGCAATTTATGTAACCAAAGTGTGTGTACCTCTGTAATACTCTGAAATAATAATTTAAAAGAGTACAAAATGACATCTGAATACATCAATCACATACATGTGCTAGAGGTGCCTGTGGCTTTGTGGTTAAGAGGGCAGTGTCTGCGGTCAGACAGACTGCTTCCAAATCCCAGATACACCGCTTAACTGATAGGCAGTTTGGAGCAGGTTATTTAACCTATCTGCCCTCCACTTTCCTAATCCATAAAATGGGGATAATAACTGTAATATAGAACCCCATTCATAGGGATGGTGTTCAGTAAATGAGACAGCACAAATGGCAGAGGTTTTAGGCTCATGCATCCCAAAGTATTTCACGTGTAATGTTATTATGTTGTTATCCTGAAATTATCTAGAATCAGAACAATTCCATTAGAATATGCTGTAACTTCTCCTCTCGTTCTCCTTCACCTGTCCTGGCCAGCCTATCTTCTGATGACATAAATCACAAATTGCTCTTCGTGTTGATTTTCTCCTGGTGCCAGTTCCTGCTGGGCCTCTGGGGAAGGAAACTGGCTCCTCTCCCACTTCAAGGTTCCAATTTGCTGACTGAGCCCTGGGGCCCCTGCGATTTCCGCAATGCTGCAGAAATTCATCCTGCATGAGAAGCTCACCTGGAAAACATGTGGCGGAAGATGGAATTTCGGTGCTAGGCCCAGAGCTGTGGAAGATGTTTTCAGTTTGACCTTCTTGCCAGGCATACCTGAGTCTGCACAAATTCTGGTCCCCACGCAGAGGCAGGCAGAGCAAGCTGCCGTGCAGCTAGGACTGTAAGACTACACCCAGGCTCTCAGAACGGCACCTCCCCCACCAATCTGTCCACAGCGGCCTTAGCCAAACTCGAGGAATGAAGGCTTAACAGGAATGTGTCATAAGAAAAATATTCCATTTGAGTCCTCTCTCCCAAGTTCCACGCCCATATTTCTGCCTGCCTGTCGGACCTCTCCAGTTAGAGACCCACAGGCATGTCCTTACCAAAACAACACGTCCAAAATGACGCTTCATTCCCTCTTCCTGTCTTGAGTAGTGTGTCACAATCTAAGTTAAAAACCTGGAAATCCTTCTCCCACACCTCTTGCCCTGCTGTCAGGAGGTCCTGTCCATTGCAGATCCCAAATGGCTCAGATCTGATGCTTCCTCTCCGTGCCCTCACATGTTGACATTCAGGGCTATATGATCTCTCACCTGGACTATTTCACCAGCTGCTAATCAGTCTCCCTCCCACCAACTCCCCCCTCTCTGGTTCACTCTCCACATTAAAAGCAAAGCAGGGGCCCGGCGTGGTGGCTCACGCCTGTAATCCTAGCACTCTGGGAGGCCGAGGCAGGAGGATCGCTCAAGGTCAGGAGTTCGAGACCAGCCTGAGCAAGAGCGAGACCCCGTCTCTACTAAAAATGGAAAGAAATCAGCTGGACAACTAAAAATATGTAGAAAAAATTAGCCAGGCATGGTGGCGCATGCCTGTAGTCCCAGCTACTTGGGAGGCTGAGGCAGTAGGATTGCTTGAGCCCAGGAGTTTGAGGTTGCTGTGAGCTAGGCTGATGCCACGGCACTCACTCTAGCCCAGGCAACAGAGCGAGACTCTGTCTCCAAGAAAAAGTAAATATATACAATAAAAGCAAAGCAGGAAATGTGATTACTCTCCCACCATGATAAAGCATGTGTTGGCTCCCCCGGTGACTCAGGGATGGAGTGTGGACTCTTGAGTTGCCTGCAAGGCCCAACCCATCTCTCCAGCTCCATCCTGCCCTGAACACCCCTCCCTCCAGCATACCGAACTGCTCACTGCTTCCTCAGCTGCTCCTTAGTCACTTGTTGGTGGGGCCTTGAATAAGGTCTTCCCTCTCTCGGGACTCCTTTCTTATCCTTTTTTTAACCTGGAATATTTCTACTTACCCTTCAAACTCGGCTCAAAAGATGCTTTCTCTGGAAAGGCAGCCTCCCTCTGCCCTCTTCTTTCCTCCCAGAGCAGGTTTTCAGTGCCTTCGTTATTGGAACATATTAGTCCATCTTGTGGTTGTGCGTTTATATACTCACACTGTATGCTTTTCAAGATCAGGGATTCTGTCCTGTTGACTTCTGTACTCCCAGGAGTGGACATGGTAGTTCCTCGGGAAAGGCTGGTTGGATGGATGTGTGTATCATACACCTGTAGTGTCACAGAGCAGCACTGCACACCACAGCATTGCCCTTTGCCATAGCTTCATAATCTTGCCCACGTACTAGAAGGTTGATTCTATGAAAGGTGGAGGTCAAGGCTCCAAATTCACCTTCATCTCAAACTTCTTTCAGTTGAACTTGTATTGTTTCTTTGTCTGCCTTTCTGATCCCCTGCTTTCTCAGTAGATCTCTTAGGGGATGTCTTTCTGCCACAAAAAATTATATTTTGGATTTGCTGGCTGGAGAAATTTACTTTCCTGTGGAATCAGAGAGAGAGCTGATCTTGTTAAAAGGCTTTAGCTATTACCTGTTTGAGAGAGGATCCACTGAATAGAAAACTACTGTCAACAGTATGAAACGCTGACACCTGAGGTATCCATTTCCACGCATGGTCATGTTTTCATATGATACTTAGAACAAGGGTCATGCTGACCCTGGCACTCAACAGCCTTCTTTCTAATTTCTTCCACATTGAGTTTTGTTCTAAGTTTCTGATCATTTCTGCTTTGGAAGATGGCCGAGGTCCGGGTGGTAGCCACGGTCATGCTGAGTCTCTGTGACCTGCTACTGGGGCTTCGACTGCCTCTTGGAATTCGTGCATTCTGGCAGGTGTGCCACATGCAGGGGTCAGACCCCCACGGTCTGATGAGCTAGGAGCCTCCTGCACGGAATCTCATTTTTTCTCCATCTGCATAGCCATGTGGGCCTCAGGCTTCATGACTCACACAGTGGCTATCCATCTGCCCATTTACTCCAGAAAGGAAAAAGGACTTTTTCGCGCACAGTGAGTCATTGGATCACGTTTCCGAGCCACCTGCCTGACTCGTAGACTCTAGCAGAGCTCTGCGATAATGGAGCTCCCTATTAGATGAAGATGAATAGCACCTGCATAATACCCTCTATACCCCAACGCCAACCTAAAATCCCCACCCTGAGCCAGTAATGGGTTAGGCCAGGCTGAGCAGATGCTTGTAGCTGCTGCCCCTGCATCCCCTCCCTGCACCCTGCAGACATTCGAATTGATTAAGGAGCTTTCTTCCCCTGAGGCCTTGGCATCGTGGCTAAGAGGACACTCCCAGCGGCAATCCTCCACAATCCCTCAGACTTGGCGCCAGAGGGTAAAGCATGTTGATATGCTGAGGTTACACTGGGAAGAAGTGACTGTTTTCAGAGTGAGGAATGTGGTCTCCAGAGGGCTACTTTCATTTTCCTGTATATCTAATTATTTGATTTGGGAGGATGGGGGGAGTAGGACGGCAATACACACACAGGGTGCAAAATTCAAAACATATACAAGAGTATACTGTGAGAATTCTCTTTCCCATCTCAGTTCCCTAGTCCCCCCCCCCCCCCCCGAGGTAACCAACATTATCACCCTGTTTTGTGTGTGTATATGTTCCATGTATATTGACAGATACATAAAAATATACACACATATATATACATACATGCACACTATGTTAGTTTTCTAGGGCTGCTGTAAGAAAGTGCCACAAACTGCATGGCTTAATGAAAATTTATGATCTCACAGCTCTGGAGGCTGGAAGTCTGGGATCAAGATGTTGGCAGGGTTGGTTCCTTCTGAAGACTGTGAGTGAGAATCTGTTCCATGCCCTTCTCCTAGCTCCTGGTGGTTTGCTGTAGCATTCCTTGGTTTGTGGAATCATCACCTTGATCTCTGCCTTCATTTTCACAAGGCGTCCTCCCCAGGTGCATGTCTGTGTTCACATTTCCCCTTTGTATTAAGGACATCGGTCATATTGGATTAGGGTCCAACCTAATGACCTCATTTTAACCTGATTACCTCTGTAAAGGTACTGGGGGTTAAAACTTTAACATTTGGATTTTAGGGGGACATAAGTCAACTTATATACCCCAGGCATTTAAATATATGTATTTTTGTACAAATTCTACTCCAAACACTTCTGCATCTTGCTTTTTTCTTTCATTTTAATATTCTTGGAGATTTTTCTGTATCAGTGTATAGAGACCTGCCTGCCTCATTCTTTTTAATGACGACATAGAACTGCAACTGCATCCCATGAGAATATTTATTTAAACAGACTCCTACTGATGGACATTTGAGCTCCTCTCTATCTTTTGTTATTACAACAGGGTTTCAATGAATGTCCTTCAACATATCATTTCACACTTTAAGTGAAGGATAGATGTAACATAAATTCTTAAAAGTGGAATTGCTTGTTCATAGGGTAAATGCATTTTGATTTTGAGAGCCACATAAACTGCTCCTAAATTACTCAGAGGAAGGGCAGAAGAGATGTATTTATCAGATTAGCTAATTGTCACCATGGATTTATATCAGGTTAAAATACAGGACTAGGAAGGGTCCATAGAAGGAAGGAGGGGGATCTTTTTAAAAGTGGCACTTTGGAGCCCCCAGTTTGAAATAACACTCTGAACCTGTGCCACCCAAAGGTACTTCTGTGAGTCTGCTCTAAGACGAAATCTTCACTTCTGAGCCCGTGGACTGGAGCTGGTGTCAGAGATTCCAGAACCTTCCTGAGACTTGAGCCCGGGGTTCAGAGCAGCACTGGCTGGTGGAGAGGAGAGGGAGGGGTGGGGGACTTGGAGGGTAGATGGCAGAGCCCCAGACACAGAAGAAGAGAAATGTTTTGGCTAAAGACCAGGCCTAATGTGGGTACAGTTGCCATTCCTACTCTCCCTGGTACCCTTCCTAGGGGACTGTCTGTTCATCTTCTTGGACCACACCTCCAGTTTGGTTTTGGCCAGCAATAGCCTGTGGGATTTCTGGTGGAGGGCCCTGAAGCTGCTGAGGGTGTGAGGACATCTGAAGTCAGTCAATCAGATGACGGCACAACACTGTTTATCTTTTTAACAGAACTGCCAGCTGGAAACTCGGAAGCCCTCCCCCGGCTTTGCTTATTATGGGAGCCTGACTCATGGACGTTAACTTGCTTCTGGCCCTTTCTAGCCCGATCCTCATTGAATCACAGCGTTTTAGCACCGTAAGGAAATCCGGAAGTCAGTCCTTGGTAACTGGAGAAGCTGGAAGCACAAAGAAGTGAAGTGACCGACCCAAACTCCGAAGCCACAGCAGCAGAGACTGGATTCTGCACCCATTCATCCCTGGGGACGTGCATGTCACTGGTTCAACACACACTTGTGAGCACCTGCTGGGTGCCAGGCACTCTGCTCCATCCCAGGGTCACGGTAGGACTAAGACAGACCCTGGCCCTGCTCTCTTCACACTGCTGCCCTGCAGAAGACAGCCGTGAAAGGAGTAATGGGCATTTGTAAAATGTGCACAAATAAAGAAATTAAATTAACAAAAATGAAAGATGAGAGAGTGGTAAAGGAGACTTCCACGGTGCTATGAGGGTGTTTGGGGGGAGGTTGGGGAGGTGGTCAGAGATTGCTCCAAGGAAAGCTAACATTTAAGCTGTGACCCAAAGAAGTCTCCACCCATGAAGAATGTCGCTGCCGAGGTGGCCTTTTGTTGTAGTCATCCTGTCGGGCCCAGCAAAGTAGGGTAAAAACTGTTCCTTTCACTGATCAGTGTCCACTTACACCATGAAGGAGAAAATTCCGTCTGGAGACAGGTAGCTGGCTGCCTCCCGCTGAAGAAGCCCAAGATAGGGACTTTCCTGGCCCAAGAATAGTTCAGGAAATTCTTCCAAAATGACTAAAGGATTGTTTGCTGCGGGATTTCACTCTCCTGCTTCCCCTCCAGGGGGGGGGGTGGGGTGGGGGGCAGTTAGAATACCTGCCTCTACTTCACTGTTTCAAAAGAAAGCAGGCCGGCACAGTGGCTCACGCCTGTAAGGCCAGCACTCTGGGAGGCCAAGACAAGAGGATCGCTGGAACCCAGGAGTTCGAGACCAGCCTGGGTAACAGAGTGATAACCCCATCTCTACAAAAAAAAAAAAAAAAAAAGAAAAATTTGCCAGGCGTGGTGGTGTGCACCTGTAGTCCCAGCTACTCAGGAGGCTGAGATAGGAGGATTGCTTGAGCCCAGGAGTTCAAGGCTACAGTGAGCCATGATCCGGCCACTGCACTCTAGCCTGGGGAACAGAGCAAGACCCTGTCTCAAAAAAAGAAAAAAAAAAGATCAAACTACTGATAACTGTTCAGGCCTACTACTGCTTCTTACCTGGCAGATGAGAGGCCTACTGGCCTCTTTCTTAGCCAGGCCACAAGCAGCTATGGAGGGGATTTTTAATTGTTTTTTTACTGCGCTCTTGAGCCTGACCTTTCTTAGACTGTGTTTTGTGCCTGTGGTCATTACTTAACTGATGTACTCCTGGTAAATGTGACTGTAGCTCAAAGCCACTGAAGCTATTAGTACGGGCCCGAGCCCTGGGATGTCTGGAGTTGAGTCCAAGCATCGTCACGGAGCAAATCAGTGATCCAGCGAGTGCCACTCAGGCCTTGGTTACCAGATCTTGTAAGTGTGAAAATGTGGGAAAGGAACTTTGGCAGGAATAATCTGACCTTCTGTAATGTGCTCCATGAACCCTGGAGAGAGAACCTCCGTCTTCTGTCCACTTTAGCACCGCAGGAGGTTGATACGATGATCTCTGTTTCACAGGTGAGAAAACTAAGGCACAGAGGATTTTTGCTCAAGGTCACGAGGCCGGTAACTGACGGGGCTGGGATGTGAACCCACGTCTTTCAGAGACTGGGCCTTGCTCCTACACAGTCAGCTAAGGCCACACGGCCCAGCAGAAAGTAGATCTTACTATACAGTACGGCACTTTCTTCCCTTTCCACCCCTTCCTTTTTGTCCAAGGTAACTTATGTCAGCAGGACAAAATGATGGGCCTGTGCAGAAATGGGGGGATCAGCCTCTGTTTGCTTCACAGCGAACCAAGGGTCAGGGTGACTCGGGAGAAAGGTGTTTTGGAGGATGGGAAATACAGTGGGGCTTTTGTTTCCCAAACAGTCATCTAATTTTGTGACAGAGAAGGGGTGGGTGTAGAACGTTCTCCCTCATCAACATGTGTGAACCTGTCACTGCCCCTCTGTAGACTGTCTCAGGAACAGTCCCTGTGACTTTTCAGTTACAGCATGTGGAGTGACCGGCATTTGGTGAGGTTCTGCTTCTCCAATCAAGCTGCTCAGTTGTGTTTGAGACAAGGACCCAGTCCGAGTGCCAGTATCTCTGTCTCCGTAAAAATAGACCCCTCCTTTGAGCCCGTTTGCTGTGGCTGAATCCTTCAGTGTGAAAGCAGTAGCCTGAGAAAGTCCCCCACCCCGGCCACAGGACATGGGAACAGAAGTGCCCCAGGCCCACTAAGGGTTTCTGTTGAGTCTTGGTCATCTGTCGTGGGTTCCCAGGTGCCCTGCTTCCATTCTTACTGTTCTCTGGACCAGTGCAAGTCAGACCTTGGCCAAATTTATTCCCCCCTCCAAGTTTCAGTTTCTTATTGATAAAATGAGGTGACTGAATTAGTCTGTCTGAGATCACATGCAATTCATAATCTAAGGATCCTCTTTGTTCACTGTGTCAGACCGAGGCAGAGGTAGGGAGTGGGGAGGAGAGAGTGGGAGTTGTGTGCCCTGGACCCACAGCAAGGAGGTGCATTGTCTGTAGAGAATTTAAACAAGAATAAAACCAACTAAAAGCTGGTGTCCTTTTTATTATAAGCTGGCAGTTTTAAACAAGGTCTTGATAAAATACTTCTACCTGCAGGGAGGACTGTTCATACACCCTGCTATTGGTATGCCGCTTAGACTCTTTTGGTTGCTGGTGATAGAAACCCAACTCAGAATGGCTTAAATAAAAAAGGATTTTATGGGTCCACGTAAGTGCTAAGACTAGGAGATGTAGCTGCACTCAGGCCTGGCTGTATCCAGGCGCTCAGTGATGCCCTCGGAGATCTGCTTCTCTCCATCTCTTCTCACCTCGGCCTTCATGGCCGTTTCTTTTCAGGCAGACTCTCACCTCACTGCACCAACATTGCCACCCGCAACTCCAGGCCTACACCATGTCAGCTAAGCCACCTCAGAGAGCCTTCCAGCAAAGGTTCTGAGTTTTCCCCGGGACCAGCTTGAGTCTCGTGAGCATCCCTGATTTAAATGGGATAGAAAATGCTGACTAATCATCTGCCGCCTCATAGAGCTCAGGGCCGAGGTTAGCACCTACACTGAGAATGGTAGGCAGGTTGTTTCTCCAAAGAAATATTGAGGTGAAGTTGCTAGAGAAAGGGAAAATGGATGCTCAATTACCAAAGCAATGAGTGTCTGTCATACCCCTGCCTTCAAAGATCAGCTCGTCTTAGTCCTCTGGTTTGGAGCCCCCTCCCCCGTCCACCTTCCTCCCTTTCTTCCTTCCAGTGCCGAAGATCCCATGAAGGCTTCCGGATCACTGCAGCCCATTGTAAGTTAGTTCTTCCTTTCAACTCCAAAGAATTATTGTGCATTCCTGCTATTCTGATAGCTAAGATCAACTGTTAATTTCTTGTCTATTATAAAAGTAATACACGTTTACTTTAGGAGAAAACAGAGAAGTAAAACGAAGAAACAAAAATATTACCCGTGGTCCCACCATGTAATGACAACCACTAGTTATATTTTCTTCTATGCATAATTTTTTTCCAATTTTTAAATTGAAATATAATATATACTTCATATAACATATATGAGTAGATATATTAATTCATATATACACAAATGAACTCAATGAATTGTCACAAACTGAACTCACCCATGCCACCAGTACCCAGAATTAAGAAATAGAACATTGTCAACGTTCCAGAAGCCCCTCCTTCCCACTCCTTCCAATCACTGCCCCTCCCCAAGGGTAACCACCATCCTAATTTCTAACACCACAGATTAATTCTGCCTGCTTTTGAACTTTATAGAAATCATACATACTTTTTAAAAACATAGCTGTGATCATTGTGCATGTGCTGTTTGTTTTATTTTAAATTATAGTGTTTTCTATTTTGTTAAGCTCTTTGTAAGCATACTTTTAATAGCTGCATGATGTTATATCAAGAAAGTGCTGTAGTTTACTTAACATTCTCCTCTTGCTGCAAATTAATATTTTGTGGACAAGGCTTTTCCTGCTGACTAGTCAAGTCTGTAATACATAGGGCAGGATAGAACTATCAGGCATGAGCCGAAGCTGCAGTCCACAGGTGAAATTTCTTCTTTAAAGAAACTTTAGTTCTGCTCTTCAGGCCTTTCAAATTATTGAATCAGGCCCACCAAGATTATCTAGGATAAATAATCTCCTTTACTTAAAGCCCATTGTATAGACGTTAATCACATCTACAAAATGCCTTCACAGCAACACCTAGAGTAGTGTATAACTGAAGAACTGAGGACTTACAGCCTAGCCAAATTGACACATAAAACTGACCATTACAATTGTTCCAATAAGTTGTTTGGAACATTCCATTCCCCACTGCTCTGCAATTGCCACCCTTAAGGTTAACCATGTAAATTTTCTTATTGTGTAGATCTGTCTCTGGGATCTCCATTGGCCTTTTCCTCTAACCTCTGCCAGTACCACAATATCTTAATAATTATGTATTTTATAATAACTCTAAACATCTGGGAGAGTAAGTCCTTCCATGCAATTTTATTATTTTCAAATATATTGTATAAATTATTTTGAAGAACAATATGCATATTCTCATATGTTATATACTGAATTTTGACACATAAGAGAGCACCCCCTTGTTAACTTGGCTATCAGGCTAACTCATTTTCATGTGATCTTTGGATTAAAATTCTATTATCATTGTGCATATATTAGAAATTTTTTTTCTGGTCTTTTTTAAAAAATTGAGGCTTGGGCATATTTGCATATGTAAAATTATACAAGCAAGTGGATACTTGCTATGTATATGCTATGGTATATATGCCATATATGTACCTCAATTAAATGATAATTAAATTCTAGGCAAGATTACATCCCACTGCTCAGTGTATGTTTTCTTAACAGGATATCTTGCGATGATATTCAGTAAAGTTATTAAAACTAATGAATATTTAATAGCAGCAGTAATGTTATTGTAGTCTGTTTATAATGGGGGCGCTTTGCTTTTGGTTTTTATATTTATGATAAGGATGTAAGGAGTAAGATATTCATTCATTCATTCTAATTTGTTGAATTCTTGTTATTTTTAGGACAATTTTTAAATTAATATTTAATTTTAAAAAATCATTTTCATTTAAATCATTTTCAGTTGTCACCCTTTTAAGTTTAATAGAAGAGTAACTTGAGATTGTAAACTGGTGAAGAAAAACTATCACCACTTGCAGGCACTTATCTGTGTACATCAGGGTTATTTTTGATAAATTGGATCCTGAAGTTGATATGGAACAGAAATCATCAGTCCTAATTTATAATTTAAGATTTTTATGGCCATGAAAAATAAATATAAATTTGAACTTAATCTATACTAGTAAAATGCTACTCAAATAGTTTTTTGTGTTATGCATATCATATAAGAATTTGAAAAACGGATCTGCTGCTAAAAAGCATTATACAACAAATGCATTAGTATTAATAAAACTAGTATTACTTAAGTGGATAAGATCCAGTATGGATTATTTTATTACTGTTTTAAAATAACATCATTGTGAAAAACATTAGGAAATTGTGAGGAACTAGAACTTCTAGAGATTCTACTACTCAGAGATAAACACTATTAACACATTAACATTGTAGCCCAGCTCCTTTCAGACAGTTTAGATTAGGATTTTAGCCAATGACGAGAAAGTTGCTTTCCCTTGTCACTGATTGGTTGAGGGGTGGGCAGGTCCAAGGCAGTTTGGGCCAATGAGAGGTGAGTACAGGGTCTTCCGGGAGAATCCCCGCCTCCCCGCCAAGCCCGTGGCCCCGCCATCTTACAGCCCGAAGGAGAACGGACCTTCGAGCGGCTGAGGCAGCGTGGAAGGCTGCAGGAACCCGGGTTGGGGTCTCACCTCCTGCTTCTCCAGTTATGTGAGTTACTGCTTTTTTTTTCTGTCTTTTTTTCATTGCTTAAGCTGGTTTGAGTTGAGTTTCCAGCACCTGCAGCCGAGGTTCTGAGATTGTTCCGTGATAAGTACCTTCCAGGTGCCCGGCGGCGTCGGTCCCTCCCGCGGCGAGGCAGTTGGCTCAGCAGCGCGCGGCCTGCCCATCTCCTGTGCTTGAATGCAGGCTCCCTGTGGGCAAGCACACCTCCTGATTCGTTTTGGGATCCCTAGGGCCAACCTGGCAGGATGCGGCTGCCGGAAAACTGCTGTAGAGAAAGGGAACCGTTGTCGGGGCGCGCGCGGGCGTTTCCTCTTATAGCACTTAAACCTTCAGGAGAGGGGTTTACATTTTTGTCTGTCTGCTTTCTCTGCCAGGTATTTTACACATCCATAAATTCATTACTTCCTTGCAACAGGCTAGGTGAGCAACACAAAAGTAGGCCTTGGCTTTCAGGTGCATACAATCTATGGTGTGACAAGTTTGGTTTAAATGTGTTGACCGTAAGAGCCCCTGCGAACATCCTAGAATTTTGGATTTGGAGTGTAAAGCAGTAAAGACATACTCCTTTTCTTTAAAGATAGAGTGCTAAAAACGATTCTCCATGGATTTTAGTGTTCTGGTTAGTTGGCCCTTTGTTGACCCTCATTCTAATTGAGATTTTTTAGCTCAATTAAACATCATTGATGATACTAATTACTGTCTTTGGGGGAGATTTCCACCCACCTACCATAATTGTCGGGGGAAACAATCCTTTTAGGAGCATATTTATTCCATTGTCTGATTCTCATGTTACAGGCACATAACAAAATCTGTTAAAAAACACCTTACTCTGCCAGAAACTTCGGTATATTCTGGATAAATTTGTATACAGGGTACAAAACAATGCTGAGACTTTCCCCCTGTGTTACTAAAGGCCAAAAGATGAGTCTGGCTAGAGCAAGGGATGCTTGTAAAAAATGTTTTCTCAGCTCTGTCTTGAAAGCTATATATTTTTTGATATACTGTATATATTTTTTTGATGAATTCTTGGGACACATCAACAAAGGAAGAAGTTTCACCAGATCTAACCTTTCATTGGAGTCTCTGGCAATTTGATGTATGACAGGTGGTGTCATATTGGCTTTCTGGTTCATATTTGTGAATTGAGAGTTTCTTGCTTAGACTCTTTATCACAAGGAGGTACGTAATCTGTGGGCTACCCATATTTCAGTAGTAAACAGCTAAATTGTTCATGGCCCCCAGGTCACAAAGATTATGCCTTGATTAATCAGATGCATCACTGCCGTGCTCTGACACACCGTATTTAAAAATTGAGATATAATTCACTCTTTTAAAAGGGTACAATTCAGTAGTTTTTAGTGTATTCACAAAGCTGTGCAACCATCACCATTATCTAATTCTAGAACATTTTTATCACTGAAAAAATAAACCTTGTACCCATTGGCAGTCATTCCTCCTCTCCCCTCTTCCGTTAGCCTTTGGCAGCCACTAATCTACTTTCTTTCCTGTGGATTTGCCCTTTATGGCCATCCCATATAAATGGAATCATACGATATGTGGTCTCTTGTGACTGGTTTCTTTCACTTAGTGTTTTCAAGGATCATCCATGTTGTAGCACGTAATAATACCTCATTCTTTTTTATGGCTGAATAGTATTCCATTGTATGGACATGCCCCATTTTATTTATCCGTTTAGCAATTGATGAACATTTGGGTTGTTTCTACCTTTTGGCTATTGTGACTACAGTAGTCCCCCCTTATGCATGGGCTATACATTCCAAGACCCTCAATGGATGCCCGAAACAGCCTGATAGTGCCAAGGCCTCCTGTAACCTATTTGTAGGTTAATCACTGAAAATTCTTAATTACAGCTTGAGCTTTTTTACCAGCCCTGAGGTGGATTTTATTAAAAGTTCCAACCATAGCTGAAAACATTCACTATTTAGAGAATTTTTAAAAATTATTTTAAATCCCTTGCATGCCTCAGACTGTTAAATAATGTTATTTAAACAACTGCTAAACACAAGATTACTGTTAGTTATGAGATTGACTGTCACAGTAGGGTGACATTCAGATTGATTAGCTACTAAGTGAATAATGGGTGGGTAGCATATACAGCGTGGACAAAGGGATGATTCACGCCCTGGGTGAGAAGAGCAGGATTTTATCATGTTAATAAGAATAGTGTGCAATTTAAAACTTATGAATTGTTTATTTTTGGAATTTTCCATTTACTATTTTCAGACTATGGTTGACCTGACCATGGGTAACCGAAACCATGAAAAGTGAAACCACAGATAAGGGGGGACTACTGTAATGCTGTTACGATCATTTGTGTACAAGTTTTTGTGTGATCATGTTTTTAGTTCTCTTGGGTATATATCTAAGAGTCGAGTTGCTGGGTCATATGGTAACTCTATGTTTAACTTTCTGAGGAACTGCCAAGCTGTTTTCCATAGCGGCTGTACCATTTCACATTCCCAGGCATGAATAGGGGTTCCAGTTTCTCAGTATCCTTGCCAACACTTGTTATTATCTGTCTTTTTAATTATAACCATTCTAGTGGATTCTGACATGTTGTATTTTGCTGCGGGGAAAAAAGTATAATCATATTTTCACATTTTCAACATTAGAGGCCTATTTATTATAAAAATCATTTTCTCTGAGTCTTTGTTTTATCTTTGACCTACTGAAGGCTGTAATTAGAATAATTCTAATTATTTACTTTAACTTATATTGATAGGTTAATCATTGAAAATTCTTAATTATGGCTTGAGCTTTTTTGCCAGCTCTCAGGTGGATTTTATCAAAAGTTCCAAACATATCTGAAGAAATTCATTATTTAGATAAATATTTAAAATTATTTTAAACCCCTTGCATGCTTCAGACTGTTAAGTAATGTTATTAAAGTAACTGCTAAAGACAAGATTTTCAAAGGCATTACTAAACACACGTAGTAGCAAAACTTGCTTCTTTGCTTTGTAAGATACCCTGGCCAGTGCCTTCGAAGACATTTCCAAATTGTTTATTGACGTTATGCATTAAACTCTTTCTTCAGAGTAGGCTCTGTGATCCAGAAAAATGACACTTTTTTTGTTACTATTATTTAATATTTGGGGATTACCAGTTATCTTTCTGTTATTGATTTCTAGTTTAATTCCATTGCGGTCTGAGAGCAAGCCTTGTAAGATTTCTCTTGTTTTAAATTTGTTAAGATGTATATTTTATGGCACGGAATGCAGTCTGTCTTTGGTGAATGTTTCATGCGAAAATAAGAATATATTGCCTTTGCACCTTTGTAAAAAGTCACTTGTTCATATGTATATACACACACATATACATAAATATATATAGTAGGTTTATATCTGGACTTTCTATTGTTTCATTGATCTATTTGTCTTTATGCCAGTATCATGCTGTTGTGATTACTGTAGTTTCATAATAATTTTTGGAATGAGATAGTATTAGCCCTCGAACTTTCTTCTTTTATTTCATAGATTTTTTTGGTTATTCTAGGTCTTTTTCATTTCCATGAGAATTTTAGAATATGCATGTCAATTTCTACAGAAACCTGTGGGGATGTTTATTGTGATTACATCAAATCTATGTGTTAATTTGAGAACTGACGGCCTAATGATACAGGTTGAACATCCGAAATTCAAAATCCTAAATGCTCCAAAATCCAAAACTTTTTGAGCACTGACATGATACTCAAAGGAAGTGTTCTGTGGATCATTTTGGATTTCAGATATTCAGATGAGGGATGCTCAACCAGTAAGTATAAGTCAAATAAATATTCCAAAATCTGAAAAATCCAAAATCTGAAACATTTCGTCTGATCCCAGGCATTTCGGATAAAGGATACTCAACCTGTATTAAGTCTTTGAACAAGATATATATATCTTCATTTTTTAAATCTTCTTTAACTTTTCTCAGCAATATTTTATAGTTTTCTGTGTAAAGGTTTTTCACATTTTGTCAGATCTATCTCTTAAATATTTCATATTTTTGAGGCTGTTGTAAATGGTGTTTTGAAAAATGTCAACTTCTAATTGTTCTTTGCTAGTACATAGAAATAAAATTAATTTTTATGTATTGATCTGATATCCTGGGCATCAGAAAACTTTCTCTGTAAAGGACCAGATAATAAATATTTTAGACTTTGCAGGCCAGATGGTCTCTGTTGCAACTACTCAACTCTGCCATTGCAGTATGAAAGCAGCAGCATAGAGGATACATTAACAAATGAGTGTCTGTGTTTCAAAATATTTTATTTACAGAAACAGACAGTGGGCTAGGTTTGGCCATAAGTCATAGTTTGTATTCTGCAACCTTGCTAATCTCACTTGTTAGTTCTAGTAGCTTTAAAAAAAAATAATTTATTGATGTGAAGTTCACATAACATAAAATGAATCATTTTAAAGTGAACAATTCAGTGGCATTTAGTATATTCACAGAGTTGGACAACCAGCACCTCTGGTTCCAAAACATTTCTGTCATTCCAAAGTAAAACCCCTTATCTATTAAGCATTTTCTCCCATTCCAATCTCTTCTTTCCCTTTCCTTTTAATATATTATTAGATTCTATTTGTTAAAATATTGGTTAGAATTTTTTCATCTATGTTCATGGGGGATATTAGTTTGTAGTTTTCTCTTCTTATACTTTCTTTGCCCAATTTTATTATCAGGGTTATGTTGGCCTAATAGAATTAACTAAGAAGCATTCCCACCTCTTCAGTTTTTTATCTTTTTTGAACTATAATTCACATAGCACAAAATTTACTCATTTAAAATGTACAATTCAAAGGCTTTTCATAGACTAACAGAGTTGTGCAACCATCAATACAATATAATTTTAGAACATTTTCGTTAGTCCAAAAGAAGCCCAGTACCTGTTAGCTGTCACTCCCAATCCCTGCTCCCTTTGCCCTTGACCCTAGAAACCACAAATCTACTTCTGTCTCCCTAGATTTGCCTTTTCTAGACATTTAGTGTAAGTGGATTTATACAATATGTGATTTTTTACTTAGCATAATGTGTTCAAGTTTAACCATGATGTATCTTGTATCAGTACTTCACTCCTTTTTATTGCCAAATAGTATTCCATGATATGCATATACCATATTTTATTTATCCATTTATCATTTGATGGACATTTAGATTGTTTCCACTTTTTGGCTATTACAAATAATGGTGCTGTGAACATTTATGGATATGTTTCGTGCGGACATATATATATATTTTCAGTTTTCTTGGGTATGTGCAAAAAAATTTATAATTTTAATTTTTAACTCAGATTGTCCTTCTTAATAATGCCAATTAGTGAAATTTAGTTCATATTCATATGCATCAATTACAGTGACAGCCTGGGGAAACTCCATGTAGGGTAAAAGATTAATAGGCTAGTTCCCTTTTTTTGTTATTCTTATTGACTAGGAAAAATTCTGTATAAAAGACATAGTATAAATCCATAACTTTCCCACTTCTCCTTTTGTCTTACTTGCCTTGGCACTACTGTTCTCATGCTTGAAGATACTGGCTTGGAAATGAAAGATCCTTTCTGAAAGAAGGTTTAGTGCCTCTGGGTGACCCCTGCCAAGGTCTGATAGTTGGGAATGTATGAGATAGTGAAAGTGCAGGCTGATAACAGCAGACTCTCCCAGCCTCATGCATGGCTTTTCTTAATTAGGAAATGTGAGTGGAAATTTGTGTGTAGTTCTTGGGTTCACACTCCTCTTCATCATTCACCTTAGTTCTTCTGCACATTTTTGGGAACAGCATTACAGAAGTTCACCTCTTCTCAGATTTTCATGAGGATTTAAAAAACAGCTAACGTGTATTGAATGAATACTTGGTATATAGTAGGAGCTGAGCTAAGCAGCTTAAATATATTGTTTCTCATTTAATGCTCTCATTCCTTTAAGATGTTGGTATTAGTTTTGCTTTTCTGATGTAGAAACAGGCTTTAAAGTAGTTATAGAATTTCCCCAAGATCTCAGATTTAGTAAATGACAGAAGTGAGACTTGAATCCAGATTTGTCTTACCCCAAAATTGGAAGACTACTAAGGTCTTAACACTTACTATGTATACCGCACATTGTTTTTTGTATTTAAAATGAGTAATCATGTGTGCACAAAGAGTTGTTTTCCTTGTAAAGTTGGCAGTTTCTTTGCACATGGTTGTCCTATCTGGGCATGGGTAGAACATAGAACTAATGAAATATTACAGGGGAATGTATTGCTGTTAAATGAGTAAGACTTTGTGCTGCTAAACTCCACCTCATCCTTTTAACACCTAGCACAATGAAGACATCCTTTTAACACCTAGCACAATGAAGACATCCTTTTATAGGCTTTTGAAAAAACAGCTGCGCCTATTTTAATGCATTCAAAGCAATCTGTACCTGCTTTTGATTAATATATATTAAATGTATTTATTGAGATTTAATTTACATACCATCAAATTCATCCATTTTAATTATAGAGTTTAATGATTTTTATTAAATTTACAGAATTGTGCAACCATAACTCAGTTTCAGAACATTTCCATCACCCCCAAAAGTTCCCTCACATGCCCATTTGCACTTAAGCCCTGATGCCATTCCTAACCTAGGCAACCATTGAACTATTTTCATTCTCTATAGATTTGCCTTTTCTGGAGATCTCATATAAATGAGATTATATATGTATTTGTGTCTGGATTCTTTTACTTTGCATGTTTTGGAGGTTCATACATACTACCTAGCATGTATCAGTATTGTCAGTATTTCACTTCTTTTTATGATGATATAGTATACCATTGAATAGATATGCCACATTTTATTTATCTGCCCATCAGTTGATGGACTTTTTGGCTATTAGGAATAATGTTGCGATTAACAATTTGCATGCAAGTCATTGTGTGGACAAGTGTTTTCAGTTCTTTTGAGTAGATACATAGGAGTAGAATTGCTGAGTCATTTGCCTTTTGTATTTAATTCCTTGAGGGCAGGAAGCCCTTCTTGGGGTTTTAGTATTTATTGCCTTAGTGGTCTTTGAATTGGCTCATCTAGCAGACCTGTGACACAGTGGGTAGTGAAACTGATTAGGAGGTATTTGTGATATATTTTCAGATTTTATGAGCCTTTACGTGGTTTTTTTGTACACTGACCCCCTTTCCTCCCACTTTGAAAGAGTTTTGTTTTCATCTTGATTCCTTGCAATCCTAGCAAACAATCCTGGTGGTTTTGGATGGCCTAGATTCTTATTTGCAGCATAACCCTGTGTGTACTCAGTACTTTATAAGATATCACAATAATAGAAAACTTATACCTTATTTACATTGTATGCACATTACTCTATTGACTATTTTTGGTGAGGGTATATAAGATGAACAGGGTATAAATTTTCTTATTCAAGTGGGCTTGGTAGAAAGAATAAAGTTTTTTAGGTGGTCTGGTGTCCACACAAGCTCTTTTGTTCTGAGATTGACATGTCTGTAACCAGGCAAAGTAAAAATATTTCCCTACCCAAGTATTGTCTCATTTTAACTAGGAAACAGGAAGCCTGATGTAAGAAAAGGAGATGGGTTTCTTTCACCAGAAAGAAAATATTGCTATAAAGTTACTAATGCTGTTAAGGGACACTTACTGCCAGCTAAGAGAGATTAACTGAAGGTCTAAAAAAAAATTCACGCGCTGGTAATGCCTCTGTATTTTCAACACCCAAAGTCTGGCTCTTTACCTGACAAACTAGGAACAAATTTTGACTTTCATCATAGTTTTTAATTTTTAATTTTTATTTTTAAAATTTCAGTAGACTTAGGGCATAGGATACAAGTGCTTTCTTTATTATACTGATGAATTATATAGTGAAGTCAGGGCTTTTAAAAGTGTACCTGTCACCCAAATAGCATACATCGTGCCCAGTAGGTTGTTTTTCATCTTCTTCAGTTTGTAGCTTGTATGTTCCATATCATTTGAAGACATTTTTGTTGATTTTCCTGTGGGCATTGGTGAGATAGGCTCCTTGTTGTTTATCTGACAAACCAAAGGGTGTTCAGTAATCTGTGAGCAGCTACTGTTTGTTTACCATCAACCTTCCCAGGGTACAGGGCATGTTTTTAAGAGAAGGAATTATAGTAGTCCCCCCTTATCTGTGGTTTCAGTCTCCTCAGTTTTAGTTACCTCTAGTACAGTACAATATGTGAATGTAGTCTCTAACAATATCTTAACTTTTATTATACTTTTACTATTGTATTTTTAGTTATTGTTAATCTCTTACTGTGCTCAACTTGTAAATTAAACTTTATCTTAGATATGTATGAACAGAAAAAATCAGGGTTCAGTACTGTTTGTGGTTTCAGGTATCCACTGGGGGTCTTGGAACATATTCCCTGTGGATGAGGGGGAACTACTGTATCACTGTTAAAAGTCTAAATCAAAACTGATATGGTAGCAAAAGGATGAGATTAAATAAGGTCATGTCAAAAGGCAGGACACATAATGCTCAATATGGGTTCATTTGCTCTAGTTAGGAGCTTCATATAAATAATTTCTCAGTAGTGGTTAAGAGCATGGACTCTCGAGCCAGATGCCCAGTGTTTTGTTTTTTTTTAAGTCCTATTTAGCCACTTACAAGCTTTGTAATCATAGGCAAGTTACCCAGTTCTTTAAGCCATCGTTTCCTCATATAAATGCAATTAGGATAATAGTACTCCTTTATAGCAATACTTTATAGGGTTGCTAAGATTAAATGAGATAATCTATTGAAACATGTCTTGCACATAGTGAGTGCTCGGTAAAGCATTAGTTTAAAGCAGAAAAACATAAGCAGTTCCCTGAGAGGCTTATAGGCCTGAGACATGCTCTTTGACACCCCATAGATAAATGGCCTCATTACAGAGGCTTTCCATTCAAGCTTCAATAAAATGGGGGTTAGCAGCTATGCATCAGTTGCTCAAATTAAGTCTGTTTCCTTTCTTATAAAATGGAGTTAATATCTTCCTCATCATTTGTTTTCCTTTCCTTCATTTATTGGGTGAAGATTAACTGGTATAATGTACGTGAAGATGTTACACAAAAACGTAAGGTTAGTACTTGAAGTGAATGGTACAGCAATCAATAATAGGTACATACTGATGCCATATCTGGTATTAACTGAGGGTAGCAATGGTATTTTTTTTATTCATGTTGTATCTTCAGTATTTATCATGTACTAGGCATGTAGCAAATACTTGGTGCACATATGATAGAGAAGGCAAATTTGGTTTATAAATCATAATGCTTTTTTTCTTGGTGATGGAGGTCCTTGTGGAAAAAATTTGTTAGGTCATCCAATTCATGGATATGACCTGAACACAATACATTTTGGAAATACTGAATAGATTGTATAGAGTAGCTGGGTTAACCACTCCCCTGACCTCTGCCTTTATCTTCTGTATAGTGTAGTATTGCTCTGACATTTATTAAATGTTTATTCCCTTTTATTGGAGAAAAAAGGGAATTTTTAAATAAGCTAAGAATTTTGACTAGATAAGATTTGTTTACATAAAGTGCCATCTTTCATGATAAAGACTGTTATATTTGGAGCAGCCTCAGGAGTAAGTTTTTCCTTCCCTTAGCACCCTTTGCAGTAATGGGCATGTAACCATTTGAGGCATGGATGGGATAATCTTTGGTTCTTTGGCATCAGGGTTAAGCTCTTTTTGAAATTATGCCATATTAGCATACAAACATTGCCACATTGACATTTAAAAGTCTACTTTATCATCTTAGGGTTCCTGAAGTGGTAACTTTATTTTCAGTAGAAGAAGGAAAAAAAGTAGGAAAATTGAAATTGCACAAGTTCTACAAAAGCATGTTGGAGTCGCATAATGAAAAAGCAGATTTTTTTTATTATGATGTTGTTTCTCCATATTTGGCATTGCTGTAAATGGCTAACTAACATTTACTGCCAATTCAGTACAAATGTGTGGTTTGGTAATACCAGAACAGCAAATTTAAATGAAAAATAAAAGTTAAACATTTCCACACAAGTATGACATTTCACTGCGTAGGTAAAAAGACATTTTTTTTTTTTTTTTTACTACAGATTATTATTCAGCATGAATAAAAAACTACAACTTTTATTTTTAAACAGGAGTCACTGGTTTTAATTTTTACACATTTTAAAATTACTGTGATAAAAAATAATGAAAAAGCTTCTTAATAATGCCATACACAGTATAATATAGATTTGTCCCCATTATATAGCATTTGTTTAATATACAAAATAGAATATTGACACACTTGAATCTATATGTAGTTAAGCAAGTTATTTGAGGAGGGTATTTTCATACAGCCTTTCATCAGAAAATAAAATCCTTCTTTCAGATATTTTCTAGAGAGAAGCTAATCCTTTCCTGAAAACCTGGTCACTAATCCTTGGTGGACCAGGTTGATTGAAAATAGTCTGGAAAATGATGAAACTTCCATCCAAAATGGTTTAAAGTATCCTCCTTACACTTTTATTTTCCCTTCCAACACTGAAACCAGGCACATAAAAAACACATTCATCTATAGCTACAGTTGTTGGGGTGATCAACCAAGATTGAAATCTCACTTAAGGCTGCCGTGGTTCTTGAGTTTTGACAGATCAAAGTATGATAATGTTCATTCCATGGTGATGTAGTTTTAGATTATTTAAAAGGGAACTAAAATGGTAAGACTTAAGTAAAATTGGAATTGCCCATCTCCCCACCCCAAATTCTGAAGTGAGGCCAGTTTTCCTTCATGTGCATACCCAGAGCTCATCCTATGCTAATTATCAAGCACTTCATATTCACTAATCATGTTAGGTTTTGTTTGTTTTGTTTTTCAAGAGAAGGCAGGTGCTCTTTCAGGTTCTTTTTTTATATATATATATAGATATATATACACACACACACCCAAAAAGTGTTATGTCCTTAGTTCCTCGGTTTTGCTTGTATAGTATCCCACAAGAATACCTAAAAACACTGAAAGGGTCACTTTCCCCACCACTAATTAAAAATACTTTTCAGGATTTGTTGAGTCACCTAGACATGTCACCAACTGTCATTACAAGTTGCTATAAACTTCAGTAGTTTGGGATGGCAAGATACCACATACATAGAAAACAAAGCTGCTCTCAAAACAGCACCATATCCTTTTTCACTTAGATCCATAATTATACTCAAACATAATTAAGATAACTTTCTTCTTACCCACATATTCTAAAAGGGCACAGCTTCTTTTTCCATTTAGTTGTTTCGTTGTTTTTCCTATAGTTGTTTTATGACTGTCAGTTGACTTCCTATTGACAACAAAGTGCACGTATCTTTTTTCACTGAGCTCTGTTTTTTGAGTGCCAAGGTTGTTGGGACTAAAATAAATAAGACTGTGTGATGTGCTTTCTGGTTTTAACCATATAACATTCTATAAATGCAAGATAATCTACTTTTTAGAAGCCCTTTTGAAACTTAACACTGTCATTGATAATATTCAAGCAGTATTTCTTAGGCACCGTAAATTTCACATCCAGGTGGGTTACAAACCATCTTCGAATATTACATTCCCTTTTAGAGAGCATTCAAAAAGCAAATGATTATGTATTTTATTAAATAATTCCTCCAAAATACTGAAAATAACAAAGAACATTCAAAAAAGCATTCAAAGAAAACATAAAACATGTCCTCATTTTTTTTTTTTTTTTTTTTTTTGGAAATGAACTCTTACTGTAGGATAGAAAGGAATTAGTGTATTATTGGCAACCTATGAGATTGTGCACTATTTACATATTGCTGGTACCTCTGTGTATAAGCCTGTTTTCATTTACCTGTTGGAGAGGCCTTATGTGAAAATAACCTCGCTATTAGATGGTGCCTATAAATATGCAAACACCACCTTTCTGTCCCCTATTTACACACTGTAGTAAACTAAACCTGTGCCGACAGACTCACTGGTGGAATGAGAAGGTGGTCAGCATGGGAGGCAGAGGATACTTCCTCTGTAATCTGATTGGGTCAGAGCCTCAGCAACCTTCACTGCACACAGGGCCAGTCTTCATCTCCCTCTTCCCCTAGAGAAAACCTGTTTGGTTTCAGAGACCACTGCTGCCTGTATGAATGCTTGCACAAACTATAAATCATATAGGTTATCTATCCATCAACATTTCTTTGACCCCTACAAAAAATATATAACATGTCATGATAAAACAATCTCATCTAAAAATCATTCTTATTTTACACTATACAAGCTATTTTACAATCATTTTAATAAATTGCATGTAAAGCTGCAGTAGCCCTTCCCTTCCCAGATTAGTGAATACCAATATGATATATATCTGAAACTATAACTAAATATAAAAATATATTAGAAGTTTCATATTTTTAATATTAGATTTTCAGTTTTCTATTACACAAATAATTTGGCCACCTTTAATAGAAATCAGATTTCTTGTGGCTTAGTAAATATGTTGAGTTTACAGAAAGTTGGTAAGGTGCACACAGAAAGGGCTACTACAGCTTCTGTTTTGTTTAAAATGATAATTCTTAACAGTGAAGAAATTCACAAGACTTGTGTTAAACTCTATGGCACATGTAGGGATGTGTAGTTTTACAAACAGGGATGTATGACATACAGTTCTAAATCACAGAAATCAGTAGCTGAGCTTTCCTGTACCACCAGGAAAGATTGACCAATTGGTGACAGATGGGAATGTGAAAATGGGTGTCTAGCCACTTTTCTTTTGCCATATTAGAGATTTAGTTTTGGGGTAAATTTTAGTGAGGGGAATTACTTGCTCTGATTAATAATCTCTCAGCTGAGTCACAGCTTGTTACCTGGAATCACAACTTTTAAGAAGTTATGCAAACTACTACAAAAGGTCCCGAGAAACAGTTATTCTACCAATTTTCTTGCCTGCCATCTAACCATTGTAGAGATAGGGCATTAGGTATAAACAGGGCCTCTTTGTAGTTGTTATTATTTTTTAAATTAGTCTTTTGCAACCATCATCCACAGTTTACCCAGCAGGTCACTGGACTAGGTGCTCTATACCAGTTAGGATGGTTAATGTGCACAACCTATGTAATTCTCCACTGAAGCAGATATATACAAAATAAGAGCTTTTTTGACAAGAATACTGGAGATTTGAGTCAATTTTTGTGGTCTTCTGATAGCTGTGTGCCATCAGGTTAGAAGCACCAACCCATTTTCACACCGAAGATTAATGTTTAGAGTTTATTTAGGAAAGCTATGAACTAGCTGCCCATCTTAAACAGCTGTACAATAACCTGAATACAAAAATTATGTAAGAAAAAAATGAGCAAGCGTAGTTCACTGAATATAAAGGAAATTGTTAAAACCAGACAGTAATAGCTATAAAAGGCACAACTTCCCTTTTCTGATATACACTTGTAAACTTTTTTCAGGTTTCCATGCATAAATCAAAAATGCTATCCTAACTATACAGGGGAAAATACACCAACTAAAAAGTCTAGAAAATTTTATCCAGCCAACTGTGAAAAGTATGAGCAGAAAGTTCATCACACAGACTTTGGGCACTGGTGGTTTAGGTGCCATCCTTCTCTGACAGTGGCGATTACTTCCACGTTACTGTTTCTATTTTCTGGGATAGACCAGCTAATGAATTTCACTATCTACTTTCCCATCACTGAAAAGTGATGACTCAACTGCTTCTGTTGCCAAGTCTTGGCCCTCTTATAAACCACATGTAGTGCGTATTTAAAACAAAATAGACAGAAACAAAAAATAAAAAAACAACAAAACCTCTACAGGACAAATTGGTAGTTTGTACAATAAAAGCTATAATATAAATTCAACTTTCTTTAAGGCAACCTTTCTTATTAAGGCAGTCACTTTTGATGAAACAGAAGTTTTTTGATATTTCCATTTGAATATTTTGGTATCTGATTGGTAATGATTTCAGCTAACATCTCTGGGAATTCAATACTCATGGTCTTATCCAAAAATGTTTGGAAGCAAATGTTAAGGAGATTTTCAACCACCTGCAAGAGAAGATATAGTAATGATTAGGCTTCAAAACTGATCAGCGGGAACATCTCATGTTTATTGGCCTCTTTTTTTTAACATCAGACCTAGAATATACCAATCTACTGGAATTCCCCAGGTGAAAAAAAAGCTTAATTAAATATAATAGCACTTAAGTACAAAAGACATTTTAAATTCCTTTATTTGTATGTAGTATTATATGAAATTAAATATTTCATGATGAACTGCAGTACTATAATATATGAAGGGCATATTATTCTAATTTAATGGATTAATCATACATAATAGGGAATTCTACCTTTTTAAAAGTAGTAGCTATGAAATTCCTTAATAACATGGTTATTTTATATGCACATGACTAGATGAGTGATATTTCATAATTGGCCTTAGGAAAATATACCTATCACCAAAATCCACAAACTGGGAGAAAAAAATTATTGGTATATAATTACCTGCACTAATCAAAACATATTTATGTCCCAGAAAATTCTTCTTATGCTTTATGTTTGACACTTACTTCATGCATGGAATCCAAGAGTTTTGTCAGTTGATAAAACCGCTGCCAGTTCTGACTGGAGTTTCCTTCTCTCTTGACGATGGCTTTTCCTAGCTCTTTGATGTAGGTCATTCTAATTTCATCAAATAGCTCTTGGCTCTTCAAACCGTCCTTAGGAACTAAAAGGTTAAGATGGAGTCAATTAAAGGATTTTCTTGCCATAACTTTTTATACATGCAAGAAGGACATTTAATAGCAAACTCCATGACTTACATTGTCTATATACTCTTTTTTTTTTTTTTTTTTTTTTTTTGAGACAGCGTCTCGCTTTTGTTGCCCGGGCTAGAGTGAGTGCCGTGGCATCAGCCTAGCTCACAGCAACCTCAAACTCCTGGGCTTAAGCGATCCTTCTGCCTCAGCCTCCCGAGTAGCTGGGACTACAGGCATGCGCCACCATGCCCGGCTAATTTTTTTTTTTCTATATATATGTTTTAGTTGGCCAGATAATTTCTTTCTATTTTTAGTAGAGACGGGGTCTTGCTCTTGCTCAGGCTGGTCTCAAACTCCTGACCTCAAGCGATCCACCCGCCTTGGCTTCCCAAGTGCTAGGATTACAGGCGTGAGCCACTGCGCCCGGCCGTCTATATACTCTTAATACATTCTAAGATAGAAGCATTTCCAAAGGATTATGAAAAACTATATCCAGGAGAGAATATGAGATAATAGAGAACTGGAGGACTTAACCTTGAGTAAATCACCTGGTTTCTCATCTATAAAATAGAGCTGGTGGTAGTACCTTCTTCCCCAGTTCACAAAGCTATTTTGAAGACCAAATGAAATAATACAGTGATTATTTAGTTAACTTTGGCTGTCATTTTGCACTTGAGTTTAATCCTAGCATTGAGATTCTACCAGTTAGATCCTAGACTATCTGTGATGTCACCAGTTAATTAGAACTTTTAAGTCAACATGCAGTATTTTTTTAATGTGTTAATATATTGAGTTGATATGATTCCAATCTAAAAAGAAACAGGATTTTTTATATAGCTTATAGATATGCCTTATTAGGGAACAGATACCTGCTTTTCCTGATGCACTGAGAAATACTGAAAATAGCTCATGGGTTCTGGGTTGTAAAATCGGTATAAAATCAATTTTTTATATATTACTCTTCAAAAATTGGTACTAGTAAGGACAATGACCAGAGGGTTAATTGTGGTTTTACTTAATCTTGTAGAGATAATGACTTTTGTGGAGTGTTACATTTCACAGTGTGCTCCTAGAAACACTGGTTCTGTGTTAACAATAGACGGAGAGAAAAAGAATTTGGTGGTCAAAATTTAAGAAAAGCTAAACGTTTAATACAAACCAAGTTAGGGAGACTTCTGAATATCAGAATTTCTCAGAGCTATTATTATGTACTCTCCAAGGAGCAGAATACATTCCCAAACTTAACTGCTGCGGACATTTTAGAAAGTGCTGATACAGAAGAAAAGCTGTTTATTTAGGAGCAAGAAGTCTCAATTTAGTTCATTCTTGCCGTGCGGATTTGAGTATATAACCTCCCTTAGCCTGTTTCCTGCTGTCTTTCTCACTGGATTATTAGAATGAGACCAATGAATATGTACAAAAATGTTTTGATTCTATACTAAGATGACAGTATTAAGACAAAAATGAAGGTTACTTAATTAGGAATGATAAGGGCACACCATGTTAACAATGGGCTAATTCTGTACTGCTGTATTATAGATAATCTAATTATTGTAAACCTTTAAAATAGTGATTGCTTATTTATAATTTTTTTTCCTGCTGGTTAGTACTAATTCTAAAAATAATTATGATGAGGCCCTGTTTAATATCTACATTTAAAAGAATTTCATCCATCTCAAATTTCTGGACTACTGACATATTTTTTCAACTTTTTTAATGTTAAAATCATCAGCATTACATCCATTTCTGGGCATAGGGAGTAAGAATGGTCTAGAATTCTCCTCCTGCTATAAAAACTGGACAACTGATTTCATAAATATCTCTTAAAAATTTGATGAACTTGTAAAATCTTGCTGTATAAAAGGCTCCAAACCAAGATCGTGTCACTGGTGAATTTCACTAGACACGTAAGGCAGAAATAATACCAAATTATCACAAAGCCATACAAACACATTATAACAAAGCTGTGGAACCACGTCCCTTATGGATTCACATGCAAAAATACCTAGCAAAATTTTAGCACACTGAATTCAGCTATATATAAAAAACATACTACATCATGACCAAGTAGAGTTTATCACAGAATGCAAGGCTGGTCAAACATTCAAAAATCAAACCTTGTATTTCACCATACTATGAGACTAAAAATGGAAAACTATATGGTGATCTTGATGCCAAAAAGCATATGACAAAAAAGTTGCATTTTTTGTTTTTTGCTATTATGAACAATGTTGGTATGAACATGATTAGTTATTAGACAAATGCATGTATTAAGTCACAAAAACAACTAACTACACTTGCCAAGTAATTCAGTAAGGAAAAGACAGTCCAGTTCTGAAGCAATTGGATATAGATTTGGAAAAAAATTTAACCTTGTGCCTTACCTCACATCATATATAAAAAATAAGCTGAAAGTACAAAATTTCTGGAAGAAAACATACAGTAGAAAATCTTTTTTAACTCTAGGCTAAGTAAACATTTCTTGGTGCACAAAGACATGAACCATAAAAGAAAAAAATGGACAAATGGGCCTTCATCAAAATTATGAACTTCTGGCTCTCTGAAAGACTAAGAAAACATAAATGCAATCCATTGACTGAAATAAAACATTTTCAAAATACATGTTTGAAAAAGGGCTTATATCCAGAAAATATGAAAAATTCTTATATCTCAATAAGATAAACAATTCAGTAAAAAAAATGACAAAAAAAAAATTCAAAGAGTCACATCTCCAAAGAAATACAGATGACCAATAAGCCTGTGAAAAGGTGCTTAGCATCTTTAATCATTAGGATGGTTACAATGAAAGCGATTGATAATACCAAGTGTTGAGGAGGATGTGGAGCATATCTTATGTCTCACATATTTCTGGTGAATTATGTTATAGCGATTGTGGAAAAGTTTGGCAGTTTTAAAAATAAATTTTTAAATCATTTGTTCCAAGGATCTCACACTTTTGAAGTGTATGCCCACATCCTTATTTATGTCTGCTTGATTTATTAATAATTTGTGAGAAAGGTATAAGATAGCACTATATTTATATGATTTATCTAAATATTTCTTTAGCTCTATGAATTTTTTTAATGTAGTTGGAAGCTATATATCTAGAATTTTCCTGGTGAATAGAATGCTTTATATAATGAGTATCTTATATGCATAACTGTGTTTTGCCTTAAAGTCTATTTTTGTTTGGTAATAATTTAGCTACTTCAGTTTTCTTTTGGTTAAAGTAGGGGCCAGCAAACTATGGCCTATGGGCCAAATCCTACCCACAGCCCATGTTTGTACAAGTTTTATTGGAACACAGTCATGCCTGTTCTGTTTAAGTATTGTCAATGACTGTGTTCACGCCACAAGGGCAGAGCTTGAGTAGCTGTGACAGAGACTGTGCAAAGCTGAAAATATTTACCATCTGGCCCTTTACAGAAAAAGTTTGCTATCTCTTGGGTTACACTGTGCATAGTAGATCCTTTTACTTCAGTCTTTCACTATCTTTATTCAGACATATCTCTCATAAATAGCATAAAGTTGGATTATTTTTTAAATCAGTCTTTCAGTTTAGCTTGGAGCCTTAGAGCATTAAGTCCATCTCTACATTTAATGAGCACTGATATATTTGTACTACTGTACCTTATCTGTTACTTCTTCTTATCATGTTTATGCTTTTCCCCCCTCCTCTCATATCTTTCATTCTTTTGGATTGGTTTTCTTATGCTCCCCCTTCCCTTGTGCTTTGGTACTTTCCATATTTTATTTCTAATTGTCATCTTTCAAATTTAAATATCCATTCTTACCAAACTCCCCTTTGGGCTTATGTGCAATTATTGTGTACTTTGGTTCTATTTTTTAAGCCCCAAAGACATTACTACTATTGTTATTTTATACACATAGTAAATGTTACTTTAAATGTACCTACATATATATAAAATACAACACTTTCTTTGTTCTTTAGTCCTTCCTAAAGATGCGATTACTTTCCTTTAGCTTTGTATTTTTTTAGTGAGGGTCTGTGGTGGCAAACTATTTTCACCTTCATTTCAAAAAAGACTATTAGTGTATTTAGACTATTCCAATTTAAAGTGATTGTTGATATGGTTGGACTAATAGCTACCATGTTTGTAACTGTTTTTACTCAAGGCATTTGTTCTTTACTTCCCTTTTTATCTTGTCCTCTTTTTTTGCCTTCTGTTTTCATTGAGCATTTCATATGATTCTATTTTCTCTCCTCTCTTAGCATATCAGTTATTACTACTTTTTAAAAGTTTTTAGTAGTTTCCCTAGAATTTGCAATATACATTTACAACTAATCTACATACTCTTTCAAATAACATTGCTGTCATTCATTTCACTTACCCATATTTTTAATCATTCATTACATTATTATTGTTACCTTAAATAGTTATCTATTAGATTAGGGAGAAAAATGAAATATTTTATTTTACCTTTATTCCTTTACTAATCCTCTTCCCTTAGATCCATGTTTCGGGCGTATCATTTTCCTTCCCTCTGAAGAACTTTAAACATTACATGAAAAGTAGGGCTAATGTTGACCAATTCCTTCAGTTTTTGTTTGAGAGAGTCTTTATTTCTCCAGGATAATTTTTCTGGATACACTATTCTACATTGTTTTTTTTTTTTTTTTCTTTCAACACAGTATTTCACTTCATGCTCTTGTTTGCATGATTTCTGATGATATAAGTCAGACTTATAAAAGTAAGCTGTTTTTTTCCTCTGACTTCTTTCAAAATTTTCCATCTTTGGTTTTCTACAGTTTGATTACGATTTCTTAGGTGTGGATTTTTGGGTATTTATCTTGCTTGGTACTGAGGTTCCTGGATCTATGTTTTGGCGTCTGTCATTAATTATGGAAAATACTCAGCTATTATTACTTTAAATTATTTCTTCTGTTTCTTTCTCCTTCTCTTTTTGGTATTCGTATTACTTGTATGTTACCCCTTTTGTAATTGTCCCTAGAGTTCTTGGATGTTCCATTTTTCATTCTTTTTTCTCTCTTTGCATTTGAGTTTGGAATGTTTCTATTGACCTATCTTCAAGCTCACTGATTCTTTCCTTGGCTGTGCCCAGTCTACTGATGAGCCCATCAGCGTCATTCTTCATTTCCATCACAGTATTTTTAATTCCTTAGCATTAGAGTTTCCACTCTCTGCTTATGTTACCCATCTGTTCTTGTATGCTGTCTACTTTTTCCATTGGAGCCTTTAACATATTAATTATAGTTATTTTAAATTCCCTATCTAGTAATTCCAATATTTGAGGGACTGCTTCTGATGCTTGTTTTGTCTCTTCAGACTGTGGTATTTTTTTGAAAGCTGGACATGATGTATCAGAACTGGGGTAATTAGACTTTTAGTGTGAGGTTTCATGTTACTCTAGCTGTATTTATTTATTATTTATTTTTTCTCTTTTTTATTTCAGCATATTATGGGGGTACAAAAGTTTAACTTATGTATATTGCCCATGTCCCCCCCCTCCCAAGTCAGAGCTTCAAGCTTGTCCATTCCCTATCTGCCCGACACCCAATTGGTGTTATTCCCAAATGTGCACTTAGGCGCTGATCAGGGAAACCAATTTGCTGGTAAGTACATGTGGTGCTTATTTTTCCATTCTTGGGATACTTAGTAGAATGGGTTCCAACTCTATCCAGGAGAACATAAGAGATTCTATATCACTGTTATTTCTTATAGCTGAGTAATACTCCCTGGTATACATATACCACATTTTACTAATCTACTCATGTATTTATGGGCATTTGGGTGGTTTCCACATCTTTGCAATTGTGAATTGTGCTGCTAAACATTCGGGGGCAGATGTCTTTTTTATAGAATGGCTTTTGTTGTTTTGGGTAGATTGGGCTGTATTTAATGTTTGCTGTGAGCCTTCAGTTCCTCTAGTTGCCTTGTTTTTCTATTTTCTCCTCTGTTGTCTTTGGGTTTCCCTAAGAACTCCCTAAGTAGCTTGTGTCTTGCGGCTCTCTCAATTGTAAGCCACTGTTGTTATTACTGGAGCCCTGTTTGGTGAGGTGATGTGTTTTTACAATCTTTAATTAAATCTCAGATTTTTTTAGTGGGCCTGAATCCCTGGGCTGTAACCTTCAGAAATGTTTTTTAGCCTCCCCTCCCCCACTGTGAGGCTAGAAGGGGCCAGAATCCTCTATTCACCTTTTCCCCTAGGCCAGATGGAGCCCCCGTAAAGTATCATAGTTTCCCTTAGAGGGCAGGTCTTTGTTGTGAAGAACACTCTGCATGTTTACTTTTCCCCTACCCCTACCAGAAAAATGAGGGAATTTTTCTCTCATCTTCATGATAAGAACATGGTGGAGTTTCTGGAGGTTAGAAAATTTCTGGGGTAAACCCAAGAAATTGTGGGGAACCCCCCCCACAAGGCTGGGCCCCTGGGAGTTTTTAACCCTGAAGCTAGTCCTTACTCAGCTTCCAATAATTCTTTAAAATTACTGCAGTCTTCCTATCAATCAGTCACTAGCTCCAGTGGCTTCTGTTCCCAGTAAGCTGCTCTTGGCTGTGCTTCTCTGTATTTATCTGTTTCTCCAGATGCTGAGGTGGTGGTTTGCCGTGTGCCCTCAATTCTCTGATGGATCCTATTCTCTGATGGAGCTAAGAAAAGTCATTGGTTTTCAGTGTCTTCAACTTTTTCTTGTGGTATATATACACAGACATATGTGCATTTTAAAAAATTGTATTTCTTCAGATGATATATATTTCAGCTTAAGTGTCTCTTCAATCTAATCTGCTTTTAGATCCATCCATTGCTTTTTCAATTTCACTTATATTTCCATTTATACTAATTTACAGGGTCTGCAAATGCCATCAAAGGGAAAGCTAACTTCAGAGTGCACCTCACCTCTATTGGTTCCTGCATTCACTGAGTTTAGTGGAAGGTTATGGTGCCAGTTTCCATAGACTATGCTATCAGAACAGAAGTCTACATCTTAAGGTATGTATTTCCATCCTTGTGATTCTGTTCTTTTTTTTAAAAAAGAACCTGTGATATGTACTAGTTCAACTTACTTTTTCTTTCTAATGAAAAAAATACATACAGCTCAGTGAGTCTGGTATATATAAAGTTCAAATCATTATTTTTTACAAATACGGTTGTTAGTATCTAGGCACTGAACTATAACTTGACGAAGTCCTGATCAGAATTTTATGTAATAGTTTACTCAAATAACATCAAGTTCACTTCTTTAACAAGTATACTGCTACAGGTAACAAGTCTCCAGCAATGATCTTTACATTTAGGATTTTTTACTAGGTTCTCTTGCTTTGATTGAAATATTATTAATACTCCTTATATCCTTTAAACTAAAACAACTTTTTGTATAGCAAACATAGTATGAAAGCGTTAAGCTAGATGTATGCTTTGGAAATGGTTACATAGATATAGTAATGTGCAACATCCATAGCTTAAGTTTTTTGATAACTATGAAACCAGAGGTACTAATAGAATGAAGATTTTTTTAAAAAGTTGCCAACTTATTTATATATGAAAGAGGTATTTAGCCATTGACTCAGTATTTTATAAACATTAACTTGATACATACTTTTTACTGGAATGGTCTAAAGTTTGTAATACCAACTGGTTCACAGACTCTTTTTAGAGCAGTTTTAAGTTCACAGCACAACTGGGAGACAGTACAGAGATCTTGCCCCACACACGGACATCCTCCACCACGGAGATACATTTATTACAACTTAGGAAGCTACAGTGACACGTCATTATCACCCAAAGCCCCTAGTTTACATTAGGGTTCACTCATGGTGTTGGACATTCTGTGGGTTTGGGCAAAATGTGTAATAAACATGTATCCAACATTACAGAAAATAGAATATTTTCACTGCCCTAAAAATCTTCTGTGTTCTGCCTGTTCATCTCTCCCTCCTAACTCCTGGTAACCACTCATCTTTTTACTGTCTCCACAGTTTTACCTTTTACAGAATGTCATATGGTTGGAATCATACAGTATGTAGCTTTTTCAGATTTGCTTCTTTCACTTAGTAATATACATTTAAGTTTCCTCCATGTCTTTTCATGGCTTGATAGTTCATTTCTTTTCAGCACTGAGTAATATTCCATCATCTGGGTGTACCACAGTTTATCCATTCACCTACTGAAGGACATTATTTGTCTTTGCTATCTGAAAATAATCTCACTGAAGTTTATATATGAGTAGCTTTACCTAAACTTTCAAGATTGTTTCATAAACTCTTACTGCTGTTTGTGAAATAGAATATCTCTAACAGTCCAGCTCCAAGCTGCAGTAACCAATCCCTCCATAGTAATTAAGCACACCTTTTCCTAGGATGTATCCATCTTTTTCTCTCATAATTTCTTATACATGGAGGTACTTGTTATATCACTGAAATTTTTGACTCAATAATAATGCAGTAGAGAAATGAAATCATTGCAGTTGGCTTTTTTTCTCCATGTCTTATATAGTGGTGTGGTCAAAGGAGGGAGTAAAAAAAAGGCTGCACAAATTCCCTGTGCGGCTCATATACCTCTCTCTTTCTGCTACACCTATTTGTCTTATGAATCTTGGTATCACTGTGCCTTTCTAAAGTTTTACATTTATGAAAATCATCCACTATTATTTAGACTTGGTATAATTATTAGTACTATGTATATAAATAAACCCTTATTTTGAGACTTTCATATTTCATGCTTTTGACATACAGAAGTGAATTTTAGAGGTAAACAGGTGTTACACCAACCTGAAGAGAGAAGCAGTAAGGTTTTCATACAGAGATACTCTTCGTAAGATACCTGAAGCCTTTGTAACTCAGAGGAAACATACAGCATGTGTTTACATTGGTCATACATGCAGGGTAGACTCATTCTCTGCCTGTGAAATACAAATATCAGAGTTTGAGTTAGAAATAAATAGTGCTAGTTCCAAGAAAAAGTTTTTTTGGTTTTATTTTGTAAAACTATGAACTCATAGAGGAAAATATAACTACTGCTAGTCATGCTAATTCCCTATAGAATCAGAATTTTAGAAAACTTTCCTAAAACTTGTTCCTGGATCTAGAATATCTAAAGAGACTAATGAATAGTCTAATTTTATATTGGAGACAATATATCCTATCATGCATGCCAGGTATTGTTCTATTTATTTAGAAATGTATTCTTACAGAATTTATCATCAGTTGCTCATTTACACCAAAGTGATTATCATTAGAATATAGTCAATTAGACAACACAGTTTTGATCCTACCCACTTAAAAGGTTTTTTTTTTTTTTTACAACATTCCATCCTAAAGACAACCATGTGGGATACTGTTCATAGTTATGCAGAGGGCCAGAACTAGAACTGGACTCTAGACTTTTGATACCCAAAATCTGCCTCTGACAGGCATGTGAATGAATATTCTTTTAACTAAAGGTACCAAACCCATTCTTGATTATGATTCTCAACAGTCCCTATCACGTCTATGATTTTCAAACAGATCTCCTCTCTAAAGTTTCCTGACTTTTGAAATGACAATGAATGCCTGAAACTGTGCCTACTTCATTTTTTTCCTCAGTGTCTGCAGGTTTTCAACACTGGAGAAACAACACCAAGTTTAATTTAACGGTTCAGGCAGGACTTTTTAGACTAGTTTTTAACACAGCTGGCCTAATAGAGGGGAAAACTGAAATCTATGCTTGAGGTAGTTCTTACTAACCCTGCCAGATATGTGGCCTTGGAATTACCTAGCAGTAGTATAAGGAAAAGTGTCCTGGATCTAGAATTACTCTATCATCTGTGGTTTATTGCACACTCTCTTAAGATATCTGGGGCTACTATCCAGTCCCTGATAAAACACAATATGGGAGCTTGCTTACTACGTCATAAGTCAGGCCCTCCCATTTAGCATTCAGCTCAAATAGATGCTTTTCTGTAACTCCTACTCTGTACCTGGCACAACGTACAGGGAACATATTTGCTCTATTTTCCTAGACTATCTCTTTAGGCTGTCCTCATTGCTCTCAAATCTTCTTTTCTCTTTCTCCAAACATACCATGTTCATCATGTTAATTCCCAAACTCCTTGCCACTCTGGACACATTTCAGTTTGCCACTGTTACTTTTAATGTGGCACCCTGAAAACTACTAATGCTGAATTTACGCATGTAGAATGCATTGATAAACAACTCTATTTCAAGTTTGCCCAGTTTCTAGATACCTGGTAGGATTGATTCAGTCCTGAATTATCACAATAGCAATCCATCTGGAAAACCTCAGCTATACCATATAAATTCAGGGAAAATGATTCACATACAACTTACTCATTAATAATCAGATCAGGAGCAAAACACAGCATGTTTGCACTTGTTTGTCTGTATGATCTCCACCCCAGGGCAAATGCCATGAGAAACATCCATGAGTACTGCAGTAGGGTCATTTGGTCATCCAGGTGTAAGTTCCTGAATCCTGAATTAATAGAAGTAAAGGTATGAATCAACACTCTAACTGCCAAAAAGATGATCATCTCTTTGGGAACTGCCAAAGAAGGATTAGATCAATTAGCCTTGTTTTGGTGAACCCCTAACAAATAAAGGAAATGAAATACTAAGTAGATACAGTTTTCCTTTGTCATCTGACACATTCATATCCAAGCCCTCAGTGTTTAAGTAGCTAGTTTTTGTCACTTTTGCCTACTTAGGTAAACATGAACTAAACAGTAAAATAGAAAACCAAGAGTCTTGGCTTGGTGGTTATCAGAAGCTAGGAGGGGGTGGTGGGGAGGGGGAGATGAAGAGGGCTTGGTTAATGGGTACCAAAATATAGTTAGATAAAAGGAATAAGTTCTAGTATTCAATAGCACAATGCAGTGACTATAGTTAATAATTTATTGTATATTTCAAAATAGCTAGAAGAGAAGATCTAGAATGTTCCCAACACAAAGGAATGATAAATGTTTGAGATGATGGATATCCCAATTACTGTGCTTTGATCATTACACATCGTATGCATCAAAATATCACATATACCCCATAGATGCACTGTTATGTATTAATTTAAAAAAGAAAGAAAAAGAGAGTCTTGGCTTGGCATATTAATCAATGAATTTAAGTAAAAAATTGCCCTGATATTCACACCGACATTGACTTCTGCCATCCAGACCAAGTTCCTTACTTAAACTCTTACTTAAAATTATTTTAAAAATTAGATTAAAATTTACATTCAGTGTATAGCATTTCATTAAGAGTTAAAATCATTCTACTTTAGTACATTTTGACCAAGAGTGAACACACCTGATATTTACCAATTTTATAAATAACCTGATTTTTAAAAGTGATACATTGAAGGAAAACTAATAAGTATACATTTTCTTCTCCTAGACTTTAGTGTAAAAGGAATTTTGAGTAAGTCTTGTAACTCTAGTTCTGACCTTGCACCATCCTATCTGAAATTACTGTGCTGTGGGGAATGATCTGAAAAAGCAGTATAAGCAATATAAGCCACGGGATCAGGATGATAAAAGGTCAGAGTGTTTTTGTTCAAGACAATACAAAGGTTTATATAGTAGCTCTGTCATCCTTTGCATCTTACCTGGTATCGCCTTTGCCCATTTCACTGCTGCAATTACTTGCCGCCCACCTAACATGTTGAGTGAGGTCATGATCCTCCAAGTTGAATCTGGAACAGAGCTATCATATCCTGCATATAACACATCAGGTTCAATGACCTCCAGCAGTGACACCAGGGTAGGGGTGAGTTGTGGTAATGTTGCAGGAACTACTGTTTTGTTAGAAGGATTTTCAGAATTTTCTTGAGAGACCGCTGTTGTAGCCTGCTGAATTCCTTTTATTTTTTTCTTTGTTTTTCGAGCTGTGGGTATTAAAAGAATACATAGAAATGAGTTTTAATGGGAAGGTCTGGGCTATGCATTTTATTCAAGGGGTATTCTTAATTTCTGAAACTATTAAGACAGGAGAAATATTTTATTTAGCAATTATGATAAAGTGACATGGAAGAGGAGAAAAAATGCTTTTTTCCTGAAAACAAAGGACCCACAGGACCCTGTGCCAATATTAATTTTCCTTAGAAATAAGCCAGTAACTTCTTCATTATGGTTATACCTTATACAAAATAACTTTCTTATAACACTATGTTAAAACCATCCGAGTAAATCACTTCTGTAGATTCCTCTATCTATAAATTATTTTTTGCCTCATTTTCACTCTAACTGTAAAAATTTCATTGTTTATATAAGGCAAATTACTCTTACTATCAATTAAAAGAATCTAACCTTGTAATAGATTAGAAGTTGCAGTTTAGGACCTAAATTATGGTAGTATATATAATGAAGAGAGAGCAACACTATTTGTACAAAGCCACCTTCTTATCTAGATGGGAAGATGACACAGCAGATTACATGCTAAAAACAGTGTTCAGTTCTAACAATAGAAAAAACCTTTTTATCTTTACATGATAGATATTGCTTGAGACTAAAAACATTTGGGAGAGGAAAAGAAAAACTACATAAATTATGAGCAGGAAACATCCCTTTTGTAAAGAAGATTTACATTAAACCTAAAGCATCGATTTTCATATTATATACAAAGTAAATAAAGTTATCGTTTACCTCTGACTTTGTATGGAACACTCTAATCAAATTACAATATGGATTCTGTAGACTTTTTAGTAAACTTATCTGAAGTTATTTGTTTCAGTGACTAAATAAGAATTACATTATTCTCTTACAGAGAAAGCACTCAGAACTGTAAGAAAGGGCAAGAAGTGTAGTTCATATGAAAGATGAAATGTACCTGCTTCAATTATCCGGGATGCAAACCATGTTGCAAAGGGAAAAGTAAGTGCAAATCATTTTAAAAATAATTATTAGATCCTGTGTCCCTAAAATGACATAATACATAGTTTGTGGAGGACAGATGTGGTGTAGTTGGAACTGTATTTGAAGGTCCAATGTTAGAAAGGAAAAAATGGTTCCATTCTTACTGTGTTCTGTGCTGAATGGGGTATTGAGAAATTTAAGAATTTTTAGTGAACATTTCAAAACAGTATCATGACAGAACTATTCTAATTTAGTTTACCATGCTCTCTTGGAGGCATAGTATGATAGGGTAGTAAAGAGCACAAATCTGAAACCAGCATGTTTGGATTTAAATCCTGGTTCTGCCATTTTGTAGCTGAGTATCTATATTACTCCTTGGGCCTTAACATGAGGATAATATTAGCCCCTACCTCATAGGGTTGTTGTGAGAATTAAATCAATTAAATATGTAAAATGCTTACAACAGTTCCTGGCACACAGTAAGTACCATTGAGAACTGCCATTACCTCAATTTGTAGGAGAATATATTTTTAGAATATTTTAAATTTAGATAATACAACTCTATAGAGTAGTGAAAAAATTTTAAAAAGGAAGAGCTCCTATACATAAAGAAATATATTACCAAAAGTATCTCACTGAAACCCAGATCCAAAATCATGGAATGTACTTCGTTGACAATGTAAAAGAGAACATATATGTCCCAAATTAATACACTGAAGAAGTACTGTGAAACCATCAGTTGACCATAACTTTAAATGATCTAGAATGCATGTTTCTACAGTCCACAGTAGAACAAAGAAGAAAGGATAGTGACAAGCTGGAGAACTTTCAAAAATCATTTTCTAGGACTCAGTTTATGATTGAATCTCTTACTATTAATCTATATACCTAAATGAGAGAACTGATGCTTCTGAATAAAGCTTAAAAAGTGCTAGTGAACTTGGCTGTACTGGCTAGAGCAAGAAATAGTGCTAATAAATTTTCATAGTATCTTCAGCAAGGGGTTGTTAAGCAATCACTATTTTTAAGCAATTTAGTTAATAAAATTTTACTCTATATAAATTCCTGACCCATTGGAGCACATTAGTAGACTAGCAATCAGTATTTGATCTCTACAGAAGTGTTCCTGAGTCTGTGATGACTCTTAATTCCTCCTTAATAGAGGTAAAGAAATCTTACTTAGTTTAAACCTTAGTTTAAATAGGTAGGAAATCTGATAATGGCGTAAGCCTACTTGCCTATAAGTTCCATTGGATTGTGTATACTAAAAGTGATACTTTGGAATAATTACAGTATACTTTAAAATGAAATGAATATAAAACATTTAGGATCTCTGTTATAAAACTTATCTGTTCTTAAATGCCAGGCAGTTTAAGCAGTGAAGAAGGCTGCCTTAAATTAAATGAGATTTACTTGGTATGGGGCAACAAGATCAAAATACACCACTTACAGTACAAAGCTACATTTATGGAGAGACTTGAACTCTGAGAGAGCTAACCGATTGCCTCTGCAAAGTTACTCTGGGGCTATCATTGAAACTGCTTGGCTTAGGGGAAGCTCTCTGAGGAACAAGAGAGTATTTCTAAAGATTAAGTACAAAACGTATGGCTCATCTATATTGTGGTACGCATAAATACCTTCTCCAAATAAAGACTATACATACTGGGATTAATTCAAAACAGAAATGATGCTTTCACACTAAAACCACATACGCATATACACACCCTATGAACTTAGATTTTTTTTTAAGCATTTTTCAGTATGTCTACAAGGAGAATTAAGATTATCAACTATATGATAAGTGCCAGCTAACACCTAGTATCTTATGAAATGACAAACTAGAACTTTGTTTTACCATGTAGCATGAAAGTGGATATAAAGTTAATCATGGACCTATTCAAAGATGTTTTTAAAAATATGGGGGTCCACAATAACCTCTCTGAGTGAAGGAATGTATAGCAAAGACTGGCATGTGGTAGCACTTGACAAATGCTCATTTCCCCACTGTTCTGCTATATTGACAACATATAAAAGCATACAATTGGTTGTATTTTTTAATATAGCATTTTGAGAAATGGCAGCTCAGATTAAATTGTATGCTTAAATTTTATTTAGAAGTCTGACAGACTTGTAACAAAAGACCCGATTGGAAATGGCAGTGATGGTATACTTGATAATAGAAAATAAGATGTTAGTCACTTCCTGGTTGTCTTCTAGTGAGGTAGGGGCAGAGGACAAGCAATTGTTACTAAACTATACAAAGGAGAAGAAAAAGGACAAACTTTAGTAACCTAGTCCATCAGAATCATTACTTTATGGTTGATATCTTATGTCTTTTGACTGAAGAACTCCCTTATAGGGAGGACTTGCCCAAGAAGTGTTATATGCTTAAAGCTCCAAAGATCTTAAATTTGATATGTATTTGGGAAAGCACCTAAAAATGTTACTGGGTAAGCAACCGTATTTCATTAGAGATATGACAGAATTTTATTTGGGTTTGTCCTTTGAGCTGTATTCAAATCGTATTTCTAAACATAAAAAATAGCTGAGATGAAAACATGGAAGAAAACTAGTAAAATTGGGGCTGGAGAAAAGAAATAAAAGAATCACTAAAAACTCATGTGTCTTAATATATATTCAAATGGTCAAAAAATATGACATACACAGGAGATTAGAGAGCAACAAAATGAGATTTGGTATGTAAGAAAGTGGGGGATAATGGTGTTTTTATAACAAAAATAAACTACCCTTGTGGCACTGAGAGAAAACTTCTATGTGAATTTGTAATCTCTAGCTTTTGTAACACCTAAAAGAAAGTGGGCAGCTATAATTTTACTTAAATCAATGTTTAACATGTTGGCACTCTATAGTCAAGTTTAAATAAACTGGTCAAACTTACAGCTGTTTGTATGGTCTGGGGAAGTAGACTCTTCGTAGTCATACTCATAAATCTATTAAGTACTTTGACAACACACACACACAGTGTGCTAGACAGCACCAGTAATTAGTATCTCCTATCAAGAGAACCATATGGTTTCCATTCTCTCTCAATCTCTCATCTGGATGACTGCTATACACATTAATTAATTAGTCTCTCCATACAGGATTAGTCTTTCTAAAATACAAATCTGATCATGTTTCTGTCCTCATTTTTCATCTAATTCCTACTCAGCTTATAGGTTTAAAATTCAATGTTACTTCTTCGCTGAATTCCTGGACAGAATTTGGTACCCTCCCTTGCTCCTGTGGCTCTATTCCTTTTATGGTGTGCCGGGCTATTTTGTGATTGACTCTGCAACCTAACTAGACAGTATAGTCCTTGAATACAGGCACCATTTTATGCCTAGTGACTGGCTTGTTGGTGCATACTTGCGAAATAAAAATCTACCACAACAAATATTAAACACATGGATTATCAGATCACCACCACCACCACCTTCATAGACCTTGCAATTTCATCTAGAACAGAATTCCAAACTTTTTTCAGAGGAAAGTTTTTAAATGGTAAGATCCATGTTAATTGTACAACTTGTTATGTAAACGGGGATATGAAACTCCAACTTATAACTAGTTTCAGATTTCTTCTTTACTTGATAAACAAAACAAACAAAGCCCTTCCACTGCCTCTCTGAGGAGTTTTTATTTCCTTGCAGATCTGTAATAAAACATGTATGTCCATAGGTATTTCTAAATGGTAAAAGACAGAAAAATGGACATGTAAATATATGAGATACAGAAACATTTCCAACCCTAGGAAATAGTTTTGAGGCTGAAGAAAGGAATAAGAAAGAAAAAGTTGCCTCATGTTGTACAAGTTTCATTATTACATAATTTCCTTTCTTGGTATATAGTCTGGCTGTACTGAATTCTCTGCGTAATAAGAACTGGTAGATAAACAGAATATGATATATTCATGAAAGAAATTCCTGTTTCTATTGGGCAATAATATAAAATTATGCTAGTCAAGCAATATATATGCTGAATTGACTAAATTATTGCATCTGCTTATTTGTATCTTCAAAAATAAAATATTAAATTTTTATGTGACACAAAGACAAACGATTGCTTTCAGGTATTTACATTACCTTCCAGATTCATTCCAGCTTGAAGACATTTTCTGTAGCGGCATGCTGGGCAGTTTTTTCTTCGAATTTTATCAATGATGCAATCATTTCTTCCAGCACAAAGATAATTGTGCTGTCCTATGTGGAATAAACGGAACTATTAAAATTTCACCAGTCTTAAAGGATATTTCTCATGGATGGCCTCTATCTGTTTTTGTTTCAGATGGAACATAGTCACAGCCCACACACAGGTACTGATTAGGTAAGTGTTCCTGCCTACATTGCCATTACACAGTTGACAGGTCAACTAAAAACCAAACAAAAAAGACTTTCCTTTTCTGTTCAACAAATTGAAAACAGTTCATTAAAAATACTTTACTGCAGTATACATACATAAAAGTACACAACTCCTAAGTGTACTACTTAATAAATTCTCACAAGCCAAGCACTCCTCCATGTAATCAACTCTCAGATCAAGAAACAGAAAAGTACCCCACAAACCTCCCAATCCCAGTCACTACCCACCAAGGGTAACCATTTTTTTTGACAAATTGTACTTTACTAATTCTTTTAACAGTTGCACATGCTGTCTGTAATCGCCATTATGACTTTCGACCTAATGATACAGAGGGCTAAAGAAAGAGGAAACTGGTTTGAAAACACTGTGGGAGTCCCAAAGAGAAAATGATTTTAATTCAACATTATGCCACCATATGCAAATAAAATGTGCCCCTCTTCCTGACTTTAAATAAAATGATAGGTAAACAGCAATATTTAATCTTTAATGTTAAGGCTGCCAGCAACTGGTCAGGCGAATCACAGACTTAGCAAACTAAACTACTATATATTGATCTTATAGAGATCATTATGTCACATGCTTTTAGAACATAAAGATGTTTGAATTCACCTTTGACCTCAAATATTAATTTTAAGATTGTTACTATCTAAAATCTTCTGACACACAGAGTTCAATGTTTTAAGAAGTAGAATCACAGTTCTCTCCTGGCAAAAATTTTCAAGGAAAATTTAAAAGTCTCTCCACCTCCCACATGCACATTCTTGATGTCTTCTTTGGTTATTGAATGTTGAAGAAAATTATCTGAGCATCTGCTGGCCTGACAAAAATTGGAAGAAGTCTCCTACACAGGACCAGCCTGTCTGTGTAGATACACTAGATAACTAAGAGTCCATATACCTTACACTAGAGGGGATGGTCTTCACAAGACTCTGCAGGGTATTTCTCTTCAATAAATCATATTCAAAAAAAAAAAAGAAAAGAAAATCATATAGTTATCAACTCACTAGGTTAAATAAATATCTACCAGTTCTGGTTTCTGGGAAACGATCCTTTATGCCTAGGACAACCTAAGACGTGATTTGGATGAAAATGAACTATTAATCCATTTGCTTTTTCCTGATATGGTAAATCACAATGCTCTTTAAATACTAGTTTTGGGTAGATGGTTAACTGTATCAGGTTCAATTCCTTGTCTGTGATGAATAGGCCACAAAGTTGACTAATAGACTACAATTCAGCTTTGTTCCAGAGCTCCTCTTCAATGCCAAATGTCTGTACCAGCTGTTTCAATTCCTTTCTGTATTCTGTAAGTTTCCTAGCTTCTTTACTTGGACATGAAATGGAAGCACTAACCCAGTGATCCCCTATAAAGTGAAAGTAGGAACAACAGATGCATCCGTTGCTGAAGCAGTTCAATACAAAAAAGTTTTACCCCATAAGAATATTCCTAAATCACTACCTGTAGTTACTAGAAGAAACAACAGAAAAAAATTCTGATGCTTTATTTATATCCAACTGAAATATCAGAATGTGTATATTATATTAATACTGATTTCTTTATCTTAGGTATGTCTTGAGTACAACTAAGAATCTGAGCTACTGATCAGGGGTATTGTACCTTCATAAGTTAAAATTAGTCCTCTCTGGTTATTACCATGAAGTTGGGTAAGGCCTATCTGTTCCTTACCTATAAAATGAGTTTTAACTTGTCTTCACTATTTCACAACACATGGTCATGTACCACTAAGTCATTTCCGGTCAATCCTTTTGATAAGACAATCAGACATTTTATTTTGGAGTTCCTATGCTTTCTACCACTCGGTAAATTCCCTAACTAATAAAAGAGATGTCAGGTGAAGAACCTTCAGGTCAGCTGAAATATCTTAACATTGTTTTATTTACATAGATTTTAACCATAAAAATAAATACTATTTTTGGCAAGTGATTCAGGTTTTCTATTTATGGTAGGTATGGTGGTCAGCTGCCAAGATGGCTCTCAGTAATCTCTGCCTCCTTGTATTCACGCTTTTGTGTAGTCCCATTCCATACTAGGATTGGTCTGCGTGACAAATAAAGATGGCATGTCACATCTGAAATTAGGTTACAAAAGACATTATTGGTTCCGCATTAGTCATACACTCTTGGATCATTTGTTCCAGGGAAAGCCAGCTGCTATATTGAAAACAGTCTAGAGGGGGTCAATGTAGTGAGGAATTGAGGCTTCCTTCTAAAAGCCATGTAAATGAGCTTGGAAGTAGATCCTCTAGCCCCAGTTAAGCCTTCAGATGACTGCAGCCCCTACCAATAGCCTGAATATATCCTCATTAGAGCCCTAGGACCACCCAACTAAGCTGCTTCCAGATTCTTGACTCTCTCTCAGAAACTCTGTGACATAACAAATGTTTGTTGCTTTACGCCCCTGTGTTTGGGGCTTAATTATGCAGCAACAGATTACTAATATATTAGGAATAGTAAAGTTTTTCTTAAAAATGAGTTTTTAAGTTTAAAAAAAAGGGTAAGCCAAAACAAAAAATGTTAACAGTGATGCATGGACATAAGCAAGATCAAAGTGGTACAAGAAATGGGAGTCAGTGTAGTACTGAGATTACGGTCTTGTTTGGAAACAGCCATGTTTGAGTCTCAGCTCTGCCACTTAAAGTCTCTGAATTTCCTAGTCTATCAAGTACAGATCATGATAGCATCCAAGAGCTCACAAAGCTATTAATTAAATGGTATGACATATATATATAACATAGTACTTGGCACATGGTAAATTAAGGGTAGCTGATATGTATCTCCATTATTACCTGCCAACAAAGATTACATGTATTAATACTTTTGGGCAAAGGGAATATAAGAAAAAGGGACTTGGTGGGCTGGGAAACAAAGATCATTGATATAGTATACACAGAAAGAAACGGAGCTACCCATAGTTCTTTTCTGTATGCAGAAAAGTGACTCCCAGAATACTGAATTAAAAAGAAAATAAAATTTATCCTTGATCTGGGTTGCATGGACAATAAGTAAAACCCTAAGAATAGCTAAATGTTTGGGTATTTATTAGATTATGCCAACTTTGGGAGATAACCTATAATGTCTAGCAGGTATTAAAAATGGAGTGCTAAGTATATGATACAGATGTAGCTTGTATGATTTGCATAACTTTAAGAAAGTGCTCCAAAATATGTACCTAGGCTTCAAAGTGTGTTTCTATTGTGTCTGGATAAGAAACATAGAAGACCTGCTATGAGTTAGGTTATTAAGGGATTATAGAATTTTAGAGCTGGAAAGCCTTTGAGAATATTAAAATCCAAATAAAGGAGGAAACAAAATGATTTACTTAACATATTCCACACTTAAACTCTTTCTTACTAATCATATAATCTAACGATATTTTACTGAAGTAGTTAAATGATAAACATTTTGAAGTAGTACAATTAATCAATTAAATTTTACCTAAAAAACAAGAACTTAATTTTAAAGCAGGGATTAAGCACACAGGGCACATAGCCTATAGTGGTCTTGTATATGGGGGATATGTTTAGCTTTGTTTTCTGTTTTAATTGTATTTGGATGCTTTTAGGTAGGGCATGTATACACTCTTAATAGCAATACCTACCCTTCTTTGTCTAACTGTATTATATTTGGCCAGAATGACACATAGTTGATCCCTGTAAGCATTTGAATTTGTAGCTCTGTTTTAAAGAACAATTTCAGTTAAAATGGAAGAAAGTGAAAAGTATTTTAAAATTTTATTTATTTATTTTTTGAGATAGGGTCTCACTCTATCACCCAGGCTGGAGTGCAGTGGTGCAATCATACCTCACACTGCAGCCTCGAACTCCTGGGCTCAAGTGAACCTCCTGTCTTAGCCTTCTGAGCAGGTAGGACTAGAGGTGCACACTGCCATGTCCAGGTAGTTTTTAAAAATTTTTTGTTGACACGGTCTCATTATGTTGCCCAAACTTGTCTCGAACTCCTGGCCTCAAGTGATCCTCCCGTCTGGGCCTCCCAAAGCACTGGGATTACCAGCATGAGCCACCACTCCTGGTCTTACTTACTTACTTATTTATTTACTTTTAAGAGACAGGGTCTCATTCTATCACCCAGGCTGGAGTGCAGTGGTGCAATCATAGCTCACTGCAGGATTCTTTTAATACCCATATTTTTTTAAGACTCCACTGTCTCATTCTGAATTTCACTGTCAAAAATCAACTTGTCAATATTATACATTATATACTGTATAGATGCTCCTTGCCTAACAATAAAGTTACATCCCAATAAATCCACTGTAAGTCAAAAGTATGTCTTCAACTTAAGATATTTTCAATGTATGATGGGTTTTATCTGTAGGTAACCCCACTGTAAGTCAAGGAGCATAATGAATGCATGTAAAGTGGAAACATCCTAAGTTGGGGGATCATCTGTATTATATTACTATTATCACTGAATTTATACAGTGGAAATATGTAAGCAGTTAAGAAAGTGCTGAATAAAGTCAAGTGAGTACAAGAAGAGGCTTTCTCCTTTTGTGTATGTGTTAAATGGCATCCACTTTGTTAGGAGTATTGTACTAAGCAGGGGTGGGTTTTACTTATAACTCAATAGGTGGGAGCTACTCCCCTGGCCACAGCTGGCATACTTGTGGTCTATGTGAGGTAACATGAGTAATTTCATAGTTTGCTAAAGTATTAACAAGTAATCCAAACAAAAGAAGATGACTCATCTAATTCTCACAGATATGCAAACACAACTCTAGCCAAATAACAATAATCCTCATACAGTGAATGAATAATTATATTTCTTTAAAAAATAATATAATCAGAGCTTTAGGTAATATGTTTAGGCCACACTGTCTTCAACTGCTTTATAAATAACTAAATCACATGACTTTTTCCCAAGAGGATTCACTGGTAATATAAGAAAATTTTAGAATCCTTTCCAATAACAATTTTCTATGGAATGAATTTCTCCTCCTTTAGGGAGAAAATGCCATTGCCCTGTCAGCAGTCTGAATCCACAACAAGGGTAAGGTTTGTATTAATTAGGGAAATCACCTTCTCTAAAATACCTTCTTTCTTGACCTCATCAAGCAGAGTTTATCACTTCCTCCTCTGTATTATAATCTCTGTACCTCGTAATTGTTAACTCATCTTCCACTTTAGTAGACTGAGGGCAGGGATCAGATCTTAATGGTATTTATACCACTTAGCATGGTGCCCTGGCTTAACAGAAAAACAATGAATGAAATGAATGTCTTTTGTCCCCTCTCGCACTTCTCACTGTCAGTCATTTTTGCCAGACGGGTACAGTTGGTGGCTGTGAAACCAACTGACCTGTGGGAGTCAAAGCTCACAATTCTGACACAATGAATGTTATGTTACTGCCCAAACTGAGCACGGTCACTTCACATTATAGCACTGTCTTACAGTGTTACCTTCTGCTCCGTGTCCAAACTCTCTTGCATCAATTTATACTTTACTGTTTTATTCTAGTTCTGCATATGTGTGTTTAAAATACCCTCCTCTCCCCTCTTAACAGATATCTAGCCTCATGGGCTTTGCATATAATCAGAATTTCAAAATGCACTCAGAAATGGGAACCAAATAGAGGGAAAATAAAACTCTTCAAAACACACACTACCTTCCACTGCTCTTTTGAAGAATACTTTACAGCTTCCACAAGTCAAGACTCCATAATGACATCCTGAAGCTTCGTCAGAGCACACCAGGCAGAGTTTGGGAGGTGGTCCCGTTGCTGTTGAGGAGCTAGACGGAGGAGAGCTTACATCTGGTCTCAATCCAGGGCTAGAGAAGGAGAAAAACAGTGTTAGGATTTAACTGTCATGACTGTCAAAGGAGTATCAAAATACAGTTCTCTTAGTTTCTCACTCCACAGTCAGCATGGTCACACTGAACTCTGGCTTCAAGTACTACCAGGCACTAAAATGTCCCATTCTAAACATATTCAAATAGTGTTATATTCTTCTTTTATACAAAATTAAGAATGAGATCATTTCTTCTGAAGTGTCCCCAAAATGGAATGACAAGGTTGTGGTTTATGTAGCAATTATCATTTTTAGTCCTTGGGTTTTATTTTTATAATCACCTTTACTAAGGTGTCACTTACATACAATAACATTTACTATTTTCTAAGTGTATAATTTATGAGTTTTGTTACATAGTCATATAACTACCACCACAATCGAGAGAGAGGATATTTCCATCGCCCCAAAAAGATGCCTCCTACCCCTTTAATTGCTTAGAACATCAATTCTTTTCCCTAATTTTAAGATCTTACATAGGTATCTTTCTAAATATAATCAAGTCTCATTACAGTTATGCCCATGTCTTCTACTACAGAGTCAAAATTGTTTTACAACCTTAGAGGTTGGTCCTACATCTCGCATTCCCAATGTCATCCTAGCTGAAACCACAATTTCTTATGACTTAGAAAAGACTAATCCAGATACATTACTTCCTATAACCTTCCTGTCTGCCTTGCAATAAGACTGGATAAAGCACTAGTCTTTTAACAGCGAGGACCACTCTGCCCTCTCCACTGAATGAACATACACCTTGAGGACAAAGATAAAGATGTGAATCTGCTGCTCTTATTTTTCATTTTGTAAACTTCTCACCACAAGAGTACAGGTCTAGTGTTTACTAGTGTTTAAAAGATATATAACTTGTTGTTTTGCAAATTTTCAACTCTCAGAAAAGGTGAAAGAATTGTGCAATGGATATTTACTTTTTACCTGTATTTACCAATTCTTAACATTTTGCTACATTTGCTCATAAAAATGTATTTTAATAAACCAATGAAACAGTGATCCTTTTAATACTGGAGGAAAAATTAATTATTGCATTTCATATTGGATGATACCATGGTTTCTAATGTTGTATCTTCCTAAGGAATTTTCCTGCTGACTTTATTTTTTTAATTTTTTTTAATTTCAGCATCTTATGGGGGTACAAATGTTTAGGTTACATATATTGCCTTTGTTCCACCTGAGTCAGAGCTTCAAGCGTGTCCATCCCCCAGATGGTGCGCACCACACCCATTAGGTGTGAATATACCCATCCCCTCCTGCCCCCTCCCACCTGCCTGACACCCGATGAATGTTACTACTATATGTGCACGTAAGTATTGATCAGTTAATACCAGTTTGATGGTGAGTACATGTGGTGCTTGTTTTTCCACTGTGCTGACACTTCACTTAGTAGAGTGGGTTCCAGCTCTATCCAGGATAAGAGGTGCTAGATCACCATTGTTTTTTTGTGGCTGAGAACTCCATGGTATACATACACCACGTTTTATTAATCCTCTCATATATCGATGGGCACTTGGATTGTTTCCACATCTTTGTAATTGTGAATTTTGCTGCTATAAACATTCTAGTGCAGATGTCTTTTTTATAGAATGTCTTTTGGTCCTTTGGGTAGATGCCCAGTAATGGGATTGTTGGATCAAATGGTAGTTCTACTTTTAGCCCTTTGAGGTATCTCCATTTTACTTTCCACAGAGGTTGTACTAGTTTGCAGTCCCACCAGCAGTGTATGAGTGTTCCTATCTCGCTGCATCCATGCCAACATTTATTTTTTGGGACTTTCTGATAAAAGCCATTCTCACTGGAGTTAAGTGTTATCTCACTGTGGTTTTGGTTTGCATTTCCCTGATGATTACAGAGGTTGAGCATTTTTTCATATGTTTTTGGGCTGTTAGTCTGTCTTCCTTTGAAAAGTTGCTGTTCATGTCCTTTGCCCACTTTTAAATTGGGGTTGATTTTTTTCTTGCTGATTTTCCTGAATTCCATATAGATTCTAGTTATCAGCCCTTTATCAGATGTGTCGCATGCGAATATTTTCTCTCATTCTATAGATTGTCTGTTTGCTCTTGTGACAGTTTGCTTGGCTGTGCAGAAGCTTTTTAATTTGATCAGGTCCCATTTATTTATTTTTTTTGTTGCTGTGATTGCCTTTGGGGTCTTGTTCAGAAATTTAGAACAAAACTGTATTATGTGTTTAACAGCTAAAAAAAATTTGTATCCTTCTGTTTAAAGACTGCCCATTCCTTTTTTGGTCATGTGTTCTTAAGCAGACCTTCAAAAATATGAATAGTAGCAACCTGTTGATTCTGGAACTCTACATATTAAAGAGTGTTTATCACTTATACAACAAAGTTCATAACCATACCATTACCTGTCTTAAAACTTTTAATTTGTTCTCTAAAAGAGATGGCATTTAGGAATAAACTTAGATTGGGTGTTGTCTCTTTGTCAACCTTTATTATTGCTTGCTTTTATTTATTTCAGCCAATAACTACTAAATCTCAATTACAAACATGTTCAAACTAATTCACAGAGCAAACTAACTTAAGATATTGTTTTAGTTATCAATCTGGTTAGACATTATATTTATCAAGTAACAACTTTTTTGTTGTTGGTCTGTTTAGGAATGAAAGTTAAAAGGTAATAATTGTAGAATGATGACTTCACTTATAAATGTTACCTTAAGTAACTAAGCCAGTAAACCCAAAACCTCCACCTAAATTGTCTTCACATGCAGCTTCCTGAACCTTGCAAACTGTCTGCTTATCTGAGAGGTGTAGTCAACAGGACAGCGTCCCACCACCCCAGTTCTGAGAATAGGCCCCAGGGCTTCCCACTGTTCTCTGAACACTGTCAAGAAGAATTTCTTTATGTTTCTGTATCACGAGGCACTGATTTCCCTGCTAGATTTGGGCAAGTGGACTGACTATATAGTGAGAGCCTATAATAAAAGAGAATAACCTGAAATGACTCTGTAGATCTGGCACAAGCCACCACTGATTAATGGAAACTTGTGACTAATGTAGAAGAGCTGCTTTGGGCCAGAGTTTTACAGAGAAGTAGGAAGGTCCTGGAACACTGCACAGAGCGGTAATGTGTTGGGGAAGCATAAACTTCCCTGGCTTCTGTCCTGAAGATGCTCCTATTCCTGCTCAGCCAATCTCTGTCGCCTGACATCTATTTTTAGGGACCAACCAGCTGTTTGTATATTTAGTTTATGGAAAATGAGTACATTATTTAAAGATCCGAAAGGTAATTCTGTAATGTTTCCTCAACAGTTTTATACACACACACAATGTCTATTTAGATTTTAAATAGTACTTTGTAGTACTTTATAGTTTTAGCTCTCAATAACCCTGTGAAAAGGATGTCATCACCCTTCATGAGGTCGTGCAGGCAGTGGCAGCGGCAGGTGGTTGATTAGGGATCCTATCTGTGGTTAAACTGACATGTTTCAGATCCCAGCTGTTCAGACCCCATTTAACAGTTTCTGTGACCCTTGGTAGGTATCTTCTACTTGGAGCCTCAGTTTCCACATCAATAAACTAGGAAGGAAATCACCTGTGTGTACGTGTTGTGAAAATAAGATGCCACAGCAAGTCTAGTACACAGCTCCTGCATCTAGCAGGTACTCGATACATGCTCATTCTTTTCCCTCTTAGGAAAACTGAAGATTTTTATGAATAAGCATTACATAAGGATTACATAAAGAGAAGGTAGTATTAAGTCTAAAACCTAGGACAGTATTCCCAAATTCTCGCTTACATATTAGAACATATGCACATGTTTAGGCCACTCAGCTGTGAGCTACAGATAACAAAAGGGAAAGTAAAAACTAAATGAACAAATGGATTGATAGGTTCCAGATTCTTAAGTCAGGCTTTTGGCATCCCTTCAGGCAGTCATTCTGGGCTACATCAGATAAGAACTGAGTACATGAAAAGCTGCCAGGTGTACCACAGACATCAATGGAAAAAAATCAGTTTTTGTCACACAAATATGAGGATTATAATGACTTATAATGAACACCACTGGAAGAAATGGATGAATGCTAAATGGTATTGAGTTGCAGATGTGACCCTATGATATTGCTGTAAAGGCTGGGGTACAACAAAATGGTTAGAACTCAAGGGAAAACCATATGGAATTGCCGTCTTTTATTAAGGATACATGGCAGAAGAAATCACAAGTATACTATAATAAGAGTGCATATTTCACCCCCTTTAAATGGGAAAGCTAAAATGTCTGGGCCTTAAGGGCATCATTATCTGTAATAGTACCTGATCAATGTGTGTTTACTTACAGCTGTGCCAAACATTCTAAAGATGCTAAGAAGTTCCATTATGAACTGACTATAGTAGGGTGCTTTTTTTAAGTGATGACAAAATGGTTGTTCCAGGTGAATACTTGAATGCTGTTGGTTCCCAGTGAGAATGGCAAGTGTGCTAGACACTGAGTCAGTCATTCCTGAAGCTACTGAGTTTACGTTAGAATTAGGACAGACAAAAACATGCATAAAGCTGGGTATTCCTATTTAATTTTCTTGCAAGAAATGCAATTGATGAAAGGAGGATCATGGATAAAACAGTCATGGACATTATGAAAGTTAATCATATACCTTGAGAAGCATGTAAAATATGCAGGTAAATTTCATTCATTCATTCATTCAGCAGACACTTCTGGCACCTGAATGCCAAGCACTGTGAGGATACAGAGCTCATATTGTACTTGAAATGATAATAAACCTTGAAACTTTGATCTACAAAGGAATAGCAGAATTATTTTTTAGCTGCCTCTGTGGCACAATACTACCAGGAAGAGAATCAGCTGTACGGACAGACAAATATGGGTTTGAATCCTAGCTCCAGTGCTCTAATAGCTGTGTGACGGTGACTAGCTGACTTAACCTCTTTGAGTCTAATCCCTCATTCATACCATTTTAAGGGGTCTTATGTAGACTATATACTAGAGTTATTAATATATAAAGCACTGGGTACATACTAGCTGATCGTCAAGCGATAGTTTTTTATCCTACCCATTTTTTCTACTCCACCCACTCCCAACTCCTCCTTCCCTCCTGGAGAATCCCAGGGAAAGAGGGTGCTATGTCCTCCCTCATTAATGGTCCTCCAGAAGGTTAAGTTCAGATATTATAGAGATACTCTTTTTTGATACTACACAAAATTCAACAATTTAGTTTTTTAAAGTTTAGTGTTGTAATGTGGAATCTGAAACCATATCAGTGAACTTTGGATAACATAACTCTGTTACATTAAAATCCATTGGTCTATCTTGCACTTCAAATGGATCTTTTACCCATGCAGGATTTTGCAATATCGTGTGTTAGTCATTTGTAAAAGATTGGTTCACTCAGTTATGCAGATCTTCCAAATATTGATACATTTCACTATATAACATAAAAGAGTCACATTTGTCAAACTCACAGTGGCAGATATAAGTCTTCCAAAATTCTAATTTTTGTTTGAAACCTATATTTTATCAATTGGCAACAAATACTATCAGTTATTTTCCTTAAAGTGCTACATTTACTTCTGTAGTTTTTGACAAAACATCTGCCAAATACCCAAGGTTGAAAACCATAGTTTATCTCTCCTGCTATTCCATTAAAAAAGTGGCTTGTTTTAATTCACAACTTAATCTTACACATGCTTTTCTTTGAGACAGCCATCAAATGCTATGAGCAGTGTAAGTGCTTTATGCATCTTCCCATTTTGTCACACAGATATTAAGAAGACACATTTATTCGGGGCTGAGACTTAACAGAATTAGTATTTTTGCATTGTCAAGGATATTAAGTAGAGCTGACTTTTTCTTTTCATAATGAGTGCATGACAGTGAATACAATGACTGGTATACATTAAGACACCAACAATTTTGTCATCTTTGCCTTTGTACCATCATTGCAAATGTAAACACAGTGAAATGGCAAAGTATGTATTATCACGAAAATTATTCTAAAAGGGTCTTGGGGATCCCAGGAGTCTATGGACCAAACTGTGAGAACTGTTGTTTGGGAGAATAATGAGTGAAGACTCTAAAGCAGACAGGCTACAATTTATAACCTAATTCTGCAATGGAGTAGCTTGGTGACCTTTTAATTTCTCTCAATTGCAATTCCCTACTTCTAACTAGAAACAGTAATGTACCTGGCAAAAGGAGACAGTATTGCTTACTAAATTAGAGGCTCCCCCCACCCCCACATTAAGAGACAGAGATGCCAAACTATTACTAACACGAATGGTGTGGTTGGCATAGTCTTCAATTTAAGTGAATTCAGTCAACAGTTTTTCAGTGTGATATAAGAAATCCATTTGGGAAAAACAAAAAGGATATCACCTCAGAAAGCAAGTATTAATTAACATTGAAAAAAATCCTGGAAATACAACTGCTACAACTGGATTAATTTTTAACAACTACAAATGGAATATGTATTCATTGGCTTGTCAGTTTTTGCCCAAATACCATAAGGCAGTGGTTCTCAACAGGGAGCAGTTTTGCTCTCCAGGGGATATTTGGCAATGTCTGGAGACATTTGTGTTGTCATAGCTGGGGAAATGCTGTTGGCATCTAGAGAGAAGCAGCAAGAGATACTATTAAACATGCTACAATGTACAGGACAGCCCCCACAACAAAGAATTATCCAGCTTCAAATGTCAATAGTGCTGAGATTGAGCAACCCTTGCCATAAAGCTTTAAGGAACATAAAGTGGAGAAAAAAAGAAAATTTAACAATGACCAGAAACATTTTAAAACCTTCTAAACTATCTTTAAAAATGGAGCACCTGCTCTACTGAGGCAGTCCTAAATAGTGTTTGATTCAAGACAAGTCTAACAATAGATTCAAAACAGAGCTGAGGCCAGGGGCTAGACAGGCCTAGTTATCAATGACAGGATTAGCGTGAGTCAGTAATTTATTTTTCCTCTAGCACTAACACTAAAAGGTGGTTTTTACACATTAAAGTCACCTATACTTTTCTTATCTTTGTTCATTAGGAAAAATGTAAATACTCAGCTGCACACACCAGGTGATCATACTGCCCATTTATCTCTGCTTTAGCTAAAGGATGACTGGGGTTTTTTTGATAATAAGCTATGGAATAGTTTTCAAATCAAATAGAAAAATACTTTAGGGAAAGGCTTTCATAACATTTCTATTAAATTATTTTAGCAGAATGCATTTTATCTTATTTAGCAAGCAAAAATAAAAAGACTGATTATTCTCTTTACATTAGAGGTTTCTATTGGTTTCAACTTTGAGACAGTTCCTCTAAACTATGGTGCTTTTTTTTTTTTTTTTTTAAGAGAGAAGATCTTGCTACATTGCTCAGGCGGTCCTCAAAATTCTGGGCTCAAGGGATCCTCCCACCTCAGCCTCCCCAGTAGCTGGGACTATAAGCACGAGCCACCATGCCACTGTGTATCATTTATACCACCCATCTTAAGGAGAGGGTTACAACAACAAAATCTACAGACGGAGAGAATTTTCAGTAAAGGGTAAGTGAAGAAAGAGATGTCTTTCTCAGACCTCTGAGACACCAGTGTCCTGCCACTCAACGTCTCTGAGTTTGGTTTCTTTGTCCGTAAAATGAAAATCTTGAATCAATAAACTCCAAATGGGCCATATGTTCCAAGATGGGTTTAGTGATGGAGAAATGGGGAAGAATACACTTGGATCTGTTAACGGGCTTCTCTGGTCCTGTGTATATATTTACATGGAGAGAGAATATGGTCAACTTATCTATGCTTCTTATTTCTTTCTCACCAAAAGAATTATTCCTCAGTCTGGTCATTGTATTAGGTAATTCAGTTCCTAACAGCTGTGTCATTTTCCACTCTTCAAACCACGTTTCAAAGATGGAGGAAAACACTTGTTTCTGCCTCAAGTATGACGATAACTTATTTCTAAATATATCTTATTCCTTTATTAAAGAGATTTGAATTTCTCTCACTATGCTTAGTAACCCTGACTTAAATGCAGAGGTTTTGCCAGTACCAACCCTTTTCCCACGTCCCATTTATTACTCCTTATAACGCTATGTCATGTACCTTTTCCTTCCAGTCCACTCTGACTGCCACCATCTCAATGCATGCCCTCCCTCACCTCTTGCCTTTACCACGGCAATGGCTGGTACTAAGTAGTCCTCCTGGCTCTTCTTTCTTCTCTTTCTATTCCATCCCCCATACTGCTAAAACTCCTTTTTCCCATCATGATTAAAAATCTCAGAGGCTCCTCCATTGTATATAGTGCAAGCTCAATATGGCCCACAATTTTGTTCCTCTTTCATTCTCCAATCATATGTCTTCCCAGTCCTCCACACAAACCATTTGGTTTCTTTATCATTTCAGGGATCCTGTATTCTATAAATATTTGTCATGCGCCTACTATGAATATTTGCCACATTTCTCCTGGGATCTTTTGCTAAGATCTCTTCCCCTAACCTGGAGTCTCCACCATGGCATTTCTGATCCATGATAGCATCTAGACTCCCTAAAACATTGCCATGTAGCACTTTATACAGATGATCCTGTTACCTTTTTTTTAATTTTTCTTTTGAGATAGGGTCTCGCTCTGTTACTTCGGCCAGAGTGCAGCAGTGGTGTGATTATAGCTCACTGCAACCTTGAACTCTTGGGCTCAAGTGATCCTCCTTCCTCGGCCTCCCAAAGCACTGGGACTATAGGCATGAGCCACTGCACCCGGCCCTGTGTTAGATTTTGATGTCTATGTATCCTGTTTCTACAGTAATTTCTGTTAGGTAGGGCCCATGTCTTGTGCCTCTTCGTATCACCAGTATCTTGTACAATGTTCAGTATACGTTATTTTTTATTTAGCTTATTTATACTCTGTGCTACAAAAGAATTTGAGGCCCCTAACATTGTAGATATTTATGAGATTATACCTGGAATGTAAGTATCACCTCACCACTACTAGGCACTACTAATCAAGTTGTTTCTTTTTATGCATTATCCCATTTAAGCCTCTCCACAGATATATGAGATGGGTCTTGTTTTCAACATTTACAGATGAGGAAACAGATTCAGAGTTGACTTGCCTAAGGTGACATAGTAGTTTAACTAGAAAAGTCAGGATTCAAACCCAGCTCTTTCTGACATCAAACTCAATGTTCATAACTAATCTTCACCCTCCTCTACTATAAAATAAATGTCAGAACTGAGAAGCTGAGATATATTCAGGTCTTCAGGGTGAGGAACAATGCCTTCCACTTTGTAGGCTGAAGCTTGATGTTTCAGTAATATAAAGCGAAAGGTAGCAAATTCCCCGTGCCTGCTTTCAGTCATGATCTACAAATGAAGATATTTGCCCAAATACTGGTCAGATAGGTAAAAACATTTGCCTTAAAAATGTGTCACAATCTGACTAATTTTCAAATGTTCTACAAACTTATATCTCATATTGCACAATTATGAATAGCACAGTTCCTAAATCCGACAGACATAAGAACAAAAGGAAATGGAGAATAGTTGTCTAGATTCATATTTATTTTAGTATAAAGGAAGGAAAAAACCCTTAAGAACCAACCTCAACCTGAGTTAAGGCTACACATTCTTTCTTCCCTCAGTCAAAGGCCAAGGCTTAATTCTTCAATTTTTAGATTCTCACATTAGTGTGAGAAGTTCTTGGTTTCTCTGTCATGCCAGTCTACCAGATAAGGTTTTTTTGCTATATAAATTTTCCTCATGTTTTGATAATGTTTTGATTTCACACTTCAGTTCCTAAATATCTGCTTAAACAATTTAAAGGAGTAATTTTAGGTACAGTAGTCCTCTTTTATCTGTGGTTTTGCTTTCTGAAGTTTCAGTTACCTGCAGTCAACTGTGGTCTGAAAACATTAAATGGAAAATTCCAGAAATAAGCAATTCATAAGTTTTAAATTGCACACCATTCTGAACAGCGTAAAATGAAATCTTGTGCCCTGGGACATGAATCATCTCTCTGTCTAGCCGCTAGCGTATCCACTCTGCAGATGCTCCCTACCCATTAGTCACTTAGTAGCCATCTCTGTTGGGAGATAGACTTGTCATGGTATTGCAGGTGCCTGTATTCAAGTAACCCATATTTTACTCATTAATAATAATGACCCCAAAGCACAAGAGTAGTGATGCTGGCATACTGTTACAATTGTTCTTTGTAAAAATCAGTTATTAGTAATTTATTACTGTGCCTAATTTATAAATTAAACTTTATCATAGGTATGTCTAGGAAAAAACATAGTATTTATAGGGTTTGCCACAATCCATGGTTTTAGGCACCTACTGGGAGTCTTGGAACATACCCCCTTAAGATGAAGGGGGACTACTGTATTTATTAAATAGTGAAAACACTGGTAAACTTGTCCCTAGAAAAACAAGGAGGAAAGAAATAAGAAAGTAGTCTTTAGAATGATGTAAAAGTTATTCCGGGGACATCTGCAATACAGCCAGTTACATGAAAAATTTAAGACTGAAAAGGTTTTTTAGCAGGTGAAACAAAATGCCTCTTTCACAAAAATAATCGTATCAGAAACTATTGATTTGTAATTCTATATGCCAAGCTACACAGCTAGGTGATTTACATAAATATATTATCTCAAATCATCCTTACTACTAAGTCTGTTTTAGAAATGAGAATACAGAAATTAAGCCATTTGTTTGCCCTAAGTCACATTATAAGGAACCACCTAGATTTGAATTCAGCTCTGCCTGATTCCAAAATCCATGCACTTCACCCTCATGACTGTTGCTTGGAGGGACCTGCAGGGTAATATCCACTAAGCTTGACAGAGTTTTTAAAGATTATATGGGTCAACAAGTAGATAGTTTTGAGGTAAAGTTAAACATCGAAATTAATTTGTTTTTCTTCCTCCTAACTATCCTTGGTATCACAATGGAGTAGAAATGATCTATAATTAAAAGATACAGAAGTATCTAGGTCACTTCCTTTTTTTCTTTAGATCCTTATTATGTCGATTTAAATTAGCATATTGGCATTCTAAATTAAGATAATATCATGCTAGCTATTAAAATACTAAATTAACATGGAGACCACATACCAAAAATATGAAAGTAGAAACAGGAGTGTTTTATATAACACCAATTTTGCCCTTAGAGATGCTTTGAAGCACATTATTATATGTTTGACTAATATATTAAAGCCTAGAATTTTGAGGGATAAATTTAATTTTTCTGAAATATAGTGCTCTACTAAAGTATCAGGTTGGGCATATATGATGACATGAATAGTATTTTCATACTGTTTTTGGAAAATGCTTAACAGTTCATTTAAATAAAAGGAACTTCGTATTATATAGCCTGAACTAAAGGGAGTTAGTTACCTAACCATGCTACCACTTTTATAAGTAGAAGATTTATATCTATTGACTAGAAAAAAGTTATGGGTGTGTAAATTAACGTGTCATCTTATGTTGAACAGATTGATAAAGCCAAAAAATTTCTAGTTATTCAATTTAAAGGGCACTAAAGTACCATAATTTACACATTCAACTTGACTATATAATAATAGCTACCATTTATTTAGCATTTCTTATGTGCTTGGTGCTTGATCTACATATTCTATAATCCTCATCCTCATTACCACCGCAAAAGTAGATGTCACTAATCCCATTTGACAGATGCAGAAACTACGACTCAGAAATGTTAGGGAATTAGTCCCAGGACCCTATATAATACATCTATTAAGAGGCACAGTTTAAATTTGAATTCAAGATTCTAAGCTTGCTGCTGTTTCATTTTTAGCACATGCCAATAATCAACTTTTGGCTTTCAACTGTATGGTAGATTAAATTAGAAAAATATTATAATGATAATAACTACGCGATGTTAGAGCTCCTCTGTTTCACAGAAACTAAGGTCAAATGATACCCAGAATAATAGGTATGGCAGGTATAAAATTAGTACTTTTTACCAGTAACCGATTTATTATTCATTTATCCTGCATTCTCCAGCTATAGATAAAAGGGCTGACTACATTTTAAAAAATACATGTGAATTGTTCTAAAATTCAGTACTTTCCTATACTCTGAGAAGATCCTCTCGGTAAATTACACAATTAAGTATCAGTCAAAACATACCGAAAAAAATATTGTGTTGTGGTGGACATAGAGAGTGGGTTAGGAGACTCTGGAGACTTAAGAGTATGGGATGGGGGTGACAGATGAGAAATGACTTAATGGGCACAATGTACACTATTCTGGTGATGGTTACACTAAAAGCCCAGACTTTACCAGGACCAACCGCAATATATCCATGTAACAAAACTGTACTTGTACCCCCTAAATACATTTTTAAAAATATTTTATGGCATTGTATATAATGTAGAGGGACTCTGATATTTGCCAACATATATTAATATATTTTCTCAATATAATTCATAACAACAGAATGATAAGCAATCAAAATTATTGTGTAGTTTCACTTTTGCAAATTTAGCAATAGAAAACAAGTTTTGGTTTTGTTTTCTCCACAACCGAAATAAGTACAGATTACTGTAGTTCATTTTAGAGTGTTCATTAGAAAAGTAACATAAGTGTGTTTCTTCTAAAATGGCATCTGCTAACATTTTAGAAACCATATGGTAACACAAAAAACTTTTAAAGCAAGTGATGATGTGATTTTTGTTTTAAAGTTTTAGGGATGGTCTTCAGAATGTAAAAACTGCAAGGGCAGAAACAGGCAGCACTTTTTTGAGAAGGAAAAAATGGTAACTGGTGTTGCGCTGGGAAATATGCAATCTGGAAGCCTTAAAATTGATAAGCATATATAAGCAAAATAATAGTAGTTCTACTTTTAACCTTTTCATTCTACCTAAAATACTTTATGGATTTAAAACTAAAACCAATACTACATTCTCTCCAATTTATTTTAAAAGTTCTGTCAAAGTTTGTATCTTCATAAAAGTATTGCAAAAATTGTTATTTTTAACTAAACTAAATCCCTTCTTGGAAAGAACATGCATGTCAGCCATAGAAAGCATTTTCAAACTTCATTCTTATATAAACAGTTCTGCCTGCAACAAACAGAAGCTGCTGAAATACCACTGCAGATTGGATACTCCCATCTAACGACACCTTCAAAGTCTTAAGAGAAAGGGAATCTTTGAAAATGAAATCCTCTGTTTAATATTCATTCATTCTTAGAGACAGGTCCCACTCTGTCACCCACGCTGGAGTGCAGTGGTGCAACCATAGCTCACTGTAACCTTGAACTCCTGGGCTGCCTCAGCCTCCTGAGTAGCTGAGATTTCAGGTGTGAGGCACTGCTCCTGGCTCTCATTTTAAAATTTAAATATTACCAAAGTTATTTTTAGACTTGTTACTTTCAATAAAATCACTTCAAAAAACTTCATAATTAAAGATAGTTAAACAAATCCAACAAAGAATTACAGGAGTTTTTTGGGGGGTGGGGTGGGGAGAAAAGGAACAGATAAAACAATGACTGTGACAAAATTTTCATCCATAGTTTAAAACAGGACAGGAAACATCTACCACCTGACAAAACATGAATCACAAAATTGATATTTTAAGGATATGTCATTAATTTGTAGCATAAATAGCTGGCAACCCTAGACTAAGTGTTTCACTGTTGATAAATGATTCTCCCATATTATCTTTAATACTGAAAGCTGACAAGTGTTCAGAACATTAAAACAATACATCACAATATAAACTATTACCTGTTAGTCAGTGTATGAGCTTAGCTGTACCAGGATTATTTAAGACAGTTTGGACACTCTGAGTATTCTTTTTCTTTTCTTTTTTTAAATTTATCCATCACTTTCTATAAGAACCCATAGCTCTATACATCTGAGCTATAGGAATTAAGAGTACAGAGACCAATTGAAAGAGGAAAATCTTTTCAAATTACAATGGAAGTGCTTAGTGAAAGTTTCCCTAGTCAGACTGGGGAGGAAATTTGCCTCTGTCCCTGCCCTCAAAAATGGGGGCAAAAGGTATACGTATAGTCTCTGAGAAGCATCTCCGAAATACTAATTTTTCTCACAGAGCCTAAAGAGAATAAAATGATATAAAGGAAAGGTTATTGTGATTTCTGGAATGCAGCATAAACCTCAAACCTGAAAAGAATGAGAAACAGTGACTTAGGGAAATTCACACAATAGAGGACATGAAGGGCTCACACCTTCTTGCCACTGCAGGAGGTAGTTGAAACCTCTGGTTGACTCTGTTTTGGGGCCAGAGGGTCCCATTTTGAACAGGAGGCAACTTGCTTCTCTCCCTGCTAACATCAACAATTAATATCATATACAGTAGAGTGGTACATGCCAAGGCAATTCCAACTATAGGCTTGCCCCATTTTTCACTTATGTGGGAAAAAAACCCTGAATAAACTCAATGCAACCATGATCCCTACACTGAGGAAAACTCACTGCTGTATCCATAAAGCCCAAACTGTTTTTTCCTAGTTCATTTCTTTATATCTAATCCATAATCTACTCTAAGATTATTGCCTTAAATTCACTTAGAAATATACGAGATATAATAAAAAAATTTGTCAAATGAAGCTAAATTAGAAGATACTCTTTAAATTATAAAAGTTATATATATTTAGTTTAAATTAGAAAATAAAGCCACCAACTCTTTTGTTAGAGAAAACCAGCACTTTCATATGTAGCTGTCATATTAAAAAAAAAAAAACCCTGCATATATTTATTTGGGGGATAACATTATAGGTTATGTTTTTTATATATGTTCATTTATTTTACTTAACATTTTGAGAAAAATTCCTCTGTCAGTAGATACTATTTTATTACATGATTCTTTAATGGTTACAAGGTATTTAACTGTAACTTACTATTCCCCCATTATTGGTCATTCTTTGTTTTTTCACTGTTACAAATACCACTCATACACCTTTACAAACATCTGATTATTTCCTTAAGTTAAATTCCTAGAAAGGCCAATGGACAGTTTTAGGGTTTTCCACATGTATCGTTAAGCTGCTTCCCCTCCTCTGCTCCAGGAAACTATGCAAAGCCTGGGCACATGCATTTCCCCACATTCGCTTCTCAAAGAAAACAAATCTGGTCAACTGTTAGTTGATGAACATTGCCTACTTCTCTACTGGGGTGTTTGTCTTCTCTTGATTTGTAAGATTGTTTTAGATATTAAGTACTTCAATACTTAGTCCATTGATGACTTATCTATAAAGCCCTAATTTTAAATCAAAATTTAAAGTATTTCAAGTCTGATAGTATGAGCTGTGATGTTCAGAGCTCTTACTGTTGCTCACATGATACTTTTTAAAACCATGTCACTGTTTTAAGTGTATGTGAGCTTGAAAGTAAAGTGACCAGCCAAATGTAGTTCTGGTTAAAGATGCTATATTTAACACACACTTTTATTTTGGCTTCCTCCAGAACCCAGTAAAATGAGAGTAAGGGCATTTGTTTTTAAAGTCATACACTTCTAAGAAGAAAGACAACAAGAGAAGAGATAGACCAGCAACAGTTTACAAGGTAGAAAATAGATGGACAAGAAGGATTGTTGGTTTCCTGGGATCTGTTAAGTTAACTGCAGGGCAAGCTAAGAAGCAACCTAATTACTATGACAAAGCTTCCAAAAGGCTCAAAAATTTGGGGTAAAGGCAGGGGGTCAAAATCAGGAAGACTGGTTCAAAGTCTGTTTAACAGCAGGTCAAGCTAAGGGTGCCAACCTGCCTGCCAAAAACTAAAATATTAGATAAAACATATTAAAAAAAAAAATCTCCTTAAAAGAACCAGCATGCTGACAAAATGATAAAGAATAGGCCACAGCTAAGGGAAAACACCCTAGCTACCTGTGCTCTTAAGAATACTTACAGATTTAGGCAAATTTGAGTTTCAAGTAAAAGGATAGAAAACCCACCAGAAAAATGGACAAAAAAAACTTACATAGATACTTTACAGAACAACAACTCCAAATGGCCAATAAACGTATGAATAAAATTATTCAGCTTCATTAGTAATCAAGAAAATGCAAATTAAAACCACAATGAAATACCATTACACATGCACCAGATTGGCAAAAATAAAACACTTGACCATAAAGAATGTCTACGTTTAAAGGGCACAATCACTTTGGAAGACAGTTTGGCATTATCCAATACAGTCGAAGACAAGATTATTCTAAGATCCAGCAACTCCACCACTAGACATGTACTCATAAAGAAATTAATGTGCATATACAGCAAAGTATATATGAATGTTGGCAGCAGCATTTTTCATAGTAAACCAAAACTATAAACTACTCAAATGTTCATAATAGTGGAATGGATATATAACCATCTATATATCTTGCTATCTCTGAGGATATAATTCTGTATAGCAATGAACAAACTACAGTTATATATTACAATATGGATAAATTATACAATGTTTTGTGAAAGAAGATGCAAAATAATACGTATATTCTATTCATAGAAATTTATATCATCTATTCATATGAAATTCAAAAACATACAAACTACGCTATATTGTTTAGGGGTGTGTGTGTGTGTGTGTGTGTGTGTATGTAGTAAGAAAATGCAGGCCTCCAAGGTGCTGGCAGTATTCTATTTCTTGTCCTGGTTGGTAGTCATACAGTGCTAGCTTCATAATTATTCATTAAATTGCATATACAATCATACGCCACATAACATTTCAGTCAATGATAGACAGCATTCATGACGATGGTCTCATAAAATTTTAATGGAGCTGAAATATTCCTATCACCTAGCAACGCTGTAGCTGTTGTAAATGTTGTATTGCAACACAATATTCATGTGTTTGTGGTGATGTTGGTGTTAACAAACTTAGCGAGTTGCCAGTAACATAAAAAGTATAGCACATATAATTATGCACAGTACATAATAGTTGATAATGATAATAAATGACTGTGTTACTGGTTTGTGTATTTACCATGTTATTTTATCTTAGGGTATACTCTTTGAACCTACTTTTTTTTTTTAAAGTTAACTGTAAAACAGCCTCTTCAAGCAAGTCCTTTAGGAGGTATTCCAGAAGGCGTTGTTACCACATGAGATGACAGCTTCGTGCATGTTACTGCCCCTGAAGATCTTCCAGTAGAACAAGATAATGAGGTGGAAGACATGATATTGACGATCCTGAACTTGCGTAGGCCTAGGCTAATGTATTTGTGTCTCAGTTTTTAGCAAAAATATTAAAAAAATAAAAAAACCTTAAAAATAGAAAAAAGCTTATAGAATAAGGATAGAAAAAATATTTTTTGTACAGCTGTACAATGTGTTTGTGTTTTAAGCTGTTACTACAAAATAGTCAAAAAGTTATTATTGAAGAAAAATTTTACTGTAGCCTAAGTGTACAGTGTTTATAAAGTCTACAGTAGTGTAATGTCCAAGGCCTTCACATTCACTCTCCACTCACTGACTCACCCAGAGCGACTTCCAGTCCTGCAAGCTCCATTCGTGGTTGAGTGTCCTATGCAGACGTACCACTTTTTATCTTTTGTATGGTGTTTTTACTGTAACTTTTCTATGTTTAGATACACAAATACTTACCATGGTGTTACAGTTGCTTACAGTATTCAGTACTGTGACATGCTATACCATATAACCTAGTTATGTAGTCGGCTACACTGTCTAGGCTTGTATAGGACACTCTATGATGCTTGCACAATGACGATGTCGCCTGACAACTCGTTTCTCAGAACGTGTCCCCACTGTTAAGCAACACATGGTTGTACATGTGTTTTATTCACTCTCATGTACGTATGGTTTCATAGTGAAAACTTTTTTTAAATTCAAAATAAACTACAAAGGAAAAAAGCACATAACTTAATCCCTACATTACATTCCCTACTACAGTCTTTGATGATTTCCTTCCTTTTGCGTCTACGTTTTCTCTTTCTGAAACTCCAAGACTAATCCTCCGATTGTCTCATCTTATCTTCTATTTTCCATCTCTGCCTTTTTGCTTTTATTTCTGGGATGTTTTCTTACTCTTACTTCTCCTTTATTGAGCTTTTTATTTTTGCTATCGTCTTCTTAATTTCCAAGAGTTCAGTTTTATTCTCTGAATGTTCCTTTTTTTTTTTTAAACCCCTTACTCTTATTTGGTGAATGCAGTATTTTTCTTATCTCTGAGGATATAAGTACTACGTTTGCGGGAAGTGTCTTTCTCTCTGCATATTTATTTCATCCAAGATGATTCCTCGGTTGTTTGTTGTGATCTCTGTTTTGAAACTAGAAGTTATCCTTCCTTTCACTCTATCCATCCTCTCCCTTCTAGGCAGAGGATTGGAGGCCTTTCTCTATAAAGGTCAAAATAGAGGGGGGCTCTGGACTAAAGGATTCCAGACACAGTTGAGGGTAGAAGTATCTTACAAAGAACAGGAGGTTTAAGTGAACTGTTACGTACCCAATATCAATGGCATTCATACAATGTGAAGAACACAGAAAAAAAAGATAGAAAAAAAATTAACAGTCGTCAGGGACTTAAGAGACAATATCACATGGCCTAACGTACAAATAAATGGAGTTCCAGAAGGAGAAGACATGAAAATAGAGACCAAAGCTATCTGAAGAAATAATGGCTAAACAGAAATTAGAATTGATCATGAATTTAGCACAGGGCACAAAATACCGCCCCCCCCCACAAAAAAAATCAGCTCTATTTCTATATTGCAACATACAATTGGAAAATGAAATTTACAATTAATGCCATTTGTAACTGGATCAAAACACACATATACAATAAATTGGGGACAAAAGATGTATAAGAGCTTTACAAGGAAAACTAGAAAATACTCCTGAAAGGAACTAAAGAAGGTCTGACTAAATGGAGGGATATATAATGTTCCTGGGTTGGAAGACTCAATGTAGCTGTGTCTCTTATCCTCAAATCGATGTATGAATTCAATGCAGTATCAATTATGATCCAAGCAGGCTGTGTGTGTGTGCAGAAATCAACAAACTGATTATAAAATTTACATGGAAATACAAAGGACCTAGAAGAGCCTTAACCTTAACCTTCTGAGGGAGGGCTAATTATCTCTTGAAAGATATTAATTTTAAAAAACACATTGATTCATTTATTAAATACTTTTGAGTAGCAGGAATTAAATATAAATAATAAAGGCAGCTCAGCCAATAAAATTGAATCAATTCTTCAATCTGTGGGCATACATAAAACTTTTTCAGATGTTTGATAAGCTGTTGTAGTTTCAAAATGGCCCAACTAATGTATTAACTTGATTTAGTAAAAAGCCTGAAATGTATTAAATAAGTCACAGCCACATACACAGAATGAGCAATAGGATAATGGAATGTTAAAGGAAAGCAAACTAATTTAAAGAAAACTTCATTTTGCAAAAGCTTGTTTGGATCTGTTAACTCAAAATCAAAGGTGTTCTTTAATTTATGAGGCTCTCATTTGAGTACTTTAAAAAAATTAATGGTAAATCTCTGAACACAGTATTCCTGGGGGAAAAAAAAGAAATTAATGGTAAATGGTCTAATGGCTTAGAGTATTATAAAAGGAGATGCTCTATTATTTAAGCAGTTATTAGAACAATGGTGATTTTGAGAAGAGTTGAAAACAAAAATCAGTCACTCAGTAACCAGAATGCCAAAAAAAAAAAAAAGACAAAAATAGAAAGAAATACATCTATCACTGGTCTTTCCAGGGACATCTGGATACATGGCTCACAACTTCTCCAAATGGAATCCCTTTCAAACATAAGACAATCCTTCTAATTGCCAAAACTCTTCTAACAGAACATGAGTATCATATCCTTTAGTATTAATCTATATATTTTTTTACAACCAGAAAGTTGAAAGTGAAATGACATTAAATATTTAATATAAACCTTTTCTTAAATATTTTTACAGAAGTATTATTCTTTAGTTATTAAAGTAGAATCCTTGGGAAAGAAAAGACCTACTTCGAATAAACTGTGGCTGAATATAGAATTATTTAATTTACAACAGATAATATATGCAAATGTGCACAATTTTTATTATGAATTGAACTGAAATGTTAGTGCTATGGGCTTGACATCAATAATTTATAGCAAAGAAAAAAGAGAGAGGGAAGAAGGGAGAAATGAACATCTTTCATCAGATCACGTCCTGGCTCACATCCATTTGGTGCTTGTCCAGGATGATGCAACTGTTGAGTCACAGGTTGTCCCACTGACGTCATGTTCAAAATGACAAATTGGCCTCTCAGATCTTCAACAGCCAAAACAGTATGAATAACAAAAAGTTGCCATGCAGGTGTTTCAAACAAAAAATATTTTTTTAGAAATATATTATGTTCCAAGAATAACAATTTCTTTGCTTTTGGTTACCTCATTTAATCTGTTAATTTTTTATGATCATAAAAAATTGATACTAACTCTCAATATGTGTCAGGTACTGTGCCGAATGATCTACAGGAATTAGCTTGGTTATTTTAATCTTGGCAACATCTCTGAAGTTCTATTAATATCCCCACTTTACGGATAAGGAAACTGAGGCTCAGAGGATCAGATATCCAAGGTCACCAAGGTGGTAGCTCTGTGAGAACTGGAATCTAGATTCTCAGACCTCCAGTGGAAGAGTTTGCTTACTGCATCCTGTTGTTGCTCTCCATTTTGATGACATATTGATATCATTTACTGTGGATACACACTTGATGAATCAACTTTTGAGAGAAGGTGGAAAAGTCATGAAAAGGTTTCATGGTCATAGAAGAAAATATTACCAAAAACCAAGAGAAGGAGATGCCCTAAAATGTTTTAAGATGAATCAGAAAGTCCTGAGCAAGGATGCAAGGGAAAATCATTGCATTCTTAACCACGAGCTAGGAAATGTGCTTAGAGTTACAACTGTAATGAGTAAGACAGTGTTTTCATGAAATTTCTACAGCCCATTGTAGGAGACATACGACAAAGCGGCCAGTTATAATAATACACTGTGATTCATGTGGCCATGAGACAATACGGAAGGACCTTTAGATAGAGAGAGGTGTCAGCAAAGTCTTCTGGAGGAGATGGCGTCAGTGCTAAGAGCTGGAAAGGTAAGTGGAGTGGGAGATCAAGGAAGAGAAGACAGCATGTACAGACGTCTCCTAGTACACAGAGTACTACGGCTCTTTGGTGGGAACTCAAAGACAACAATGGGGGACCAATAAAAACACTAAAGAACACTAGAAAATTCTTGTCCAGCCAAGGTTACAAATGATCTGGAAGTCATAGGTTAAATTTTATGAGGTGCCCATATAAGATGGCATCTAGAGAAAGAACGGCCACAAGACAGAAAATAGCACAATGGTCAAACTACATTTTCGTATTTAGAATGGCACTGTATTTAGTGCAAAGCAGACCTGCCGCCAAGAAATAGGCAACTAGCAGGATTACAGATAGCTTTCTACCACCAACTCACTGGGTGACCATCAGCAACTTAATTAGCTTCCCTGGACTTCAGCTCCCTCTTCTGTGACTCATGGATAAAGCCGCTTATCTTGCAGGGGGCAGGATGATTGACCTGATGGTTTTCTCAGGAAATCCTTTCAGTTCTAACATTCATGAATCTCTAACTCGGAAGCATGATGGCAAACCACCAGGGGTGATTAACAACAATACTATCTTAATGAGAACCAGTGATAGTAGCTAAATACTGTGTGTGAGGTGGGTACTATTATTAACCCCATCATATAGACAAAAATGTAAAGTCAGAGGAATTAAATTACTTGCCCAATTTCATATAACTAGCAATTAGTGAAGTCAGATTTCTCTTTCAGACCTTCCAGCTACAGAGTCCATGCCCTTAACATAAGCGTGTGCCATATGCTTCTTCCCTCTTAAGCATTAAGTCATACTACTCTGTGTACATCTATAATAGTTAGCTTTTTTATCTTCATAGTGTTCTTGGAAGGTACACAAAATATTATTATTCCCATTTAGAGATGAGGGAATAATCCCTCATTATTCCTGAAGTCTATGATAATCATCCAAATGCATAATAATAAACGATGTGATACAAAAGTGCTCAGTGAGCCCACCTATTTTTTACTGTTTTTTAATTGCACGGTGGTAGGAGGTACTCATTACAATTTTCAGTTAGCAAACATTTATTCCTTGATTTTACTGATCTCTAATTTCTTGATTTCACCCCTGAGAGGTCCTGCAGGGATTTAGCCATAGCGCTGGCTTTAGAATCCTGGTTCCATGACCACCATTTCTGTGTTCTTACAACCATACTTTACATTTCTTATTCCATGTTAGCTGTTTTAAAAACTAAAAATATTTCAAGCATTTGTTCAGTTTAGGATTAGGAGTAATATGTTTTCTTCATGAGCAGAAAACAATCAAGAGAATCAGAAAATCAAGTAAGATTCTTTTATAATTCAAGATTGCTTGGCAGAAACACAGTGAATGTGAGAAGGCTAATGAAAACGTGTTTCAGGTTCTACCAAAGCAATGATAAGAGGGTTATCTTAAGTGTACTCAGTGCTTTATGATTTACAATATAGGCTTTAATAGCATTGCAAAGGAAATCCTTTTTCAGAGAGGGAAAGCTCTTCTTAATGAGTAGTTTCCTCCTTGCCTCTCTCTCTTTTCCTGAATGCTTAAATGTAAGAATAAAATGTATATTTGATACAGAAAATATCAAATGTTCACATACTCAAAAATAATACAAAAATATTTTGCAATTATCTTACTGCAGTTTATTGGAATTATCTTACCAAAGTAAAAAGTAGAAACTGAAGTTCAAAATCTTCTCATCTGTTACAAAATGGAATATAATCTGTAACATTTTTATAACTTGCAGTCATTTTGTAAATTGCAGTTATTGTAAGATTTGTAAGAACTGAAACTGGAAATAGTACTGGCATATCCCCCTTCTATTAAAAAACAAATGAATAATGAGAAAAAAACCTTGCACTTGAAACTTATACCTTAAGCCAGTGCCACTACTTCTAGGTCCCAAAACTTACGTTAATTATTTTTACAGAGTGTCACACTGGTAAAGAATTAAAGGCCTTCCTCATCACTTACAAATCCCACTTAAATTACATGCTATTGCTAATATCTATTCAAGGGGATAGACAGTAACTTTTTGGGAACTCCATTTTACTATACATAGAACTGGAGATTGCCAAGAGCTAAATTAGGTGTTAACGTTTGCTACCCACGAATTTCAGCCTAAAAAAGCCACTCCCTCTAATCAGGAATGTGTAATCACATTCCCATTGTAGAAATTTAGACCAAACTAAACACCAAGGAATAAACATCATTTGTGTGAAATGACATTGGTACTTCTAGGCAGATAACAGCACTATTAAATATATGCTGCTAAAACACAACTTTTATGGAACCCCTCAAAAACCAATTGTTTGTTTGGTTTTGTACGGGATAAAGTCCAAAATTCTTCAGTTAGCAAATATAGCTTTCCATACCCTGTGCCAATCTGCCTTTCCAAAATGAGCTCTCATTCCTTTAAGTACACACTCCAGTGTCAGCTTTCATTCTCTGTCCCCTCAAGGAGGCTGTCTGAATTCCTGTCCATTAGTGTCTTTTTGGTCTGAGGACTATACCCTCAAAATGCAGCTAGCATGATAGAGTTAGCCTGCCTACAGTTCTTGAGTATTCTTTTCAAATCTCTGGGCCTCCAAGAAGGCATCTTAATCATTCCAGCCCATAGCTATGATGGTAGACTGTCATCTATTGATTCTGCCTCACAGCATCAACTCACCTTTCTGGTAGCATATGTACCTTCAGTTAAAACTACCTTAATTTAAAAATACTTTATTGCTAAAATGCTAAAGACATGATGCTATTACACACTTAACAGACTTACAGGATAGTGTAAATATAACTTTTACATGCACTGGGAAACCAAAGAATTCATGACTCACGTGGTTGTGATACTCACTTTATTGCAGCTGTCAAATGAACCCACGATATCTCAGAGGTACACCTGTGTTAGTATTATTTGTGGCTGAAAAATCTAGCATGTATAAAAAATTCAGAAACATGTAGGAGACACTGAGATTTCAGCAATATGAATGAAAAAAATTCTTTTCTAATTGAAAACTTCATAAATTATAATTAGGGAAAAAGGATAGACTTCATGGCAGCCCTCTATTAATCTAGAAGATATGTCTGGGATAGTCAATTCTTGCTTTTAATTGAAATTTTAAGTTCACAATAAAATTTCAGTGTACCAATCTTAGTAAGATGATTTTTGGGCAAGGTTCATGGTACCTTCAAATCAATTACAATAGTAACATCAAAGATCCCAGATCATAGATTACACTAAGAGATATAATAATAATGAAAAAGTCTGAAATATTGTGAGAAACAGCAAAATGTGACAGACATGGAGGGAGTACATGCTGTTGGAAAAATGGCGCCAACAGACTTGCTCAATGCAGAGTTGCCACAAACCTTCAATTTGTAAAAAGCACAGTATATGCAAAGTGCAATAAAGGGAAGCACAATAAAATCAGGTATGCCTGTAACTAAATATAAGAGAATACCTCTTCATATAATGGCCACGGCTACTATGTTACTAATGGTTCTCAGAAGCAATATCAGAATCATTTGGAGGACTTTACCAAAATACAGATACCCAATCGCAAAAGCTCTGATTTAGTAAGTCTAGTATACAGCCTGGGAATTTCCCACATGGTTCTAATTTGGTGATTTGCTATAGGATCCACTTTTTACTCATTATAGTCTTTGTAGCATCTAGAGGTGACAGAAAATATAATTTACATGTTACATACTTCAGGCAGACAATCAAAAGAATTTCTACTTGGTGCCTCTGTAATTGCTAATTATTTAGTTTAATTCAAATCAAGATCAATGTGTCTTTACTTGGTAACTGCCATGGATACTTTTTAGAGAAAATGACCGATTTCTTAGTATTGTTGACTATCCTAATTTTTAGTCCACTGCTATAATTTAAAAATAAATAAATTCACTCTGAATTGGCAAATGCTAATCCCAGTTTTAATTTGCTTTTCTGGTTTTCAATAAGAAAGGAGTTTCATATTGAGTTCCTTAAATATTGGTAACAATAGAGATGTTTATTAAACCTATACTTTTTAGGTTCTATTCTGTCTGCAATGCAAACAGAACCACAGGATTTAGCAACTTGAGTTTCATGAATGAGCTGTAGCCAGGTCTAAGAAGTTCCTCAAACTGTAAGATTAAAATATTGTAAGTACATGTCTTTCATGCGTTTGTTGTTGAGGAGAAGGTCAGTTACTTTCATCAGATTCTCAAATGGGTTTATGACCCAAGAAAGCTTAAGAATACTGGTTCAGGTAGTGGAAGTAAAAGGTTCACTAAAATACACTGTATACTCTAAAAAAAAATTATTTTCGTACTTTACCATGGGCAGAAAAGGGCTATCTAAAGTCAAATGTCCTTCCATTTCCAGCTAGCCGTTATCTTAGTTTTGAACTCACTGAAAGAACAGATTTAAGTGATATTATAAATAGAAAAATATGCCAAGCCAGTAAATGTCCTTTGCTTTAATAATTCTCATTTTGCATCAGGCAGTAAAATCATAACCTTAGAGACTTCCTTTTAGATATGGAAAAGATTTTAAAGTGTTTAACGGTGAAAGAGGTACAATGTAAACTACTGTAGTACTGTATTTTAAAGTAATAGTTTTAAGTATACAAGGTTTTATCGTTAAAAAGTAAATATATTTCTTTGATTTTAATTTTTATAGTTTTTAAAATAAATTTAATGTGGACAAAATTCTCATCTTCATACAATTTACAAGTAAACATTTATGTATGATCTTATTTCCTATTCTTTTAAATAAAAATCTGCAAAAATCTTTCAGAAATCTTCCAGTTAGTAATTTGATTCCATAAAGCTGCTCTAATCTTAATAAAAAACTTAAGCAATTGCATTTGCTGAATTGCAGACAGAATGTGACTGAATATTGACGAAGACCATTAGCTCTTCACACTAGTTTTTCAATAAAAAATTGTACAGAATTCTGCAGCCTACACTTTTCATGCAGGGATAATCCTCAGTTGGCTCAGGTGGTTAAATGGTTCACCACCTCCACACAATTGCTTTGGGTGTAATAGGTCTTTGAAGACAAAGATAAGTTATTTTCCTCTTTTCCAAGATACCTGTTTGATTTATCTTATCTAACTAAAAAATTAAAAGGGAGAAAAACTTATGACATTTTCCCCCAAAATAGTGCTGGTCAATAAATTAAATACACTGAAAGCAGGTCATAGAAACTCCCAAATATGACCCCAAATAAATCAAACAAGGTTAGGGGTAAGCCAATTTGAGAAATTCCTTTTAATTATTAAAACTACCTGTTAAAAAATTTCTCATTATCATGTTAGAGGTGGTCAGATCCAGTGAAATAGTACTAATAACTTCTGGGGCATTCCTAGAAGATCTAGTAAGCCTTAAAAGACCTTATAAGGTACTTAATAAATTAGTACAGTTGTGCCTTTTTTCTATGTTTAAAAGAGGCGGAAATGAACAAGTTAAAAGGCATTTTCCTAGCACTGACTGCAAGTCACAAGCTTCATATTGCTTGAAGCCAGCTGGCATGGTGCCCATTTACAGTAAGTTGTTTACTCCCTGTCTACCAATCACACCAGAGAAGGAATGCCTGCATGGTCAGAGTGTCTCTTCAAAACAGATCAACAGAGAAAGGGGTTTAAAAGTTTTACTAAATTCTTACAGGTATTATTGGAGTGATATTGTTAATATTACTCCAAAATATTTCAAACCACTTTCTGCAAACCCCCAATAGGAATATCTTAGAATAATAGTTTACTGGTAGAATGAATAGTATCCTCTAATCATTTTAAGTACCTTTTTAATATAATTTTAAAGGCCACAATATCTATCTTAAAATGGATTTACACTTAAAATAAACCAATTAGACTTAAATTGATTGAAATTGCTTTAAATAAGCAATATTTAGCATAAAGACTGAGAATAGTAAGAAATAGCATATCCAAAGTAGAAATCAGAAAAACATGAATCCTGATTATTAACAGAAAAGTGGGTAAGAAGTATATATCTGGCATATGAGCAATTTCACTTAAATCCCAAGCCCAAATGGCAGAGCAAATCACTTTATTAACGATATGGGACTGTGGATGTTAATACTTTATTTAGACCCTCAGAGCTAATCTGGATTATGCCCCTCCCCCGATGCTTCATTTTTCATCCATTATGCCCAATAATTTTGGAATTTCAATTCCTACATTCTTTTGGTCCTGTATTTCTTCTGCTACTCCTTTTACTTTCTATGTTTCTCATAATTTCCATTTCTTAAAAAAAAATCACATGCAAATGCTATCAAATTAACTTAATTATGAAATTATCCTAAACTATTTTCTAAGCATTTACTTTTTTCTTAAAAAGCTTAGTGCTAATGATCATCATACTTATGTTAATTTTCTTTTTAAGAGCCCAAACAAGAAAAAATATACCCATAGAGTACTGGGACTAGTTACAGGTCAGAGTACATGTTACTTCTAAGATCTTACTAGGGTGTAAGATTTAAATTAGACTTAAGTTAGCAGGTGAATATATAAAATCAAATTCTATCTTTGCCTAAATAGTTAATACCTGGAAAGGTGCCAGATTCGTGGCCTTGAAAGTTACATAGTTTATAAACAGGATTTCAACATAATGCAGAGTCAACAGTGGTACTTCCTCACCTCCTCAGTCACTTCTAAATCCAAAGGGCTAAAATAGCATCAACTATTCATTAAATAGGTTGAAAGTTATATATTTGTAATGTATTGCTAGTGTATTTGCAACAGGAAAGCAAGTTCATTTGTCAACACAATGGTAAATAGCCTGAAATAAGATTATATACAAAGAAAATTCCCATTTAGGTTGATAATTAAATATAATAATTATAGGAATAGTTCCATATCTTAAATTCCTTAGCTTCCACTTTCTCTTACAATTGTAACCAATGAAAAAAACAAAAACAATAAACACCACTTTGTTAATTTTTTTTTTTAAAGAGACACCCAGGCTTGAGTGCAGCGGCATGACCATAGCTCACTGTAGCCTCCAACTCCTGGGCTCAAGTGACCCTCCTGCCTCATACTCCCAAGTAGCTAGGACTACAGGTGTATGCCACCGTGCCTGGCTAATTTTTTAACTTTTTGTAGAGATGGGGTCTTGCTAAGTTGCCCAGGCTGGCCTCAAACTTCTGACTTCAAGTGATCCTCCTGCCTCAGCCTCCCAAAGTGCTAGGATTTCAGGCATGAGCCACCACACCTAGCGCACCACTTTGTTAACTGAACAAAACAACTATATACTTTATTCTATTCAAAACTGAGCATCACAGCATGGAATGCTGAAATTGAAGAAAATAAAAAGACACATATTTTACCTAATAAGTAAAAAATCATTCTATAATTAAACAATTTAAAAAGAAAAGGCAATTTAAGCCCATCCTATGAACTACAGCTAGGGGAATGCCACGCTCCTTTTCTCTACCTTTCAGTTACCCCCCGACTTTTTTTTCTCTTTTTAGTTTTGCAGAGTAGTACCTCCAAAATAGCATTTCTAACACTCAATAAGAAAGAAAATTTTGTGCTAATATTTTAGTTGTCTTCACTGAAAAATACATACCTTCATAATTTCACTGTAATTTGTCTATTTTTAGGTGTTATAGTTACCAGAAGTTCATAATGCATTCTTAAAGTCTCTCCTCATCTTTTCTTGTTGCTCACCTTCTCTTATACATATTAGACTTCCAGAACTAAAACTAGTTTTGAAATTTTGGTTAATAGCTAACAGAAAACTCTGAGATAAACAGAAAACTTCAGCACTTTCCTGAATGAATAAATACCTGATCAAGTTGAATGAATAATTTGTTCATCAGAAAACAGCCAAGTTAAGATGTCTTGACATTTAGGTTATTGTGTGCTACTGAAGAGGAAATTTATGGTAAGTAAAGCAGGTTAGAATTTGGGTAGATATCTCTTCTCTTCACATCCTCTCTTGCCAGGAGCTCTTCCCATTTACCATCCCAGTAAATAAAAGATTTGTATATTTAACAGTTTTGTTCTATTTCTTTATTCATCCTCTCCAATGTTTTGCTGCCATTTTTCAATAGGCATTATTAGTTAACACTTACTACATAGAGAAATCCCTACCAAAAATGTTTTTTCTTAATCATATTCAGTGAGACCCATGTTAGCTCAGCAGTGGACAGGACATAAGGGGACATAAGAAAGGAAGAAAGTCTCTGGGACAGCTTCTATATTAAAAGCAGGTATTCCATATCATTCAGCTATAAAAAAAGAACGAAATCCTGTCATTTACGACAACATGGATGAAACTGGAGAATATTAGTTTAAGTGAAATAAGCCAAGCACAGAAAGACAAATTTCACATACTCTCACTCACATGTGGGAGCTAAAAATTTAAAAAATTGATCTCACGGAGATAGTAGAATGACAGCAGAGGCTAGGAAGGGTAGCAGGGGTGGGGAGGAGGATAAAGTGGGGATGTTTAATGGGTGCAAAAATATAGTTAGACAGAATGAACAGTATCTGATAGCACAACAAAGTGACTGTGGTCCACAATAAGCTATGGTATACTTTAAAATAACTCTAAGAGTCGGGGCCGGGCAAGGTGGCTCACGCCTGTAATCCTAGCACTCTGGGAGGCCGAGGCAGGAGGACTGCTTGAGGCCAGGAGTTCGACACCAGCCTGAGTGGGACCTGTCTCTACAAAAAATAGAAAAAAAAAAAAATTAGCTGGGCATGGTGGTGTGTGTCTGCAGTCAATTGGGAGGCTGCGGCAGGAGAATCACTTGAGCTCCAGAAGTTTGAGGTTGCAGTGAGCTCTGATGACGCCACTGTACAACAGCCTGGGTGACAGAGAAAGACTCTGTCTCAAAAAGAAAAAATAAAATAAATAAAAATAACTAAGAGTGGAATTGAAATGTTCCTATGTATACAAAGAAATGATAAATGCTTGAGGTGATGGATACCCCAGTTACCCTGATTTGATTATTACACATTGTATGCCTTTATCAAAACATCACGTGTACCCCACAAATATATACAACTATTATATACCCATAATAATTAAAAATAAAAAAGTAATTAAAAAATTAAGAAGGAGAGGAGGCAGCTATGAGAACAAGTGAAGGGTTTAAAAGAAGGAAAAAAGAAAAACAAAACAGGCAAGCATTCCACAGAAGTAAAAGATTTAATTCTGAAGGAGAGCCTTAATGTCATCTTGCTCATGTGCCATGCATATGACAGCATCCTGTGAACACTTCAGCCATTATAATCATCTAATAGCTGGTACTGTTAAATATCTGTGGAAAGAATTTTATTGTATAAATATCAGTTCCGAACACAAGAGCCTCCTAACTCTTCTCATCAGTTTCTTGCAGGAACTATTTTACAGCAAGTATGGTTTTCTCAGTGTTCCTCAATATGCCAAGTTTAGTAACATTCATTTAACAAATATATACTAAGTGCCTTTAATGAGCCTCTAGACTTTTGCTTATTTTGCCCATTATTGCTTTGGAATCTTCCTCAACTATCCTCAACATTTCCTCAACTATTTCTCCTCTTATGTCCCAAAATACTCAATCGCTTCTGCCACTTATAAATCCTAAAGTGTTTGCATTTTTTAATGGGCTGATTACAGGATAAAAAGCCATATTATATGGCTTATAGCCATAGCATATAGTCAAGACTGCTAACAGAGACATGGCCTAAATTATACAATTCTATCTTTGATTTAGATTTTTAAAAATCAAGTTTTTACTTCTATCGAAGAAAATAAAACCCATTTTTGGATTTCAAAAATGAAGATTCAAGACCCATGTACTTTATAGGAAAACAAATGTATGGATGCATACAGTTTGATTTAAGTGGTATTTGTGGTTTCAGCTTATCCTGATAAGTAATTAAAAATTTAAAAGTCATAGTTTGGCACACAGAAAAGCTACTAGGTTGTAGAAGGAAAGACACATTTTTCATATACATGAGTAAAGAATAATTATCTAAAATAATTCTCATAACACAATTTTTGATAAAAAGTTTGAAACATATTTAAATGCATGAGTTCTGATCTCTACCACTATTTGTAAACTTAGTAAAACTACTTGTAGTGGCTTATTATATACAATTGGGGTTTTAAATATGTTTAAGTTTTTTCTCTGCAACTTTGTGTACTATACCAAGCTATTTTTCTTTTAATTCATAAAAGATGCCTGTCTTTTTTTGGAGAGGACTTGAGTCAACTTTAAAAGATCACTGTTAAAATATTTAGAAACACAAAATATTCAGGATAGTCTCAGACTTTAATCTTTGACAATTAAAGCAAACCTAGTCTAAATTTTCTACTGCCACATAAAAGAAATAATTTCAACATAAGAATAGAGAAATATGGGTTTTTAATCACCTAGATGCCAAAAACGGTACTAGGCTTTGTCTTACCTATAACATTTAATGAGGTATTAAAGACACTGCTCCATCTAATGATGTTTCTAGGATTTCTGGTATCTTAACTAATACGTAGTAAGCAGAATGACTTCCATGTTAGACACATGTAAGCATGCAGCCTAGTTCTAATAAAAATGATAGCTACTGTTGTAAGGGACCTAACAAGTTTTATCTTGAGTCTGTCCAGTGAAAAATAGAAACAAATAAGGTACACCATATTAAATAAAATTTAAAACAAATAATATATTCAACAGAAGAAGGAATAGGAATGAGGTAAAATGATTGTATTGAAGGACAATTCTGGATTGAGCATTTTCCTTTCAGTAACTAGAGTCTGTTGAATATTTATTTCAGAAACACTTCAGAGCCGTTCTTCTTAAACAGCTTCCTTGATTGTTAGATTAAGCTAGTTTATTTAGTATAAGTAGGAAGCACTACTGAATACTCAAGACAAAATAGGTAGTAGCAATACAGGAATTAACCTCATTTGATTAAAACCTTGGTCTGGATTATAGCACATGCCAAAAATTTTTAAATTTTAATAGAATTATAAAAGGAAAGGAAATAAAAGATAAATTAATTGCCAGAAGCTTTCTGTATATTATTTCCTAGAAAAAAGAGGGTTTTTTTTTTGTTTGCTTTTGTTTTTTTTAAGAGACAAGGTCTCACTCTGTCACCCAGGCTGGAGTGCTCACTGTAACCTAGAACTCCTGGGCTCAAATGATCCTCCTGTCTCAGTCTCCTGAGTAGCTAGGACCACAGGCATGTGCCACCACGCAGGGCTAATTTTTTTTTTTTTTAATTTTTTGTAGAGATGAGGTCTCTCTATGTTGCCCAGGCTGGTCTCAAGCTCCTGGCCTCAAGACGTCCTGCCTGGAGCTCCCAAAATGCTGGGATTACAGGTGTAAACCACCAGTGAGACAGGCTGATAGTGGAGGGATAGATAAATACAGGCATTCCCTACTTCTGTACACAATGCATTCTTTAAATCATTTGTGATCAGTGAAAAGACTTACATGGTAGGTTAGGAGGTTGGGGGATGGGATTGTTTTACTCCAAGAGAGTTAAATATAATACAGAATCCCTATTTGTACTTTGTTCTTTAGACACAGTCTTTAATGATGTATTTCCATATTTCACACATTTTCTCTGATTTCTTCCCCTTTATTATTGAGGAAAGAGTCCACCTAATGAATAAGTGTAAGGAACATACAGGTGAAGCCAGAGATTGACTATTTTGTGAATATTCAGTATTTCCATCTTTGTCCTAATTTTATGTAATCTAGAAACTCAACATTCTTACCACTAGTATCACGCTCTACCTTAATTTTTCTATTTTCCATTAATTTTTATGAAAAAGCAAAAATACAAGGGGCATTTGACATATTAATAATTTTTTAAACTCTAGAACTCTTTCTTCAAAAATAAGCTTCTGTAGAAAGAAGATGTGTAATAAAAGCTGGTGGATCTCTCTACTTGCCCCCAACTCCCCAAGCTACCACTCTAGCTCCTGATAAGTCTTCAGAGTAGTCTGGAAAACACTGTAATAAAACAAACAATTGCTCAAACACTGCCATACAGATAAAGATGGCACTACTATTGAAGCTGTTGCTTGGCAGCCAGTACCACCATGCAGTGACTTGAAATGTTTGTTGGCTGATATAAGAAATTTCCACATGTCCCATGAAAAACAATTTGGTGAAGGGGACATCAGTATATAATTTCCAAGCAATTGCAACTGTACAAAAAACTTGTTTGTTCCAAAGTTGAACTTAAGACAGTTGAGGACCACCTGAATGTTACACAATGTATAGGAATCATCAGATTCTAAAGTTAAGACAAATGGTAAAACAACTTGAAAGAGCTCTAATATTGGACTTTGGCAAATATGAATTCATTTCCCAAACCAAAGGAGAGTAATGGTATTTTTTAATTATTCAGAATTGAGAGAGAAAACATTGGGTTTTATAAAAAGTGCTTTTAAAACAATTAGAGTGGTATCAGCAAAACTGGTGGAGTAAGGAATTCCAAGTTCTCCTCATCCATAAAAGCAAAGAAAAAAAAGACAAAAACTCTTAGACTTAACTTTTTTGTAATTCTTAAAATTAATCAAAGGCTTGCAGCAGCCCATGGAATGCTTATTTAAAAACACAAAAGCAAAAAAAATCCAACCCCTACCACAGCTGATTCTTGGTAAGGACAGCAAACTTTGCGGTGTTTTAATTTATCCAGTCCCAGTCCCTGATCCCTAGTTCAGCAATAGCCATGAAAATAACAATCCACATTCCTGATATGGGAGGCAGCAGAATGGACCTCATTTGCAAAGAAACTATAATTAATTATTTGTTCTGACCTATCTGGTGGCTACATGGAAAACCACCTCAAAAGGATTGTCTTTATTTTGCCTACTTCAGAACTGGCTCAGTGCTAAAGTGCTATACTTCCTGGGTGGGTGGGGGTGGGGGGAGGTTGTTGAAAACGTTTATGCTGATGTCTTAGTTTTGCTGCTGCCTTAGGTGACAGATAACAGTTGGAGCCAACAATAGACTAGCCTACAAGCTTGGGAGGAGAATCTGGTAAGTCCATAAGGGCTTTGAAGAGGTCCACCATATTCCTGGAAACCTGGAAGGCCACATACATAAGTAGGACTGTGCATATGCTAAGGAAAGACCTGAGTAGGCCCTAAACGCTCACCGTATATTAACCTTGAGGCTCTGAAGATGGATGTAAAGGTAAAAAGCAGGGTTGTAAACTCCTTGGGTCAGAGTTGAGGGCCTGTCCTAACAAATACAGAGCCCCTGGGCAAAGACTGGAGGATAATTTTGCTTCTAGGCATTTAATGAAATCTCTGTTAATCATTAGCTGACCACTAAGCTAAGGGAACAGAGACTTCAGGTTGTCCACAACGTAAAAAGAATATAAACTTTACAGAATTAGTTGAGGAAAGTAGCCAAACAAATGTCTACACTACTAATCAACAAATACTGAGAAAGGGAGAGAATCTGATTTTCCAGAGGGGTCACATTGTAATATTCAAAATGTCCAGTTTTCAACAAAAACTACGAGGTATACAAAGAAATAAGAAAGCATAGCCCATGCACAGGGAAAAAAAGAAATCCAACAGAAACTGCCTGAGGAAACCCAGACATTGCTTTCTAGGCAAAGACTTAAAATCAGCTATTTTAGATATATTCAGTGAAGTGTAAGAATCTATGTCTAAAGAACTAAAGGAAAGTATAAAAAAAATTGCTCTTAAACTGAGAATATCAACACAAAGATAGAGATAAAACTGAGCCATACAGAAATTTTGGAGCAGAAAATTACAACTGAAATGAAAATTTCAGAGAGGCTCAACAGCAGATGTCAATAGGCAGAAGGGAGAATCTGTGAACTTGGAGATAGATCAATTGAGGTTACCCAGTCTGAGGAACTGAAAGAAAAAAGAAGGAAAAAAACCAAACCACCAAAAGTTCAACAGTTTCAGGGACTTGTGGGACAGCATCAAATGTACCAACATATACATAATCGGAGTGACAGAAGGAGAAGAAATAAAAAAATAGAAAGAATATTTGAAAAAAATAATGGCAAAAACTTACCAAATTTGATGAAAACATCAGAAGAAACCAACAAACTCTAAGTAGGATAAATTCAGTAAGACCTCTGCGTTTTCTCTTGAAAGCAGCAAAGAGAAGCAACACATCACATACAGGTTATCTTCAATAAGATTAACAGTCGATTTCCTATCAGAAACCATGGAGGCCAGAAGATAATATGATGACATACCCAAAGTGTGGAAAGAATCAAATGTTAACCAAGAATTCTATATCTCAGCAATACTGCTCTTTAAAAATGGAGAAATTAACATTCCCTGGTAACAAAACCTACGGGAGTATGTCACTAGCAGACCTGTCCTCCAACGAATGCTAAAAGGGAGTCCTTTAGGATGAAATGGAAGGACACCAGACAATAACTATCTCACATGAAGAAATAAAGAACATCAGGAAAAGTAACTGCATTAGTAAACATACAAGACAGCATAAAGTGTAAGTTTGGTTTGTAGCTCTCCCCCCTAGTCTGATTCAAAAGACAACTATATAAGCAATACTTTTAAATCTGTATTACAGGCACACAATGCAGAAAGAGGAAATCTGTGAGCATAAAGTAGAGGGGGGTAGATTATAGAAGTGAAGTTTTTGTACACTACTGAAATTAAATTGATTATTAATCCAAACTACATTGTTAAATTAAGATGGTAATATAATCTCCAGGACTACCCCTAAGAAAATAACTTAAAAATATAAAAGAAATGACAAAGGAATTAAAATTGTTAACTAGAAAATACATAATGCAAAAGAAGGTAGTAATGGAATAATTTAAGAACAAAAAAGATATGACATAAAACAAAATGTCGGGAGTACTTTTCCTCATCCATAATTATATTAAATGTCAGTAGTTTAAACTCCCAATTGAAAGGCAGAGATTAGCAGATTCAATTGTGTGCTATCTACAGAGACTCACCTTACATTCAAAAACAAAAATAAATGGAAAGAAAAAGATATTCTATGCAAACAATACACAAAACAAAGCTGGAGCATACTAATATCAGAAAAGACAGACTTAAGACAAAAATTGTCCTTAGGAAAAACAGGCGCTGTATAATGATAAAAGGGTCAATCCATCAAGAAGATATAAGAATTATAAACTTATTTGCATCTAACAACGGAGCCTCAAAATACATGAAGCAAAAAGTGACAAAATTGAAGAAACAATTACCACAATATTAGTTGGAGACTTCAGTATCCCACTTTTAATATTAATAGAACTAGACAGAAAATCTGCAAGGAAAAATAAAATTTGGACACCATTATATATCAACTAGACCTAAGAAACATCAAACACTCCACCCAACAAAAGCAGAATAGACATTTTTCTCAAGTGCACATGGAACATTCTCCAAGACAGACAATACATCAGGCCATAAAAAAAGTCAAATAAATTTAAAAAAATTGAAATCATACAAAGTATGTTCTCTGACTATAATGAACTGAAGTTAGAAATTAATAACAGGGTATTTGGAAAATTCACAGATATGTGGAAATTAAACAACACATTCCTAAATAACCAATGGGTTAGAGCAAAAAAAGAAAAAAAGCACAAAGGAAATCAGAATATATCCTGAGACAAATGAAAATAAGAATACAACATACTGAAACTTATGGGAGGCAGTGAAAGTATGTAAATTTCTGAGAGGAAAGTTTATAATGGTAAATGAACACTTCAAAAAGATGCTTTAAGGACCAGGCATGGTGGCTCACATCTGTAGTCCTAGCACTTTGGGAGGTCAAGGCGGGAGGATTGCTTGAGGCCAGAAGTTCGAGACCAGCCTAAGCAAGAGCGAGACCCTGTCTCTACGAAAAACAGAAAAATTAGCCAGATTTGGTTGCACACGCCTGTAGTCCCAGCTACTCAAGAGGATCACTTGAGCCCAGGAGTTTGAGGTTGCAGTGAGCTATGATGATGCCACTGCACTCTAGCTGGGTCAACAGAGTGAGACCCTATCTCAAAAAAAAAAAAAAAAAAGTGGCTTTAAGTACTCAAATCAATAACTTAATCTTCTACCATAAGAGGTTAGACAAAGAAGAGCAAACTAAATGCAAAGCAAGCACAAAGAAGGAAATAATGAAGACCAGACTATAAACAAATGAAATAGAAAACAGAAAAACAATAGAGAAGATCAATAAAACTCAAAGTTGCTTCATTGAAAACTGACAAAACTTCAGCAAGATTGACTGAGAAAAGAGCGAATACAAATTACTAGAATCAAAAATGAAAGAGTAAACGTTATTACTGATCTTACAGAAATAAAAAAGATTATAAAGGATTCCTATGAACAATTATATGCTAACCAATTAAATCACCTCGATGAAATGGACAAGTTCCTAAAAACACACAAATACCAAAATTGACTCAAGGAGAAATAGAAAATCTGAATAGACCTATAATAAATAAAAATATTAAGTTAGTAATGACAAAACTTCCAACAAAGAAAACCCCAGACGGCTTCATTAGTGAATTCTACCAAATGTTTAAAGAAAAATTACCAACAATCCTTCTCAAACTCTTCCAAAAAATAGAAGAGGAAACACTTCCTAACTCAGTCTATAAGGCTAGTGTTACTCTGATACCAAAGCCAGACACATATTACAGCTATCACAGACCAATATCCTTTATGAATATAAATGTAAAAATCCTCAACAAAATACTAGCAAACTGCATTACAAGCACATAGAAAGGATTATAAACCATGACCAAGTGGTATTAAACCCAGGAACACAGTGTTGGTTCTACATATGAAAATCAATTAATATGATAAACCACAACAATAGAATAAAAGACAAAAACCCACATGATTGTCTTAATAGAGGCAGAAAAAGTATTTGACAAAATCTAACACCTTTTCTGATAAAAACCACTCAACAAACAAGGAACAGAAGGGAACTTTCTCAATCTGATAAACAGCATCCATGAAAACCCCACAACTAACAACATATTTAAACTGAAAGCTTTTCCCCTAAGATCAGGTGAATACAAAGATGCCCATTCTCACTACTCCTGTTCAATATTGTACTGCAGGTTCTAGGTAGGGCAATAAAGGAAGAAAAATTAGTTAAAAGTATTCATATTGGGAAGAAAGAAATAAACCTATCTCTATTTGCAGATGACATACTCTTTTATATATATAATCCTAAAGAATCTACCAAAAAAACTCCCACCCTATTAGAGCTAATAAACAAGTTCAGCAAGGTTGCAGGATACAAAATCAACACACCAAAAATTAGTTGCGTTACTATACAGTAGCAATAAACAATCTGAAAATGAAATTAAGAAAACAAATTTATAATAGCATCAAAAAGAACAAAATACTTAGGAATACATATAAGCAAAGAAGTGCAAGACGTATGTATTGAAAACTACAAAATATTGTTGAAATAAATATTTACAGAAATGGAAAGACATCTTGCGTTCATGGGTTGGAAGATTTAATATTCTATGATGGCAATATTCCCCACATTGATCTACAGGTTCAATGTAATCTCTGTCAAAATTTCAACTGCCTTTTTCCCCCTCAGAAATGGACAAGCTGATCCTAATATTCTTATGGTTTTGGAAGGAATACAGAATAGGCAAAACAATCTTGAAAAAGAACAAAGTTGGAAGAGTCAAATTTCCCAATTTAAAACTAGTACAAAGAAAACAGTGTGGTACTGGCATAAGATCAGACATACAGGTCAATGGAATAGAATTGAGAGTCCAAAAATAAAGCCATACATTTATGGTTGATTCATTTCAACAAGGTACCAAGACCATCAATGGGGAAAGAATAGTCTTTTCAACAAATGGTCCTGGGACAAATAGGTCTCGTTATGCAAAGAATAAAGTTAGATTCCCTACCTCACACTGTATACAAAAAATAATTCAAAATGGATTAAAGGTTTCAGTGTAAGAACTGAAAGTATAAAATTCTTACAAGGAAACATAGGCGAAATCTGTGTGACCTTAGGTTAGGCAACTTTTTAAAGATATGATGCCAAAAACGTTAAGTGATCAAAGAAAAATTAGATATACTGAACATCATTAAGATTAGAAACTTGTGAATCAAATGACACTATAAAGGTGAAAAGATAACACTCTCAGTGGGAGAAATTGTCTGTAAATCTTATATCTGATAAGGATCTAGTATCTAGAATATATTTTAAAGAAAAAAACTTACCAACAACTCAGCAAGGAAAGGACAACCTAATTAAAATATGGGCAAAGGATGTGAATAGACATTTCTCCAAAGAAGATATACAAATGGCCAGGAAGCACATGAAAAGATGCTCAACATCATTAGTCATTTGGGAAATACAAATCAAAAACACAATGAGATACCCACATGAAACAAAATGACGTCTTAGTCTGCTTTCTGTTGCTCTAACTGAATACCCAAGACTGGGTAATTTATAAAGAAAAGAAATTTATTTCTTACAGTTCTAGAGGCTGGGAAGTCCAAGGTCAAGGGGGCACATCTGGTGAGGGCCGTTGTCCTGGTGGGGACTCCCTGCAGAGTCCCAAGGTGGCACAGGGCATCACACAGGGGGCTGAGCATACTAGATCAGGTCTCTCTTGCTCTTATAAAGTCATCAGTCCCACTCTTGTGAAAACCCATTAATTCATGAATGCATTGATCCATACATGAAGTCAGAGACCTCATGACCCAATCACTTCTTAAAGGCCTCACCTCTCAATACTACCATATTGGGGATTAAGTTTTGACATGGGTTTCAGATGGGACGTAGATGGCTAATAAAAAAGACAATAGCAAGTGTAGACAAGAATGGAGAAATTGGAACTCTCATACATTGTCGATGAGACTGTAAAATGGTACAGACATTATGAAAAAGACTTTGGCAGTTTCTCAAAAGGTTAAACACAGAGTTACCATATGACCCAGTAATTCTAATCCTAGGTATCTACACAAGAGACATAAAAACATACATCTACATAGAAACTTGTATGTGCATGTTCATAATAGCATTATTCGTTAACAGTCAGAACGTGGAAACAACATAAATGTCCATCAGCTGAGGAAAGGATAAACAAAATGTGGTATATCCACATAATGGAATATTATTCAACCATAAAGAGAAATGAAGTATTGTTACATGCTCTAATATAGATGAACCTTGAAAACATGCTAAGTAAAAGAAGCCAAAAAGGCCACATATATGTGATTCCATTTATATGAAATGTCCAGAGTAGGCAAATCTAAAGAGACAGAAAGTAAGACTTGTGAACCAGGGATGTTGCTAAACACCCTACTGTGCACAGAACAGCCCCCATATTAAAGAATTAGCCCAAGAAAAATGTCAGTAGTCCATGATACATTTTTAAGAGCCATAATTTGTATATAAACACATACACTCACATGTATTTTACAAATTAGCATGTTACTCAAAATTTTTAAAAAGATTATGCAGTTCTATTTACAAGTAAATCGTTAGCTTCCAGAAAGTACAAAAAAATAAATAAAAAGTAAGCAAAAGATTAGCACCTGTCCTAATAGCACAGAGCAACTTGACAATTTCTGTCAGGAATCTACTTCCCTGAGAACTGTATCTGTTTGAAGTATTTAAAAAACTGATTAATGAAAGAGGTACACAAGTGCTTTTTTAAAAACTAGGAAAAAGAATCCTTATTTCAAAATAACCATGTTGACTTCTTAAGAGTAGATGAAAATTTTGGAGAATACGAAACATGGGACAGGGTTTGGTATTTTGAAACTTTTTGCTATTTCTCCCATTTTAAAACAGGTATGATGCTCTGTTATATTTTCATAAACTCTCAATGTTATTTAGCTTTTGAGGTAGGCTCTCTGAAATTAGATCTGTGCCAATTATAGTTTTTATAAGGTAAAATAAAATTATTACCCATTTTAGAAAAGCTGAAGTGTGGAGAAAAAAAGTTGAATTAAATTTGGATGATCACAGAAAGCCAAAAAAGGTCTCATATTTGAACAAGAGCAGTGGGAGAAATAAATTGATGGGATTAAACAATGGAAGGAGGTTAGAACGCAGGGAAGAACCTTGGATAAGTTCTTAGATGAGGACACAGATGCCCCAGCAGAGCTAGGACACAAGGGAGGCCACTGACATCTTGCATGGGTTCTTTCCATCACACCTATATTGCCTTTCTCCATCTAGAGCTACCTCTTTGTGTGACCGTGTTTCCCCTAGGCTCATGACAGATCTCAGGAGAAAGTCAGGCCAGGCACAGTGGTCCTGTGTGAGGACCCGCCTGCCCAGCTGCTTTTGGCTTTATTCGTATGTAACTGAGGGCATGGACTATTTGGACACTGTGGGCTTCTCATGTTCCAAGTCCCATAACCACCTCCTTAGCAATAGAATTTATTGGCATCTTTGTTGTCCTTAGAGCAGTGGTTCCGAATATGGGTGATCATCCACATTTTCTAGGGAGGTTTTAAAAACATTCAGATTCTTGGGTTCTGCCCCTGCAACTCTTAAAAGGAGGGAGTGAAGATAGGGAGGTGAGGCAGCGTACAGAAACCTCTCTTCTTCTTAAAGCACTAGTCTGGACTGATCCACTGTCGGGGCCTTAAGGATATCAGAGTTTGGAAAAGGTGCAGTGGGGGACTAGAGATGAAGAATGAATAATGGGGGAGGGAGCAAACAAGGCAGCTACTGCTCCATGGGAGACACAGGTCAGACTGGCTTCCTATGTAGGTGAAGTAGGTGCTGTGATCTCCGGCACACTGGGAAGACTCTTGCCTCAAAGCATCTCGCACTAGCATTTGACAAATGCCTGAAATTCCATCGTTGTGATTTCATTCCTTCCTTAAAGTTGTGTCATTTGTTAAAATAGAAATACCCCACAGTATTCAACTGTAACCATTCCCTGAGGAAGCATAAATTCATTTGCTGCTTTTTAATGGGCCACTAAAAACAAAGCAGGTTTATAGAGGGCATTGCATCCCTTGTTTTGGCAGGAGGGAAGGTGCCAAGACAAAAAGGTTATGACTCAATATGGTGAATTTTGCAGCTTGCCTCAGGCTAGCCTTAGGCAGTACTTATGGAGCTATTGTGCATCCTGTGTCGGGGATGAGACTTGACCCACTGGAAATGCAAATCTGCCTAAGAACCATCTGAAGATGTACTGGACTGTCCCCTCGCCCACATTATTCTTTACCATTTTCTGACCTCCTGGCATACTCTTTAGAACCTGCTACAGTTAATTGTTTCTTAATTATTTCATGTATCTATCTGCCATCATGTCTCCCCAGCTGGATGCAAGCTCCTTGGAGGTCAGGAAGAACATACGATTTCTCTTTCCTCTCCCTGAGCACCTAATGCAGCACTGAACAAATACAAGGTCTTCAGGACACATCATTGATACACCCTATCACCAAGTCAAAGTGAGGAGAAACATTTTCATTGCCCTCTCTATGACCCTCCATTTCTGATCACTGAACCCTACTTACCTCTCAAGTTTTTCTTCTTTCCAGTTAACTGTCCTTCTCAAATTAAGGATCTTTTTTCAGTAGTCTATTTTTGTGGGCTTTGCAAAACATGTATTGACATGAAATTAGCACTGTTTAGGAAAATATCTTTGGATCCCAAGTTTATTCAAGGGAACTGATGTTTTACTGATGTTTTCTGTGATTCATGGTTAAAAGTGCTTTTTATACAGAATGAAATTGGGAAATATTGATCAAAAAAGCAAAGATTTAAAATCCATAAAGGCTAGTTTAACTTTAAAAAAAACTAAGGGCTTCTATGCCAAACATTTTTATTGTCTAACACTAAAATATTTTATCGTTAATCAAAAAACTACACCAAAATTACCTTTTCTTAAAATAATGTGTAATTATTAAACATGGAAGGTAGCCAGGGCACAGAAAAATCAACGGACTTGCTTAGATTCGCACAAATAGGTAATGCCAGGGGTGCTGCAGTCTCAGTTTCCAGATCTTTGAGAATACTTACCTGGTACTTCTAAGAGAGGCATTAAATGTAACACCAGTTAACATTTCTGACTGTCTGGATTCTGAGATATCTGGCCCTTTGTATCAGTTAAATTAATCTAGTTTTCCTATATGTGTTTCACCTTTTCTATTCCTACTAGTAGGATGAAGGGATTTAACTGTTTAGTCTCTACCCAGTATGACAACTGTTTTTAACACAAGGAAAAGAAATTCATGTGATTTTATTTCTAGGGGGCCCTTTTAATTTTTAAAAAGCAGTCAGCTCTCAACTGCTAATGTGGGATGATACCGCTCTTTTTCCTATATTATGTAATACCTGATTTCTAGGAGTGACAATTCCCAAATCTATTGTTAAGGCACCCATTGTGTCTAAGAGGGTCCAGAATTCTTAAAAAACAAAAACCTAGATTTGGACTGTGTCTAATGTTACAGCTCTCACTCCATGAATCACAGGGAATCTTACCTCAAGGAGACCTCTGGATTTGAATCTTCACTATGAGTCTCAGCCACTCTTTTCTTACAGGAAAATACCCTAGTGAGTGGTCACTTAATTTTGAGGCCATAATTAGTCAAATGTTTCTTTTCCATTCCCTAACACACTTCTCTTGTTTTTAATTCAAAGAAGCCACTGAGTCTTACACCTTGAATGGAGTGTGAGAGACAGGTTTGCAAGAATAAAAGCAATTATTTAAGTACTTAGCAGATACCTAGCCCTTTCTTTACAATACATGAAGAATCTGAGGTTCAGGTTAAATCAACCTTTACTGAGTACCTACCAGGAAGATTAAGTAACTCATGCAGGATTGCAGAAATAAGTAATAGAGCTGGAATTTGAACCACAGTCTCTAAATTCCAAGATTTTATCCTTTTGATCACAGTGATTCTGCCTTTGGACCATATGTAGGCAAGTTTCTTGAACAGTTAGAATATCACAAACTGAAGATGAGACTTTCAAATACACCTGATTCCTGTAACGATTGTAACAAATTGCAAAACCTATCCTCTCTATAGTCACACCCCTTTGCAGGGTAATTTTGCTGCTCCTCCACCCTTCTGAAGCAACGATGGCCCAGTGATTTGCTTTGACCAATAGAATGAGGTGGAAATAAAGTTGTTCCAAGCTTAGGTCTTAAGAGTTATGCATGCTTCTGCTGGTTCTTTTGGAACTCTGCTGCTACTGTGTGAAAAAGCTCAGGACAGCCTTCTGGACGATGAGACCTGGCTGTCACCCTTAATTGCTACAGCCAACCAGCCAGCTGACAGCAGATACATTGAACGAGCCCAGCTGAGATCAGTTGAGCCTGGCTGGATCAGCAGAATTGCCCAGCTGACCTGTCGACTCATGAGGAATAATAAATGATTGTTATTCTAAAGCCACTAAATGTTAGGGTGTTTTGTTATAGAGCAAATACTAACTGATACAACTATCAAGCTTTCAGCAAGCAGAGAAAACGAAACAAAAGGTTGTTTCTAAAAGATGGGCCCCAACATGGAAAGGCTTGTTGATATTAAGAGAAATGCTCAACAAATCCTGAATTATTTGACTTAAATTTGCAAAATAAGGCTGAAACATGTGACCTGATCCATTTAAGAATTTGCAAGGTGCTTCAGTGTGTAATAAATTTATGAACATGAACAATTATATATTTAAAAATCTACATCAAGAAAATAAAGTTCTTTTAATTGTGGGATTTAATTAATACTGAATCATAGAAAACCTAGTTTTTAAAAAACGTCCTTTAAAGAGGTAGAACCTTAGTATTGTATCATGACTTTCACAGTTAATATTCTCTTTAAGAAGAAGCCAAAGATATACAAACAGATCAGAAAACAGAAGCAACGAACTTACTTCTAAAACCCAAGAATTTGTCAAGACATGAGAGGCTTGTTCTTCTTCAGACAGTTATTCTAATGTACCTTAACCCCAAATTCCTAAGAGGCTCAAGTAGTTGATGAGTGACTCTGATAGAGGAAATTGTGTGGGTGTATGTGGAGGGTAGAGTTGCGGAAGAGGGCCAGATAGGAAGCACTCGTTTTTTTGGTTTTTTTTTGAGACAGGGTCAAGCTCTGTTGCCCCAGCTAGAGTGCAGTGGTGTCATCATAGCTCACAGCAACCTCAAACTCCTGGGCTCAAGGAATCCTGCTTCAGCCTCCTGAGTAGCTGGGACTATAGACACAGGCTAACACGCCAGGCTAATTTTTTCTTTCTTCTTCTCCTTTTTTTCCTTTCTTTCTTTTTTTTGTAGACTGGGGGTCTGGGCTTGCTCTTGCTCAGGCTGGTCTTGAACTTCTGACCTCCAGCAACCCTCCCGCGTTGACCTCCCACAGTGCTAGGATTACAGGCTCAAGCTACAGCGCCAGCCTGGCCAAAGCACTTGTTTTTTAACAAAACATCCAGCACATATGCATTTTTCAGTTCCTCTTCAAACTTATGGCCAAAACATAAATTTGATAATGGTACCAGAGGTTCAAGTCTCCATTACCTAACTATAATTACTTAGTTTAAAAGTGAAGATCATAATGAAGCCAGTTTGAGAACTATCGGTTAATGAAGAATTATGAATAGGGTGGCATGGCACAATGGACAGAATTCTAAAGCAGGAATCTTTGGCATCTAGGAGCTAATCTTCAACCACATCACTAAAAATAATAGCCAGCATTTCATGAGTGCTTTCTTAGTGCCAAACACTTCCATGCAGTTCACATGCATCATTTCATTGTGCCCATTTTTAAAGTGAGGAAACTGAGGATTTTACAGGGTTATGAACTTGGTCAAGGTCACACAGCTGTTAAACCAGGGAATCTGACTGCAGAGTCCTAATTCCTACCCACAATACAGTACTAATTGTACTTGACCTTAGTTTCCTCATACGAAAAGTGAGGATTGGGTATAAGACTAGCTGCAGTTGGAATCCTAAGATTCTATGACAATGACAGGAGCATACTCTTTAGTCATTTGTCTATTAGGTACACTGATGAGGACTGGCACCTTTCCCTAAGAAGGAATGCCTCTAGGGTATATGCCAACATTAATCACTGTACCTATTCTTTTGTTTCTATAAGCAGATACAGAAACGGTGAGGCTAGTCTGGGAAACAGGTCTATTGCCCACAGGCAGTCAGCCTGGGTAGTTCACCACCTCCCAGCAAAGGGCTGGGTGCCTTTGGGCTTTCTCTTCAGTTCCTGGCAGAGTAGGCACTAAGTAAATGTTGAATGAATTAATAAATGTTCCACCGCCTCCGCTGGAAAGAGCCTAAAAATTAATACATTTTTTTAATGTGTCCTACAAATATTTTAAATGTAACATCCTTAGACCATAAGCTCCACAAGGGGAAAGACTACATCAGCCTTATTCACTGCTGTACCCTCTGTGTTAATAGCTTGCACTGTACCTTGCATATGGTAATTGCTCAATACAAGTGTTGTTCTTACCTTTGTTACTGGATTCATACAGTTCCAGTTTTTCCTGGGAGTAAAATATATGCGTTAAAGGCAAGGTCATGCTATTTACCTCCTCTTCCCTGTGGTTCTTTGTTCAAACAGCCAACCTAAATTGAGTACCTTAAGGGCAAAGTACTGTAGTAAAAACATTTCTTGTCATTAAGGAAACTGGATCTACTGCAAGAGATAAATTAGAAATATATAAAGAAAACTATTAATTCAATAAACATTTACTGGGTACGTGCCTACTGTGCGCTAATGACTGAGTTAAGCACAAAGAATTATGTGGTCAGCACCTGCCAGAGGACACCATCAGATGAGGGGAGGGTGCTATGGGCTGGACTAGGTAAGGAAAATGTACAAAATAAGCGGCACTAAACTGGTCTAGAACTTTACACATCGTTAAAAGCAGAGAGGAACCTGAATTCCAGACGGCAACAGCCTCCAGCTGTGTCATCTGGCACACTGGTAAGCTGTGATCAGGTTTTGGACTTGCAGCAAGGAATGTGTTAGTAATAATCATTTATATATTTTTATTGAAAATTATAAACACTGCCAGTTAAGATTGTGATTTACTGTAATCCTTATGAAAAGTTATTTAGAAATATCTGTTAAAATTTTAAATACACATATCCTTGACTCAGAAGCCCTACTTTGGTGTTAGAAACGTAGTTGGCATTTGTAAGCATACATAGAAAAGGGTGTTTATTCGAGCCTTGTTTGTAGAGGCAAATATCATGAAACCACCTGAGTAGAATATTGTACAACTATTTAAAAGAATGGGATCCACATCTGTTGATCTGGAAGGGTGTTCAGGGGGTGCTTGTTAGATAAGCTGCACAGAAATGGGGAGAAAATGATCCCATTCTTGGGCAGGTGCAGTGGCTCAGGCCTGTAATCCTAGCACTGTGGGAGGCGTAAGGCAGGAGGATCTCCTGAGACTGGGAGTTCAAGACCAGGCTGGGCAACATGGCAAGACCCCGTCTCCACTTATGCCTGTAGTCCAGCTACTTGAGAGGATCTCTTGAGCCCAGGAATTTGAGGTGATAGTGAGCTATGATCATGCCACAGTACTCCAGCCTAGGTGACAGAACAAGATTCTGTCTCTTAAAAAAAAAAAAAAAAGGCCGGGCACGGTGGCTCACTCCTGTAATCCTAGCACTCTGGGAGGCCGAGGCAGGTGGATCGCTCAAGGTCAGGAGTTCGAGACCAGCCTGAGCAAGAGCGAGACCCCATCTCTACTAAAAAAAAAAAAATAGAAACAAATTATCTGGCCAACTAAAAATATACATAGAAAAAATTTGCCGAGCATGGTGGCGCATGCCTGTAGTCCCAGCTACTCGGGAGGCTGAGGCAGAAGGATCGCTTGAGCCCAGGAATGTGAGGTTGCTGTGAGCTAGGCTGACCCATGGCACTCACTCTAGCCTGGGCAACAGAGTGAGACTCTGTCTCAAAAAAAAAAAAAAAAAAAAGATGATCCTTTTCTTTTATAAAAGCAAACCCAGAATGCCTCACATGTATCTATGCCTCATATTCCTGCACTGATTACAGAGAAATGTGGAGGATACAGGGAGACAGGAAGGAAGGAAAGAAAGAAAGAGGGGATAGGAATAAGTTTATTAACTTTTTGAGGTATAAATTTACTGAAAGGAATGAGCACATGTTATTTTTGTAAATTCTGAAGAGGCATTTGCAAAAAGTAATAATAATGAAAGAGCCCATTCACAGACTACCCCTATAATGCTCGCCTGCATTGGGATAAGCTTTCTTGGATAAGACAGACTAGGGTAGAGCTGCATAAAATTGTTTACAACCCAAATCCTCGGAGGGTTCTAGAGAGTTCATGGGGCTACTTACCCCGTATCATCTGGCATATGGGTTGTGGCAGAAAGAGGATGGAGAACCACTATGCTATGAGCAACAGAACCACAGACGGTTTTTGATTAGGGGAACATTATTGAAGGCAGTGTTCTAAGAAGATTAATCTGGCGGTAGGCTGCAGAATGGATTAAGAAGGGAGAAGAGAAAACTAGGAAAACAATTAGGAGACTACTGATAAGAATAATAAGAGTTTGAACCAGGGTGTGGCTAGTCTTTTCTTTCCTGTTGTGCTGGCTTCTCATGGAAGAGAAACTTAATTCTCTCCTGGCTTCCAGCCTTTGTACTTTATTCCTAACCCAGTCTAAAGGTCTTTGTGGTCTCAGAAGTATGTTTCTTCTTATCCGCTTTAATATTTTAATGTAAATTTCAAATTTAGAGCTTCTTTCTTTTTAAATTATAAACTAATCACTAGTTATATTGTTCCATTTAGAATTTCACTAATTGCTCTGGCTTTGATATTTGAGAATGTTTATATGTTTTAAGGACCAGCCTCAGTAACAAGCACTCATGTATTTATGATATTCTGTTCTCTCTCTCCTACCCTAGTTGACATGACAACCCAAACTACTCTCCCCCACCCCATTTTAAGATTATCATCTCTAATTCTCCAGCTATTCATTCAGTATCTTTTGTGGCTGCTCTCTTTGGATGCCTTCCAGAGCCCTGTCCTTTGGTCCTCCCCTCTTTTTTTCCTGAACACTAGAGCTGTTCATTTTTAAATGACCTCATCCGATTTTCTTGCTTTAGCAAATACCTACTTACCTTGCATTTTCTCTTTTCTGTGACTGTCTTTGCCATACGAGGTTGAACTCTCGTACAACTCTTAGTGGAAGAAATAAACTTATCCTATTAACCTTTTGAATTGCTGCTATATACTAAAGACAGAATGAGTCAAACCTATACATAGAATAAAGTCATATCTTAAAACGTAAATAAGCAGAGGACAGATAATTTAGAAATGCAGGGAAAAACAAGACACCTCTCCTCTCTTGAAGTATTCAGCGATTACACACACACCTATCTGAACCATCGGCAAACAGATTTCTTGTCTGATTTTCTAGGTAAGTCAATACAAATTAGACATCTGCTAGAATAATCTCAATTCTCATATAAGTAAAAAACATAAAGAAGAAAGTTGCTTCTACGAAAGGTTCTATTTACTACAAGTTACTATCTTGAGCAAGATTTTAAAAACTAACCAAACAAAACCCTTCCGAAACCCTTCATTTCTAAGCTTTGGCTACCCTAATTTGTTAAATGGTAAATGTACCAGCGTTGTTCTAAGAAACTGTAAAGAAATCCATGTCTTAGTCTTAGAGCAAATTTAGAGACTAACAATAATTGAAAATACATTTTTTTTATGTATACTTTCTCTTTGTATACTTTAAGCACCTGTCAGTCTTAACACTGATTTCCTCTCTGGGGAAGATAACAGGGGCTATCATTCCTTTTAGTAATATTCACTATCTGCTGGCATTTCCCTTTCTCTGGAAAGAATAGAAGTACAATCCATTTCTACACATCTTCTTGGTTTATATGTGAAGTTTTATTTATTCAGGTATTCCACATGTATTTACTGAGGTATTACTATGTGCTAGACACATTTTTAGGTGCTAAGATACAGGAGTAAGCAAAGCAGATAATATCACTGTTCTCATGGAGCTTACACAGCAGGTGAGCAGACAAGACACAAATAATTAGATATATGATGTCCAGGGGAAGGGAACAGTGAAGGAAAGATGCTACTATTCCAGGTAGAGCAGTCAGAGATCTCTCTCATACAGCTGACATTCAAGTGGAGATCTAAACAAAGTGAGAGAGTAAACCACTTTGTTCTTTCTGGAGAAAGAACCTTCCAGGCAAAAGTTGCTGAGATCTGGGCTCATGTACAGGCTTATCTAGAAAGAGGACTACATTTCTCCTGGAGAATAAGGAGATATTCTTAAGCGACTAGAAGGAGAAAAAGTCTTATGCCTAGCATACGTAACCTGAGGTTACAGTGAAAGCTGTGTTTTCTCCTTATCTTGTACCATGTATGTTTGGATGACAGTATGCACGTATTACTTTCCTTCAACAGTAACTGAAGTCTCCTGTTGGCTCATTCCTAACTACTCAGTCCTCATCTCGTCAACTCACTCTTTCCACCTTTCCCTTCTTTTGTCTCAGACTCCTTGTTACCCCTTTTCTGATTCCAAATAGCTCAATCAATTCTTATTTCCCATTCATCCACACACTTTCCTCCATGAAGTTTCTGTGATGCTTTCGCAGGAATGAGCTTGAGACCGTTCAAGTGCACATTTCAAAAAGCAAATTGGCAGGAGGGGCAGATGGGTACAAAGATCACCAGCCTGCTCTCTCTTTGAGGTTGGGGTTTTAATCTTCATCTCTGCATGCCCAGTGCCTAGCTTGATAAATGTTTGTTGCTACAAGTACAACTGGAAGGACCTTTGAGATCATCTAGTTAACCTCCCATTCCACTAATCTCAAGAATTCCTTTCCTAGAACATGTCTTTGTAGCTCTTCCACTTGTGAACACAATAATGTAGGCTGCTTATATATTTCCCAGTTTCCATACAGAAACACGTACATACAAAAATCAAATTTACCCAGTCACTAGAATTGAAATTTAGAATTTTCATTTTCTTTTTTCATGGGTTTCTAACTTTTCCCTCTGGCTTCCTTATTTACTATTTTCTCTTTGCAATGTATCTGTGGTACACCCTGAAAGCACTGTGCAGCTCTGTTAAATGACATTATCAATTAAAGGCTCACTCATCCCTAATATACTGAATTAGAAATTATTTCACCTATTTTTCTTTCCTTTCTTTTAAAAATATTTCTTCTTAGATTATATGAAAAATCATGTACCCAAAGACTGTACTAACACCAGCCCATGATACATGTTTAGTGATAAGAAGCATTTGCTACCTAATAGAAAAATCTGCCAGCTTCCCAGCTAACAGAACAAACTAGGAGATTCAAGGCTAATAAAACACACACACACACAAAAAAAAAACCAAAAAAAACCCAAGTTAGCAATAAAGCACATCTACCATGCTAGGATGGCTCTTTATCCCCTTTTTTAGCTATTAAAAACTTAGAAATGATCTTTTGGGGAAAAAGAATAAGTATTCAAGAAAACTGTTTTTAGTACAATTCAGAAGAAACCTAAAGTTCTCAAGCAAGCTGTTCTTACAAAGAAATCCTCTCAAAGAATTTCAGCACTAACAGAATGGTTACAAAAGGTATATCCTATTTATGATACCACTGCATGTGTCTTCCTGATTTCAAAGACCAGGATCCATTCTAATTCTTGCATTTTATAAATAATAAACATGATTAAATTTAGAAAATAGTAACAACTGAAATTCACTGAATTTTTTAAAGTACTGTCAGTAACAGCAGAGATTTTCTTTCTAGGTTATGAGAAATAAAAGTAGAAAATTACTCTCAGTTAAAACTATTTTATGGGCGTAAATAATTTTAGTGTACCTGAGTTATTCTTGCCATAATGATTGTCAGATAGTTTATTCCCTGACACTGAAGAACTGGAATGGGAAATTAAACTATTTTGGAGATTGTTACAGGAATTTACGTTACATTTATTTTATATCTGCTATCACCAAATTTCCTTCTAGTCAAACAAGTCAAAGCCAAAGGCAGGCCCACCTTACTTAAACATAAAATAAACACTTATGAAAAAAAACAGGCCTAGAGGTGAGAGTAATCTCTATTTTTTTCCTGTACCACGTCAATAAAAGAGAATATATATAAGCTGCTAACATAAAGTTCCTTTTTTTTTTTTTTTTGAGACAGGGTCTCGTTCTGTCGCCCCAGCTAGAGTGTAGTGGCATCATTATAGCTCACTGCAACCTCAAACTCGTGGGCTCAAGTGATCCTCCTGCCTCAGCCTCCATGCCTGGCTAATTTTTCTATTTTTAGTAGAGACGGGGTCTCCACTTTTGCTCAGAATGGTCTCGAACTCCTAAACTCAAGCAATCCTCCCGCTTAAGCCTCTCAAAGTGTTAGGATTTTACAGGTGTGAGCTGCCTGGCTGGCCTTAAAGTTCTTTAATAACTTAAAACACAAATCAGAACTTAACCACTGAGCATCATCCATTTGAAAGTAGTCACCCTGGGAGGCCATGCACTTATTCCAGGCATATTCAAAACAGAATTAATCATTATCTGTAGAAATACCTATGTGGGTTATTTTATTAACAAATACCCTCGATGAAAACAAAATGTTACAATTTGAGAGAGGACTGAATTTCTAAATATCTGGAAATGCTCAAATCATTTGGAGTCACACAAATAAAGTAAGTGATCAAGCTAAGGAATACATACATTTTCTGATTAAGCAAGAACATTTTAGGTGTTACTACAGTGTAATGAGTCCAATTTTCTTTTATGGTTTACAAGGTGGCTTTGAAGGCAGTTTCAAAAGAGGAATAATATCCATAGCCTCCCAAGGTGGAGGCTTAGAAATACAAAATCCATTTTGGGTTTTCTGTCTTGTTTTGTTTTGTTTTTAAATCAGTCTATTTAGTCCTTAATAAACCCAGCTGGACTCTAGATGACTAATTTCACGAAATGTTCTAATTAACATTTTTAAAGTTTCTGCCTAAGAAAGCTGCCTACAAACTTATGTTTTGCGTTGGTAATGTTTACCTACTTAAATTGCCATTTATTACTTCTATACTTGACTCTATTATATATAAAAAAGAGATTTATAACTTTGTTTTAATCCATCAAATTTGTTTTACTGAAGTTTTTTTCAAACACTTGATTAATAAAGAAAAAAATTATTAATAGTAAATGTAGTTAAGTTTCATAATCCTCTCAAATTTATACACTTAGGATAAATTTTGGTATTCAATATACTCAAAAGCTCTTTTTCATACAGCTTCACTAAATATAATAAATGTGAAAAAAATGTAAAGCTGATAATTTCATTCTCTTTTCAGGCAAATTGAAGTCTCTTAATGACAAAGAATCTTTGTGTACTTGATTTTATAAGAATACCACACAATAAAAAATAGTAGAAAGGGGATATTCTAGCATTTACTAATAAAAAGATAACAATGTTGAAGTGATCAAATATGGCTGTTAAAATTAAATGGCATTATCTGAGATGTAACAAAATCCATCGTAAAGCTTTGTTGAAGGAGCTCCGAAAAAACTAAAACTGAAAAAAAAAAAATCAACGTAAAGATAATTACCTTGACACTTAAAGGCTTTAAATATAGTTTCAGTCCTTATGTAACTGAGATCCATGGCCCTCGGGGATTGCATATAGTAGGCACTAAGAAATTCTTAATGCTTGATAATAGGAAATACCTACACCACAGTCACAGATGTCATAGCATACTTAGCCAATGAGGGTCATGCTGGTTTGAGCTGAGTGTACTTGGCAGACTTTTAAAAATTCCACCTTGCATTTTTATAATGCTTTTTAATTTTCAAAGTAAACACACATGCACAAATCCTGTCAGGCAAAAATGCTCTCACTTTTTTACAGAAATGGAAACTGACAAAAAGCAACTAGTACACAAATATAAACAAAAGAACAGAGGCTCGATCCTATTTCTCCTGTATATAGCGTTTAAAGATTCAGTGTTGACAAATAAAAATTATTAAAGATCCTTGAGGAATTTCTAACACCCAGTATTAAATATTTCCCTTCAGATCAGTATTAAGGTTCCCTGGCTATTCTTTTCTCTTTTGCTCTTTAAATGCCTCAAGTTTTCCTACCTGTAAAATTAAGGTAAATAACAGCTGCCTTTTGTCCTACATGGATATTGACAGAATCAGAAACTTAACATAGAAACCAGAATAAAAACTTCCATAGGATTAAGAGATTTAAACGAGATGAATGCATGCAAAGTGCTTAGTGTAGTGCTGCCACATAATTAGTGCTCAATCATTATTAGGCAAAAAATATTCACAAAATTTACAGGGAAGAATACAGACACTGTATATTTTATTATAAAAATCTAAAATGTGTCAAAGTAACTTTTTTAAAACATCTGACCAGTCTGCATTATATCAATCAACTATTTGTTTCATACCTCTAGAAGAGAGCTAGATGATTAGAGAAGCCTGCTGGGAAGCTCAGATGATGGAGAATTGGAATATTCAACCGGCTACATCACTAATTAATTCTGCAGTCTTTCCCTAAACACTTTCTGTGGGTCTCAATTTCTCATCTTGAAGTAGATGAACTCTCAAGTCCTTTGATGCTCTAATCTAAAATCAATGTACCTAACACATAAAGCAACCTCTGAGAGTCCCACCTCTCAGGCTCTAACAACAGCAATAGTTACATTTTCTTTTTTTATGTGCCACCAACTACATCATTTTAAATCCTTACAAAAATACCAAATCTGGGCTCATTCTTGTCTTCTTTTGATAATGTACAAGGAATATATCAAAGAACCAACTTTAGTATATCATTCTCTACCCCAATTACTTCCCTTATCAAATTGATAGGTTGAGGATTGCAGAATTTTAGAAACATACACACACACACACACACACACACACACAGAAAGACTGGTGCTTTCAGAACAATTCAGACATAGATGCAAAGAAAATATTTTTGACTCCAAAATACTATATATATATGTATATATAGATATACACACACACTATATATATATACACTATATATATAATATATTATATAATATATAATAATATAATATTATCCAAGGTTATATATTATCTTCCCTCAGCATTAGAATTCAGGTATTGGATTTTTAGTTTAGTGTTTTTCTAGTATGAATAATACTATTGAAAAATACATCAAATTGTTTGGAAGGGATCTGAGGGTAAAAAAAGAAAAGGCACCAAATCTCGCAATTTAAATCATCTTAAAATTAAGGAAGCCCCAATAAGTATAAAACAAAACATTAAAATAACCACAACAACAACATAAAGTAAAACAGTGTCCATAACAAACTGGTAGAGCTTTAATGTTCAACATGTGACGATCATAAGGTCACAAGTCATAGCACTGCTCCAACCATCATGAAATAATAAATCATGTACTAAATTGTATGTCATTTCACAACAGATTTCAAAATTTGGCTATCGAATATACTTTCATAATAGCCAGGGCTAAATATTATTATGGACAATTATGAAATCAACTAGAATAAAGGCTAATTTTATTATAAAAAGAAATAAGTTAACACTTATTACAACAAACTATATGTCTTCAACACTGCATAGTTAAGTTGAACTCTCAAGTTATTAGTTACAAAAATAAAAATTCAAGGTAAAACGATGTATAAAACATCTACAACTATCGAATCATTAAACCTTTTTCTCTCCTTGTATGTTTTTGGTGCCTTATGGTATGAACGAAAAAAAAAACTACAATAAGAGGTACTTTCACTAAACCTGCCTTATAGACACTATTAATCGTGTTGAAACATGCTAAAAAGAAAAAAATATTTTAAACCACTCAATATTGATACTTGGATTATTCTGATAAAAGTATGTTTAAGCATGCAACTCTACCAGGATAAGTCATTAATATTTAATTGGCCCAAAGATAAAATTAGGGGATGACACATTTTCATTCAAAATAATTGGATTTAAGGACTACATTGCAGTATAGTTTAAATGACTATCTAGTACTTGCAGAACCCTATAATTTACTCTGCATATGTACCATTAATTAAGCATTTAATTTCCTTAATATTCCAGCAGAAAAATACATAACCCACGGAAACACATTACCAAAGCAAAGGGTTGTTCACCATAGTTGACAATGTATGTAAAAGTGCACTATGAAATATGAAATGGTTATATCAACATAAGGCATCATTACTTCAACTGCATTCAAGTCATTAGATTTCCATTAATTAAATAGCAGTTCATATTTGTTAAGTTCATAAGTTCATATTCATGTTAAGTTCAAATCAAGTTCATGTTGGTCCCATTTTAAATAATCATTTTTATAAAATATAATTTTAAATAAAAATGGGACCAACATGAACTTCATCTTAGCTGAAACAATCTAAAAGTAAAATGTGCATTACATCCTTTTTTTGGTAATAAAACATAGCAAGAGACAACATAACTCCATAAACAATTAGGATTATATCGCCACAATTAGTTTTAGGTTTCTACCTCAAATGAAAGAAACTAAATTGTAAACACAGCCCTAAATCGCTCTTCTTAAACCTCTGAATTCATGCCAATTGATCCAAATTGTTGGTTTTCAGAAAGCTCTTGATATTTCTAAAACTTATCTCCACTATTCCACACCTCTGTTGCTCCTCTTTCTTCCCTCTCTTCCCCATTAATTCATAGACTACCACTGGAAATCCTCTATTTAGAGACATTTGAGATGGTTTTGAGGAATAAAGAAAGCAATGGGTGGAAATTAGGTGTTTTGGGGGTTACGACCACTGTCAACAACTAATTTTGAACAGCTATAAAATTGTATTTTTCTTAATGTGTAAAAGTTTTTTAAAAATCATCATCACAAGTCACACTCTAATCCAGTTTAGCATGGAAGTGATCACACAGAATTCAAAGGGAAGAGAACACTCAATGAATCTTTTCTTTTTTAAAATGGGAGCTCCCTATAGGAATACTTTTATTTACTTGAAAAATACAAAACCCAAGTAGAATATGCAAGAAGAAAATGAGAGCAGTTGGCTTTCCGAAGCTACAGAAATAAGGAGGGCTCGGGCTTTTAAACCCCTTCTGTAAAGGTCAATAAGTAATTGATTTTTCTTTCAGTTATAGCTTAATTCAACAAAATATTTCTTGAAAGCTCTTTATGCAACAGGATTCACCAATATATATTTTCCATGACTCAGAATAATGGAAGCAAGTGCCCATTAATTTAGCAAATACCTGTAAATACTACATTACACGATTACTCTTGACGAAAATGTTACCAGGATGTCCTCAGAAGGGTAAACGTTATATTTGGCACAAACCTATTTTGCCTATTTAATTTGTTCACATAAATGTAGTACATAATGAGAACTCACTGCTAATTAAAATTAGGTGTAATCCTTAAAGTAAAAATATGTTTTAATACCTATGCCCTAGACCTATTCTAAACTTAATGTAAATTAGGATTTCCTAACATAACTAGGCTATTTCAATCATCTGCAGGCTGAGTAGATTAAGACTTATATAACTAACCAATTAATGCAGATGCTCTGTCTTCCACATTAGGCACAAACTAAAATAAACCCTTTTCATCTAATCTTTTCTTTACTAGCATCTCAAAAGGTCCCTAAAGTGATCTCTAGCCACATACTAATTTCGCTATTAATACAATTTGCATTTAACCTATATTTTATGCAAGGTATATTTCAGAAAAAGTCTTTCATAAAATGTATAAGCATTCAGTAATATATTGCAAGTGGTCAAACTAAAATATCTAAAACACAGACAAAACCAAAACAGCATTATGAATATAAATTGTTACCAATTATAAAAATATAAGGGGAATAGCCAAAGAAACATCATAAGAAGTAATTTCAATAAAATCTGACCACATGCTAGTCACACATTTCTGTATTAGTCATTCCACACTAAATTGACACACCTGAATACATAGTATGTTTTAAAAGTTTCTTTCTTTTACTAATCATATAGCCATAACAAGGTATAGATTTTTAAAAAGTTTTATCATAAAGCTAAAAATAAGTAAACAAATATATGCCCCAAAGAAAATCTCCTTTAACATTAAAAAATCAGTTGTGTGAATGAAAATCAGAAATATTAAGCTTAAAAGACATTGAAACATCCACTATCAGAACCTTTGGAAGGAAAGGAAAAAGAAAAGGTAGGAAGTAAAGAAAGTATCCATTAAAAAGGGGGAAGGGTAAATCATCATCATCAAAACAAAATCTCTTATGTTTCCTTTTTCTGAGGAAACATTCAACATGATGTTAATAAGAAAAATAAGAAAGGGACAGAATTTGCCTCACTCAGCCTGTGTTTGTGTAGGTCTTCAATTTCATTACTTTATAAAATTAGACACAAATGTGATTAATGAAAGTAATGAAAGACGTTAAAACCTACGTAAATTTTAGTAGTTTCATTAAATGCCAATCATCAGAGCCCTAGACTCCACCTAAGACTGAATTTACAAGTTCAAATTCATCCTGCATCACTTTCTCTCCAGTAATCCCACACTGCAGGAGACCGACAACTTTTTAACACTAAAATTGCAACACAATCTCAATAAAAGCTCTAATTCCACCTAAAATCATTTCCTTTTCTCTACTTTTCAGCAGTTTCACCATTAATGCTGAAGCAAAATCAATGTTGAAGATCAAATTATGCAGAAATATACCTTCATAATATTGTAAGTTTATGCTAAACTTACTGAATTTCAGTATTTAAAAAAGCCTGACGTTAGAATGGCTAGTTCATTTTACTTCTTTAAGTAAGGTTTCTCTTGTTTTACTATCAATGAACTTAAACCCTAAAAAGAAAATACTTTACTGTGCTCAATCATGATATTGACAATTTTATAATTTAATGTGATAACTCGAGATTGTGGTGCATTGACACATCTGAAGGAATTGCCTCCCCCGCCTCATACCCAGAGAATGAGGTGTTTTGTTTTTTTTTAAAAAAAACATTCTGATAAACAGCAATTCTAGGTTGCATTTTAAAAAGTCAAATTACAATTTATACTATTTTTTAATTTAAAAGGAATTCAACTGAAGTTATTAGTGGCATTGAATATTTTTATATCTGAAGTCATAAAGTCAGTATTCAATCAAGCTGTGGTCTCAACGTGTGAGTTTATTTGCTGATCACTCAGGGTCATTGATCATAGCTTCTATTTGGCTAGAGTCAGATAACATATAGAGAAGAGAAAGCAACCAGTTGTAGTTATATCAAGGCTGTTGTTTGGAAACAATAGACTAATTCAAAATTGGTTTAAAAAGAAACATTGTTTCAATTTATTTGGATGAAGCTTTGTTCTGGGTAATCATAGTTCCCAGTGCTAAGTTAATGGCTTAGGTATAAAATTTTCAAACATTAACAAATGATCCTGTGTAAGGTATTACACCTTTTCATTAGTACAGAGATTACTGATTATAATTCCAAATCATACATTGGCATAAAAATAATAATTTCATTGGATAGTAAAGAACTTCTAAGGAGCCACGTCATCGCCTCACCTACCTCCATAAGGTTGTTATGAGGCTCAGACTAAAAATATCTGAAGACACATCGTGTAATAAAGTACTACAAAGTTAAAATATTAAAGTTATCTTTAATGATTTAAGGGTAGCTATGTTCATCTACGACATACTCCATATATCCCAGATTTTACAGGGCTTAATGAAAGTTCATAGTGAATGGAAAATAAGTTTTGTTCCATGCCATTTTTTTTATAGTAAGGAAAATGAAAACAATACCATGATGACTATCAGGACAAAGTACATTAATAATCCCCAAGAGTTTCCTAAAATGTATTATCTTTCTTTGTACAATTACATGTTTTATAAATCAATTTAATAATTTCCTACAGATAGCTTTATCAAATCAACCGTACTTAACTCTTTTAAGAAAACCAAGCACATGAATTCCATTGCCAAAAATTTGAGACTGAAAAATTGAAAACACAGTCTGTCTTTTAATATCGAAAACACAACAGCTTATGCAATAAGAAACATCTCAAGTCTCCTTATCGAAAGCATTTTTAACCTTTCAGGTTCAGAAAGACAATAAAAAAATGTTGTGTTCTTCTAAATAAAGATAATTATTATTTAAATAATAGATTAGTAGGAAGTTTGCATTAAGACACATAATAACCAAGTTGTTTTTTCTTTTGATAGCAACTAAGCCTTTTAGAAGGATAGAACATAGCCTAAATCAGCGTCTAAATTTTTTTCCCTAACAAGAAAAGCTTCCTATGTAAACAGGAAAGAAAAGAAACACCTCAGTATTAAGATACCTTTCATAGGAGAAAGTATTTTAAAGAGAGTTAAATCTCAATGACTAGTCAATGGGAATGACGAGTATCACTAACATTTAAGAAAAAACTTGAAATGGTTACATACAAATAAATCACTATGTGATTTTTTTCTCAAAAAAAACCACACTGATTAATCTCCTGTCAGTCACTACAATCCACATTTTTATATTTTCCTTCACGCCTAAAAAGGACATATAGTCTAGCACTTTTCTGAATTGGTGATGCGGTATAGAGTACTTAACCTCTACCAACACAGATATCTAAATTTAGAATTTTTTTCTGATAATTCCATTTTAACAGACCTTTATGAGATCAGACAGAAATATCAGTATACTTATAAACAACTGAGTAAAAATTAGAGAGAAACCAAATAACTGAGAATTGAATCTTAACAATTTTGGCCATCAGTTAACTACTTTAGAACTTGCAGGAGCATTTGAAAGTTAAATTTTGTTTTGCACCATGTTGCCACTAATTCCTTTCTTAAAGACAATGATCAGCAGAAACAATTTGTTTACCTTAGGTTAGGAACCCTCTGTTTACTGCATTTGCTTTAGCAATCTCAAAACTCAAATTCTTCAACAGAAGGTTCAGTTTGAAGAATAGGGCTCACTGTTAGTACTTCTAATTTTTAACTCTTTAATCTCAAGCTAACACTTCACAGATGTACATGTACAGCAGCACAACTTTTGATTATGTAATTAAGGGTTTTTTTTATCATAATGTAAAAGCATTCTAAAACAGCTAAATGAACATACCCAAAAATATATCATCAGACGTTATACTCCCTTGAATTTATACAATTTTTACTTAAGATATGTTAGTGAGCAATACTATTTTAAAGTTTTTAAATGAAATCTTCACCACTGGCCAATGAGATACTGAATACCACTAGTTATGGGGAAAACTTCGAGTGGTTACATATAGATAAATTACTTAGATTGTCTACAATGACTACTTTCAAAAACCACTTATTCATATGAAAAAACACATGAATCTTTGGAGAACACACGCAAATAAATGTTTAAATCTGTTAACCCATCTTAGATGTACCACTCTTAAGAAATAGAAAGGCATTAATCTTACCTTGAATAGCCATTAGAAAAAACCGATCGACCAGGGAAGTTCAGAGTCCCCAAGGAGGTCAAGTTGTCATCTCCAGATCCTTGGCACCTATTCCAATTTTCTGAACCAACAGGAATTGGTGGAATGACATTAAAAATAGGCTTCTGATCCTGCTGTTGAGAAAGGGATGCTGTATTCATGTCATAGTGGTACATCTGTCCTCCAGAGGTACTCACACCATGAACAGAAATGGCAGACATTTTACCAATGTTTGCTCCAGAGAAGTTGGCCTGACAGTAAACTGGGCCTAGTTTCTCTTGCTTGATTACCCCAGGGGTGCAGAGTTCGATGAAATCTTCTTTTTCTGTTTTCACTTGGGGCAGTGGTACACTGTTGGGGCTCGATAAGATCAGACCTCCATTATCCTTAATTTTAGGTTTAGTGTCTGGTAAAATGAGAGGCTTACAGTCCTCATTCGAGTTTCCTTCCAAAAGGAATGGATCATCCTCTCCTTCCAAAGGAGAAAGCAAACAGTTTTCATCCATTAACAGTTCTGATCTCCATGGACTCTCACTCGTCTCTTTACCTGGGGAACCAGAGGAAAACTCCAAATCCTGCAAAATGTCCAAGGTGCTTTGGTCTGTGGTATATAACTTCACATTGCCACCATTGGTACCAGTCTGCCCCTTCAAATTTTGCTGTTCCGAAGATGAATCAGAGAGGGTTTTTGGAAACTCCTTCTCTGTGGGGGCAGCAGAAGCAGCAGCAGATGCTGAACTCTTAGGGTTCTCTGGAACACTGGTGGACCTATTGAGGTTTGCGATGCTTTCTTCCAGAAGCCGAAAGTCTGTTTCCCCAGAGGAAAGGCTGATTTGGCCCTGCTGTGGGAATCCCAGGTCATTTCCCATCACTTTTGTTTCTGGCTCTCCCATATACAGTCCCATTGAGAGTGAAACTGCTTTGGACAAATCTGGCTGCTGCACATTGCTTACTGAGCCTTTTGGAAAATCAACCAAAAGTCTTTGCTGCTTGGAGTCAGACTGAGAAGCAACAGCCAGTGAGGGTGAAGATGCAGAAACCTTCACAGTAGCTCCTCCCCTTAGGGCTTTATAGATATCCATCACATTTCCCCTTTCCTGACTAAGCACACTGCTGGGGATTTCTTCTCTACTGGGAGGAGTTAATGATTCTTTGGAGTCCATAAGTTAATATCAGCTACAAAAAAAAAAGAGAGGGAAAAACATAATAAGCTCTAAAGTCACATTATCTCTGTGATCCGATTAGTAAGAGACAGCCTGTTAAATGAACCTTTTAGTTAACTCCGAATCAAATTCTTTGTTATCGGAAGAGTAGTTTCTATCTTCCAGAATAAAAAGCCACGTCCCCTGCTTCCATTCAGTGTGCCACATTTAAAAGTACAATGCAGTCCATTCGCACAGCTGAGGATAAAATTGTTCCCAACTAAGCATGGCTATTCATCCTGCCACTCACTGAACGTGCAGCTTTGTTAATCACAGACATCATAATTCATTACATCTGATTATTTCTGAAGGCTCAAGTTGATGTCAAAGTATTTAATTTTTTAAAAAGTGTGATCATTAAAATTCCTACCTCTTTTCAATTGAGGCTGTTTGCTTTTCTAAGAACCAATACATTTAACATTTGATAAATACTATACCAGAATTTTCAGTTCCCAATTATTCCCAAAGTCCCCTCCTACCAGCTAGTCACACATCCAACCCTTTAAAGTACAACCTACTGTTGAACCATGCACATTTTATTTGAAAAATAAACAATGCTGATCTGCTTATTTTCTAATAGGCTGGGCAAAGGCTCTTATTTTAACCCATATTTCTGACTTGGATATGCCTAATAGTAGGCACTCCAAATTTTGGATATATGATACATTGTATACAGGACAACCAAAATTTAGATTTAAAAAAGTAGAATAGAATGTGTAGTAACTTCTCATTACAATTTTAGCTTATTTAAATATACCTTAAATATCGCTGTCTGATCCTTAAACAACTCACAGTAACATCTAGATTAAGCTGCATTTATTTAAATTGCTTGAGACCCTCAATATAAAATACTATTATATACTTGTAAGTTAAGATCTTTTCTTTCCAAATACCTCAGTACTGAAAGAGAAAAACCCAGAACTGTAAAATCACATTCACATAAATCAAAATAAAACAGTATCCAGTAAAATGCTCAGAATAATTTTCTCTGCATTCTAAACCTTCACCTATCCCAATTCTGAGCCTATTCTCAAGAGGATTCGAGATTAGATTAAAACATCCTGTTAATAATCAGGATGTTTTAAGAGAAGAGCAAAGATTTTGATAAGCACATTTGGGACATTATAGTCAAGTCCCAACCAATAAAAGGAAACTTTTCCTATACGATGACGCTAAGAAACATAAACGTCAAGGGTCACTGAAAGGGGACTATAATGAAGGTGGAAAGAGGGGTGGGGATCTGTCACTACCAATCTCGAGGGTAAACCGCGTATCTACCCACTCTCCGCTGGGTTTATCTGATAGCAATCTCTAAACACAAGGTATCAAATGGAGACTAATGAATTTCCACGCCGCTTTTTTGACAGCTGCCTTCAAACCCGAAACCAAAACAATACTTCCTAAAACGAAACGCTCCCTCAAGCTACATTATCCAATTATCCCCTCCGTGTAGCAAATAACCCTGCCACACTAAGCGGCCCCAGTGAACCATACCAAGGGGTCTTAACTAGTATCACAGGGCTGCAATTATCAAGTCTGCAACCCCAAACATCAAACTAGCACTTGTTAAAAATCGCAGCAGAAAACTCTTACGGTTAGGGAGGGTCTTTTTCTAAAAGGGGCCACGTAGAAACGTCAGGCTCAAAATGATGTCAAACGCTGAAGAACAAGCCCTTGGGGGTTGCTGGGGGGGGGGGGAGAAAAAAAGTGCGAGGGTAGGAGAGAAATGTGTCCAGACCTGTTGAGTTCTCCCTCCGACACGCCCACTTCTACCAGATAACGCCAGCCCCGGCCGAAGTCTCCGAGTCGCAGCCTGTCAGCCCCCGCGTGTGCACACTCGCACACACCCGCACGCCCGCCGCAAATGAGGCGCGCGGGAGCCTCCACAGCAGCCCCGACCGCGCTCGGGCGCACTAGGGCGGAGTGGAAATATTTGGGCGAGTAGAATTCAGACGCGGCTTAGCGTTCACCATAAAAATGGGTGTCGGGACGGCCCCCTGGGAGGGAACAGAAAGGGGGACTTGAGGGGAAAAAAACAGACCTGGGTTCCCGCCGGGGAACGAGAGGCTTGAAAGCCCCGGCAGCACGGCGAGGCTCCCCTGACAGTCCGAGCTCAGGTTCCGACCCCTCGGCTCGGCCGGGCGACGGCGGCGGCGGAGAGGAAGAGGCCAGCGCTGTCACCCGCGCGCTGCCCTTTCGTCACCATCACCCGGCCCTCGCCAGCCCCCAACCCCCACTCCCCAAGGCTAATAAAAGTTTGCCGGCTCCCACGGCGGCCCCCGACTTGGCCTCCGGCCCCCGCGGCACCTCGGCGAAGCGAGCCCCCACCCCTCCCCGCCTCTTACCTCTGGCAGCGGCGCCGCTCACCCGCCACCGTCCGCAGCTCCCACCGCAGCCGAGATAAACAACTTAGCGTGTGAAAGCAGGAGGAGCGGGAGGGAAATATTTTTTTTTCTAAAAAAAGGAAGTAAACAGCCGCCCCCTTCTGCATGGGGGGAGGGGAGAGCCCCTATTTAATTAAGTCTCCCATTTCCCAACTGACAAGCCAGCCCTCCGCCCCGCTCCGTGCTCATCTCCGCGGGTCCGGGCTCCCGGGCGCGCGTTCCCTGTCCCGGCGCCCCGCTGCTTCGGCCGCTCCGGCTGCCGCGTCTCCTTCCACCCACTGAATCCGTCCCCGACGGGCGGGCGGTGACTCGAGTCGGGCTCCAGTCACAGACACGAGCTCGCAAAATGGAGGAGGAGGCGACGGAGGGGAGGGAGTACGGACACGGGAAAGGGCCGCCCGGCCTGGGCGAGCGAGCGGGACCGAGCGGGGGGCGGGTGGAGGCGGCGCCACGGCGCGCACACACTCGCACACACGCGCTCCCACTCCACCCCCGGCCGCTCCCCGCCCGAGGGGCCGCGCAGCGGCCGCGGGGAACGGTGCAACCTGTTGGCGACGCTTGGCAACTGCAGGGGCGCCCGCAGCCCCCGCCCTCACGCCCTCCGCGCGGGCCCGCCACCCGGGTCCCGACGGCGCCTGCACGCCCGCGGCCCTAGGCATTGCCGCCCGCAAGGCGCGCGGGGCTTCTCCTCGGCCCCCACCCCAGGAAAAAGAAAGTGAGGCGGAGGCGGGGGCCGACCTGGTCTCTTTGGGGCGGTTTGAAGAGGGAAACCGAGTTTCTCTAGTTTCTCTTCTGGCAGCCTCCTTCCCGCCCCCGCCCAGCTCCGCAGCTCAGGTCCCACTTTGGAGTTCGCCCTCTCGCTCGGCGGCAAGCTCCGGGTGACAGCGGGCGGGTAGGAGAGCGGGGGCGCGGCCCGCAGCAGAGCTGCGGGGTGGTCCGCGCCGCCGCCCCGGGGCCGAGTTGCGCGAAGTGTGTCACTTCGAAAGGGGCTACAGGGTTGCACGGAAACGGTGCCGCAGCGTCTCAGCAGCGCTCGGGGCGGGTCGGCCAGACACGCCCTCTGGGGAGGTTTAAAGGAGGGGAGGGTAGAGGAGGGGGTCAGCGCATACGTACTCTGGGCCCGGGGGGAGTCGCGTGCAGGCAGGCCCCCCACCCCCGCATCGTCTGGGCTGCCCGGTCTGCAGCCGCCGCCGCCGCCGCCGCGCTCTTGAACCCGGAGAGAAGTTGCAAAGCAGAACCCACCCTCCCCCGCGCCCCGACCGTCCCCCACCCTCTTCCCCGAGTCTGCGAGGCGGCGGCGGCGGCGGCAGGAGGCGCCGCCTGCCAAGTTCAACCCCCACCCCTCCTTCACTCCCTCCTAGCGCGCTCACACTCGAAGGAAGTTGCACGCCAAATGCAAAACCTCCGGCGAGCTGGATTTCTTTGCACTTCTTTTATTATGATTAAGAAAGCAGGGGTGGCAGGCCTAAAAGCAAGTTGCAAGGGAAATAGTAAGTTGCTGGCGAACTGTGTCCTCCCCCAGTACCAAACCCCTGACCTCTCCCTCCACCCCCTCCGGGGCCCACGTCCAAGTTCCCGGTGAGGCCCCTCCCCCGAATCTTGACATTTGCTTCCCTGGACTCCAAGCGTCGCTCACCCCATCGCGTTCGTCGGACCCCTGCCCCCCCCCATAAAACAAAACGCACGCAGCTGTAAAATGTCAGCGTTAAACTCCCTCCAGCTGTTTCTGTTTCGCGCCTCCCCCTCAGTCCGAGGGAAACACGTGGCCTGTCCCCAAAGAGAGGAGAGGGGAGTGGGGCGACGGGTGACCGCGCGGGATGCCCCTGTCCCAGCCCCCTTCCCCAGCTTGCCGCGTCCGGAAGGCTTGGGCGATCCCGGGACCGAGCCTCCTACCTTGTGTGGCACATATTATGATTTTTGTGACTCGGGGAAAGGTTGTGCCGTGCTGCTTTAGGGTTTGGGGAGGTAACTTTTGCGCCCCCACAGGTGACAGCGCTAGGCAGCTCCTGACAGAGGCTGGGGCTGCCGCAGCTCCACCTCGTCCCTGCCCAGGGGCTCGGCGGCAGCCACTCGCTCTCCTCCCGCCGCGCTCCGACTCTGACGGTGGCCGCCTCCGCTCTGACATCTTGAAGGCGATTGGGGAAGCGCGTGCCGGAAGCCGCCCGCCGCCATCTTGGTAGAGGAGGGTGACGCCAGCCCAGCCCCGCGGCCACCATCTTGGCTAAGGTTCTCGATCGCGGGGTATCCTGAATTGCCCCTCCTCGGGTCTAAACTGTAACCGCTGTCCTAGGAAAGAACTGGGCTTTTAGCAACCCCGTTATCGGGAGACGACCTACGGGGGCCGCCTCCAGAGGATTATGGAGCCGCCATCTTGGGAAAGGAAGAGAGGCTCGGCGTCTCGGAAAGGAAAAGGGAACCAAAGCCTAAGCCGACCTAGAAACATCGGCCAGAATAATTTTTATGAAGGACTCAGAGCACCAAACCCTCTTCTGTATACAGAAGAGAGACTCCTCTTGTCCTGTCCCTTGGCGCAAGTCAACCAGAAGGAGGCCCTAGCTTTGGATGCTCATAGTGGATGCCATGAAACTCTGGGGACGCCACTTTCCCTCTTACGAACTTTCTCCAACTTCTGAGTCTCAAGCACTAGAATCAGATGTGTCTCATGGATTCCTCCCCTAAACTACCAGCAAGTTTCATGGGAAAAAATCAAGACCCAACCCTACAATAATTTGTTATACTTTTTAGAAATGTGTTAGATAATCATGCTAATCACGATTATCCTTGTATGTCTGCTTGAAAGAACTAAGAATTCCATTTACGTGTACACATACATAAAGCCCAGTTCTTTTCTAGGACAGCAGTTACACGTGTGTACATGTATACACGTGTATGTGTATATTTAAAGGGACCATAAAATTATCTAATAGGTATCTTCTCCCCATAACGTCAACCTATTTAACAGCTGAATCTCTGCTCCGAGAAAAGAATCCACCTTATCTTTCATACATGTCAAAATTCTAGGTGATAGGTACTCTTTGATTTAAATAATTTATGATTTTACAAGAGTTGCTAGTTAACATTCTCTCTGCCCATTTTTTTTTTTTTTGCAGGCCCAGCAAATCTTAATATGGAGGAATACTCATAGTTTTAAAATTAATGCCATTGAAAACACTTGAGAAAAAAATACGCAATTTTCCTAATTTTTTTCTTCAGTGATATGCCTGTTAATTTTTAATTTGATAGAAAAGTGCTCTTATTCTTTAGTCTTTCACATAAACCGTGAATTAACTCATGTCTCTTTCTCAGAGTAATAAGAATAATTATGACTTACGGCTTACATTTATTGACATTTGTGGCCAACAGTTGAATGAGATAGGTATTATTTTATTTCTCAGTATGAGAAAACTGTGGTTTACAGAGGTTGACGCTTGTCCAAATTCACACAGCTCCTAAATATTGAGGGTGGACTTAGATAATAATAAAGAGGTTTTCCTCACTGATCTCATAATTCCCATGAAGGAGTATATCAATCCCATGATAGATTTACAGTAAGTGCTTATGGAATTTAATCTAAGACATGACATCCAGTGTACCAGAAAGGACGATATTTAGCATTGTAATAGTAACATAGTTCTAACAAAAATTAACATTTATTGAACATCTACTGTCCAACAGACACTACAGAAAAGTGTTTTATGCCTGATGTATTAAATCTTTAGGTATAACATTTACTAATCTGTAACTCTGGGAAGTTATAATTACTACAAGATAAGAAATAGGATGAATCCCCATCTGAGGGGGAATGTATTTGTCTCGGAAGTACAGGTGGGAATGAAGGTGATGTATTCAAACTACAGCAAGGCAAGGATCTGATCTGTCTTGTTCATGGCTTTATGTCCTGCTCCTGGAACAGAGCCCAAGACATAGACACTGAGCAGATATTTTACAGGGTTATAATAACATTGAGTCAACTAGACATAATATCACTGTTACTAGGTTGTTGTGGTGGCCAAGTGAGTTAATAAAAAGTGTACTAATAATACTATTCAAGATCCTCATTTTCATTGTCTTGGGTTTAAACATCTGAGTGCTACCCTCCCTGTCAAAAAATTTAGATCTATTATTGTATGTTCTTATAGTATCCTGAATATGTTACTTTGGTAGCACAGTACATAAGCTCTGTGAAGGCAGGGGCTATGTCTGTTTGTTCACCTCTATACCAATAGTGTATAGTAGGTGCTTAGTAGATGTTTGTTGAATGAATGGATATAATCTTAGAGACTGTGTCTAAGGCAAACAAAACCCTAAGCCTAAATAGTAACTAAGCCACCTTTTACATTTATACAGCAATTGATACATTATCCAAGTGAGTTCTCCCATTCTGTTCATCTCTATAATCTCCATTCCCTCTAAAATAATTCAAGCTGCACTGCCAGATGACCCCTTCAAAACATCAATTGAATCATGCCATGCTCCTGCTCAGCTATATACAATAACTCCCTATTCTAGTATTACATAGATTCCCAACTTTTAGTCTGATATTTAAGACCATCACTTTTTACCTGCACCTTTGTAGAAGGTGACGCCTTCTAGCTGATGTGATTGGACTGTGTCTTAGCCTGTTTGTGTTGCTATAAAGGAATACCTGAGGGTGGGTAATTTACTAAAAAAAAAAAATGTTTGGCCAGGTGCAGTGGCTCACAGCTGTAATCCCAGTGCTTTGGGAGGCAGAGGTAGGAGGATTACTTGATGCTAGGAGTTCAAGACCCCATCTGTACAAAAAATCAAAAAATTTGCCAGGCTTGGTGGCACACACCTATAGTCATAGCTACTTGGGAGGCTGAGGTGGGAGAATTGCTTAAGGACAGGAGTTTGAGGTTATAGTGAGCTATGACCATGCCACTGCACTCCAGCCTGGGCAACAGAGTAAGACCCTGTCAAAAAAGAAAAAAAAAAAGAGTTTTATTTGGCCTGCAGGTCTGCAGGCTATACAAAAAGCATGGTGTCAGATCACATGGTGTGAGAGGAAGCAGGGGAAGGAGGTGCCAGGCTCTTTTTTAATAATCAGCTCTCTTGGAAACTAATAGAGCAAGAACCACTCATTACCACAAGGATGGCACCAGGCCATTTGTAAGGGATCCACCCCCATGACCCAAATACCTCCCCCTAGGCCCCATTTCCAACGTTGGGGATCAAATTTCAACATGAGAATTGAAGGGGACAAATATCCAAACTATGTCAGATCAGTATTTAGTCAATTTTAAAAGTTAGTTAAAGCAAGGAAATCATAAAAAAGCTGTAAACTTTAAACTTTTTGAGACCTAAAACCTATAATTAAACATTTATTTGTTAATCTTCTGGTGAAGGTCTAAACCTTTTATGAGCCCACTGCCTGGAGTTCCACGTCTTCTTTAGTGCATGTGTAAACTGTACCTATGCTGCATTGGTACAGCACAGTGGCTAATAGCCAGACTATCTGGGCCAAATACAGTCTCCACCACTAAGAGGAATATAACCTTGGGCAAGCTCCCTAACTCTCTGTGCCTCAGTTTCCATTATCTGTAAAATGAGAATAATAATGGTAGCAACTTAAATTATTATAAAGATCAAACCAGTTTGATATATGTGAAGTACTTAGACTAATTCTTGGGAAATAGTGTTTGGTCATTGTTAGCAATTATTAATCTGTAGTATTACTATTTTCTCCAGTTGTTTTTTTTTTTTTTAATTGAGAAAGAAATTAAAGGTATCCCTTATCTGAAATGCTTGGGACCAGAAGAGTTCTGGATTTTGGATTTTTTTTCTTGATTTTGGAATATTTCCCTATACATAATGAGATGTCTTGGGGATGGAACCCAAGGCTAAACCAGAAGTTCATTTATGTTCCATTTACACCTTATACATAGAGCCTGAAGGCAATTTTATCAATATTTTAAATAATTTTGGGCACAAAACAAAGTTTTTGTTGAGTTCTTAAGTATGAAATTTTCCACTTGTGGCATCATGTCAGTGCTCAAAAAGTTTTGGATTTTGGAGCTTGCTGATTTCAGATTTTCAAATTAGGGATGTTCAACGTGTACTTACAAAATAAGGTGAGTGCAGATTTCTAAATTTTCATGATTTTTCCCACCTGCCCCCACCCCAGTCTTTTCATTAATAAATTATCTTACATTCACCTTATTTGAGTGCAATTGTTTACAAGGCATCCTTCCAGTTAGATTTTATAAAACAACTTTTTTTCATACTCATATTTCACCCTTTTACTTCCTATTTAATTAAATTAAGTAATTACAATAACAAGTAACAAATGGCATAAACATGTTTGGGGGGGAAAAAAAAACAAGGAACTATGAGTAGCTCAACTGGTGGGAGCAGAATTATGTGGAGTTCAGAGTTTAGCGGCCCCAGGGCATCAATCCGTATGTTTTCCAGGGAGACTGGAGAGCTTGCATTAGTTGAGATGAATGTACTGAGTAGTGTCTGTCAAGACAGAGTCTGTTAAAGAAAGTGCACCACACACCACATTCATTCCTATCTCAACGGTTGTTTATCACATGTATTTCCTCTTACATAAGGACACTTCCTAGTGACTTATTTTCCTGTTGTCCATGATTCTTTGTCGTAGCTCCAGTTTACCTTTATTCTTTTTTTGTACCCCTCTCACTTTAAATCTGTGATACTAAGTGCAAATTGGAATCAAATACATTTTTATTGTATGTATTAATTATTTTGAATATGTTAATTTTATATTAAGCCTACACGAACAGCTTTTGCTCATGGTCAGAACCTGTTAGTACTTTAAAAAATTATTCCTACATAACTATTAGATGCCTATTAAAAATAATATCTTGATTTTGGGCAATATTTTTTCCTTTCTTGTTTAACTTTATATAAGGCAAGAGGTTCAAGGGAACCCTGCTAAGCTTTGAATGACCCATCTCTGCTTCAATACTTGTATTTTACACCAGAGGTGCTGATTACAAGCACTTCTCACCAGTACAGCAAGTTCTTAATCATAATGAATTCTACTTTGGTATTTCTCTTTGTAATTGGAATTAACATTTCCACATGGACTGGGAAATGCTGAATGGTTACTAGCCTCCCTAGTAACTAGTAAATTGTTGCTAGTTTTTGATGCTTTTAGTGATTTCATCTGAAGCAACCTAAAATATCACAAGTTGTACTCTTATATATGAAATGCCCCACGGGTGTCCTGGTTAAGTCCATATTCTTTATGCTGGCAGAACTTAGTTTAAGCAATATCTGATTCAAGGATGAGGTAAATATCAATAGATAAATGAGATAAATGTTGTCACAAACAAGATCCTAATGTTTTTAATGTTTGGAGACGTTAGAGCAAGCACCCTGAATAATTGTAACAAGTATTACATACTTTGTTTTTCATTTGTGGCATTTGTGGCTCGCCATTATGTCATTAGCTTTCTTCCTTTTCTGATTTAATCTACTTTTCTGACCCATGTTCCCTTGGTAGAGGGTGTTTCAATCTGCCCCATTTCTATGTGGAATCTCTCAGCTCGTTTTTGAAAACCTACATTTCTATTTTGATTCTTAGATCTTATTTATTAGGTCATGCAGGATTTAGTTTTGTTTTGTTTTAAGATAACTTAGAAATAGTGGGGTTTATAAGAACAAAACATCTTTGGTATCAGGATCCTTTAACAAGATATGAATGTACTTTTCATATCAAACTCTAAAGTGCTACAAAGGACATTTGTTACAATTTTTTTTTAATTTTTATATCAGTCAATTACATTTTCTCTAGCTTCTTGTTGAATTTTCAGTAACACCTGGGTTTGAAACCCTGTTCTGCCATTTATTAATAATTACCTGAATGAGCTTGGCCAGTAATTTAATTTTTCTTAGCTTTGTTTTTTCTTTCTGTAAAGAAAGAATAATGATATCTATCCCACCTATCTCACAGGAACTATGTAAGGCTCAGATGGGACGATGTGTTCAAAGGAGTTTTTGAACATTAAACTTTGTTCAAAAAGCAGAGAGAAGCTTAGAGAATTTGTGCATCATCAATTCACCACAAAATGAAAATTATCATTGCCCTCTTCACTGATTTCCCAGATAATCAGTGTAACGGACAGTCTAGAATTTCAAACAGGGGAGTGACAATTCAGTAGTCTGCTAGAACCAGCTGTATCAGCTTGCAAAAGCTGATTGTGAAATTTTCAAAGATTTTGTCAATGGGTTGTTAATCATGGTCATTATTAAAAACTAAATTATTTATAAACTTGCAATTAAACATTTTAACAACAAAGGTAATGGATGCTGAAAACTTCACTTCTTAATTATTTTACTACACTTCACTATTATCTATCTTCTTAAAGTTATTTCCGTCTGTTCTATATAATGTACATGTTATATAATGGGGTGATATAGCATATCTCTTCCCAGCTCTGCATTTAGAAATGTTATTTTGGTAGCTTAAAATCAATGATGGTGGAGTATTCACACTATAAAAATAGAAAAATATTACAAATCAGATCTTGATTTATTTTGTTGGTTGTCTAGACTGAAATGATAGAGGAAATTTTGATAATGAAGATTAATCTTAAAAGTGTGTTAGTTTGTGAATAATACGAAAAATTGAGGAATATTTTTCCCCTATTTGAAAACTATTCTCTGATTCAGCAAAAGAAGTTGCTCATGTCATTGATGAACGAGTTTAGTCCCAACATACATTTTTGTTGCTTCACTTTCATCTCACTCATTACTGTGAAAATATCAACCAACATTCATGTTGGAACTTCAGTGGCATTAGTGACTTCTTTGCTGAATTGAATATTAATCAAATATTTATTTGTAGTCTGATTTTGCCAAACATGATTGAATTGCAACTGTAGGTTGGCTATGGATACAAGTGTTTGGCAAAAATTACTGAAACCATTCTGTGAAAATCAAGTGGCCATGTAGAATTTACTATTAAAAAGTGTTGTATATTTTATTACTTTTTGCAAACTTTGTATTATATACATCCTTTATATTAGTGAAATCTATAATGAACAGATAGATACTCCTTTCCCCCCTTTAACAAGGTAGTTGTTAAACATTTACCAGCACACTAATGGATATAATCTAATTTACTATTTGAAAAGATTGTTCTGCCTGTGATGTGGAGCATGGGTTCTAGGGGCTAGGAGAGGAAGCAAGGAGAGCTGTGAGGAGGCAGGCACATTGGTCCAAGGAAAGATGATGAAGATTTGTACCAGGGCAATGAATGGCAGTGGAGGTGGGGAAGGATGGTTGGATAGGGGATGGATTTTGGTGGTCAAAGGAAGGAAAACCAGTCATCCGGCAGGTCTATGGAAGAGACAGACTTTCAGGAACTTCCTATAATAAGGTAAGACCTTCTGGCAAAGACTAAGAAGGCTCAGTGGTTGAATGGGGTGAGTGCATAGAAAGCTGCACCTGACAAAAGGTGTCAGGGGAGGCACGTAGCAGGAGATACTGAAATACTGGCAGTTCTAGGGTTTCTAGGTAAATAAATGTCTTGAAGCCCATGAATAAAGTTAGGCTTGATTCTTAATTAAATATCTGATTGCCTCAAAGAGCAGGTGGGGAGGGGAAGGCCCAACTAACGTAACTGGAACTCACATCCTCAGTTTTCTTACTCATCTAGAAATTGTATTGATTTTTGCCTACATGGGGGATTAGTTGTTCACCCCAATGCCTTGATTCTATCCCAATTTAGTGTGGATTTTTCCCCCTAGCATGTGGCCATTTTAATTGCGAAACTCTCTCACTCAATTACACTGTGCTACACAGAGTGTTTCCTCTTCCTACACATCTCACCACCTCATTCTGTTTTTCTTTGCTGCACCACAAAGCAGGACCCTGTCATGAACCATGAACTTCTGGCTACTACAGTTTTCCCAGCTTTTCTTGCGTCTGCCATTCTAACCTAAAACCGATACTCCACATTATAGGTTGTTTGCCTTGGTTTTAACATTTTGCCAGAGAAGTTATTACATTTTCTGGAATTTTAAAAGTAGTAAATGATTTGCAAAAGAAAGAACCACTTCTCCCCATTTACCTCCTCTTTGAACCCTAATGACCAGAGAAAGGAAAAATTCTCAACTCTACAGCTACCAATAATTGACACTTTGAGGATTCAGTTTGGATCTATCAATTTGGTTTATGTTGATCTTCTGATAATTAGTTGTTTATGGATGGTTTCAATTAATCATGGAATCTTTATTAATAGAAGACACTTTCCTAACTAATTGTCTCTCTCATTCATTCATTCCTTCAACAAAGTATAATTCCTTCTACAAAATAGCGACTATTATATATGTTAGGCTCCAGTGTAAGGCTGCAAGGATATAAAAATGATTATGATATAATCCTACTCTGTAGGAAATGGAGACAGAATCAGTAACAAATCATTATCAAACAGTGCAGACTTGTAGAAGTGTGATCGATTTTTAGGGCACTATATATGCATCAAGAAGTCAACCGGGTGCTTAGGGTTAGAGAGGTGGATGTGGATATAGAGATCGTGGTCAGGGAGGATTTCCTAGAGGTGAGCTGGACTGATTGCATTGGGAAGGATCTCCTTCAAATTATGTGGTTATTGCTCACGAGGTAATACTTGCAATGGAAGCTTGCCATTAGCATTCTATTAGGACACATTTTGGTGCGTTTAAAAGAAACCCAACTGTTAAAGCAAAAATAGAGTTTATTGGTTCTCACTGAAAAGTTCGGAGGAAGTTTAATTTCAGGATGGCTGGATTCAAGGGCTCAAATGATGCCAAAAGGGCTTGAATTCTATCCCTTAGCTTAATTTTCCTGTTTTGGTTTTATTCCTGAATGGTTATCTCCACCTGGTAGCTTGTGGCAACTGGATTTAAAACATCCTACCAGCTTAGTAACTTCAGTGAAAAGAGTTCTTTTCCCATAATTTTAGTAGTTGTTCCTGGGAGAGGGTTCATCGGTCTAGCTGGGACACATGCTCATCCCTGGACCAATAACTATGACAAACGGATGTAAGGAAAGCACACTCTGATGGCAAAGCCTAGGACAAGTGCCCACCACTGACACCTAAGAGTAGGGTACAAATGAAAGAGAGCAAGAGAGAGTGAGCAAGAGAGAGATGCTCCCCAAAATAATTGGAGCTTTTTAATTAAGATAGGAAAAAACAGATGCCAGGCATGCGGAAAAAAACAGATGTCTACTACAGTACCTTTGTATCAAAATGTTAACAGTGCCATAAACATCATATTTTACATTCTGAGAGAATTAGACATGACTCAAAATGTTTGTCAGCAATGGAAAGAACCCTGAAAGTTAAACATCGTTGTTATAAGTCTTATTGGTTTCACTTCCTGACTTTAATAGAAATAGAATGTGGGTTTGTACTTTGAAATTTCAAATGGTACACAAATGAATTGACTATTACTTTGCAGAAATACTACCTCCACTTAATTGGGCCTTTTTCAGGTGATGAAGTGATGTTTACAACTTTTAAGCTAGTTTTGTAGTCTTCCACAGAAGAAATTTGTCTCATTTGACTGTGATTCCAGCAGACATGATGGGGTGCAGACAGACGGCTGCTGGGAGCCTCTGTCTGCTCATTTTGCTCCTTCTTTCTTGACAAGCTGAATGTCACGCAAATGTCTCCAGCCTCTGCACTGGGCAGGCAGGAAGCCAGAACCAGTAATAGAAGCAGGAGGCACTGTGTGAATACTTGCTGATTAATTTTAGCTCCATAGGCCTGATGGGTTTTCCATCCCTATAATTACCATCAGCAAATAGTTATTGAATGATGTCCAGCATATTTTTATTCCTCTTTCCTTGGTCCTGATTTTCATTTTCTATTTTACCTCCCTGTGATTTCATCACATGTGTTTCTGTTCATCAGGCCAACAGAGCCTTTGGGATGAGTTTCTAATTACTCAATTTTATTCCACCTATGAGATAGCTCAATCAATCAATGTATCTATCTATCTATCTATCTATCTATCTAAAATTGTACATTTTATGACCCACTTCAAGTTCTCTCTGGAATTAGTGAGTGGATAAATTGTGGGAAAAAAGAGGAATGCTGCAATGAATGTCCTTGTGTCTACATCTTTACACCATTTCACAAGTATTTCTGTAGTATAGAATTGCAATTTCTCAGGTGGATGTGATTCATAACAATCATTAAGTACCCAAATTTGCCACATTATTAAGCTTATTTAAAAAAATTCGTATCCATTGCCAACGTATTTTCTATTTTCATCTTCCTTTGGGCATTCTAGAAAAAATCATTTTGAGCAAGAGTCATGGACGGCTACACAGGACAGGCTTCTACCTGGAGATCCTTCATGTCTTGCTATTGACAGTTTTGCTGAATTCATCCTGATGTTAAATGTATTATAAATTCAAAAGGGAACAGTCATCTGCAAGTGGTCTTTTAGGGAGACCATCATGTTTTTAAGGACCAACCTCCATCTTATCAGGGTAACTCGTCGTGGCCACATGGTAGATAAGTATTGTTTTGCCTGCCAGGCTTCCACTCTATGTATGGTACCAGAACCTGAAATTTCCTTTGGAAAACTGTCCTTTCCCTAACTTCCGTCCATGTGTTTGTGGTGGAATTAATCCCATCCTTAACTCTGCATGGGCCAGGCCTGGCCTCAGGACATTTGTGCAGAGATGGGCACATATCACACACAAATAAGCCTTAATTCTAGGCCTTCTGAGACTGCTCAGAAACTTGCCTTGTTTTTCAGCAGGAATAGCTAAGCCGATAAGATGCAAGCTTGGAGCAGCTGTAGTTCACCCCTGAGAACCTCCATCGCAATGAAGTTGACAAAAAATAAGAAAAAAACTAAGAGATCTGGAGACAGAGTCCCAATTATATTAGAATGTCTCGGTCCTGAGGTTAGGACTACCCCCAGCCTTGACTGTTACACACTCCAATAAATTCTCTTTTTCCTCTTAGTCTTCCTTTTTTATTTTGCTTGAGCCAGTTGGAGCTAGTTCTCTAAAAATTGCATCTGAAAGGATCCTGATATTAGAAGTAAAGGTCTAAAACATGGGGTTGTTGCTCCTTATGGAAGACCGAGGCAGGCTACAATTACTGGGCACTGAGGGTAAGCTCAAAAGGGAAGGGAAAACCCAAAAGAGAAGCCAGTTGAATGCCTAAAAATAAACTTTACCTACTTCACAAGTTTGGCTACAGTTTCCTTTTAATGATTAACTAGGTGAGATGGCCAAACTCTTTTATTTAAAATACATGGACATAAATAAGAATATCTACCTCCAGTTAATTCACTGATTCTGTCAACATCTACCTAAGATTTCCATTTTTTATTAATATAGAAATTTCTTCTCTATTTTAGACTGTCTTTTTAAAAGGAAAAAAAACCTGGTAATTCTCTATAAGAAATGTCTCATCTAGTTTCTCTTTAGAGTATCTGCTTTCCATATTGATCCAGCCTTATATTTTATTGCTTTGTTTATAGTAGATTTGATAATATATTAACTTAAATACAGTACCTGTAAATATAATCCAGTGGGCTTATGTACTGAAACATTTTAATATCTTCTTAGCATTTGTATTCTTGAAACAGAAACCTGATAGCTGAAGAAAAAGCTCCATGACTATGAAAAATCAATCTCTTAGTGGAATTAAATCCACAATTCTTATACAAATATGGCTCCTTTTTTAAAAAATTTTTTGAGACAGGGCATTGCCCAGGCTGGAGTGCAGCAACGATTCATAGCTCATTGCAGCCTCAAACTCCTGGACTCAAGTGATTATTCCGCTTTAGCCTCCCAAAGTGCTGGGATTAGAGGCATGAGCCACCACACCCAGCCTGCTCCTGTTTTATTTACATAAACTTTATACTTCTCTTTCAGCTGCAGCAGTGGAATAAGGAGTGGTGGTGGGTAGGGGCACCATTAGTTAGATTCAATAAACATGGATTTACTTATTAACAGCTCCAGCTCAATCTGAAATAGACTTGAGACTCTGCCTCTTAGTAGATGCGTGTATTTAGCAAGTTACTTAACTTCTGAGACTTAGCGTCATTATCTGAAAAATAAAGGTAATAAATAGTATTTGCCTCATAAGGTTCTTATACAGATTAAATATGACAGTCTCTGTAAAGCACTTAGCACAGTCTCTGACATTTAATAAATGCATGGTACAGAAACTGCTTCTTGGCTGGGCGCGGTGGCTCATGCCTGTAATCCTAGCACTCTGGGAGGCTGAGGCGGGTGGATCACTCGAGGTCAGGAGTTCGAGACCAGCCTGAGCAAGAGCGAGACCCCGTCTCTACTAACAAAAAATAGAAAGAAATTAGCCGGACATCTAAAAATATATAGAGAAAAAATTAGCCGGGCATGGTGGCGCATGCCTGTAGTCCCAGCTACTCGGGAGGCTGAGGCAGGAGGATTGCTTGAGCCCAGGAGTTTGAGGTTGCTGTGAGCTACGCTGATGCCACGGCACTCTAGCCTGGGCAACAGAGTGACACTCTGTCTCAAAAAAAAAAAAAAAAAGAAAAGAAAAGAAAAAGAAAAAGAAACTGCTTCTTTATTGTTCTTTCAGAAAGTGAAAGGGCCATGTAGGCATAGCCCAAGCAGAAAGGATGGACACACAGACACGGACACGGACACACACACACACACACACAACTTCCTTCAGACTCAGCCGCTTTCCTCCTTACATCATAGACTGTGAAGTGAGGTTCACTGAGCACCTGCCCAGGGATTCTGTAAAAGAAATCCAGGCACTAGCTGGAAATTTTCACTGTGTCATTTATCAGGCCTCTCACAGCTTTGGGGTCCTATAATTCTATAAACCACACAAGTTACATATCACTGTGGGATTTGATTCTTATGAAACCTGAGAGAACCACAGATTTTTCACATCCAGCTGAGCATGCTCAAACACAGACAGACATTAAAAAGCATAGAAGTTGATCGCATGCTCTGTAACCAGCAAAATGCTACAGCCAAAAGAAATAGGAGCACAGAGAAATGGAATGAGTTGTCTAGAGTCTCACTGATTTGCCAAGAAACCAAAATGAACATGCAAAGCTTCCCTAACTCCCAGCTGATTTCTCTACATACCAAACACAGTGATATATAATCACCAGCCGTCAATATTTACCTTTTATGAATTTATTGCTTGTCATGTGTCAACCCACAAATTCATTTGTTTACTTACATCAATGCCATCAAAAACCCTTTAACTTCATGATCAATGTTTGTATAACATAGTAGACAAAGCACTGGGCTGGGGGACAGGGGACAGGGTTTTGGTTTTGGCTTTATGCCCCTTTCCTGCCCCACCCTGCAGCTGCACAATCTTGGGTAAGTTACTTTTCCTCTTTTTGACTGTTTGCCTTTCTCTGCTTAGGTCCCTGGACTGACTTCCCACCTTCCTCAACCTACACAGACATAATTATGTTTCTGTCGTTACCTCCAGCTGTAAAGCTTTTACTAGACTTGGCTCCTGCTGCAGGCCTCTGTGCAAGGAACTGGAGAGAGAGTAATGCAATAATAAAGGTGTGCACAGGGTGTGACAGAGCACAGGAGGTCAGGAGGTGAAGGCAGGGATCCGGGAAGCCTTCTGGAGGAGGCAGCCTGAGACCTAACGGATGGGCCGTTGTCAGTGTCGGGACGGGGCAGGTAGACATAGTCTGAGGCTCCTGTGATGACAAAGATCACACGGAAAGGAAGAATAACGTTACCAGAACTGGCTTCGAGGAAGGCAGAACTGGAAAGAATCCAGGCTGCCATGCTCCTCGTTGTGTGACCTTGACCTCAGTTTCCTCATCTACTAAGTAGGCATAATGATTGGATTCTGCCTTAGGTCTGCTGTGAAGATTCAGTGAGATTATGATGCTAATTTTAGCACAGTACTTGGCTCTAAAAATAGTAATAGTAGCATAGGTTGGGTATTCAAAATCTGAAATGCTCCAAAATTCAAAACTATTTGCATGCTGCCATGATACTCAAAGGAAATGCCCACTGAACCATTTCAGATTTTGGATGTTTGGATTAGGGATGCTCAACCTGTATGTATTCTGCAAATATTCCAAAATCTGAAAAAATCCCAAATCCAAACACTTCCAGCCTGAAGCATTTCAGCTAAGGGATACTCAACCTGTCTTATTAACAATTGATCTTCACCACCAACATGTTGTTACACCTGTTCTCTTTTCCCTTTCCCTCTTCCAAGGACACAGGCATTTTCATATCCTGCTATCAAATATATTTTGTTTGTAAATCTTTTTAATAACACCCAAGTATGTGAAGAACTATGATAAAAGAAAAGTGACATTCCATACAATACTTTGAGGGGATCACAGAAATGCTATTAATTATAATGGTTTTCCCTAGACAGGGGGTTTTCAGCTGGAGGTGATTTTGGCTCCAGGGGATATTTGGTAATGCCTGGGGACATTTTTGGTTATCACAGATGGAAGGGGGACTCTCATTGGCAACTACTAAGTAAAGGCCAGGGATGCTGCTAAACATCCCACAATGCACAGGACACCCCTCACAACAAAGAATCATCCAGCCCAAAATGTCAATTGTGCTGAGGTTGAGAAACCCTGTCCTGGATGTAACCCACTCACTTCTTTTCTTTTCATTTTTTAGAGACAGGGTCTCGCTCTGTTGCCCAGGCTGGAATGCAATGCCATAATCATAGCCCACTATAACCTCAAACATTTGGGCTCAAGTAATCCTACAGCCTCAGTCTCCTGAGTAGCTCAGACTACAGGCACGTACCACCATGCCTGACTCCTTTTTAATTTTGTTTTTTAGAGATGGGGTCTTGCTATGTTGTCCATGCTGGTCTTGAACTCCTAGCCTCAAGCAATCCTACTGCCTTGGCCTCCCAAAGCACTGGGATTATAGGCATGAGCCAGCACACCTGCACTTGCTGCTTATTTTCAATCATCATCAGGAAACGTAGTAAAGTCATGTTCCATATGATCCTAAATTTAGCTGCAAAGGTGTTTCCTTCAGACATTTTACACACTTTTAACATCTCCTTTAAAAACAAAAGTCCTTCAGAGCCCCTGGAAGAATCAAACTTTTCTTGCTACCAAAATAATGGAAATTGTTTTTTTCATCATTTTTCCATACACGTATAACTCAGGACAAATCCCTCCTTTTGTCAATGGTGATTTTAATGAAATTCACCAAAAAGAGACTTGATTAACCCTAGTTTTTTTAGGAGTAGAGGAACTTGCAGCAGTCTTGGCTTGTCTCCACCACCACAGGGATACAAATGGCCAGTCCCCCGGTGGTGGCTCCTGCAGCTCTGGGAGGAGGCCACCAAGTGACCTTCGACTTCGCATAATCATCCTAATACTCCTGCTAGAGAGGAAACCACAGCAGAGGAATTCAGAAGTGTTTGTGTTTTTCTCATCCTTCATTTCTCATTTTCTTTCTTCTAGAAGTAACAGTAGTTAGGAGTGTGGGCCTGGGGGCAAGACTGCCCGGGTTTGAATCTGGTTCTGCCACTTGTTAGCTAGGGTGACCTTGATAAACTTCTTAATCTCTGTGTGCCTCAGATTCCTTATCTGTAAAATGGAGGGAAAACAACAGTCCCTACCTGATAGGATTGATTTGAGGATTAAGTGAGTTCTTACGGGTAAAGCACCTAGAACATAGCCCGACACATCATAAGCAACAAATAAATGTTAGTTGTTTCTCCTACTGCTCATTCTTACTTGCTCTTACATTCATTTGTTTGCTCATAGGACACTTGGAAGGTGGCTTTAGGTATGGATGGCCTTGGTGGAAGGTACGTGTTATATGCAGCACAGTCACGCCAGGGTCAGCTGGGGCCACGGTAGGGAGTGGCTGAAGTGGTGTTCACTGCTTGGCCAGTGCTACCTCTCTGTTAGCCTGCCACTATCTTGTGTTTTGTTTTCTCCCTCATGTTTGCTAATATCCGGTTTTCTCTTACTTTCCCCGGCTTTTCCTCTCATGGATGACATCTCACCGAGGTCTTCCTCACCACTTTGACCTTCCATCATGTTTGATTTGGCCATCCCTTAGAGCACTGATGTTCATCTGAGCTACCCTTCAAATCACTTGGGAATTTGTTTAAACTACAGATATCTGGGCCCTACCTCAAACTTACTGAGTCAATCTCGAAGGGTAGAGCCCAAGGATCTATATTTTGGTCTTTGTTGGAGAGGCAGTGTGGCAGAGTATTTAAGAACATGACCAAGCAGCTGGGCTGCCTAGTCTTCTTGCTAGTTATGTCACCTTGGGAAAATTAACTCTCTGTGTCTCACTGTGGTTCTTATCTGTAAAATGGGGGTGTTATGGTCCAAATGTTTGTATCTCCCTCATATTCATGTTGCAATCCTAACTCCAAAGTGATGGTTATAGGAGGCGGGAACATTGATAGGTGATTTGGTTATGAGGGTGGAGTCCTTATGTATGGCGTTTGTGCTCTTATAAAAGAGGCCCCAGAGAGCTTCTTTGCCCCATCCCCCTATGTGAGGGCACGGCAAGAAGATGGTTGTCCATCTTTAAACCAGGAAGCAGGCCTTCACCAGACACTGAATCTGTCAGTGCCTTGATCTTGGACTTCCTAGCCTCTAAAACTATGAGAACTGAATTTCTGTTGTTTATAAGCCACCAAGTTTGGGGGACTCTATTATAACAGCCTGAACAGACTAAAAATAGAAGTCCTTATCTCATAAAGTTGCTGTGAGAATGAATGAGATGCCTCTTAAAACAATGAGTATCTGGAATGCCTTTTGCCTTTCTCTTTAGCTTTCCCTTCTCTCATACTCTCTTACCTGCCCTCTCTTTCTTCATTACTCTCTAGATCTCTCCTTTCAACAAAATATACCATTTTCTTCTAGTAGTTTCACAGTTTCAGGTCTTATATTTAAGTCTTTAATCCATTTTGATTCGATTTTTGTATATGGTAAAGATGACATTGGTCTGAGCAAAGATTTCTTGAGTAAGACCTGCAAACCACAGGCAACCAAAGCAACCAGAGCAAAAATGGACAAATGGGACCACATGAAGCTAAAAAGCTTCTGCACAGCAAAGGCAACAATTGACAGAGTGAAGAGACAACTCACCGAATGGGAGAAAATATTTGCAAACTACCCATCTGACAAGGGATTAATAACCAAAATATATAAGAAGCTCAAACAACTCAATAGGGGAAAAATCCAATTAAAATAGGCTAAAGATGTGAACAGACATTTCTCTCTAAAGAGGACATACAAATGGCCAACAGTTATATGAAAAAATGCTCAATATCACTAATCATCATACAAATGCAAATCAAAACTACAATGAGATACCACTTCCCCACAGATAAAATGGCTTTTATCAAAAAGACAGGCGATAGCAGATGTTGGTGAGGATGTGGAGAAAGAGGACGTCTTGTATACTGTCGGCGGGAATGTAAATTAGCGCAGTCACTATGGAGAAGAAGATGGTGGTTCACCAACAAACTAAAAATAGAACTTCCATATGACCCCGCAATCCCACTGCTGGGTATATATCCAAAAGAAAGGAAATCATAATATGAAAAAGATATCTGCACTCCCATGTTTATTGCAGCACTATTCACATTAGCCAAGATATGCAATCAACCTAAGTGTGCATCCATGAATGAATGGAAAAAGAAAATGTGGTACGTAGACACAGTGGAATATTATTCACCCATAAACAAGAATGAAATCCTGTCATTTGCAACCACATGGGTGGAACTGGAGGACATTATGTGAAGTGAAACAAGCCAAGCATAGGAAGACACATCTTACACGTTCTCACTTATATGTGGGTGTTAAAAATAATTGAAATCATGGATAGAAAGTAGAATGATGGTTACAAGAGATTGGGCAGGGTTGCAGGCAGTAGGGGATAAAGTGGGGGATACTAATGGATAGAAAAATACAGTTGGAAGGAATGAGATCTAGTGTTCAGTAGCACAATAGGGATATAACTAACAATAATTTATTGTATATTTCAAAATAACTAAAAGTAGAGTTGGAATGTTTCTAACCCAAAGAAATGATAAATGCTTGAGGTGATCAATCAGTTACCCTGATTTGATTACTACACATTGTATCCTTGTATCAAAATATCACATGTACCCCACAAATAAATATAACTATTATATATAAATAATAATTAAAAATAAAAATTTTAAAAAAGGAAAAGAAACCCATGTATAATTGACTGTCTTAGGACATGGCTCTGGGGACCCAAAGATGAATTAGATGTAATTCTGGTCTTTTATGGCACTGTAGTCTAATGGGGGGAAATAGACCTATAAAAACATAATAAAGCGTTCTAGGTATTGTCTCACACACACACATATATATATTATATAATCAATAAAGGAGTTTTTGGTTTTCTTAAAATGGAGAAAGGAGAAAGGAAAGTTTCCAAAAATACATGACTTGGACATTCAGAGTTAGAAGAGAAATTAAATCAATCCATTCAGTGCAACAAACATTTTCAAAAGCACCTACTACATATCAAGCACAGATCATAGTGCCTTCCTAAAATTGTCTTCCTTTAGAGAGTTGCAGCTTCATTTTTCACTTGATGTGTTAAAAGTTTATTAACTCAAAATAGCAAAACAATCTTTAAAAAAACAGCAAAGTTGGAGGACTCACATGTCTTGATTTCAAAACTTACCACAAAACTACAGTAATCAAGAGAGTGTGGTACTGGCATAAGGATAGACATTTAGATCAATAAATAGAATCTATGTTTAACTGATTTTTGACAAGAATACCATGACTATTCAACAGGGAAAGAATAATCTTTTCAATAAATAGTGTTGGGACAACTGGATAGCTACATGCAAAAGAATATTTTAAAACTTAACTCAAAAATGGGTGAAAGACTTAAATGTAAGAACTAAAAGTATAAAACTCTTAGAAAAAAACATATGTGTAAGTCTCCATGACCTTGGATTAGGCAATGATTTGTTAGTTATCACACCAAAACCACAGGGGATCAAGGAAAAAGTGGTCAAACTGGACTTCATCAAAATTAAAAATTTTTTGCTGCAAGGATGTTATGAAGAAAATAAAAAGACAACTCAGAATGGTAGAAATATTTGCAAATCATATACCTGGTAAAGAATTAGATTCAGAATATAAAAAGAACTTTTAAAGCTCAGCAATAAAAAGACAACCCATTGTTTTTTAAAAAGGGCAAATGACGTGAATAGACACATAAAAGATGCTCAATATTATTATTCATTGGAGAAATGCAAATCAAAAATGCATGAGACATCACTGCATACCTCCCAGGACAGCTATATATATATATTTTAAAGAAAATAACAAGTGTTGGTGAGGATGTGAAGAAGTTGGAACTCTCCTACATCGCTGGTGGGATTATAAAATGATTCAGTCACTGTGGAAAAACAGTTTGGCAGTGTCTTCAAAAAGTTAAACATAGATTCACTATATGACACAGCAATTCAACTCCTAGGAATCTACCCATGAGACATAACATGTGTCTACTTAAAAACTTGTACAAGAAGGTTCATAACAGAAGTATTCATAATAGCAAAAAAGTAAAAACAACCTAAATTTTCATCAACTAATGAATGGATAAACAAAATGTAGTAGATCCATACAATAGAACGTTGTTCAGCCATAGTAAAAAGGAATGAAGTACTGATGGATACGTGCCACAACATGAAAAAACCTTTAATACATTATGTTAAGTAAAATCAGCCTGACACACAAAAATAACATATCGTATGATTCCATTTACATGAAATGTCTGGAATAGGCAAATCCACAGAGACAGAAAGTTGATCAGAGGTTGCCAGAGAAGCGAATTGGGAGTAACTACTAGCAGATACGGTGTTGATTACTGGGTGATGGATATACCCTGAAATTAGATAGCGGGGATAGTTGTACGAAATTAAGAATATACTCAAACCTACTGAATGGTACTTTAAAAAAAATGGTAGCATTTATGTCATGTGAATTACGTGTCAATAATAAAAAAGAAAAAATTATTAACCACCATATGTGTCCTATTTTTTTGAATGTTCATACATTGATGCAAATCAGCTAAAAAAAATAAAGCACAAGAGTTATACCATTAATATTTGCCTTATAAAAACACATGTTTTCCATTTTAGGCGTGAAGTTAAAGTTTATTCTGATTATGATCAAGAGTAGGCAGAGGCAAAAGGAAGGCCAAGCTTAGAGGAGTCGGTTGTCAAGACTCCTCTGACTAATTTTTAAACTCCTACATGATAATTTATCTGCTCAGCAAAGCATCACTTTGAAGAAACAATTTTTATTAAAACTTTACGGTATAATAATTAGTGGGTCAAATCCTGTCTCACAGGGACAAATTAGTCACTCTGAGATATGTAAAGTTCTCATAGCGCAGCCTGAACAGTTGTGTATCTGGTGTTGACCTGGGAGGCCCCCACATAGTATCGGGGCCTCTCAAGGTGCCTCCAACAGCCTCTGCTCTCCTTTCCTTAAATGTGCTGTTCCTTAGTTTATCCTTCGGATAAATCCGTGCAAATGGATGTAGGATTTGTTCATGAGAATATAACTCATAAATCATACAGACTTAGTCTTGTTTATTGAAGCAAGTCTTTTTCTTCATTTCTGCTCCGTTCAAAAGGAGTTCAGCTCTCCGCCACACCTGAGCAAACCTAATCTTCCTAATTCTAGAGGAAGAGCCCTGGTCCACACTGTAAATAAGAGGTCAGGATTTTCATTATCTTTTGTGTGACAAGCTGTGTTCTTGCTGACTGTTTTACTCCAGATTTAGCTGACTTTTTCTTACAGTGAGGAAGATATAAACGCAGATTCTGAGGCACTCTGTGGCCATAGTATGTGGGAACGATTAGTCATATTGGGGACTGCTCTGATAGTGGAGTGGGGCAGGGGGGATCACCCTGAGGGTTTAGTTATGAAATTCACATAAAATGGGTGAAAAGCCGTCTTGATGGGGCAGAACGACAAACAAGGCAAGACACAGAGGGAAAAGAGAGCTGGCAAAACAGACCTCAGCAGTGCCTCTTCCAGCACCATCCAGAAGATTATAGGACTTGGGAATTCCTGTCCTAGTGGGAAAGCGATGGCCGGTGTGGCAGTGGATAGTGTTGTCACCAAAGGACTTTAAGAGCTGAGGACCTGCTGGCACTACCGTCCTTCGGTGGGACGGCTGCACCAGGCCATATTAGCCTGATAAAGTGGGTTCATCTGCCTTCCTTTCTCCCATGGATTCAATGCTCACCAGCAACCTTCTGGACACGCTTTGTCTTCCATGAGACGCCATGTTGTGGTGGTTCCATACCCAGACTCTGGTTTCCACCACGTGGGTTCAACTCTCATCTCGCACATTGCATAACCTGTGGCTTCATCTATAAACGGGATTTAACCACAGTTCCTACCCGACAGACTTGAGAGGACTGAAGGATGTAATCACTTAAAATGCTTTACACGCTGCGTGGCACCATGTTATGATTGATAAACGCTAACCACTGTGATCATTGCTATTGTTATTCCAATGTAGGTATGTCTCCGGGGCTAGCATGGGCTGCTCACGTGTGACAATTATGTTTTTCACTGAAAATTACTACATTGGGCTTTTGGTGGAATATGTTGATCCCCTGAACTTAGTGTAAGTCTGACAGGAAGAGAGGGATGCTGGGCTGACAGATCTGGGCTTCTGATCCTGCCAAGCTCTGTGCCTTGGAGCCAAGGCCATGGCAAGGTCACCAAAGTTACAAATGCCACCTTGTGAAGCCCCGTGGGGTCTGCCTGCTGGTGCCATCTCAGTCAGGAGCTTGCTCTGAATTTCCTTCCGAGGAGACTCTACAGAGGAGGTGATACAACAGGATCCACGTGTTCACGTGGTAAGTGAAAGCTGAAATACTGACCTGCCGGGGACTGGGCTCATGTGTGCCAGGTCATGCCCCTTTCTAAAACTGTCCCCAAGATCCTTCCTGTCTGGCTCCTTCTGCCGTTCCAGCCAGGTTGTACAGCTCTCCCTTGGCTCACTGTACTCTGGTTCAGAGGTTAGCAAACTACAGCAAAGTTTGTAAAGCTTTATTGGAATACCACACACACACTGGTTTAAGTGTTGCCCATGGCTGCTTTCACGCTGTGACTGTAGGGTTGGGCGGTTGAGACAGACACCACATGGCCCTCAATGTAATCACATGGAAACACTAACCGCACGGGACCTGGGAAATGAGGTCTAGCTGTGGGTTCAAGAAGAAGAAACAGTTTTGTTCATCATCTAACGATCTTTGCTATGAAAGCAAAGCTATGTGCACAGGGGCCCTGAAACCCCCCGCTGCTCTCACCGTTCTGACGACTACCCTACTCGCCAGCAAAGGCCCCTGGGGCACATCCCGCAGAACTTAAGACTTTGGGGCACACATTTTGAAAAGCACTGCCTTTATTAATTTGATTTGACATTTCCATTAAAGTTACTTTGGTATTTTGATTAAACTTATAACTACATGATAGAGACATACTCATACCACCAGTGTCTTAAGAAACACTCAACCGGAAGCCCACAAAACTTCTGAACCATTTCATATTGACTCTAAATTCACTGCTTAGTAATAAGTAACAATGATAATAATAGTAACAAACACATACCGCTCACATGTAGCACGTAACACCGTCTTATCTAACCCTCACTTATGAAGTGAATGCTTTTGTTTTTCATTTTACAGATGAGGAAATTAAGGTAAAGAGAAATTAAGTAACTTGCCCAAGTGATGCGATAGTAAGTAATGAATTTAAAGCCAGAAGTCTGACACTGGAGCACCAATTAACTCATTTTAGTTACACAATCACATCACATGGTTAAACTAATACCTCATCCTTGTGCAGTAGTTTATAGTTTACAAAATAGGTGAGAGTACCAACACTTTTCAGATAAGTAAGCTGAGGCCATGAAAAGTGAAGTGATTTGGCAAGGTTATGTCATCATTCTAAGGCAGAAAAATATTAGGAACTGGGTCTCTGGATTCCTTCTATCACAAACAAAAGCTAAAATTGAACTTCTGCAAGTCCTTCTGATATGGTATAGTCACAAACTTAGAATCTGGTGGGCATTCAATATATATATTCATATATACCCCTTGAGAAATTCTACCCCTAAGAATATATCCTAGCAATAATAAAAATTGGAAACTACTTTAATTATAACTAGCAGGAGAATGGTTAAATGAATTATATTGCATCCATAAGATGGAATGCTGCCATCAAAAATCATGGTTTTCTAATGATCTGGGAAAATGCTCACAATAAGTATGTGTTTGTGTGTGCATATATCAATACATATGCACACACATATAATAATAATTTTCTTGATACATCTTTGAGTTTCATGCTTTCATACCAAATGATGTTTTCTATACTCTATTAATTTATACTTAATAACTTTACAGGAAATGTATTACAATCTTAGCCATGGATATCTCTGGGAAGTAGAATGATGGTGGGTTATTATTTTCTTCTACATATTTTTCTTTACTTTTCTACTTTCTCCAATGAAGATATATTATTAATACTTTTATGAGGAGAAAAGTTTCAAATGCATGTTGCTATAGACTGAATGTTTGTGTCTCCCCAAAACTCATATGTGGAAATCCTAATCCCCAATGTGATGGTATTAGGAGGTAGTTAGGTCATCAGAGCCCTCATGAATGGGATTAATGCCCTTATAAAAACGTCTCCGAAGAGCTCCCTCACCCCTTCTGTCACACGAGGACAGTGAGAAGACAGCTGGCTATGACCCAGGAAGCAGGCCTTCACCAGACACTGAATCTGTCAGCACCTTGATCTTGGACTTCCCAGCTCCAGAACAGTGAGACTTAAATATTTGTTTTTTAAGCCACCCGGTGTATGGTATTTTTGCTACAGCAGCTTGAACAGACTAAGGCATGTTAATGTAAGGAAAGACACTGGTACACTACACTCACAGCCTGCCTCCCCAGCAGGTCCCACCCTGTTTGGGAGTGTTCTGCCTTCAAGTGCAATCACTAAAAACACACCCCCACTTTGTAAGTAATTTTGGAGGTTCCATGTAGGAACTCCCAGTTAACTGTCAGTACCAGCTAAACATGTCTTGAATTCAATCATCTGTAAGTATCGCTTATATAGAGATGTGGTGGGGAGAGAGGAGAAGGTTTCGGTCTCTTTGTGGTTTTGTGGGATGCGTTGTTTGGTCCCTTTCAGGGGAGAAGGGGGGAAAAGTTCAGACATGGGTTAGGGCCCCTAGCTGAGTGGACTGTAGCAATTACCATAGCAATTAAATCCGCTGGCCTTGAATTACAGTCACACTGCTTTGGGAACAGGGATGACTCTCCCTAGGGGGGGGGTGGTAGCTGCAAAGATTACGGGAGCAGAGTTGCAACCTAGTGGGTCACGGGGTGGGGGGGTGTTCATGGGTTCCTGCCATGGTGGGGGCTTTCAACACCACCTTTTCTGGCCACCCCTCAGCACCCCAAGATACTTCCAGAAATACATAGGGGAAAGGGACTCTTTAAGAGGCTGAAGTAAAGCAGGGACACACACAATTGGTGACGTGTGAGACGCTTGGGATGAGTTTGTTTGGACAAAGCAAGCCGAAGGGGCTGTTCGAGCATGTACTGCTCCACGAATTCAATGTTTTCCTCTGAGCAACTGGACTTCTGTGGCTACTTGTAACTATTTCAAGGAGCTGCTATTCTAAGACTTCATTTTTATTAGGTGTGAGACATGCTGTGACTTGGGCAAATCCGGATGACATTTCACCATAGACGGTTCACCTTTGGCAGCCCCTCCCCCAGGGACCCTCTCTGTCCGGGCACAGAACACTGGGTACCCCCGAGCCTTCTCCCCTGGCTCCAACTCACACTCACACTAGCTATAATAGCAGAAAAGCAACCTGATACATAAATTCACCTAAAATGACAAACAACTGACAGCAGCTCAATGTAGTTTCTGTTTTAAAGGAGGATGTCTCCGGTCCAAAATGCTTTAATGGAAAGGAATCCGGCGCATTGTGAAATTCTTTCACTATGACAGGCCATCAGAGGGAGACTTTTGGGCAGGGGAGCTTCCTGGAATGTGTTAACGATGCACCCCAAAGGCGACAGGGCTGACTCAGAGTTCACTCCCACAGCACGGACACTGTTACTAAGAAGCCTGCAGCCTGTGCTGCCTACGGTCCACAGAGTTAATTCAACATGTCCTGAGGTGGGCAAAGCAGAAATGGTTACCCCTAATTTGCAGCAAGGACACCAAAGATTAGAGATGGCCACTCATTTGCCCAAATGTCTGAGCCAGTATCTGGTGCAACCAGCACTAAATATAAAATGTCATCTTGTGCAAGCAAATGAAGGCAGAGTGTCCAAAATGAGGGTGTTTTCCTTGGCTCTGTTCGGTATCCTGGGATAATATTAGGCTATGAGGGACTTAAAGGTCAGCTAAATTGTCTGATCTGTAAGCCTGTCTTTTTCTCTCATTCCTCATATCTAATCCTTCAGCAAATCCTGTTGGCTTCACATTTAAAATAAATGATGAAGATGACCACGTCTGACCGTGTCCAACACTACACCCCTACCCGGGGCTTCACGTCTGTCACTGAGATGACTGCAGGAACTTTGTGATGGCTCTGCCTGTTCCCATGCCTGTACAGAGGCAATTCTTCACCCACCAGCCGAGAAATCCTGTTGAAACCTCAGCCAGGCCCTGGCAATCCTTTGCTTGAAACCCTCAGCAGCTTCTCTTCTCACTCGGAGTCGAAGCGCAGTCTGCACTCTGGCCCCTGGCTGCCTCGCTGGCCTCAGCCTGCATCTCTGCCCTTGGTTCCCTTGGCTCCAGCCACTCTGTTCTTCTTTCTTGGCCTCAAACTTGCCACATGCCTTCCTACCTACCTCAGGGCCTTTGCACTTGCCATGCCCCTCCCTGGAGTCCTGCACTTCTCCACGACCTGCTCCTTATTTTATTCAGATCTCTGCTGCAACATCACCTCCTCAGAGAAGCCCCCCCACACCATCACTCTCTCTGCACAATATTTTAGTTTTCTTTATAGCACTTTTCACCTAACACATGACACATTTCAGAAGTCCAGTGAGCTATCCATTGCACAATGGAGCCACCTAACACATTATATATTTTTAAAAATGTGTTGTCTGCCTCTCCTCTGTAGATGGAAGCTCCACGTCAGTTTCATTTTGTTCACTGCTACATCCTCATTGCCTAGAATAGTGCCTGGCACGTACTTGCTGAATAAATGAAACTGAGAAACTCCGAGTAACACATTGCTTTTTAGATAAGCCCACAAAAAAAAAGTTTTCTTCTTTTTCAGCATAAACTATTCAGCATACGACATCAGCCTTGTGACCATCTTTTTTTCTGATGCTCTGATACTCTGGTAACCTTCAGCAAGTAACCTAACTTCATTAGAACTCATTTGACTCAGCTGTAGAATGGGAAGAAACATACAACCTACCTTCCTTCTCAAACACTTTCATGAAGCAGCCACTGGAAAGTCGTCTTTGTTCTTCCAGGAAAGAAGCCACACAGGTGAAAACTCCTCATTATGGAGGCATAATTAAAGCCCCAGGAAGGGGAAAGCTGTTCTTTGCTCCTCTCCATTCTTGCACAGAGTAGGCACTAAGCAGTGCTTGTCCCTGTTAACATCTGCGGGACATGAACTGGACCTGCCTCTGTAGCAAGTCGTCATGGAAGCCAACCCCTTTTCCGGGCTGACTGCTCTGAGAGCAAGAGAGGAACGCAATCTGACATAAATGTGATGCAGATTCCTTTTTCCAAAAGAAGCCAACTACACAACACTTGAAGGACAAATAATAGCTACTGCTGGTGTGAGCTTTGAACACAAAGCAGAGAATGGCACAAGAAGAGAAAATTTCAGATCAGAGGACTCTGTCTCCTGGGTCTAACTGTTTTCAGAGAGATCCTGACTAATACCGTGACTCTCCTAATTTTGGTGAATATCCTGGTTTAGCTCAGCACTACTGATTCAGCAGATATTCCCCAAGTCAGATCCTAATGGAAACCAAGATGTGAGGTCTGCTGCCAGGCACTTGATGTGCTCAGTGAGGATTTGGAGGTTTGATGAATGCATACATGTTCTCACTGCACATTTGTTTTCCCTGTCTCCACCACCTTCCCTTTTTTCCTCTCCAAGTCCCTTTCTGACCCTCATTTCTATCCCTTCCCCACTCACACCCCAGTGCTTCTCTTGCACGTAGGGGCATTTTATAGTCTCACTGGGTTTGAAAGATTACTGACCCTCCAAGGTTCAGTGATTTGGTACCAGAAGATCTAAGTTTTCTCCTTCTCTCTGCCATTTAAAGAAGTGTGTTGTAATTTCCCCAGCAGAAGTGAAAGTGATTCGCCTCTGCACAAATGTCTGCACAGTCACAAGCGAGAGGGAGCGAGAGAAGAGGAAGAGGTCCCTGTTGAAGGGGGTGGGCGCAAACCCTCACATAAGCTCTTACAACTCAGTGGAAGGAAATGAAAACTTGGGTTCAGAGGCAATTTTGTCATTGATTGTAATTCTGTGTCATCAAGCAGGTGCCGGCGAAGAAAATTCATTTGGATTTTATACATTAATTTTAACAACTGAGACTTCCTCATTTGCCCGAAGAGGAAAATGAATAAAATATTAGCATACCTTTTGTGTCCCCTAAAACATAATACCTAAATTAGTACAGTGCCCTGATTAGCATCCTACACGTGCATTTACATTGCAAATGAGCTCAGTTTTAAGCACATTGGTGACAGCAGAACAACGGAGAGATGCAGTACGTGGCCAAATTGACATTGATGATGGTGGCCTCCAGAACTGTTCCATCCCAAGACATCTGAGCTGCAGAGGGCTGAACATTCACAGCAGAACCAATAATCTTGACTTTACTGGTTCTGATAAGAAGGTTTTCATCTACTGAATTTAGTTACATTGGATTCTAATCAGAGCAGAATCTTTCAAATGGATTTCTTTCCAGGAAGCTTGCTCCAGACAGGTTAAATGGCAGAAGTTGCAAAGAATGTCATTGTTTTACATAAAATATCTGTGGGAATTATGCCTAGGAACTTGTTGCTTTTTTATTTTAATAGCTGGTGTGTACAAAGTAACAAGCAGGTCAAAGTGTTACCATGGTGTCAAGGCTCATTTTATGGTACATTTGCAATTGTTCTAAAAAAAATCAGTATGGAAAAGTTACCAGAATTTAGTGGTGATGTTTTGATTCAGAAGTGGAAAAGATTTACAATTCGTTAAAGAATGTAAGAAGAAACTGGCTCTACAAAACTTACTGTATTTGTTGAAAGAATATCATCGAGGTCTTTATCCATATTATGTAGTTCCACAGGACTACATAATTTCTTACAATACATAGTTTCTTTCAATTTTAGTGTTAGCTTCCACAAAACTGTGGGTTTGTTTTAATCTTTTGGAAACTGCAGGGTTTTGTTTGTTTGTTTGTTTTTTGAGAGAGGGTTTCGCTCTGTTGCCAGAGATAGAGTGCAGTGGTATCATCATAGCTTACTACAACCTCAAACTCCTGGCCTCAAGTGATCCTCCTTCCACAGCCTTCTGAGTAGCTGGGATTATAGGTGCATGCCACCATGCCTGGCTAATTTTTAATTTTTTGTAGAGACCGGGTCTCGCTATGTTTCTCAGGCTGGTCTCCAACTCCTGGCCTCAAGCAATCCTCCCACCTCAGCCTCCCAAAGTGCTAGGATTACAGACATGAGCCACCAGGCTGAGCCAAAACTGTAGGTTTTTACTAGTGATCATATTTTCTTCTTTGTTGTCGTTGGTAGGAGGGTCAGAGGCCAATTTACAATCTCTAGTGACTCTACAGAAATTTACACTTGCATTTCTTTTTTTAGGGGGTGGGGTTGTATTAATTTTATAATTTTATCCCTGGCTTTATTTTCTTAAATAAATATAAATATTTTCTTTATTTTGACTCTCATCCTTTCAATTGTTTCTTTTCTCCTTTTCTATTATATGTGTTCTTAAAAGCTGTCGAATGAAAGGAGATGGAATGGGCTTATATAAATAAATCTGGTCTCAAAGTGATAAACTTACATCCAAATCATCAGCCTGGCGCTACTCTATATCCCATCTCACTATCTTTTCAGGACAATAGGTAGAAGGCTGTCCTCTTTCTTGAAGTTTTCAAAAATAGTTGAATTCTACTCTGAATTAGTGTACACTAAGCTTAGGTTTTCTTTTTCGTCTTTTATATATTGTTCTCTATTTTGGATCCTTTGCCTCAAAAGAAATTATTGTGAACTATGACCTTAGGTTCTATGAGTCATCAACTTGGGGACTAACACTATTGCCTCACTGTCACTTTGTTTGATAGTTCCAGGAGGGCTGATTAATCTAGTCTGATCCATCATGTTCTTTCACACCGTCTGCCCAGTGACTGTCCTTCCATTTCATTCTTTACTGCCTAACTCAATTATTTATTATTTGGCCATTTCATATTCTCCCTCTCTTTCTTCCTCTCTCTCATGGAACTAGCCATTCCTTCTCAGTCTCCTCTGCTGGTTCTTCATGTCTCCTACATCATGGTGCTGGGGTCACTCGGGGCTCCGTCCATGGGTCTCTTTCTTGCAAACACCTTTATCTCGGTTGGCTCACTTCACCTAATGGCTTTAAACAGAATCTCTACACTAAGGACTGAAATTTATATCGGTAACCCACATCTCTCTTTCAAAGTCCAGACTCACATATCCAACTGCCTGCTCATCATGACCAGATGGGTACCCAGTAGGCGGCTCCAGCTTATTCAAAGTGAATTCCTCATCTCCACTCAAAACAAACAAGTCTGCTCCTCTGGTAGCCTTCTCCATTTCACTTTATATCAACTCCAACTCTATCCTTCCAATTGCTTAGGCTGAAAGTCTTAGAATCATCCTGGCTCCTGTTTCTTGCATATCTCACATCCAATCTGTCGACAAATCCTGTTATTTCTAGCCACAAGATATATTCAGAATCTTCCAGGTATTTTCTTTGCTACCACTAGCAGGACCTGAGTCATCGTCCTCTCCGCCTGCGTTAGCAACAGGCTCTTGCAGCCCTGGCCCTGCTCCTACCCGTGCCTTTGAATGTGCTCTTCACCCAGCAGCCGAGGGCATCACATGGAAATGCATCCCCAGTGGAAAAGAAAAGTCTTTTCATCTCATTCCCAGTTAAAGCCAAAGTTCTTACAACGGCCTTCCCAGCCCTGCAAGACCTGAATCCCGGGCCTCTCTGGGTCTCCCCTGTCCTCATCATGCTCTGGCCACACGTCCGTGTGCCTCTCCTGAGGCAGGGTCCCTTTGCCTGCCATCCTATGTCTCACTCCGTATCTCCTTCCAGTCTTTGCTCAGGTCGTCTCTCATCAGAGACACCATCCTGCTCAAACTCCTCATCATCCGACTCACAAGTGAGGCTGGTCCTAGAAGAGCGAGCCCCTTCCTTTCTCTCCCCTTGCTTGTTTTATTTTTTTCTGTAGCAGTTATCATCACTGAACATACCATATATTATTATACTTATTTATCGTATATCCTACCCGCCAAGTACAGACTCTGTGAGGGCAGGGGTTTTTATCTGCGTTGTTTATGTTGTTTGCCAAACACCTAAAACAGCGCCTGGTGTGCAGGTAGCTCAGTAAATATTTGTTGAATGAACGGATGAAACCAAATACTCTGGCCTCGCTGGCACTATTTCTAAACAGTTAAGCTGCTAAAGCAGAGTGCCATCCAAAATAAATTAGTGGAATGAAGTAAGGTCCCTATTGCCAAAGCAAAATAGAAAATTAAAGCAGTAACCAGTTAATTGGGGCAAAGGGACTTTGTTTTACTGTGTTGTAGGATCATATAGAAACATGGGACTGAAGGGAAATCCGAGCTGTCACTCAGTCCTGCCTCCTGACTGCAGGAATGACGGGGTACATCCGCACCATGTTAAAGAGGATCTTTTTTGGGTTTAAGGGCATTGGGAGAAATACTTTGGTTTCTCAGCCATTCGTAATTTTTTCTTGTGATGTTCAACAACTCACCCTTCTTAGGAAGCTCATACATAACTCTACATAAAATCACATGTACTGAAATGAAAGGCCAACTGCAATTACATGCAACCTCCTGCTTCTCTTTATCTGTGTTTATTGACCCCAAACAGGAATGGAAAAATGTACCATGTTCCTCAGGTGTCTATGGCAGAAAATTGAAATGCTACTAAAAGTACTGAAGACTTTTTAGCCTTTTCTTAAGTCATCCTAAGTAATTTCCTTTGAAGTGTATTTTTCTAAGTTACATACAACTTTTCCTCTTTAAAAAAAAAAAATTAAGTAGAAAGGAACTGCTAGCTCATCTGTCTTTTTAAAGTTTGTGCCTTATAGGTCAAATTCCATTATGATAATGTGCTAAAATTAAAAAAAAAAATTGCATAGGTTAAGGCTTTCTGGTCTAGCATAAGGTCTAGTTTTTGCTAACATTTTTTTTTTTTTTATGTTGGATGTTGCTTGACATCAATTTAAACCGATAGCAAGTTTCCAGGGAAACAAGAATTGCAGCATGAGACACGGTAGGTTCCACTGGAAGTTAGGAGACCTGTCTGGAATCTGGGTCTCATTCTGTTATGAAGCCTGTGTGTGAGCTTGAGCCAAGTTACTCATCCTTTCTGGGCTTGAGTTTTTCTACCTGTAAAATGACAGCTTTAGATGTAAAGGAACTCTACATTCTTTTTCACCCCTAGGATTTACGATTCTTTGTTTCGTTGAAATGGATTTTGTCTAAAGTTTTTGATTTTCATGTTCTCTCTTCTCCTTCCCTCTCTCCCTCTTCCCTTTTCCCCTTCCTTCCTTTCTTCCTCTTTCCCTTCCTTCTTTCCTTCCTTCCTTCCCTCTCTCTTTACTTATATTTTGTTTCTCTACTTCTATTTTCTTTCTTTCCTTCCTTCCTTTCTTTCTTTCTTTCTTTCTTTCTTTCTTTCTTTCTTTCTTTCTTTCTTTCTTTCTTTCTTTCTACCTTGCCTTTTTCTTTCAATTGCTTTCTTATCTACTTCTTTCTTTATCCTTCTACTTGTCTTCTTTCCTTCCTTTTCATTTCTTTTTCTTTTATTCTTTCCTTCTCTCTTCATTTTTTCCTTCTGCCTCCTTTCCAGCTTTCTTTCTTTCATTCTTTTGCTCAGCAGCAAATCACTTGACACTTCACCAAATCCATAAAGTAGCAGTAGTTTTATGGGCTGGTGTTAACACCTATTATGACCAGCCAGGCATTGCAAACCGATGTGAGTGCTGATAGGCGGCTATTAGGCCTTGCATGGCAAGTAGCCAAATCAGCACATGGCTATTATTTAATGATGCCCAGATTCTAACAGGAAGCCTTCTGCAAATTGCCTCGCAAATTACACAGTGGCTCCCTGCCTTCTTGTTATTGGCATGAAATAGATTTGTGAAACTAGATTTTGACATCCAAACTCTTTTCCTGGTCAGAGGAAACATCTTGACTACCATTTTTTTTTTTTTTTGTACACGCACACATGCACAAACATGCACCCAAAGCTACCTTTTTAACCATAAAAATTAATTAAAAATATCTTTAGACAGAAAATGCCATAATCAAAGAAAGCAATAAGCAACAAACTTGGGAAAATATTAACAACATAATGACAATCACAAGGTGTTAATTTCCATAGTATGGAAAAAGTTATTGCAAATTATATAGATGCTCCTGTATATTCCAATAGAAAATGGGTAAAATTTACAAATAGATAATTCCCATACAAGGAAATAAAAGTGGCTAACAAATATATGATGTTCAACTTTGATAATGAAAGAAATTCAGTTTGAAAGGGTCGTTTTTTTTTTTAAAGAACAATTTATTATTTTTAACAAAGTATAATGCTTCCAACTGGTCTAAAGAATAACATTAATGAATATTTTGTCTTCCTTAACTTTTAATCTCACTATGCGCACTTTAAAAGTGACTTTGAAAATTGCACACTTTAAAAGTGACTTTAAAAATAGTTTCTCCCAGTAAATAATTTTGCCAAATAACATCCTTCTCCTCCCCAATCCTAGTTCTCTTAAAATTCTAGATTATAAAGAAATTGTGAGGTATTTTTTCTGAGTAACGTTTTATGTAAGACACATTCTATCAGACTGGGCTAACTGTTATTCTTGTCTATCCCCCATTCCCACTAAAATGCTCAGAATGTTAAGTATCATTGTCCACATTCAAACGTTTGCTTTAAAATTGGAAGACTTTGGGCCAACTTGAAGGTCTCCTTCACTTTTATCTCTTACTTAGTATAACAGTACGCTAAGAGCATAGAATTTGGAGTCAAACTGAACTGAGGCTTAATATTAGCTTTGATATTTAGTCGTGAGTGTCCTTGGGTAAGTTTCTTATTCTCTTGAGACTCGATTTTCTCATCTGCAAAATAGAACTAATAACAGCGTCTTCCTAAGATTGCTGTGAGCCTTAAGTGACATTATACGTGTAAAGCACCCAGCAGAGTATCTAACCAGGACAAAATAAACTGCTGCAGGAATGATGGCAAGGAGGCTGAAGGCTTAAGAAAGTAAGGAAACCGTACAGAACTCTGACAAGAACTCCATAGCATATCCCCAAATTTAGAAAGAAGAGGTAGAATCTTACTTAAATCCCAAGAAAGAAACTTTGCAACTTCTTCAGGGTTTCAAGCTAACCAAGGCTCTTGAAATCCCACAGAGTCAGTACAGTGCAGGATGAGATCTCATTCTGGTGAGAGCCAAGCTGTACAATCTTTCACACTGAAATACAGTAGAACGAGGGAAACAGATCCGAAGAGAGCGACAATAGTCAGAACAGTAGGGGAGGCAAACACACATCGAGGTCTGTGTATCACTGTGGTACAATATGGGTCAACATCTAATAATATTCCAACGATGATGAGAGGTAACCTTGACAACCTGGCTGATGCAGGCACTGAAAGGATAAGAGATTCACAGGGAGAAGTAGAAAATCTGGGCCATTTCCTTGGTCCACTGCTGGCTCATAGCTTTTGCTTTGAGGAAAATTTCTTACAACTTGTAAACCAAGTCATCTGTTACTTAATCAACAAACATCTGTTAAATACCTGTAATGTGCCAAGATAGTAGGTTAGGCCTTGGGGATAGAGATTCCCCTGTCCACAAAGCCTCTCAGGGAGGACATTCCTATTTACAGCCAAGTAGGATACAACTTAACACACAAGGAAACCCCACAAGCTCAATAGTCACAGTGAGAGCAACAAAAGGCAGTGATTGATTTTGGTTGGGATGATGCTAATAATAATGATAATAATAACGGTAATAACAGTAACTAGCTAGGTTTTGCTGTGGTAGCAAACAATCTCCAAATCCCAGTGGCTCTACACAACACAATTTTATTTCTTGATCATGTTTCATGGCCATGTAGGCAGGCAGGGGACCCTGCCTCACACAACCATGGAGCACCACCATCGAGAACCAGTGACCTCCTCGGCTACTGTAGCAGAGGAAGAGAGCATGGAGGATTGAGTGCTGGCTCTTAAGTGCCACTTGCAGTTGCAGCTCACTGGCCAGACCTCAGCACATGGCCAGACCTCAGCACATGGCCTTACCCAGGGTCGGGACTAGGGTGAGGTGTGGGGTGCCCCGAGTGTGAAATCTTAGGAGGCTCTTGCTCTTGGGGTCATGCAGGTGTAGAGTTGGCACTTGTGAGACCCCTTATAAAAGCAAGTGGCTCCTTACATTTTTCACCGTAGGCACCTCACTGGTCTCACCCCAGTCCCAGCCTAACTGAAAGGGGGTTAGGAACTGTAGTGTTTTCATGTTGAGATAGGGGAGGTCACGTGGACATTGGGAGTACTAGAAATGTCCAGTAACCTAGGCTTGAAACCTCAAACTCACCTGTGACACTTCCTTTTGATCCTTTTCTGCCCACCTTCCTGACCCAGGCAGTCACCAAGCCTTGGGATTATAACAAAAGTGCTAACACGTGAGGTTCTTACTATTTGTCGAGTATTGTACTACGCATGCTTACGCTCAGCAATTCATCTGCTCCTTCCTTACAACAGCCCTATTCCTATTCCTATGCCAAGTTTTAAAATGAGAAAACTGATGCTTAGAGAAATTGAGTAAGTTGCTCAAGGTCATCACTTATAAGATGGAAAGTTGAGATTTGAACTCATATCCGACTACAATGCCACTCATCCTTGTGGGAGTTCACACGTATTTAATATTCCAAATGGATGAATGAGAGTGTGGCTAGATCAGCCCAACCCATAAGATAGTGGGAGCAAAGAACACTAACTTGCACCTACATGGAAGTATCCATAGGCATCGTCGTTGTCAGTGATTTCAAGCCTACGTCACTGATAAAAGGTGATGGGGTTTTACCGTTGATGTCTTGTGTTGGGTTTTCACATGAGAATGCAGTACCAACCATTCTCAACAGATGCAGGATATTAAATGGGGGTCAAAAAACTTTACTAATCAGATGTATGATTAGGGCAACTCCCTTCCTCTCAGTTTTGCCAAATATCAAATACGGAGATGAATCAGATCCCCTAAGGCCATCTTCAGGACTGACATTACAAAATTATGTGTGGATGGCAGAGACAGGGAAGATAAGAAAGGAAAAAAATATTTTTAAAAGCATAAAAATATTCTCTCGCAAAGCAGAAACACTGATATCTCAAACAAAATAAAGAGACGATGCCTGATTGCTAATATTGATGCAAACTTATCATAATATTTCCAGCATGGAGCCGCAAAACCACTCCTTAATCTGACAAAAATGTGAAGTTAATTGGAGAGATAGCAAGAGTTTCACATGTTAATTTGGCAGTGATTGAGTTTCTTTTCATCAAAACGTTGAAGTGTTCATTTTGGATTTGTTGTACAGAAAATATAGAATGAGTATGAATAGAGCTAAAAGTTTGGCTCCTCCTGAGGCCACATGGGGTACCCACAGATGGCTGAAATGCTGACAGACTATGAAGACAGAGACAATAGGTGTTTTTCACAAAGGAACTGGGAGGAGCCACTTAGTTTAATTAAGGAGGGGGAACATTTTGAAGCAGTCATTAAGGATGAAGTCATGTACACCAATACACATAAAAAACTTTGCCTTTACATTTTTTTCTGGAAACATCTGGCAAAAACACATCGAGAAAAGAAAAATTTTCTGTTTTGTGTGTGTGTGTGTGTGTGTGTGTGTGTGTGTGTGTGTGCAGCAGGATCTTGCTGTGAAGAGATGAAAACTTGAGCTAATTACAGGATGTTTGCAGAAAGAAAGGGCTAGCTTTATATTTTAGACCCATTTGTCTCCCTACAGGGTAGGCTGTCTAATATAAAAGCAGTGGTATGCTGTGGGAAATAAGTATGGGGTAGGAAACAATGAACTGCATCTAATATGTAATACTGTACCATGAAGGTTATTAAAATAGCATTCAATTTATACTTGCTTTTATAAGTGCCCCCAGAGAAAAACAGACAACTCTGAAACTTGTATGATAAAGACCACAAAACTGTACAGTTTATGTTTAAAATGTTGTGACCTTTTATTAAAAATGTCCCAGCTATTATCCTATATAGAAGTAAATAATGCACATTTTGGAGTTTTGTTTGGCATTTCTTTTTAAGGTTATAGCATCCCCAAACTCTTTTGAAACTTCCTTTCTCCATTTCCCTTTAGCTCCTTTTGCCTTTCCCTACAATCCTATATTTATTTCATCCCTTTTCCAGAATTCTATAGACCCTTCAGCCTAAAAAAGGAAAGAAAATTTGGGTACAGCGTGGTCCTAATCTCTCTTGGAGCATCCCATGTGGCCCTCCTACAATGGCACAAAATGTCCAGACTGGAACGATAGGCACCCAGGAGGTCAAGACCATCCCCAGCCAGTTAATAACTACTCTGAAAGTCTCTGCCTCCTAGCCGGTGGTTTTCAACCTGGGGTGACTTTGCCCCCCAGGGACGTTTTGGCAATGGCCGGAGACATTTTTTCATGGTTATAACTAGGGCTGGGTGAGTGCTGCTGGCATCCGTGGGCAGAGGCCAGGGATGCCGCTTAGCATCCTGCCATGCACAGGACAGTGCCACAACAAGGTGTCACCTGGCCCCCAAACCCTGCCTTAAAGCAGTGTTCTGCCCAGTCCATGGAAAAAAACATACCTTATCCCTCCAAAAAGTATAGGAACCCAGCTAGTTCAACAGGCAAAATATCTAAATTAATCATATAAAGCAAGATGTGTAGGATTATTGAAGAGGAGGGAGGTGTTTTACTTATTTATTTTATCTGAACATGATGTTCTTTAAAAAGTATTTCTCTCTCTTCCAAATAGGAAAGCCCTGTATAGTATCTTAAATTTTTTAAAAAATAGTATTTTGAAAACAAATTATTATACCACAACTAATAAATTATCAGTCGGCGTCCTTTTTCTATGTCAATAACTTAGAGCAAAGGAGAATGCTGCAGCTAAGCTTTAACTCCGAGTGGAGTAAACACCGAGCAGGTGGGCACGGAAAATTAAAACGATTCCCTGTAAACAAAAAGAAATACGAGATGAGGTTAATATCAACCTTCAATTCACCAACTCCTTTCCGAGCCTTCGAGAAGCATTTCATTTAGAGATAATTCCGCTTACGTGGCACATAGCCTGTGCTTCTTTCTCTCTGCTGTTCATTTTGGGGACATACGTGGGTCACCAAGAATTCATTTCTGTTCTTTCGTATCCTGCAACACACCCTGGGACACCAGGGAACTGCCATCGCCTGGGCTTTGCTCATCGCTGGGCCTCAGGCTCTGTACTCAGAGACGGGGGTGGCATCTTTCCAGGCCCGACAATGCCAAGCTTGTCGTCTGAAGTCAGGCTCTTCCATTCCGCCTTCTCCTCCAGCCTATGTTCTCGGCACATAAAGGCTTCTTCTCATTAGATCATTCAAGAAGCATTTGTTTTTCAACTTAAACCAGACACAGTGTTAACACTACGCATACGTACAGCCATGTGGGTACAGGAGGGACACAGTCCCTGCCTTCACGGAGCTTACAGTGCAGTGGAGGAGAGAGAGGCAACGGACACTCTCGTAAGTGAATTCAATTACGGCTGCATAAACGTGATGGGACATGACATAGGATTTGATGAGAGCACACACAGAGAACCTGACCAAGTCCCTCGCCCGGGGATGAGGGTGGGGAGTGTGGGGTGAGGGTGGGGCTGGTTAACGGGAGGTTTCTTCAAGGCCGTGATGTTTAAATGGGGGTCCATGGGATTAGTGAGTTGTCCTGGGAAAATGTGTTCCGGCTACACTAGCTACCCTAGTGTTTGCTTACACCTTTTGCGCATATGTAAATTTACCCTGTACACAGGCCCTCATTGCCTTTTTAGCTCCTGTTCCTTCTGCTTCTAGACTTATTTTCTGGCATTTCCTTCTTCACGTTCATTCCTGTTCTCTAGTATTTCCATTCCTTCACAGGGAGAGAAGGTGATTAGGTCAGTTCACTTTTTCACCCTAGGTTTTCATGACTTTGAAGTTATTCCTGTTTCTGCAACTGGAATCAAATTTCTTCTTAGGCGGGAGACAGGGCCCTCAGACAACCTTGCCTGGCATGGTCTGGAAGGCTTCTTGGCCACTGGCACAGGATGGTCCTTCTTTCCTATGGAAAAAGATGGCATTTTGGACTCCGTGGTAACGCGACACTTGCACTAGTCCATTGCCACGTGTGATTTGCCTCAGTTACAAGAAGAAGAAAGGAAAGCATGAGATATTCTTTATTAGCTTTATATTTTTCCTTATGTCCATCCTTTTGGGGGCAAAAGAGAGAAGCATGCCACCCTCCCCCCATCCCTCCCATCTGCCGCCTCCACTGAGCTTGGCTGTACATGGATCCTTCTGTCTGTGTGTCTTAAAATAGGGCTCAGTTTTGTTTGGACTTCTCAAACAATTCAAGGAAGGGGGAAACCTTATAAGAAACAGTATGAATATCTTATTATTACTTAATGTTATCCTGATTAGAAAGTAAAAGGGACCATATTGAAAAACGCTTTTGGATGATTCCTGTCTTTTAGAATTTAGAATCTTTCACCCACGCCTTTTAAAAGAACTAATTAACTTAGTTTAGGGTTAGCAAGGAGAAGGAATTCTCTTACTTTAGGTCTTAAACAGGGAGGGATGCCATTGGATACTTCTTTTGTATTCACCACCGTGTACAGCAGGGACTGAGCAAAAGGTAATGCTCCTTAAATGTGTGTTTAATGAGCGGAGCAGAAAAATTGTGACGTCTTAGACCTGCCTAACTCTTTGAAATCTCACTGCCTTCCTCCCCAGCATACTTTTTCATTCTTCTGTTGTAGCACTTATCACATTACACTGTCATCAATATTATCATCGTCATCACCGTTGCCAACACTTGTTTTGAGCTGCCTACTAAGGGCTGTTATTAAAGGTCACCTTGGCAAGCTTTTAGAAGCTTGCTTGTCTGGGTCATTTATCTGTCTATCCGTCCATCTGTTCATCCATCCAAACATCCAGCTCTCTGAATAAGAGAGTCTTGGTCTCAAAGTTATTTAAAGTTTAGTAGCACCATTTTGACCACAGACAACTACTTCTTGGTGGTTTGAGTTCTTAAGGTACAGACAAGTGGGACAATAATGGTGGAATGGGGTCCAGTGGGGGTAGGTGAGGGGGGAGAGAGAGAGAGAGAGAGGAAATACATGCATGTGTGTACGTGCATGAATGTGAATACACATAGTAGCAAGGAGGTACAGGTTTGTTTAGCAGTTACTTTTGAAATAAGAGACTAATAAATATATAAAACTATTTAAAATTTTTATATAGATTTTCCTAGGAAAAACCTAAGGTCTTAAACAATGCCCTTTTGTGAGAAACCACAAATAATAAAAGCCACTCATCCAAGGAGAGCATGCACAAAGAGGAGAAACTAACTCAAGGGAAACACTGAGAAATAGGCAAGTGTTGAGAAATACCAAAGAGCCTTAATGAAAAGGAAGTGGGGTGGGAAGGGGGAGAGCAAGCAGAACTCATCATGCTTAAAAAATCAGTGTGACTATCTACCCTCTCTGACAAGCAAAGTCTCAGACATTGAGGCAGAAAATGGGGATCCAGGAGGAGGAAAGACTGACTCTGGCCCTAAAGGATTCCTTGCAGTCCCTCCAGACTCTTCCCCGCCCCCACCCCAGCACTCAGCACCACTAAATCTGCTTTTTGCATGTCTATGAAGCCCTCCTTTATTTCTCATGGCAGCGTAAGGCATAACGCCATTTCTGCACCCGTAACTCCCACCTTATTCATCCTTCTACTAAGGATTAATGTTTTATTGCATGTTATTTATTTGTCTGGATTCCTAACCTGGCTGTGGACTTGTGGGCAGGAATTTTTTCATCTTTTCATTTCTAGAGCCTAGCACAGACATCCCGTTGAAACTTAATAAATATTTGAGAAGTGGAGGAGGAATAAGGGGGCAATTTGGTAACTATTATAGTTCTTAGATAGAAAGACATTCAGTGGCACTTTAGACATTCATTCATTCCCTCAACCGACCAACCAACCAATATCAGTACTCACTACATACCAATCCTTCCGGGTTGAATCCCTGTTAGGGGGATTCAGATTAGTCACCAGGCTAATAAAATGGAGCATGCTACAAAGAGGCAGACAGTGATGATGGTTGTACAACACTGCGAATGTAATTAATGCCACTGAATTATATATTTAATAATGGTTAAAATGGCAAAGTTTATGTTGTATATATTTTACTAACAAAAAATTTCAAAAAAAGAGTATGTATTGCATATTGTATTTGTATCAAATCCAATGATAGGCTAACTAATCTAGCACTGGAGTTCAGAGAGTATATGCTTGGGGTTGTGGGATTTTTACTGGAGAGGGGTAGGGGGAAATTTCCTGGGAAGAAGAAATGTTTTGTGTTATGTGTGTTGGTGATTACCTAGGTATATACAATTGTCAAAACTCATTGAGCTGAATATTTAAGATCTGTGCTCTTAATTGTATGTTAGTTATTTTTCAAAATAAAAAGTGAAGTGAAAAAAAAAAGAAGTAGAAGAGGAATTTCTGTGAGCTACAGGAGGGACACCAAATCTCACTAGGAGATGGGGGTCAGGGGAGGCTTCTCAAAGGACAGACACCAAGTATGTGCAACATCAAGCAGATGTCCACACTACTGAAGGAAGAGAAGGGGGTCAGAGGTGGAAGTGACATGTTCAATGTCACACTGCTGGCTGATGGCAAAGTGGGACATAAAACTCAGTTTTCTGATTCCTTATCTGGGGCTCCTTTCCCGAAGCTGCATTGCTGGTTATTTATTGAATGTCCTTCAGCTCCAAGCCCACTTCTCCCAAGTCTGCTCCGTCAAGCTGCATTTCCCAGGCACTTGGGCCTCCTGTTAGGTGCTGCCAGCTGGAGGCAGCAGTGGAAAATTGGTCAGGCAGGAGGCAGGGCAAGGGTGCAGCACGCAACCCCAGGTCCACTGTTTTCTGGTGTTGCAAGCATCAGTGACAAACATCCATTACAGGTACGAACACCAGGCATGCAGTGACCCTCAGTGGTTTAAGTACTAGCCACCTAGAGGTCCCACCCAGAGGCCCCAGTGTCAAGCCCCCAAACTCAGAGATGTGAGTTCAGGCCACACAGTCCCCCTCAGAGGTCTGAGCACCAACCAGTAACTTGAGCTGAAATGAAAACCAAACTCATGATCTTCTCCCCAGACTGTGTCTTCTTCCAGTGCTTCCAAGCTCAGTGAATAGTATCAGGTTATCCAAGGAGTAATCCTTGACACCTCCTTCTCCCTCGCTCCTTCTGTCCAAAACCATCACCAAGTCCTGACAATTCTATTTCCTAGATACCTCTTAGATATATCCACTTCATTTCTCCACTGCCGCCCTCCGCCAAGCTACCGTCACCTCTTGCCTAGAGGTCTACGATAAACTCCTAACTGATCCAGCCCACCCTTGTTGACCACCTATTCTCTGATTTAGTGCAGTCTTCAGCCACTGAATAGGGATTCAGGAGACCTGATGTCTAGTTACAGCTCTGTTGGTATCCAGGAGTATAGTCTCAGGCAAGTTAGTTAATCTCCCTAGTTTCTCATGTCCCCAATTATAAAATATCAGGATTACTCCATGTGTGTGTGTGCTTGTGTGTGTGTGTGTATATGCATACAGATGCTCCTCAACTTATGATGAGGTTATATCCCAACAGACTCAGTGCAAGCAGAAAATATCATAAGTAAAAAATGCATTTAATACACCTAACCTCCAGAACATAGTCTAGCCTATCTTAGATATGCTTGCAACACTGACATCAGCCTACAGATGGGCAAAACCGTCCGGCAACAGACTACACTGTAGAGTACTGCTTGTTTAACCCTCTGATTGAATGGCTCCCTGGAAGCTGGGGTTGCTGTGCTGCCCAGCATTGCAGAGAGTATCGAGACACATATCGCTAGCCTGGGAAAAGATCAAAACTCAACATTCAAAAGACGATTTCTATAGATTGTGTATCACTTTCACACTATTGTAAAGTCAAAAAATTGTAAGTCAAACCATCCTAAGTTGGGAACCATCTCTTCCTCTCTCTCTCTCTCTCTGGGTGTGTGCGTGTGTGTAAATTTTTCCCCCAGTGTTTTAATGATCAAGGAGTGTTTCATAGAAGAGGTAGCACTGGGTTTGGACACGGAAGATAAGAATCATGGTTTCAAGTGAAAACCACCGGCCCTAAGAATAGGCAACGTGTTCCTGTGTGCTTAGGAATAGTACGAAGATGGCAGATAGCTGACCACCATGACATAAAGTCGACTTCCCGGGATGTGTGATGAGATGGCTGGGAACAGTGCTCCTTCCCAGTCTCCCTCATCTTTTAAATGGCGCCGCCATGAATTAATTGTTCAAGCCAAAATCTAGGCATCATCTGGGATCCCTCTCTTTCTCTTCACCAACCCACATTCAATCTATCAGCAAGTCTTGTCGACACTGTGTCCAAACTGACTCTAATCACTCCCCACCCCCTACTTCCCTCCTCTGCTACCACATAAGTCCATACCACCACCACCGCCACAGTTGCCTCTTAATGCTTTCTCTCCTTCCACGCCTGCACACCTGTCCGCACAAAACATGTGCATAAAGCAGTCAGACTAGTCGTTTTGAAAGGCCAGTCATATCGTTTGTCTCGCTTGCTTAAAATTCTCCCTTGGCTTTCTTCTGCAATTAGGATAAAATTCAAATTCCCTACCATGACCTAAAAGCCCCGGCACGATTTGACTGCACAGTGGGTGCTGTGCTTTGCTGCCTAGTGTCCCCTCCAGGACAGAAGGACTTATTTTCCCAGCTGTTGGGGGTGCCGTGGCCTGACAGCCTCACCTGTCAGCCCTGGCCGTCAGAGTGCAGCCACGTCTGGTGAATGTTCACGGCGGGGGTATCAAGGCCCTTCCCCCTTGTCCCAGCTTGGAACAACCCTCAAGGGCCATCCCAGTTCAGAGCTCCCTGCAGGGATAACCGAGGCTTCCTTGTGACACCGCAGCTCAGCTCTCCCTCCGCCCAATCTTACTACCTCCCTGCTCCCCACAGCTGGTGGCCCCAGAGCTGGAACCGGGTGGTAAGGCTCCCCATCTAATTTTATGCACTGACCTCCTCCCAACCCAGTCACCCCACACTTCTTTCAGTTTCTATGCGTACTGAGCTTCTTCTGGCCTCAGGGCCATTGCTCTTGTCGCTTGTTCCCTCTGTCTGGAAATCTCTTTCTGCTCTTTGCTTGCTTACTTCCTGCTTAGCCTGCAGAGCTCAGTTCAGAAGAGACTCCCTTAGGGAGTTCATCTCTGACTGTGAGAATAGGCCAGGGGCCCCTGTTACAAGCTCTCACAACACCCTGGACTTTTTTCCTGGCACTTATGTCTAATCACTAATAACTTATGCAATTAGGTGTTTAAGGTCTGTCTTTCCTGCTAGCATATCAGTGTCAGGGGGGTAGTGATTTTGTCAGCTTTTTTCACCATGTCTTGCTTAGCACAAGCGGACTGCCTTATGCACAATAGAAGCTTAATAAATAGATTTGTTGCATGAGTCAATGAATGATTTAATTCCCTTGTCTTGTCCCTAAGTGATATGCAGGAAAAGGCAGTTGTAAGGGTCTCTGACTAATGGTGGCTGACAACAACTTGTTTTTCCTACTTGTGAGAATGCAAAACAAAACCTAACAATACAAAACAACAACAACAACAGAAGAAACAAAAGCAGCACCTTAAAAAGAAGAGGTATCTGGACCCTGTCCAGAGTTCAAAACATGAGTTCCTGGTTAGAGCATCAGTTGGCTGAGGCTTACTGATAAACATTTCAGCCCATGAGATAACAAAAGGATAATGACCTCATAATTTCCTCGTAATTTCTACTTTGATCCATGTGTTATTTAAAAATACATTGTTTATTTCTAAAATATTTGGGGATTTTCTAGCTTTCTTATTGCTATTGAGTTCTAATTTCATTTCATTGTGGTCAGAGAATATATTCTCAATGATTTCAATCTTCTAAAATTTATTGAGACTTATTTTGGAGCTTAGGATATGGTGTATTTTGGTGAATGTTCTAAGTGCACTTGAAAATAATATATTTCTGCAGTGGTTTCATCTGGTCTATAAATATCATTTAGGTCAAGGTGATTGATAGTGTTTGGATATTCTATATAATTACTTCCTCTATCAATTACTGTCTGCTTGTCTACTTGTTCTATCAATTACTGAGAGAGGGAGGTTAAAATCTCCACGTATAATTGTGAATTTGTCTAATTTTTCCTTTGGTTCTGCCAGCTTTTGCTTCACATGTTTTGAATTTGTTTTTAGGTTAATATACATTTATAATTGCTATATCTTCCTGATGAAATGACCCTTTTGTCATGAAATATCTCTCTTTATCTCTGATATTACTCCTTGTTGTCATCTTTGTTTGATATTAATATAGCCACATTAGTTTTCTTATGTTTACAGTTTACATGGTATATTTTTTTCTGTCCTTTTGCTTTCAACATAATTTTAAATTTCAAGTGTGTGTCTTGTAGACAACAAATAGTTCGATCTTGTTTTTGTATCCAGTCGGACAATTTCTGCCTCTTAGTAGGGGGCTTAGCCTATTTATTTTTAATGTAATTTTGATAATGTTGGGTTTAAGTCTAGTATCTTGCTTTTTTGTTTTCTATTTGTCTCTCTTCAATCCTTTATTTGTTCTTTCCTATTCCCTGCTGGGATAATCAAATATTTTTAATATTTTATTTAATTCCTCTATTGGCTTTTTACTTTTTTCTCTAGGGATTAAAATATGCATTATTTGTTAATGGCATTCTATTTAGAATTAATTTTAACACTTCATATAAAATACCTAGAAAGGTATTCCATTACCTCTATGTCCTCCGTGCTATTCTTGTCATATATCTTCCATCTGGCACGTAGTAGGGACATGATAAATATTTACTGACTGCATGGATGACAGCTCAGGGTAAAGGGAAGTGTCACATTGTAACTCTGACCACAGTTAATCTTGTGTTCCGTAAGTTCAAGGTTCATGGTATTTCTATGGTTTCACTGAGATCATCATTCTCAATTAAATGCTTACTGCACATCTAGCAGGTGCAGTTGTGGCAGAGTAGAAAGAACAGTAAACTTAGACTGAGGACTCTGTGGCAGGTTATAGAAGTACAGGTCAAATTGGTTAAGTTACAAAGGAAAGGGCAGGTTTCATAAGTGAGAAGTTTGGGAACACTGTATTCAGGGGCTCAAACATTGAGCCTTTCTCTCATTTTCTCTCTTCTCTTCCACCTCTGTCGGTCATTGTTTCCCTTTGTGTATTAGTTTCATTTTCTCTGTGGGATGTACACTCTCCAAAGATATTTTCTGGAAACCACAGTCCTCTGGTTTTTCAGCTAAGCAAAATCACAAGATTCTGATTGGCTCAGCTCGGGTCACGTGATCTTCCCTGAGCTAATCGTATGCCAAGGAATGTTGAACCCTGATTGACAAAACCTGAGTCATGGGCTTTCTTCCTGGTTGGTTAAATAATAACTGACATTCCCTACAGGGTCTCGTGGAGTGACAGAGGCCTTCCTCAGAGGAGTCTGAAGAAAGCAAATGGGAAAGTACGTTGGGCAGAGAACAATTCCAGGCTGCCATGATCTCTTTGGAAGTCCTGGCTCCACTATCTTCTATATGACTTTAGCCAAATCTCTTCCCTTGTTTAGATTCATTTACTCATTTGCACAATGACCTCTGAGATTCCTTCTATCTCTAACATCGGAAGCAATATAAATGTCCCTCAACAGTGGAATGTATAAATTAAGAAATATTCATATGATGCAAATAGAATACAATAAAATTGAATTAAATAAAGTTCTACATTTCAACATGGATAAATCTCAAAAACATAATGTTGACCAAAAACGAACTTGAGAAGGGCTGTGTATAGCATTATACCACTTAAGTAAAGTTTTAGAATACAAAATAAAAATATAAAAGCATGATTAACATGAGCTTTGGGTTGTAGCCACTGTTACGAAGGGAGGGATAGGAATGGGGTATAGAAAGTATTCACGGGGACTTCAACTCTATCTGTAGGGTTTTGCTTCTTAAAAATATGAAAATATGTGGCTTAATATTATGATTGGATACAGTTGAGTGTCAGAGGCATGGGTACTTGCTACTTTATACACTAAAGAAAATTTTATTTCTTAAAACTTTATTTTTTTAGAGCAGTTTTAGGTTCACAGCAAAATTGAGAGGAAGCTACAGAGATTTCCCATATACCTCCTGCCCCTACACATGCACAACCTCCCCCATTGTCAACATTGCCCACCAGAGTGGTACATTTGTGACAACGGATGGATTTACAATGACACATTATCACTCAGATTCTATAGTTTACATTGGGGTTCACTGTTGGTGTTGTACATCCTGTGGGCTTGGAAAAATGTATAATGACCGGTATCCACCATTACAGTTTCATACAGAGTATTTTCATTGCCTTAAAAATCCTCTGTGCTCTACCTATGTAGAACCCCTACCCCAGTCCCTGGCAACTACTGATCCTTTTACTGTCTCCATAGTTTTGCCTTTTCTAGAGTGTCATGTAGTTGGAATCATACAGTATATATCCTTTTCAGATTGGCTTCTTTCACTTAGTAAGATATATTTAAGTTTCCTACAATGTGCATTTTCAGGTTGCATTATGTACAATTTGTAGATGAGGCAACCAAGACACAGGTAACTTGCTCAAGTTCCAAGATAGGAGGTGGCAGAGCCTGGATTCAACCCCAGGCAATCTGGTTCTGGAATCTGCTCTTAACCACTATTACACCGTCTAACAAATAATCAATTGAACTCCTACCTGGAAAACGAAATAGTAAGGTACTAGATACTGTGAGGCTAAGGAAAGTGTGCAGAGCCGTAGGATCTAAGGTGAAGAAGGCCTCACTGCTCAGCAAGGCGAGGAGGCCAGGTTCAAATGAGGAGAAACCATGAGTCCCAGGCGGAGGCTGGCACAAGGCCTTGGTGAGGATCAGCAGCAACATCCCAGCAGAGGGCATGGCATAAACAAAGAACCTGCGCAACTCTGAGTTGCCACACAGGAAATTAGTGAGCGCCAACTCTAGAACTATGGGATGTAGTGTAGTAGTAGGCCAAGAATGCCAGCCCAAGGCTGAAGGAAGCCCAGAAAGATTTCAAGGAAGAGAGTGACACCTCGGAGCTAGGCTTTAGGAAAGACAAGGGCAAACTGGTAGATTAGAGGGAGGAGCCTAAGAGCAGGGAACCAGCCATGCAACTGTCCAGCAGGAGGTAGGGAATGAGCAGGGTAGCTGTGAGGTGGCCAGGTGGGGATGGAGCAGCAGTGTAGCAGCACTGAGCTGAGTGCCTCTGGATTCGCTATCTTGTGTTTTCCTCACCAGAGCACTGTAGGGTAAGCATTGTAACGCCCATTTTGTTGATGAAGAAACTGTGTCTCTACTGTCTGCTCACTGGGGCCTGGTTTCTGGGGGTGAATCCTTCTGCTCTGGAAGGAAAAGAAACAAATCTATGACATTCAGCTTCTGTCAGCTCTTCCCAACTTGCACAATTTTTGAGAACTTCCCTGCAATGACCTAAAAAAAAAAATCTTCCTTGCTGCTAAATATAGACCAGTGAAATTACTCATTATTAGATAGTTCTTGCCTTTAAAATAAAATCTACAGATAGATTCCTGGAATGGTGGAGTAGGGAAGAAAATAGCCTCATTTGTTTTAAAAATAAATGGGACTGTTGGAGGTGGCTAATGCCTTTAGGTTTCACAAAGAGAATTAACCCTGGGTAGAACCGTGGCATCAGGAAGTTTGCCTTGGTGGTGCTCTGCCGCTCTGCCCAAGGACTTCCCAGAGGCTGCTGCTGGCAGCGATGATCACGACCCACTTTTAGGGAGGATCAGCTGGAGGCCAAGCCCTGTGCGTGGGTGGGTGGGACAGGGCCCTGCCCTCAAGCTGACAACAGCTTAGTAAGCAGATAAAACTTTCACAACTTCAGCTCACAGAATTAAGGTTCTGCCAGTTTGCCTGTCATCACATCACAGGAAACAGCTGGACAGACTTTGTGTGAAATCTGCATGGTACATTTGGGATTAAAAAGTAGGCTCTCCGGAGTACACAAAAATGAACTTTGGAAGCCCCTACGAGGGCATTTCAAATAGATGGGGAGTTGCCCTCCAGCGCAGCTGGCACCTCGCAGAACTGGTCCTTGAGACCCCACCTGGGAGAAGCAGGGCACAGTGATGCCATTAAGAATAGCTGATGTTTTTTGAGTGTTTACTATGTATGAAGATGAAGTGGGAAGACAACAAAACAGTGGTTTTACATATGATCCTCAAGAGGAAAGACACTGAGGGTAGATGCTCCCAGTTGCTGACACTTACTAGCAATGATCCAGCTGCTCCTCACCAGGGCAAACATACGGAGTGCTCCAGGGTGAGTAGCAGCAGCAATTTATTTATTTCAATGATGCGCATGTCACAGAGAAGGAAACTGGGGCTGAGTAATTAACCACTACCTTGTGCTAAGCTGCCGTGATAGGGATAAAATCTTTTCCAATTCAAAGTAGACACGTGGGATGACAAAAGATTTCTGTGAGATATAGGCATTTGCAAGAGTTTTAAAAAGGTATAAAAATTCACATGTACTTACTTATTCAATTAATGAATCAAATTTACTGAAAATATTAGAATGATATCAAGTTGGCGTCGTGCTCAGAAAGTCTGGGCTAGAGGGTTACTGGTCCGGGGAACATGCGGATTAATCCCCGTCAGCAGTGGATCAGGCTTTGTCACTTGATCCCTCTCTGTGCCACCTCTGCCCTGTCTTGCACGTCTCTGCCCAGACTTCTGTGGTTTCCACAATTCCAGCCTCCTCCCCTAAAATTCAGATCTACTCCCACCCCTCTTCTGCTAAGAAAACTTCAGTGGCTCATTATCTGCGGAATTAAATCCAAACCCCTTAACACAGCCTCCGGGGCTCGTAATAGTCTGGTCACAGCCTACAGAATCAGTCTCCATTCCATCTCATACCAAGAGTTATTTTAAATACTTCGGAATAATTTAATAACACATTTTAAAATAAAATAGTTTTATTTAAATAAAATAAATACCTAAACCCTTTTATATTTGTGGTGTGCCTCATAGTTCAGAAAGTACAAGGGGGCCCCTGATCTGCAGCTTTGCTTTCCGAGGTGTCAGCCCCCCAAGGTCAACCGCGGTCTGAAAATAGGTGAGTACAGCACAATAAGGTATTCTGAGAAAGAGAGAGAGGGAGACCACAGTCACGAAACTTTTATTACAGTATATTGTTGTGATTGTCTATTTTATTATTAGTTTTGCTGTTAATCTCTTACTGTGCCTAATTTATAAAGTTTATCATAGGTGTGCATGCATAGGAAAAAACACAGTATATATAGGGTTTGGTACTAGATGTAGTTGCAGGCATCCACAAGGGATCTTAACCGTATCCCCTATGGGTAAGTGGGGGCTACAGTACATTCATGTACATTATGCCATTTGATATTCATAATCACCACACAAGGCAGGCAAGTGTGATCATTCCTATAATATTTTTAAATCAACTTTTAATTTTAGAATAGATTTAGATTTATAGAAAAGTTTGAAGACAGTACAGAGTTCCCAATACCCTACACCTGGTTTTTCCTGTTAGTAACATTTTGCATTAGAATGGCACATTTAAAAAAAATTTCAAAATATTAACGGGTACAGATTTTTTTTTTTTTTTTTGAGACAGAGTCTCACTCTGTTGCCCGGGCTAGAGTGAGTGCTGTGGCATCAGCCTAGCTCACAGCAACCTCAAACTCCTGGGCTTAAGCGATCCTACTGCCTCAGCCTCCCGAGTAGCTGGGACTACAGGCATGTGCCACCATGCCCGGCTAATTTTTTGTATATATATATATTTTAGTTGGCCAAATAATTTCTTTCTATTTTTTTTAGTAGAGACGGGGTCTCACTCTTGCTCAGGCTGGTCTCGAACTCCTGACCTCGAGCGATCTGCCCGCCTCGGCCTCCCAGAGTGCTAGGATTACAGGCGTGAGCCACTGCGCCCGGCCGTACAGATGTTTTTGATACATGGCTTGAGTCAGGGCTGTAAGTGTGCCCATCACCCGAATAGTGTTCATTGCACTTGTTAGGTGGGCTTTTGTCCTTCTCTCCTCCCCCTGCTTGATTTCCAATGACTTTTACTTTCCTCTGTGTACTTGTGTGCCCGTCAGTTAGTTCCAGTTTATTAGAGAGTACATGTGGTGTTTGTTTTTCCATTGTTGAGATACTTCACTTAGGATAATGGTCTCCAGTTGCTTCCAAATTGTTGCAAAAGGCATTAATTCATCCCTTTTATGGCTGAGTAGTACTCCATGGTATCATATACCACACTTTATGAATCCACTCATGAACTGATGTGCACTTGGGTTGATTCCACATCTTTGCAATTGTGAACTGTGCTGCAATAAACATTTGAGTGCAGGTGTCCTTTCGATAAATGACTTCTTTTCTTTTGGGTATATACCTATTAGGGGATTGTTGGATCAAATGTTAGGTCAACTTTTAGTTCTTTGAGAAACCTCCACGCTGTTTTCCACTGGGGTTGTACTAATTTGCAGTCCCACCAACAATGTATAAGCGTTCCTTTCTCTTTGCATCCATGACAGCGTCTATTCTTTTTGTACTTTTTAATAAAAGCTATTCTGACTGGGGGAAGGTGATATCTCACTGTGGTTTTGATTTGCATTTCCCTGATGATTAGTGACACTGAGCATTTTTTCATATGTTTATTGGCCATTTGTCTATCTTCTTTTGAGAAGCTTCTGTTTACGTCTTTTGCCACTTTTTAATGGAATGGTTTGACTTTTTCTTGCTGCTTTGCTTGAGTTCTTTTTAGATTCTAGTTATTCTAGTCCTTTATTGTATGTATATCTTGCAAATATTTTCTCCCATTCTGTAGGTTGTCTATATTTTTAATAATTTTGCCCCTGAAACAAAGTTCATGTCCACTGAAGCATCAGAAAGCAAAGATGTCACTATCTCAGCCACCATATGGATGATCTGTGGTTGCCCAGGAATGGCATCACCACTGAATATTCCTGACTCAGAATCCATATGCTACTGATAAATAATTGTCTTACACTTAGTTGCACATAAGTACCTAACAGTGAAAAAGATGACATACCATTAATACAGTGAAAAAATAATGTGTTCCAGGTAACTGTGCAGCTCAGGAGCACGACTCGAATACCTGCATCAGCTGTTAACAGCAACAACAAACAGGTGTCCAGTCTCCACCCACGGTGCTGTGTTTTGATGAAAAGGTTATTGTACACCGTGTATTTTTTTTTAGGTGAGAAGAAACAGAAGCAGTTGAGGGACCAGGAAACAGGTCCTCTGGGGATGAGGAGGCGTTCTGCTGGATGTTTCCTTCCCAGTCATCTGCTTCATTCACAACGGTTTTTGTGTTAGACGTCTCTCTTTGATCTTATAAACGGACATGATTTCTTGTTCGGTTGTGAATGCACAAAGATACAGCACAGCTGAAGGGGGCTGCGAGGGTTTTTCTTCCCCCTTGGGGACACCGAATAAACTGTGTGTTGTGCACCTGCGTTTTGACTTCGACGTGTCATATCAAGTCAGGTGTGGAATTTTCCACTTGTGGCGTCATGTCTGTGCGCTGAAAGTTTCAGATTTTGGAGTGTTTCTGATTTCGGACTTTCAGATTAGGAATGTTCAACCTATACCACCAGGTTACACCCACCACAATGTGACATGTTAGAGCTGGTTAACATAGGTCTGCTTTTCTGCTCAGTGCGGCTCATCTAGCATGTTTAGCAGGTGCTCAATAAATGTCTGCTGAACTGTTCTCACATGTGTAGACAGTAATGTAAAGAATGAGCTGAGATAGGAAGGACATGCATTGCAGGATGCCTGGTATCTTCCCACCTCCACCCTCCCCTCTTCCTATTTACAGCTCTTCCTTTTGGTTAAGGTTCATGGCATCAGGCATAGAAGACAGGACCATAGAGTCTTTAAGGGGCATCTAGACAAGGTTTCCTAAACATGACTGTGTATTAGAATTAGCTGGGATACTTGGGAGGCTGAGGCAGGAGGATCACTGGAGCCCAGGAGTTGGGGGCTGCAGTGAGCTATGCTGACGCCACTGCGCTTTAGCCAGGGCAACAGAGGGAGACTCTGTCTCAAAAAAAATTTTTTTTAGTATAGTATACAGAGTCCTCCTCTTAACCTCCACTCCAGAAATTGGATTTCAGGATGTCTGGCACGGGGCTGAAGATCCACATATAATATCTTCCTCCCTCTGAACAAAGAAAGTCAGTAAAGCCCAAGTGGGCAGTCGGCAATCTGATACTTAGGAATTTCTGTGAAGTTCAGATTCTCTAATTTGTAATAATTGAGCTATCAAAAAAATTCTACTAGAACCTATATCTCCTCCCACCGTGGACATACAGGGTAGCTAAAATATATAAACTGAAGTGTAAAGACAGATATTGCCTCAAAGGAGCCTCCTGGGGACTTTTCAGTGTTATAACCTTAAAACCTTCTTTACAAGGTTAAACTGGGCCAAACCAAGTACAAAAGTGACAGTTCAGAGTTTCCCAACCGAGCAGTCCATCCAGTCTTCATGCTGAAGATTTATTTGAAGCTGTCTCCTCCTGTGCTGTGGTTCTGGGAGACACACTGCTCGGGACAGGGCTCAGTTGCCAGGGTGTGATCTGTCAGTCACTGCAGCCTTTCCACATTTGCCTGGTAATGCAGCCTTGTTCATCATCCACAAGCAAAGACTGTTCTACAGTAAACCTGTTTTCTAGTAACCATCTTCTTTACAAACAAATTCATCAAAGACTTTCCTTCTTTTTTTCCTCCCTCCTCCCCACCTTCCTTCCTTCCTATACCTACAAAACTTATTTGTTTGGACTAAGTGCCTTGGTTGAATAGAGTAACACCTGCATTTTAGAATATATTAAAAAGAATGGTAGTTTATGGCTTTCAACTATATTTAGTGGTACAAATCAAGCTGAAAACATATTGACAAAAATGTTGATAAGAGGAAGGATTTCAAAGGTAATGATTAGAGAAGAGCGATCTTGTAATTAGTTTGAATGCACTGTTTCTTGTTCGATAAGAAAGTAATGATGCTGATGTCTTTAAAAACTTTTTATTATAAAAGTATACCCCTTGCTCTGGTTCGAATGCCTCCTCCAGTACTCATGTTGTAATTTAATTGCCATTGTGATGGTATTAAGAGGTGGGACCCTTAAGAGGTGATTACGTCATGAGAGCTGTGCCCTCGTGAATGGATTGATGATCTTATTATCACGGGAGTGGGTTAGTTATCGTGGGAGTTCAGCCTCATTTTTCTCTCCCTGTCCCAGGCCTTCACCTGCCCTACCTTCTGCCGTCGGATGACCCTCACCCGATGACGGGCCACCGTCTTGAACTTCCCAGCCTCCAGAAGCCTGGGCCAAATAAACTTCTATTGTTTATAAGTTGTCCAGTTTGTGGTATTCTGTTGTAGCAACAGAAAGTGGACTAAGCCACCCATCTCCTCACAACCTTGTTTATTTTATTACCTTGCTTAACAGGGTGATTTTTTTTTCATAGTGTGTTTTAATCTTGCCCCAAATGACCACATACCATACTCATTTTTGTGATGATGATGATAACAATAAAGTCAATGTTTTTGAGTGTTTGCCATATGCCAGTCACTTTGTATGCATTATCTTACCCAACCCTCATGTCACACCTATGAGGTTGGTAGCTATTATTATTATTCCCATTCCCAGAGAGGTTAAATAACCTATCTAAAGTTCTAATAACTGAAGACTTGGTTGGACTCTAAGGTACAACAAACCATGCTTTTAACTATTACACTATAGCATGTCCAATGACTCGTTCATTATAGCTGCTAGACACACATTGGTGATGATGACAGGACAAAATATCTAAAGTGTTCTCCAACTTTCTGTGCTACATTAGTGAATTAAAAAAATCTTTAGTTTTATAAACTCATACTAAACTAAAATGCATTTATCCTCCTACTTGTTTCTTCCATACTAGGCTACCTTTAGAGTAACATCAGCAAAAGAATAGTTAATTTTGACAAAAACAACGGCTGTTTGCAAATCCACTATTTTTAACCAATCGTAATTCTGGAGCTAAGTCCCCTAAGGCTGTAACTTTTCATTCTGTGCAACATTTTCCCCCCAGGTTCTAGTTTCAACAAGCTTTTGAAGGGTTCAAATAACTCGGAAACCCAGAAACTTGGCAGGACTTTTTCTGGGAAGAGAGGAAACCAGGCACACACAAAGCACCCATGCACTGCTGTCTCCCTGTCCACACCAGAATCTTCCTTCCTATTTAATGGTCTCTTTGAAGAATCCACCAATGTGGTCCCCTTGCAGGAACATGTTTTTCCATGTTTGATTTTTGATGCTTGTGGAATGAAAAGTGTTCCCGTTATTCATTTTGGCTTCTTCTTGACGTGTCTCTCTTAATTTTACATTCAAGAATGGTGTGGGAAGAAAGCTATAGTCTAACAACATCACCATATCAAACCTCTTTTATACAGAAGAGAGAACGTTTACCTAATGAGCTGTTCTTTACACTACCTGGTTATGGGGCTGACTTGGTAACATGCTTTTTTCTGTTGCACATACAACTGTCATTCTTTCATCTGGTTGATCAATAGATATTTATGGCATACTTCCTTATGATGGTGATCACTGTGTGGTCAAGCTTATAGTCTATCACAGAAGTATACAAACAGACGAACAGTTTTATTTCATCTTCTTTACTGACATATAATATGATTTTCCTTTTTAAAAATAAATAAGTAAATAATGGATTTTTTTTTTTTTTTGCCTTTGTAAGGAGGCAAAAGTCATGGCCTCCCTCTCAGCCTGGGCTAGGTGATTTCACTCTGTTTTTCCATGGTTACAGAAATAGATTTTTCACCTGCCAAAGATTTTGCAAAATACATTTTATTGATCACAGAGGGCCTGAGTAACAGAATGTAGATGGATGAATCCACGCCGATCCTGACTAGGAGTCAGGCCTAGGAGGCCACGAAATCAAAGTGTGTGTCCTATGGACTGATCGATAATGCATCCAAGATGGCCCATCTATCATCAAATGCCACTGGGTTGCCTCTTCATCATGCCTTTTGAACATGTGCTAATTAGACAGAACTAAGCATAAATTAAATGTGGAGACATGTATCATCTCTGTATGTCTTTCGGAGTTTAGTCCCATGCAGAGGCTTCAACGTTCAAAAGTGAAGACAGTCTATGTTAGCATTGGAAAATGAAAAATGAAAATGAAAAAGTTTGGTTATTAAAATAATTACAGTCTTTTATACTGAAACAATAGGAACTAAATATTTATTCACTCATCCTTCCCATAAGCACTTATTACCTGCCTAGGATAGACCAGGACCATAACAACACAGGCACTGCAGACAGGAACATGAATGATGCTTGGTCTCAGGCATCTTGCAGAGAGGGAGGCAAACACATAAACATGGGGTACGCTTCAGGTGTTATATGCATGGAGTCAGAAGCCTGTAGAAGGGCCTGATGCTTAGGCAAGGCCTCAGAAAGAAAATCAGGCCATCACTGAGTTTGGAAAGATGTGTAGATTTTTGCCAGGTGGAGGGAGGGGATTAGGGGAAAGCATTCCAGACACAGCAAATGGCAGAATATTCTTGAGGAACTGTGAGCAGCTTAGTGTGGCTGCAGCTGTATACAAAGAAGATTTGCAGGAAGGGCAACCGGGGGGACAATGTCAGGTATAAGAAGTGTCACCCGATAGTAGGAAGTAGAGGCCACACTGCATTTGTCAGATTGGAGAGTTTGGAGATCTGCTGTCTAAAAGAGTCCTTCTCGTAGAGAGGAGGAAGTTTGCAAAAGTAAATTCATATTTGTTTCTATTTGCATTAATAGCAAGCTATTTTGGTTCTGTTTTGTTTTCACTTGTACAAACTTTCTCCTACATCATAATGCAATCTCACTGCTGTAGTTTTAAGTTCTTGATTGTAACCTATCCAAACAGGTCAGAAGTATATGGCAGGAAGGAAAACTTACACAGTCCAGAAACTTTGTACCTCAGATCAGAGAGAAAATTCAGTATGGAACTGCCAAACTGGCAGTTTTCCTGGTGCTGAAATCAGCGTGAATCTGTTAAGCTTAAAAAAAAAAAAAAAGAGGAAATTATGTAACTTGGCTTGGAGAAACACTTTTCTCTTTTTGGGGTATTGGGCCCTCTCTGCCTAGTATAAAGAAACATGGCCATCTAGAGTCTAGCCCAGAATGGGCCTCATATGTCATGCCTGGCCCCTCGTGCACGACAGAGTTTTCCGTTTGATCATGGCCTTCTTACTCGATGAGTCCACACATGCCAATGGAATGATGCGGGCAGCTATGACCACCCAGCAGCGGGAGAAACCTCTGTGTCTCTTTTGTTTCCATGTGAGCCTCCTATGTCATTTAAAATTGTCTAGCAGCTACATTAAAAAACTAAAATTTTGAAACTTTAAAATGAAATCCACTTTAATAACATATTATATTTAATCATATATATTCAAAATATTATCCTTTCAATAATGAATATAAAAATCATCGAGCTGTTTTACATTCATATTTTCATGCTAAGTCTTTGAAATCTGGTGTGCATTTTTACACTTGTAGCACATCTTAATTCTCACTAGCCATGCTGCGTGTGCTTGTGAGCCACATGAGGGTGGTAGCTATTGCACTGGGCAGCTTGGGTCTTGAATTTGCATGTGTAGACACCCAGACACACAGGATCTAAAGGGCATTACCAGCCACACACTGGGTAGAGACAGCACTGGATCTAAAACATTGTTTTCCTAAATCCTAATCCTAACACAGATGCCTTGACCCTGTATCACGGGGCCAAATGACACTAAAGATGAAACGTTATTGGAGAAACATACAATGAATTTTAAGGTTGCCTCTATGTATCATAGAGTGAAGACCCAGACATCATCTGCCTAATGTCATCTACGGGAACAAATACATAAATTTTTAATATATATATGTTTGAAGATGGGGGTAGAAGTGAAGGTGGGTTTCACAACCTGGAAGGTCCCTTGTAACCTCAAGAGCCCAAGAGTCTAAGATCTGTTTGAGGTTGCCTCACAGAACTATGGGGAAAAACGGTTTCTGGTTCTGTTGTTTTTAAAGGTAAAAAACTGTAAGTAGATGATTTAATTACTAGCCCTTGAACCGATGTGTGTTCAGCAGCAACAAAAAAGTCATCCAAAGCAGTGACACACGTCAAGTGATTACTTGTTTAAATGGTGGAGATGAAGAGGAGAAAGGGAAAAAAAGCTCTGATGTCACATTATGGCTTCAAGCCAGACGGCAAGGAAGGAATCTGTGAGATTCAAGGTCTTCGAGTCCATTATTTCTCTTTGCTATTATTTCTGAAACAAGACCTGGGCAAAATCAATTCAGGTTCGGAAAGAATATTACTTTAATTTTCTACATAATATTGTCAGGAAGTCTGAGTTAGAAGAGGGGAAAAGACAGATGACTATCTCCTAAGCAGAAATTAAATGAATAAATTAAATGAAGCAAAGTACATTTATATTACCAAACCTCTGGTCATGAGACAAAACACATCTTTTGGCACAAACTCGTAAGGATTTATAAAAAAACAAAATCAGCAACACAGATGATGAAGTAACGCCCCTGAAAACAAACTCCCCTAAGTGTTAGGAAATCAATACTAGGCCCATCAAACAGAATTCATTTTATTTTACTGCAAATGTATCCCAAAAGCTCCTAATTACACTTCACCTAAAATATGTGCTTTTTCATAAAAATTTAATTTATATTCCTCCCTCCTCATGTACCTAACATACGATTTTTGAAAAATCAGGAAGCTCTTGGGAAAGTCGTTCTGCCTAACAATGATGAAATACTGACATTTTTGTCCTACTTTAGAGTACGTTTTCCACCAACCACAAATTCGATCTACCTCTAATTCAATCTCTACCAGATGTTGAAAGAACAGCAAAAGAATCTGAACAATTGGTGATAACATTTGTATGAGTGAGTCTTCCCTGCAAATATTCAAGTGGTTCACGGTCTGGTAGGGCTATTTCATTGCCATTAAGGTTTTGTCATTTTAAGGGACTTTGGTTTTTATTCTCCAAGTTTTTGCCCTTCACTTGTGGTTAGCAGAAGTCCTTTCAGAGGTTTTTCAGGCTGGATTGCTGGCCGGGTGAGAATGAGTCAGGGTAGTCTATGGCTGTTTGTAAGATACAATGTATCTTACAATGTATCTTGTAAGACACATGTATCCATGACTCTCCCCTTACCAGGGAAATGCCAACGGAGAAGCAGATAAAGTTGGCTTTTGGCATTCAATTCGACATAATCACTGAGTGCTTACTCTGTGTCTGTGAGTGCTCACATGCCTTATGTGATGAGCCTACCATGGGAGATCAAATATTTCTCATCCTTTTTATTTTTATTTTTTGACACATACTGACTTTACTCCATCTTAAGTGTGCAGAATTTATGGGCTGTCCAATTTGGCCAGGGATACCTCCCTTTGTTAGGACTAATTCTGAATTTCTGCTCTGCAAATCAAAACTTACCTTCCCTATGTCTCATTCATTCCTGACATTGCTATCTAGTGACAAGAGCTAGTCTGATCCATGACCTTCCAGGAATCTCATAGCTCAGGTAGTTCAGTGGTCTCATTTTATATATGGGGGATCTGAGTCCTAACATGTTCAGTTCAATAAACATTTTAAGCATCTAGTTGGGGCACATGTAATTAAGACATGATTCCTATTATGATTATTCTGTGGGAGTGTAATTACAAATAGGTAATTAGGATACTTTCAGCACAGAGATAGAGCGAGGTGCGCTCAGGGTGCTATTGTGCTCACGGGAAGGTCATAACTCGGGAAGGGGTGGGATGGAGACAAAGAAGAGGTCTGCCTGGAGATGACGTCAAGGCCAAGTTGTAAAAGATGAGAAGGTAAAATTGATTGGAAAGGAAAGGAACACTCCAGGGAAAGGCATGAGCAAAGGCCTGAAGAGTAGACTCAGCTTGGTGTGTGCACATGAGTGTGCACTTCAGAGTGCTCAGTAGCTCAGTGGTGCTCGGATGACAGTGTGAGGCCAAGGGGTCTGAGGCTCAAAGGCAGGCAGAGCCTGCATGCCTTGCGTGTCACCCAGGGGCCTTGGATTTGATCCTGCCATTGTCCCATTATGCAAAGCTGACTACTATTAACAGTTTTTGTGTATTGACTTCTAGGCTTCTTTTCTCTGCAAATGTCTTCACTCATAGCTATGAGCATATGAGTGCATAGAGAACCCAGGGCACTGGATTCTGTCCCTGGCTTACTGCGCAGTGCATTATGGGCATTTCCTTCATATGCATATCACTCTTAAGTAGGCTAGATTAACCTCCAAACAGTTCCAAGATGCCCTTATCTGACTCCCCTGTTTCTAAGTGCGTGCCAGCTGCCTGAGAGCAGTTTTCTCTTGGCCACTGTTCCAGGGAACATCTGCCGGCTGCCTCTTTCTCCTCCTTCTGCAGCAGCCAAGTGATCCATTGACCCCAGAAAAAGTACAGGGCCAAGGTCATGGACAAACCCTAGGGAAAGGAGGATGGGGAAGTGCTTTCCTAACTCTTAACATGTATACAATGTTAGCAGCAATACTATTTGTATTGTTGTTGATGACGATTCAAATATAAATCTGATCTCACCATCTACTCCTTGCTTAAAAATGCTCCTTGGCTGCCCATTGCTTTTACGATAACTACCTAAATTCTTACCACAGGGGGCCCTGGGTAGTTTGTTCCCTGGAGACCCCTGGCTGCCCTTGTGGTCTGGCCTTTCTTCTTCATTCCCAGCACTGTTGGTCTCTGGCAGGGCTTAGGGCCTCTCTTCTATCTCTTCCTGATTCTCTTCCCAATCCTTTTTGACTACTTAAATTCTTAATCATGCTACAAGCCCCATCTCTATCAACACTTCCTCAGGGAGGCCACCCTTTGCGTCCAGATGGAGTCCCCTATTTTTTGCTCCTTGACCTTGTCCTTCACTGTGCTCATCATATTTGCAAATGCATGTCTTCTGTGGTTGCTTGCTGGAATCTCTGTCTCTCCCACTAGAATGCAAGTTCCGTGAGGGCAGGGATAGTGCCTGGGTTGGTGCTGAGTGCATAGTAAGGTCTCAATAGATAAATGAAGGAGTGAATAATATTGTCATTGTTGTCATCTGGGTGGGGGGAGAGAAGGGAGGCACACAAAGAGAAATCAACCTCATCGCTCATCCTTTTCTTCTTCTTGCCTCTCCTCCTGCTACCAGCTCTGTTGACTTCCCCAGTACCCCCATCCCCCTGTCCAGAAGAACCCCAGAAAGGATCCCAAACCTCTTTACTTTGCTTCCCTCCTACATCTCTCAGCTAAAGACAGAAGGTGTGAGGAGGAGGGCTCAGAGCCACAGTGTTTCTAAATCACACAGATGTGAATCCCTGCCCCAGTGCCCAGAGGGCCAAGAGTCTACCAGTGCAAGCAGAGACCTCATGCTAGTAAAATTAAGCCAGTTTGTGGAAGCAGAAATGATGAAGGCTTTGCTGTGGGAACAGAATCAACTCAAATTTTTGGACCTGGTATAGGTTCAAATTCTTATATAACTTCCAAGTCAGAAAGTACAGGAGCAAAGTAGTTACTATTTCCCCACTTCCTGCCTGGAGGTTCTGGTTTTCTGCCCTTCACCTTGGAGAGACTGGAGAGACATTGGCTATTCCATGATCATTAACCTCTAAATAGTGCTTCCCTCGGAGAGTTTCCCATCCAGGGGCCCACAGGCTGGTGCAACCAGTCCACCTGCTCTAAAGTGTGTTTTTGTCCTTTGCTGCTAAATCTCAGCTTAAATTTGTGTTTCTGGAGTATGTTTGCAACCCAGTTACTTGGAAGGATCACATCTCCCGTAGCTACTGAGCTTCTCTCACGGCTTTGCATAGTCAGTCACTTGTAGGCTTGGAAACCACAGATGACCCTGTTTTGTTAGAGAAGAAAATCCAAGTTCTTTGCCAGACATCCAAGGCCCTTCTGGCCAAGGATTCCACTCCAATGTCCCCTTCCAGAAGGTTACTATATAGGACATTCCCACTCTGACACACATGGTTCCCTGACCATGGCCTCATTGTTTGGATTTTGGGTAGTGCTGTTCCCCTGCCCACCTGCTCTCCCCTCGTCTCCATGCCTCAGCATCCTCCTCTGCCCCATTCCTCTGGGATCAGCACGAGTCCTGCTTCTCCACCAAGTCTTCTTCGGCGACTGCACACTAGAGCCAACAACCCCTCTGTGTCCTCATCCGCTCAGCCTCTCTGCAGCATCCAACCCTGTTGTTGACCTCTCTGGTCCCCTTGGTGTCCATGATACCTACCTGTTCTTTTCCACTTTCTTTGTGGGTACATCCTTTTCTACTCAGACATTAGACACTGACATTTCTACAAGCCTGGCCCTGGGCTCTCCTTCCTCGTATTTCTCATCTATGTGCAAATTCCCAAATTTGTATTTCCATCTTAGATATTTCCTCTGAGTTCTCAACTCTTCGAGTCAACTCTTGACTCTCAGTGGTATCTCACCCCCAGTATGTGCAAGACAACTTCATGATCGTTCCCCATCCTTCTCACTCCCCCACCGTCAACCTTGCCACTCCCAGTGTCTCTTCTCTCGGTAAATGGCAGCACCATCCATCCAAGCAGGTGAGCCAGAACTCTGGGAGTCATCCTGGGCCTTCTCTGTTGCGGAGACACTTGTGATGCCTCCCATGTGCCAGACGCTGGCTTTCGCTCATGTGTCATAGTGTCTTAGTTCTCTGCATGCACGTGACCTCTCTCTCCAATGAGACTGCAAGTTCCTGGAAAGTAGAGATTCTATCTCCTACACATCATGCCAGGCCCTAACTTTAGCATTCGTAGTGGGCACTCAACAAATGTTTACTAACTGCTTAAGTAGCTGTATAGCAATCTAGGCTGTACAAACAATATTTTCTGTATTCAGAAAGTAAAAGAGGACTGCTCTTCAATCCTTTAGTACTGCCTGATACTAGATGTGTGATTTAGGTAAACATAAAGGATTTTATGGTCTTTTCCTGTTTTAGAATCTGTGACTCTAGGAGAAGGTGTGTGTTTTGAAAACGATGGAAATCCTAATTCCAAGCTTTAAGCTTCCGAGTTTTCAGATGTACATGCGGAAATGGAAAGACTGGGTTCAAAGCAGTAATTTTCTTCCTTATAGAGTAGTATTAGGACAGGAAGCAAATATTTCCTCATTGGTTTTTCAAGTGTTGTGGTGCAACACATTAGGTCATCTGCATGAAATAAAAGGTTGAGTCCATTCTGTCATAATGGGAAGGGTTATGTAAGGTAGAAGTGTTATAAGGTAAATAATTTCTGAAACTAACCACAGGCATAAGAAAGGGTCAGATTTATGGCATTTGGGTGAGCAATTGTAGGCATTTTTAATATAAAAATGATCAGATAGACAGATGTGAATTTTACACATAATTATGAGGTATTTTTAAAAAGTGGGATCTTAAATTAATTAAAATAATACATTGTACTTTATGAAATTTCAGAGAATAGATGAGGATTTAACCAGTCCAATCCCTTACTTAATTCTCTATTCCCTATATAGCCAGGTAGGGCTGTACTTAAATACCTTCAGTGATGGGGTGCTCACCACTCTATTTTTCAACGCATCTGATAACGAGGAAGTTTTTGTTATGTTTGAGCCTAAGTCTTTCTATGTAGCTTTTACCTGTTTATATTCACTTTGCCCACTAGAGTGCCCGAACAAGTTTGAGGACTTGTCCACATAAAGGCCACAGAGGGCCACTCTCACCTTCCCTCAGAATTGTGTTTATTTGTTGTTCATCCATTAAACAAATCTCTATATGTCTCAGACGTATTTCAAGAATTTTAAAGATATAATAACTTCTCTGTGGCATTTGCCTTATATCTCCAATGCTTCCATGGTGTCTGGCATATACTAAAAATTCAGTGGCTGTTCACTGAATGAATGGTGAAGGCCACGATTCTTGTCTGGAGATGCTCCAGTCTGGATGGGACAATCAGACATACAAAAATATGAATGATAAGGAAAAGACAACAAATCCATTAGAAAATGGGCAAATGATATCAATAGGAAATTAAGGGAAGATGAAAGCCAAATGACCAAAAATATCTGACATAATGCTCAGTCTCATTAATAATTGTGGAAATGCAAATTAAAATGACACTGAGATACCATTTTGCATCTATGAGACTGGCAAAACTGAAAAGTCTGACAATGCCAAGAGTTGGTGAGAATATGGAGCAATTAGAACAATCATGCACTGCAGTGGTTGGATAATTGATAAATCAGTGGGGAGAGCCATTTGGTAGTATTTTATAAAATTAAAAAGTGCAGAATATTTGACCCAGCAATTTCATCTCTATGTATATGCCTGGAAATTATTTCACATATGCAGAAAGAGGTATATATGAAAAAGTTCATTGCAGCACTATTTTAATAGCAAAAGGACTGTAAATAATCCAATTGTCCTTTAATGAAAGAATGGATAAACAAATTGTGTTATATTCATCAAAGCAATTCTTATTCAGCGGTGAAATTGAATGAACTAGACCAAACATGAATAATTCTCAAAAATCATAATTAAATTTTAAAAAAGCTGGTTGAAGAGAGCTAAGTTACAGTATGATACGATTTGCATAAAAATTTAAAGCCATTTCAGCAATATTATGAAAATAACCATACAAAGTGAAAATATGTGTGAGAATGTCAGATGCCAACTTCAGGATAGTTTGTAGTTGGTTATCAGGTAAGGAAATGCAACTAAGCATGAATACATGAGAAGCTTCAACTGGATTTGTGATGTTTATTTTTTAGCTGTGTGGTTGTCTGGGGGTAGATTATGAAAATTTTTTATTGTAATGAACCTTCTGCAGCCATGTTTGTAATTAAACCATAACTGATTGGATCAGGGGTAGGTGGACACCTGATTAAGCTAGACCAATCATTTTCTATCTCAAATATATATAATATTTTCTTTTTCCAAAAGGGGCAGGGAAATAATGGAAATTGTGGCAAACAACCCTGTTTGACTGAAATGTAGCAATTACTGATGTCTTTTTTCCTTGTCACCTTCTGCCCAATACTAATATTTCCAGCCTCAACTCTAGTTAAGAGTGAGACATAGTTCAAATGAATGAGATAATAAGCAAAAATTCTTTTGAAGTTTTTTCACAGAAACCTTTTGTTTTTCTGATAATGTGGACAGATCAAGCTAGTAGCACTCCTGCTCTTCTTTTTTCAGCTTTGAACACGAATGAGATATCTGGAGCTTTGACAGCAATTTTGCAACCACGAGGTCAAGAAAAGGTCAAGAGAAACACAAAGATGCCAGCCTTAACATCATTAGACTACTCTCCCATTGCCAGAAACTACCTGCCTCTAGACATCTTGCTATGTAAAAATAAATAAATACATTTCCAACTGTTTAAACACTCTGGATTGGTGTTTTTTTAAAAAGCGTTTCTAACTGACATGACAGTATGTTGTACGGAGGTACCTTAAGTTCCACCACATCCTGTTTCAGTTTGCCAATATCTCTTTTAGTTAGGGACCTCAAATTGAAGTCCCTACTAAACCACATTTTTATCAAATAGAGGAAGGTTGTTACCTTTCTCATTTTAATGTATATATTATTATGTCCCAAGATCAAGCTTGCATGGTTGTTAGCCTCGTAGCACTGGTGAGTCATCTTAAACTGACTCACAGGTCCCAGCATCCTTGACTAGCACGTTAGGGGTTAGCAGTGCTCCTTATAGTAAATAGGAAGTATAAACCGTTACTGACAAGCAGAGGCTCATAGATGCTACTTTCCCCAAAGCCATACAAGACACACAATTCCTTTGATCTTTTCTTCCTCCGGGAACTTCTCTTTAGTCTGCCCCAGTGGGCTCCCATGCACCCTTGCTTGCATTCTTTGTCCTACCTGATTGGCTCAGGCATGGATACCTGACTGAAGCTGGACAAATCATATTATCTCTCTGCAATGCTTTCAGAATCGGAAACTGGCTCTGATTTTTAAAAGATTCACTGCAATGGATATGGAATAAGACTCAAAGTCCCAATATTATTTGAGGAACCTGTTAATCTTATACAGCTGGTATTTGTAGAACATTAGACATAACAGTGAAAAATGCCTCCTGCAGAAATTGGTGTGTCCCAGGGATATAAGGATGGTTCACCATAGGCAAATCAATTAATGTGACACATCACATCAACAGAACAAAGAACAAAAACCATGTGATCATTTCAACTGACGCTGAAAAAAGATCCAAAAAAATTTAACGTCCCTTCGTGATAAAAACTTTCAAAAAACTGGGTATAGAAGAAACATATCTCAACACAATAAAAGCCATATATGATAGACCCACAGTTAGTATTATACTAAATGGGGAAAAACTGAAAGCCTTTCATTTAAGATCTGGAACAAGACAAAGATGCCCACTTTTGCCACTATTATTCAACATAGTACTGGACGTTCTAGCTAGAACAATCAGACAAGAGAAAGAAATAAAGGGCACTTGAATTGGAAAGGAAGAAGTCAAATTATCCTTGATGGCAAACAATATGATCTTATATCTAGAGAAATCTAAAGACTCTATAAAAAAACTAGTAGAACTGATAAACATATTCAGTAAAGTTGCAGGATACAAAATCAACACACAAAAACCAGTAGCATACCTATATAACAACAGCAAACAATCTGAAAAAGAAACCAAGAAAGTAATCCCATTTACAATAGCTACAAATAAAACAAAACACTCGGGAATAAATGTAACCAAAGAAATGAAAGACTGTTACAATGAAAACTATAAAATATTGATGACAGAAATTGAAGAGGACACAAAAAATGGAAAGATATTCCATGCTCATGGATTAGAAGAATCAATATTTTTAATATATCTGTACTACTCAAAGCAATCTACAGATTCAATGCAATCCCCATCAAAATAGCAATTACATTCTTCACAGAAATAGAAAAAAATAATTCTAAAATTTATATGGAACCACAAAAGACCCAGGATAGCCAAAGCCATCCTAAGCAAAAAGAACAAAACTGGAAGAATCACACTAGCTGACTTCAGATTATTCTCTAGAACTGTAGTAACCAAAACAGCATGGTACTGGCATAAAACAGACTATAGACCAATGGAGTAGAATAGAGAACCCAGAAACAAATCCGCACATGTCTAGTGAATTTATCTTCAACGAAGGTGCCAAGAACATACAATGGGGAAAGGACAATCTCTTTATTAAATGTGGCTGGGAAAACTGGATATCCATATGAAGAAGAATGAAGTGGACCTTTATTTCTCACCATGTACAAACATCAAATCAAAACTGATTAAAAACTTAAATCCATGACCTGAAACTACTAAGAGAAAACACTGGGGAAACACTTCAAGACATTGATCTGGGCAAAGATTTTCTTGAGTAATATCCCCAAGGCACATGCAACCAAAGCAAAATCGAACAAATGAGATCACATCAAGCTAAAAAGTTTCTGCACAGCAAAGGAAACAATTGACAAAGTGAAGAGACAACCCACAGAATGGGAGAAAATATTTGCAAACTACCCATCTGACAAGAAATTAATAATTAGAAAACATAAGGAACTCCAGCAACTTAATATGAAAAAATCAAATAATCCTTTAAAAATGGCACAGGATCTGAATAGATATTTCTCAAAAGCAGACATACAGATGGCCAATAGGTATATGAAAAAAATGCTCAACATCATTAGTTATCAGAGAAATGCAAATCAAAACTACAATGAGATATCTTCTCACCCCAATTAAAATGCCTTTTATGAGAAAGACAGGCAATAATGAATGCTGGCGAGGATGTGGAGAGAGGGGAACCCTTGTACACTGTTGGTGGGAATGTAAATTAGTGCGACCACTATGGAGAACGGTACGGAAGTTCCTCAAAAAACTAAAAATAGAACTACCATGTGACCCAACAATCCCACTACTGGGTATATATCCGTAAGAAAGGAAATCAGTATATTGAAAAGATATCTGCTCTCCCGTGTTTATTGCAGCACTGTTCACAATAGCCAAGATTTGGAATCGGCTTAAGTGTCCCTCAATGGATGAATGGATAAAGAAATTATGGTACATGTACACAATGGAATATTACATAGCCATGAAAAATACTGAAATCTTGCCATTTGCAACAAGATGAATTAAACTGGAGAACATTATGTTAAGGGAAATACGCCAAGCACAGAAAGACAAATCTTGCATGTTCTCACTCACATATGGGAGCTAAATATTAAAACAATTGTTCTCATGGAGACAGAGAATAGAGTGATGGTGACCAGAGGCTGGGAAGGTAGTTGGGAGGGCGGATCAAGTGGGGATAGTTAATGGGCACAAAAATATAGTTAGATAGATAGATAGAATGAACAAAATTTGATAGCATATAAAGTGTGACCATAATGAACAATAATTTAGGATATACTTTAAAATAACTAAAAGAGTGGAATTGGAAAGTTCCTAAGGCAAAGAAATGATAAATGCTTGAGGTGCTGTATACCTTGATTACCCTGTTTTGATTAATATACATTGTATGCCTGTATCAAAACATCACAGGTACCCTATAAATATGTACAACTGTTATGTACCCATAATAATTAAAAATAAAAAATCAAAAACAAAGAAGAAATTGGTGTAGCCCCCTCATACTGTGCTGCCACCTCACCTGACTCACTCTGGCTCAGTACTACTATAGTATGGATGAGGTACTCTGTGCCTTTAAGTTTCTATCTCCTTATTTTGTCTCTTTCACATACAACCTAACATTCTCCTTCCTTCCTGCCTTGAAGGAATTGTGTGCTACCACATTTCTCATCATGGAGCAAAAAAATCAGACGCTTTTTTCCAGGTTATACACGCTCATGTCTATGTATCTGTCTTTATACAGTAAGATCTACGAAAAGAAAGCAATGAGAAGAAAACATTGTCTATTTTCAAAGTATGGAAAGATTTAACAAACAAGTTGATTACACAGTTCTTTGGGACTGATTCTATTTTTCCTCCTATGGATATTGGAGGTTTTAAGGAACCTTTCATGAACAGAGTGGTAGAATTCAAGCATTAGAGAGAAAGACTTTAGGGCAAGGTTCTCTGGGAACAAGGAGACACACCTAAGGGTTGGTCTTCTCTCCACGCACATGGGCTTCATCTTGAGCACCTTGGTTTATGCAATAACTTGGGTGGATCTTACACTTTTGTTCCTGAAGAGTGCTGTACACTTTTTCCTCTGAGATAGCCTACAGTTGAGTGACATGGTTTAGATTACAAGAGCCCTCAAATTTCAATTATAACCAGCTGAAATCATCTGACATTTTCTTATTTTTTGGTATAGAAGCTTTGAAGAGGAATGATTTTTCTTTGTTACCGGAGTAGTCTTGAGGAAAAACAAAATAGTTAAGGTAATCTCTGTAAAGACCCCTGTTCATGGCAACAACCCCCACTGATAATTAATCCCTTTCAGAGAGACGGGTATGGAATTCAACTAACATCTTGTTTCTCTACAGGAAATGTTTAAATATCTCCCGTGTTGCTGACTGTCGCTTGGGACTAAGAAAATTTTAGCATGTAAAGGAAAGATAGAAGAGACTTCTTGGAAGGAAATAAAACAGCCTATTAGGTCAAAATGATCATACAGGGAGTCCCTGTGGGTTTTGCATTATGCCTGGCCTTATAGAAAATACAGATTGATGCAATTAGCCCCTTCTAATTTTATGCAAGCAGTAGCAACGGGAAGTGTGCCAAGAGGGATGATTAAGGATTAAACAACAGCATGGGAACTTGATCAGAAGCTCCACAACTTTGTTGCCAGCATCTGATATTTCTACATCCCCACCTCCTTGATTGTGAAAGTTGGGGGCCCTTCTCCTGGAACCCACCCCTTAGACAACTTACAGCTCAAGGGAAAGTTGAGGAAGCAAAGGATTCTGTCTCCACAACTTCTAATGGGGAGCACGGCCAAGAGAGGCAGGAAGAAGCATGCTCATTTCCAACCTTTTTTGGCAAGCTCAAGCAGGACAAAAAGCCGTTGCCAATTCTATTTTTTAATACAGATTTAAAAAGGGTTGTGTCTACACATGCAAAGGGAAGTGCATAGTGCACTGTGTTAATTTAAGCAGCACAATTTTTTTAATTAAAAAAAAAAAAGCCTACACCTTTACCTGACTATCCAGATATTTGTTTTGCACATGGTAGTTCCAAACTGGGGTGGGAGACTACAATGCAACAATTTCTTCTGTAACTATGCGTGTGCCCACAGCTGTCACCCTTCTAAGCCCAGGCTGGGCCAGTCAGAGACCATCCCTGGGACTGTTCCGTTTGAAACTAGGGTAGAGAAACTCTTTCCTTTTGGAAAGAAAGTTGAGTTCCTAGATCTAGTGGACACTGAGATGAGTGGCACTTTGGCAGTTTGAGTTGGGTAACTATCAAGAGAGAGCAAAAGAGAGCAAGAGAGACAGTGAAAGCCAGAGAATGAAAGATTGATCCAATTGTATCATTTGATGAAATGAGAAATAAAGGTGATAAATGTAGTTTAAAGACAAACGCATATGCTTGGGCCTGAAAAGTTAATAAAGGTTGGAGTTGTTTGGTAAAAT
>CM052447.1:24722770-24775415 GCA_028533085.1 Varecia variegata | reverse complement strand
CACTTTGGCAGTTTGAGTTGGGTAACTATCAAGAGAGAGCAAAAGAGAGCAAGAGAGACAGTGAAAGCCAGAGAATGAAAGATTGATCCAATTGTATCATTTGATGAAATGAGAAATAAAGGTGATAAATGTAGTTTAAAGACAAACGCATATGCTTGGGCCTGAAAAGTTAATAAAGGTTGGAGTTGTTTGGTAAAATGGTAGTCGAGTAATTTGGAAAAAGATCATGGTATTTATAGATGCCTTTCCTGGAAATATATAGGTGTGACGAATTAACAAATGTTTATGGAGGGCCCACATCCCACATGAGAGGTTATTTGCAGGGGATCCTTCTTTGCAGAGACAGGTTTTTGTTTTGTTGGATAATTTTTAAAATTTCTTTGTAGAGACAGGGTCTTGCTAAGTTGCCCAAGCTGGTCTTGAACTTCTGGCCTCCCAACGTGCTGGGATGACAGGCATGAGCCACTGCACCTGGCCATGCAGGGAATCCTTGATTGTTTTATGAGAGCAGGGACCATGGCTATTTTGTTTTGGTCTGCATAATCCCCTATGGATAGGGATTGTTATTTCCATTTTTAAAGACTTGGTTTAAAGCTTGCCTAAGGTCACCAGCTAGTTAGTGGTTGTACTGGGATTCAAACCCAGGCCTGTGTGACTGCAAAGCTTGCCTGCACTGCTATTTTAATACTATCTAGCCAACAGATACAGGACTGTTGTTCTCTGGACTGAAGGGAGAGAAAGGACAGGGCAAAAGAAGAATGGAGATTTGGAAACTTTTAGCACTATCCATCTATATATCAATCTATCTATCTGTCATCTACCTACCTCCCTACCTTCCTATGTGTGTACATAGCTGTATTCATTTACTGAATGCTTACTCTGGGTATGACCCTGTGGTGAGTATTTTATCTCATTTAATCTTTACTTCAACCCAGAAGATAGATAATATTACCCCATTTTATGGATAAGGAAACTGAGACTCAAAAAAAAATCACACGGTGGATTAGTGGTAGACCCAAGATTTGACACTTTGAGTGTGTCTATCTCCAAAGTCACCACTCTGAATGGTTTACTATGCTGCTGCCCTGCTAGAGGAATTTCTAAAATATTTCTTGTTCTCTTTCCTCTAGTCAGTGAATATTTTCCACAGCCTATTTCTCCCAAATATTTAAAAAGTCAATTTTACATTTTTCAGGAAAACCTGTGCTCAAAATATCATATATAAACATGCATTTGTTTATTTAGTGTAAATGTAACAGCCTTTTTATATTCTAGTCTTTTTAATTGAAAAGTATCTCAGACAAAAAATTAAACAGTCAAAAAAGATGAGCCCAACAACACAAATCTCCCTCCTGTCCACGATACCTAGTGTTCTCCAGAGCCCATGCTGTCTGCTAATTTTCTCGTAATTCTTGAGATCACATGTGTATAATATACATATAACTATGTTTTTGGTACCTCATTTTTCTTTTAGCTTCAGGGCTTGAGGGTCTTTTATATCAGTAGATATTGCTCTTCTTCACTTGTTTAACAGCAACATGGAAACCATAGTATGGATGCACTATACCTTATTTACCGAGCCCCTCATTGATTGGCAGTTTTGTTGTTTCTGGCCTTATGCCATTACCAATAATGTTGCAATGAGCATCCTTATACCTGTGCCCTTACACACTTGTTTCAGTTTAGGTCAAGTTCTTGGAAGTCAAACTATTGATTCAAAGGACATTTTTGCCTCTTTTCAGGATACCACAAGGCCCAGCCATGCTCAGGTGAGTAATGAACACACAGTACGTGCTAAAAAAGAGGCAGTGCAGCACTGTGGTTGGAGCACCAACTCTGAATCAGTCAATCTCAGCTCTGCAACTCATGGCTTGTGTGACCTTGGGTGAGTTATCTAACCGTTCAAAACCAGAGCTTACCATCTATTAAATGGAACAGTAATAATTTATTGAACTAGCTATGTACCTGGTATTGTTTCAAGTGCTAGACTCAAACAACTTTATGACACAGTATCACCCCTTACAGATGAGGAAACTAGGTACAGAGAGGTTATTTACTTTGCTCAAGGTCACACAGCTAGCAAGTGGTAGAGCCAGGATTTATTTCCCAGGAAGTCTGGCTGTGGAGCCCACCTTTTAAACACTTCCTCATAGGGGAGTTGCATGGATCAAATGAGATGATAGGTAGGTGGGTGGTAGGAGATGGAGAGAGACAGAGGAAAAAAATGACTGTAGGATGATACGTGCTGTCAAATTATGGGGTATGGCTATAGCAAAGATATAGAGATATGATCCCAGTCTTTCTTCCTCCAATACACATTCTTTAAGGATGGGCAAGCTGGCTGGGCGGATTTCCTTAAGACTTCATTTCTATGAAGAGGAAGGCTGGGAACAGAGAAACTTGTGACTCTGGAGGTCTGCTCAATTTTTTAGTCTAGAAGTCAACAGAACCATGGGAATATGTATAATTCTTAGGGAGTCAAATGGTACTGATTAAGGAAGCTGTAATGAGTATGAAAAATTAACCTCCCATCGGAGGAAGCCAAAATAGGGGTGTGGAGCTAGTTACAGAACATGACCTTGGCTATGAGCAGCAGACTGTCAGGTCAGATCATCCGGGGAAATTCCTTCTGACACAGTAAAGCAGGGGTAGACAGGGTTCCTGAAGGGTGAGGCTGGCTATTCCTGGTTCAGTGCTTTATGTGCATCCTCTAATTTAATCCTCGTGACAATTGTCTGAAGTAGCTGGGATGATTGTTCCTGTTTAACCAGTGAGGAAACTGAGGCACAAAGAAGTGATGTGACTTGCCCTTATCTATCACATTTAGCCTGAAAAGGCGGTGAAAGTTTCTCCCTAGAGAGCACAGTCAAGTGGCAGAGACTTGGGTTTGCGTCCGGGGTCTGCCACTAGGTGGGTAACCTCGGGCAACACGCCTCGTAGTCCCAAGCCTGTGTGCTCTCACCTGTAAAATGGGGGTAGGAGTGGTATCTGACTTACAGAGGGAGGGTTAGATGAGGCAATCATACAAAACACAGCACAGTGGCTGGCACATGGTCAGCCCTCAAGAAATATATTAAGGTCTAAAAAGTACACATTTTTAAAAAACTGGTGTCAAAAATCAAAATGTTTAAGATTAGGCCCTTTTTGTCTAGATTATAAATATTTTCTAGATTAATGAGCACCAAACTGTCTCTTGCCCAGAAGGTGGAATACATATAGCATAGGCCATATGTCATTAGTTCTACTGAAGCTGACACTATTGTTACAGAGTGTTTTTTATCAGCAACTTGCTGGACTCCACATGGCTTTGGACTTGCCCTCGGTGGGACTGAATCCTGTTGTCCATGGAGTAGGGACCCAACCGTAATCTGTAAATTATTTATAAAACTAAGAAATATAAGGAAAATTCACAAAAATAATCACCCCTAGCACACAGAATAAATTCTTGGTTGGTCTTAATTGATAGAAGAGTTTGGTCTTCTGAGTTATAGATTTTTTTTAAAAGAGAAATAGTGTTTCATCATAAAATGATGACAATAGTTACTATGTATGAGCCCTTATGATGACTCAGGCACTGGGCCATGCACTTCACACATGTTGGGTTAGTCCACTCAACATTCCTATGAGGTCCACAGGGTTATTTACCATCTTTTAACTAATAAAGAAACTGAAGCTCAGAGACAGAAGCAACTTTTTGGACATAGCAGCTTACCTATTATCTCCTTTCTGCCCCAATCATGGTAATAACAGATACAAATATTGTCAAGTCCCTGTGCCTGGCTGGACCAAAGAGCCAAGAAAGTCCTATAATGGATTATTTAAAAATTATTCTACATCTAGTTACAGTTTTTATTGTATGACATGATGACATGTGGCAAGTAGTTTCCTGGCTTAGTTCAAATCACAGACTTTCTCAATTATGTGCTATAATGAGTTTTAAAAATTTAGTGCAGTGCTTCTTTTGAAATTCTGAAATCACAAGGACGAGAAAAATACACGTGATGACTCCCCACGTCCCTTCCAAGCAAGGTTCCCTCCTGGGCGAAGCTGGCCCAGGGCCATTCTGTCCTCCGGGAGGGCTCCTCTGCTCGTGTTGGTTTCACCAGGTGGTGTTCAGCCTCCTGCCTGTGGGCAGCGAGAGGGGGTGAAGAAAATTGCTGTCCGTAGGTGGTTAATAGAGAAGGCGCTTGGGGAAAGATTGGACTGCAGCTAAGAACCTTAGTGCAATTCCCAAGTCAAGGTCAGCACGTTGCAGAGAAGCAGGCTTGGATGGAGCCTTAAGTGCAAGCTGAAGAGCAGGACAGCCCTGCTGCAAACAGCAAACAGATGGGGTGAGGCCGAGGCTCCCTGTGGAAGTCTCCTTGGTGGACCCTCCCTCCGCCCGAGAAGACAGGCTATGGAGCGGGTGGCAAGAGGCCAGCTCCAGAGAGTCACACCAGCTCCTCTGGCCTTGAATGGGCTTCAGTTACGTCCAATGATGCACACAGTTTCCAGTTTCCTCCCTTGCGTTTCCTTGCGCTCTCCAGGCTCTTCCTGTCTCAAAGCCCATTTGCATGTTTCCTCCGCGAGGAAATTTCTTCCTTCGACTCCTTGTATTTCGGGTCTTCCCTCCTCAGAGTTCTTCACCGACTGTCGTCTCCGAGCAAGGTCTTTCCTGGTATCCTGTCTCCCTTCTGGTGCTGATGATCACAGTCCCGAAAGACACAATTCCGAATGCCATGATCCTGAATGTTGAAATCTCGAAAGGTCAAAATCGAATTGGCCAGGGGACTGGAGAGAGCCAGTGCAGGAGAATCGGTCCCCGTCTGAGAGTTAGGACAGACTTTTCCCCGTTGCTTTGGACATCAGAACTCCAGGCGATTAGCCTCTGACTCTAGGATTTATAGCCCTGAGCCTCTGGGTCCTGAAGCTTTCAACTTCTGAGAGTGATACGATCGGCTTCCTGGTTCTCAATGCAAAAATGTGAAACTTCTTCAATAAATGAAGAGATGTCCCTTTTGTACATCTGCATTTGTGAAAGATAAACTTCCTCAAGACCTCAGCTCTCTGAGCAGCCGCACAGGTGGTAGGACCCATTGTGGTTCTTGATCCTTCTGGTCAGAAGACTTAGGTTGCCTGTCAGGGTATCTCAGATGACTTATAAAGCTGGGTGCACACAATTACCAACCATAGTGATATGCATTTGTACATTTCACTTTTTGACCTATTTGTTCCTAAATACTGTTCAACTGCTCATAACTGTTATACCTGTGTGACTGTTGTCAGTATACCTGTTTATGCTTGCAAAAATATGTATATTATTGCCTATTTTATTCTGTAAAATGGCCTATGAAGTGCTATATTGTATTTTTATGTTTCTCAAATAAATCCCCTTTTTAAAATGTAAATAAATGTCTTTAAAATTTTTTTTAAATTATTTTTTCCAGAATTATATTTTCAGGACTGTGATTTTGGGATTTTAGACTTTAGGGGTTTTGATCTTTCAGGATTTCAACATTCGGGATTATGGCATTCGGGATGTGTCTTTTGGGATTATGGCCCAAACTCCCTCCCTTCATCCTGTTTGTTCCCTTCATAGCACATGGCATGAGTTTAATTCCAGGTCTTTTTGTTTATTCATCTGTTTATTGCCTGTTTCTGTCATTAGTCTGTAAGGCCCAGCAGGGCATGTATCTGACTCTCAACACTGATGTCAGTGCCAAGCACAGAGCTGGGGACAGAGTAGGTGTTCAGTAAATGTTTGCCAAATAAATAGAGGAAGGAATGGAACTCCCAGCCATCCCCTGGGCAACATATTTGGAAGGACATTTCAATACACCCATGGAATGAAAAATTATTAAAGGCCTTTGGAAAGAGGTTAATTCAATTTTTAAAACATCCTCGGAGAAGATGCCTGGGAGAAAAAAATACATAAATAAATTGGTTTGTGGTATTTCCTGGAAATGTCTTAATGAGATCACTCATCTGACATCCAAAAGCTGTGGGAACATTGTCTCTTTTATATTCTGTCTCTTCTCAGTTGCATTTCCAACAGGAGCATAATGATAAAAGTATGGAGAAAGTACCAGAAGCGTTAGAGTCTCAATTATCCTGAGATTACATTTATGGATTTTGAAGGGCTGTCACCGCGATGCTGACATCTTGGCCACTTTACCCCTCTTCAGTGTCAAAAATGAGTATGAAGTCTAGATATTTATTAACAGTTCTGATAAAGATGTGAGAGGAGAGGATGTAAAAGCTCTTAGCCAGACTGAAGTTTATATTATAACAAACTTAGCTTAATAACTTTCATTTATTTTAGGTATCCCTACTGTCCACAACTATTGTCTAAGACCGGGAATATCTCAAGCATAAATTCAACCTCAGGTTGAGACAGTGGTAGTCGTGGCTGTGACCAGCTGATACCAGGCCTAGGCCTGGTGGAGCCAGTTGCAGTTTGCTGCATTGACCTGCTGGCAGGGAGCTGACCCCAAGCTTTGGGGACATTCTTGGGGTTATAGGGTTAATCTGAGCACAGAGCAGGTCTACTGCTTGGGAAATGGGCCAAGCATCTAGGTGGAGGAGGGACTACAGCAAATCACACCTGCCAGGTAGGGAGAACCCTACTTCATCTGTAATATTTTAAAATATGTGAAGCCCACTTAGAATTTGCTCATACATTCACTCATTCACCCAAACCTGAAATTATATCCTTGTGAGTGTGTGTAGTAACTTACTACAATGTACCAGGCATACAGTTGATGCTTAATATATAGGCAGTACTGACTTTGCACAGTAGTGCAGGACCATAAATATTATTAACATCATGCAAGCTGAAACTGTGCAAAATGATCATCATAATCAATGGGAAAAATTATGATTTTTCCATGAACTTTAAAAACTCTCTTACTGTTGGTTATGAACATACAGGGAAATGAAAAATACAGGAAAAGTATTATTTATTTAGTACATGGTAATTTAAAACATTACAAACTTTGAGATTGCTGTGAAACACTTAATCAAGAGTAGCTTGAACAGTGCTTGCCTTCTCTTCTCATCATATAACTTGCAACATAGAGCAAACATATTTTCCGTGTCTTTGCAAATTATCCCACTCCTTTCTAAGTTTGGATCAGCTTCTAGCGTTTTCTCCTTTGCTCTTTTTATGTCAGTGGGAAGTTTCTCTGAGAGTTCTTTCAGTGTGGAATGGTTTGCTGGTGTCATCTTCATCCCTTTGTCATGGCCACTTTGCTTATTTGTGTTACTATTAACAAATTTACCTTCACTAAGTTCCTCTGACTATCTCTCTAGAGTATATCCAATGATGAGAGAGGTCAGCATTCCATGGTCAGCTATTTTGTCTATAACTTCATTTGATTTGAATTTGACCTTCAAGGTAGTCACTTTTCATTTCTTCATTGCACTCTCATCTTTTTTGGCTAATTACCTCTTTTCTTTATTCATATTTGTAAATTCTCACATGGTTTATCACACTGGGAGACAAGGAGGCAAGCGACACAACCACTCGCTTTGCTGTGTGGGTACTGAATAACAAATGCACAGTGACAAATCACCAACAGACTTTGGAAGAAGTGCTGTGACTGGTTACTGATCATGACGTGAATTTTTTATGTAAGGAGTGATCTGTGGACAAAGAGCAGGCAGCTCACAGATTATACAATTAGTCACAGTCCATATATTGTGGTCACTGAAATTTGAACTGTGTTGTTGGAAGACCAGTGTTATTTAACTAAATTATGGTAATTAAAGGTCATATATACCAGAACTGTGTAAAGCAAGGTGTCTTAGTCCATTTTATGCTACTATAACAGAATACCAAGGACTGGGTAATTTGTAAGGAACAGAAATTTATTTGGCTCATGGTTCTGGAGGCTGGGAAGTCCAAGAGCATGGTGGCAGCATCTGGTGAGGGCCTTTGTGCTGCATCATCCCATGGCAGAAGGTAGAAGAGCAAGAGGGGGTAATAGGGAGCAAGCGAGAAGGAGCTGAACTAACTTTTATACCAAGGCCACTCTCACTATATTCATTCCAGCAATAATTACCATGACCTAATCACCTCCCTGTTAGGCCCTACCTCTTGGCACTGTTGTATTGGGGATTAAGTTTCCAACACCTGAACTCTGAGGGACACATTCAAACCATAGCACAAGGCCGGTCTGTACATAATAGGGAGAACTTGGAAATGTCTTGAGGGTACATAATAGAGATCTCCACCCAGTATGTGGTTTCTTGGAGAAGGTGACATATAAACTGAGACTTGATACATGAGAAGTGATTAATTAGTCTTATGAAGGTGGACGTGTAGGGAAGATTGTTCCAGGCAGAGGGAAGAGTATGTGTAAAGCCCCCCAAGCAAGAAAGTGCATGGGGCTTGGGGTGGCAGCCAAGATTGTTTCAGGCTGACTGTGGGTGACAGTCCCATGCTATTATCTTGGCTTCCTTTAGCCACACTGGCTGTTGCTCTTGGTTACCAGGCAGCACTGGCTGCTGTGGCTGGGAATCCCAAATGCTCTATTTTTGGACATTCCCCTCAAACCAGCACTGAAGGGCACTCTGCAGCCTCCTCCAGACCCAGAAGCCCACTTCTGGCAGCTGGGAAATTCACCAGGACAATAAAACCACATTGAACAAAATTAATTCAGATGCAAGTTGTACACATGATATGTGAAACACTAATGATTTTAGATGCAAACACTCTAAGTACAGAATAGGATAAGACAAAAAGAAAATCCCTTTCGTAAGTCAGAATTCAGAAGGTTGATTCAAATCTTTAAATGGTAAATCATGTTTCTAGTCAACCTGAATACAGAGTATGGTACTTTATTTAATTTGGCTAAAATCTGAAGAGTTACTATGAGCACCAAGCCCAGGTAATACACTGAAAATAATCTCAACTGAGTCCCACAACACCCTTATGGGGTAGCTATTATTGTCTTCATTTTGCAGGTGAGGAAACCAAGGTTAAGTCACCATAGGGTCACAGAGCTTGGGTTCAAATCTAGGACTTACTCTAAAGCCTGTGCCTTTAGCCACTGCACCACCAATATATTTAATAATAACTAATGGAGATAAACACAAATGGCAAATCCAAGTGATTACTTTTATGCTTTCATAAGCTAAACAGACCAAGATAAATGCTAAAGACGGGGGCAAGAATATTCCATCCGTGTAGAAACATTGAGACACAGAAAATGCTGGAGAGCAGCAGTTTTAGGAAAAGTTAGGTGAAACTGAATGGAATTCCAGGCATGAACATCAATTCAAGATTCTATTGGTAAAGCAAAACAATGAGATTATCTCAATTATTGAGTTAACAAGGAGATTTCACCATCTACACTCTAGCCAGGAGTAAGACATTTATTTGAATTAGATGAGAAGATATAATGTCATTTGAAGGAGACCCGGTAAATTTAATAACAGAGATAAATGAAACTGACAATGATCTCACACTTTACAAATCTAAACACCGGACCGAGGTTAAACACCGGAGCCCTAGTGCTTGATGAATGAACTTGAATTCTACTTTTTATACTGTCTATTGGAGACTGGCAGGATTTTTAGCTTTCCTTCTTCTAAACAAAGAGTTTAAGAAAGAATTAATCCAATTCCATTTAAACCAAAGTGCAGGAGCAAGAAACCATCTTGAACTTTCCTTACTCAAAGAGCAGCTCTGTTGGTAATTTAATCACTGAGTTGTGTGCAACTTGCCCATGACAAATGGTAAAATATCTGCAATGTGGAAATCTGCCAGAGTGATTCCTTCCTTAGCTGGCTCGCACTCACACTCTGCCTCCCTGCCCTCAATGGCTGAAATTGCTTCTGTATTAGGAGAGAATGTGGAACAGTTCTGGATCCGGCAAGAGTGTGAGGTCACTGAATACTCTGCTTCCTTCCACTCCTTGGTACTTGCCAGCACGTAGCACCACTCCAGCCACATGCGGTGCACAATCAAGTCAACACGTTTAGGAATGAATGGGAGACCCTGTGTGCTCTGGCTCTACCTCCTTGTCTAGCCTTGTCGTATGTCACTTCCTTCCTTGCTCCAATGTTTAGTTTTAGACATGGAAATGCTGAACTGGATTAATCTGAGCTGCTCTTTCCTTTTCTGATAACTATAACTTTTCATTCTTCAGTCTCAGCTTCATTTTCTTTTGGAAGCTTTCCTAGGTCAACTGAATTACGTTAGGTCTCCGTGTCACACACTTCCACAGCTCCCTGTGCTTCCTAATCCTGAACACATTTCCTCCATCTTCTCTGCTAGGTTAGAGGGTCTGTCAGGGCAGGAGCAGACAGAATCTATCTTGTTCGCTACTATATTCCAGCACTCAGCACAAAGCCTGGCATATAGCTTGCTCTTAGTCAAGGTTTGCAGAATGAATGGCTGCCTTCTACATGTTCTCTTCTCTTCTCTTCTCTTCTCTTCTCTTCTCTTCTCCTCTCCTCTCCTCCCCTCCCCTCTCCTCCCCTCCTCTTCTCTTCTTCTCTCTCTCTCTTTCTTTCTTTCTTTTCCTTTCTTTTTTTTTTTTTGAGACAGGATCTCGCTCTGTTGCCTGGGCTAGAGTGCAGTGGCATCATCATAGCTCACAGCAACCTCAAACACCTGGGCTCAAGCAACTCTCCCGCCTCAGTCTCCTGAGTAGCTGGGGCTACAGGTGCATGCCACCATGCCTGGCTAATTTTTAAATTTTTTGTAGAGACAGGGTTGCTCCATGTTGCTCAGGCTGGTCTCGAACTCCTGGCCTCAAGTGATTCTCCTGCCTGGGCCTCCCAAAGTGCTAGGATTACAGGCATGAGCCATTGTGCCTGGCCCGCTTTCTTTTTAAGAAAGCTATTGTAAAATATTTACGACAAACACAAATGTGTAAAGAGAAATATTACAAACCCCTATGTATCAACTATAGATTAAGAAATAAAAACAATACCAACACAAGTTTAAGTCCCTACTTAGCACTCTCAGATCATATTCTGCTCTCTAGAGGTAACCAGTAATCTGAATTTGGTGACTACTATTTCCATACATTTCTTAATATTTTCACTACACATATAAGCAAACTTCTGGTATTATTTTTTATATTATTATAATTCATGTAAGTGTTATATTCATCCTTCTGTGATTGGCTTTTTTCTTTCAACCTTTGTATGAGTCATCCATGCTGTTGCATTTAGCTAGGAGTCATTTATTTTCACTGCTGTGTAGTATTTTATTGTATGAATGCACCACTACTAATCTGTTTTCTTGTTGATGCGTTATTTTCTAAATTTTTGTTATGAATGCTATAAATGTCCTTGTACTTGCAATGCTTTTCTTTCAGATTATATTGTGGTATCCAATATACTGGACCTTTTCATTATTCACCTGTAAAAAGTGACCAGTACTGTATCTCTGAGAGCCATATGAGATAAGGTGATAACCCAACTTATGCTTGTGTGAAAATGGGTGTCAGAGGATTTACAAAGAACAAGTGTGTAATAATGGCAAGAACACTGATCTGAGAGTCAAACAGAGGTGGATTCCAGAACCCATTCAAGTACTTGGCAGGCATGTTACACTGGAAATACAAAGCCTCAGTTTTCATTCTGTTAAACTGGAATAATAGTCTCCTATCTGCTTACTTCACAAGGTTGTTACAAGTATCAAATGAAATAATGCGTTGCTGAAAAGATTTTGAAACCTGATGTATTATGCAATATTGGAGCATCAGCAAACAAAAATGTATTATCCAAGTGTAACATGGGCAAAAGAGTTATAGCAAAATAACAATACAAGAATATAAAATAATTTATCACCTACTGTATTTAAACTTGTTATCGCCTACAAGTTGATATCCTTTATCTATTTTACATTTAATTGGGGTGTTCTAGAAATGATACCCTACTTGAAAACAAACAAACAAACAACAGAAAACCCCAAAAAGGCTGGAGGAAAATCAGGCTCTTGAGAGAAATATGTTTGGCTCTTTGGGTTTCCACTGCTTATAAAAATCCTACGGAGAAGATTGTTGAGATGAGTCAATTAGTTCTGGAAATGTATTTATTGCAAAGGTTCTGTCTTCATGCTTAGATGTGTATCAAAGTAGGGAGCTGTAATGGTTAAAATGAGGATTTTAGAGCACAAAAGACCTGGGTTCAAATCTTGGCTCTACTTTCCTTTTCTTTAGCGAGGATAATAAGATAATTTAACAGGACTGTGGGGAAGATTAATGAGCTAACGTAGGTAAAGGAGCATACTTGGTCCTTTGAGTATGTGGCTCAAAACCAGGCTGAGTTGATTTTTCCCAACAGGTGAGGCAAGGTTGCTGGGCTTTTGTTCCTCTCATGTGATCTCAGTTACCTTAGTTTAACTCCACTCCCCCCCTCCTTTTTTTAAGTATTTGTGCATCCATTGTGTCGGAACCTGCAACTGTCATATGTCCACTGACACTTTTGAATAAATGACCAAGGCAGCTATAATCAGTGAACAAAGGATGCTGTTACTACTACAAAGTTTGGGATGTGCCAAATGCTTTTGATCTGAAAGTACTGATTTCTTGCTTGGAAACAGAGAAAGAGTCACCTGCTTAATTTGTCGATTAATTAGCAAGGAACCAAAGAGGGGGTTTCAAAATAGTTAATAAAGTCCAATTTTAATCATGTAATCTTGTTCTCAAGCAAGAGCTTGAGAGCAGATAAAATTAGAACCCAGTCTCAGAACTCTGGGTGCCAAATCCCTCTTCCTGCAGAATTTTCTACCCATATCTACTTTACCAGAATCCTCCTTTTTTTTTTTTTTTTTTTTTTTTATCCCTATGGTTGTAATGAGTCAAAGACTAGATTTACCTTATGCCTTTGCACACTGATATCTTGGTTCCTGGGAACTGGCTTGCTTTACAAGTACACATTTCTCTCCATAAACACATTCTGTATAAAGGTCTTTCCATGTCTAGGAGGAGGTGAAAAAGAGCAGGGAGGAGGGACAACAGAACAATGTCCTTTCTATTCTAGTAATCATGGGAGGCTTCCTGGAGGGCATGTGCCTGGAAAGGATGGGTGGAGATGAGTAGATGGAATTTTTGCTGTCATGGATTTCTTTTGTTGCTCTATATCCTCTACTTGTTCACTCAAAGAGGTTTATTAATCTCCTGCTAACAGACAACATAGCACGGTGGCTTGGGAACCAGATTCCTGATTTAAAATCCCATTTCTGCCATTTACAAGTTGCACGATCTTGGGCAAGTTTCTTCATTTCTCTGTGTCTCAATTTCCTCATTTGTAAAATAGGAATAATAATAATAATAACCATCTCACAGGGTCATTGTGGGGGTTCAGTAAGTTAATTATCTATGTCTATATATCTACCTTTAAACAGTGGCTGGTCTATTGTAAGAGTTCAAGAATATTAGCTGTTATTATTACTCTCAGCTGTCATTGTTACAAAACTAGCAGTCCTGTAAAACTTCGGTAAGGACAGAGATTTTCTGAGGTTTATCAGTTCTTCAGGGTTAAGGAGAGACTTCAACAATATTGAGGTTACAATTTTCTTGGCCGTAACAAATAGCTCAAACTTGGTAGGCTGATGTCCAGAACTGCTTTTGGGGGCAAAAACTCCAAACTATGTCTAATGGTAAAGAAAATAATGCTATTATGTATCTGCTAAATAAGCCGTTCTTTCCAAATGGAAAACATTGCAGTCATTTCAGTTTGCCACTGAGTTTGGTCAATGCCATTGGAGCAGCACAAATGGAACATAATATAAAAATATACACACAATGTACTGTTCTAAATTCACAGAGTGCATTTCTCTTACATGGCTATTCCCCGAAATTTCAGAGAGATGATGCATAGAATGAGGTGGTTATTAAGCTGAAAATGAACAACAGTAAAACAGAGGAGATATTGCAAGGGCTGATAGAGTGGAAGGGAAACCACGAAATATTATAGATAGCAGGAATGGAGGGGGATTATAAGAAATCTCATTAGCCCTCTTACTTTATGGGAAGACTAATCCTACCATAGTTTGGAGTTCACAGATAAAAATCTTTATAGAAACTAAAGAAAAAAAAAGATGTCCACAGATGGAAAACTTACATGTTTGCTCAATAGCCCATTGTTCAGCAATGCTCCTAAAAAAATGACTTGTGTAATCTAAATTCCTAACAATGTAGCCAAAGCCTGCCTAAAGGATGCTGTTACAACTGTAAGGAAAAAACTACATAACTAGAATTCTTAGGGAATGGGTTGGTTTTATGGTTGCTGTTTTTGTTGTTCTACTTAGCTTGGACTAAGAAGAAAATATATTTCAAGGTTTCTGTTCATGGACACTTTTGGGGGGAAAATATTTGAATCTTCTTGAAATAATTCAGGACTTTACAGGCCCTCAGGGCTCTTTAGGAGGGAGGTGATTATGACTGGGCAGGCCTGTAGACGTGTAAGATGAGAAGATCTGGCCTAATCTGTGTGCACACTGTATGCATATTGGAAGTGGTGCTTTTTATGGGGTGTGTGTGTGTGTGTGTGTGTGTTTATGTGTGTGGAAAGATAATATCAGAGCCTTTCCTCAGGAGGGTGAAATCACAACAAAACAAAAAACAATACAGTTCCAGAAAATTCGAAGGTTGTGACACTAGGTTCTAGTTCAAATTTGTTAATACCTTCATTGAGATGTAAGTCAAATATATAAAATTCAACCATTTAAAGTGTACAATTCAATTGAAGGCTTTTAGCAATTTCATAGAGTTGTGAAACCATCACCACAGTCAATTTTAGAACATTTTCATGAAATAAAGAAACCCCAAACCTATTAGCAGCCACTCCCCACTCCTATTCCCTCTTCCCTGTCCAAACTTCAGGCAGCCACTAACCTACTTTCTATCTCTAAGGATTTGCCTATTGTGGAAAGTTCACATAAATGAAATAATATAAAATGTGGTCTTTGGTGACTGGCCTCTTCCACTTTTCATAACATTTTTAAGTTTCATTGATACTGTAGGATACATCAGTACTTCATTCCTTTTATTGATGAATAGTATTCCTTTATATGGATATACCACATTTCGTTTGTTCATCAGCTGATGACACTTAGGTTGTTTCCACTTTTGGATATTACGAATGATGCTGCTATGAACATTCATGGATAAGTTTCTGTGCAGATACATGTTTTTATTTTTCTTAGGCAGACACCCAGGAGTGGAATTACTGGGCCATATAGTAAGTCTATGTTTATCATTTTGAGAAACTGCCAAACTGTTTTCCAAAGCGGCTGCACCGTTTTACAGTCCCACCAGCAATGTAAGAGGGTTCTCATCTCCACATCCTAGCCCAGTATTTGTTATTACTTGTCTTTTTTGTTATAGCTAATGGGTGTGAAGTAGTCTCTCATTGTGATTCTGATTTTCATGTTCCTACTGACGAATGATGTTAAGCATCTTTTCAAGTGCTTTTTGGCCATTTGTATATCTTTTGGGGACAAATGTCTATTTAAATTCTTTGCCCATTTTTGAATTAGGCTATATATTTTTTATTGTTAAGTTGTACATGTTCTTTATATATTCTGGATATAAGTCCCTTGTCAGATATATGTGATTCACAAATATTTTCTCCCATTCTGAGGGTTTTTTCAGTTTCTTGAGAGTGTCCTTTGAGGTACACCTGTTTTAAATTTTGATGATGTTCACTTTATTTTTTAAATTGTTTGTGCTTTAGGTGCCATATGTAAGAAACCATTGCTTAATCCAATGTTACAAAGGTTTGCACCTAGGTTTTCTTCTAAGAATTTGAGGGTTTTAGCTCTTACATTTATGTCTGTGATGTATTTTGAGTTAATTTTGTGCACGGTATAAAGCAGGTCCAATTTCATTCTTTTGCATGTGGACATCCAGTTTTTCTAGCATCATTTTTTGAAAAGACTATTCTTACTCCATTGGCTCATATAATTTTTTAAATCATAGGTAAACGTTTAAAAATCATCTACTAAACATGTGTCTGTGTAATACCAAAAATTGATTCTGTAGATTTTTCTTCTCCCCCACTCCCCCACCACAGGACACTGTTTGACTTTGACTTTGGACCAGTTTTCCTGCACTTGTCTACTTGTGTCATTCATTTTTCAATGGTGCGTTTAAATGCCTATTAGGTCACACTGGGCACACAGTGAGGAATTTGATGGTGGGTGGATCTAACCTGAGGCCAGTTCCTTCCTCCATAGAGAGAATAACACAAGGAGGTCCAAGAGAAGGGTTGGGAACACTAGATGGCTGTTTCAACAGATTCTTGCATCTTCAGTCACTCTTACCCTCCACCATGTCAATCTTAATATGCTAGGGCCTTCCAGTACGCTGTTCCCTCTATCTGCAATGCTTTCTCTTTTCCTTTCTCCTCTCCTGATAAACTCCACTCGACTTTAGCTCTCAGCTGAACCATCACTTTCTCAGGGAAGATTTCCTATTCCCCTAGGTCAGTCCATCCTTGATTTCTCCTATGTAGCACTTTCACATGGGTAACAAAATAATTCGTTGGGTAATTAGTAGCTTAATGTATGTCTCCACGGTTGGTGTGATGGCTTCTCCAGGGTGGGTACTTCGTCTATCTTTTCCTGCTCATTACTGCGTGTTGCCTGAGAGAGCAGGCCCCAGGGTCAACAGACAGATCTGCTGAGAATCCCAGCTATACTTAACCACTCTGAATCTCTGTCTCCTCGTCTACAAAATGGGGATAATAATGGCACCTACCTCTCAGGGCTCTGTAAGAACGAAAGGGCACTGGCATGTGAAGTGCCAGTGTGGTGTTTGACACATGGCAGACAGTTGGTTAAGATCCATCAAAGAGTGAACGTCCCTGTCCTGTGGGGCAATCTGCCACACCCAACCAACCCACGTGGCCAACATACACTTCCATGGTGGCTGGGAGAGAAGGTTGAATGACTGATTGGGCACAACGACTCCCTAATAATATTCTGGAATCTCAGGCATTTCCCCAGCACCCTGGGTGGAGGTCAAACCACCTTGAGAAGGGAGGGATGATGTCTTTCAGAGGCACTGTCTATAAAACCACTAAAAACAGTTAGCCAAACTACATCTTGATATTTCCACAGAGTACCAAACAGCCAGCTTGGCTGATTTAAAAACAGATTTTTGTGCCACCATTACTATAGCTTACTGTTTAGCACAGTGCTTAAGAGGAGTGACTCTGACATCCTCTACTTACCATGGAGGCAAGTTACATAACCTCTTTGAGCCTCAGTTACTTCTGTAAAATGGAAATGTCAATCATAAATTCATTGCAGGGATACAGAGAAAATTCTGTGGAACAATGCACATATAGCACATAGCCTAGTGTCTGGCACATTCCACTGGCTCAAAGAACGTGAGCTACTTTCAGTTATTCATGTGGGAGAAGCTCTGGTTTCTGGTTATGAGACATCTAAAGCCCAAAGTATTAGTTTCACTAAACGCTTGACAATCTTCCAAGGAGAATGAGAAACAAAGGGCTTATAAAACACCCATTTAGTGCTATTTTATTATAAGCTACAGTTAATCAGATTGCCAAATTTTCCATTCATTCCCAAGAAGTCATAATTGGGAAAACAAACTGTGTGTGTGTGTGTGTGTGCATGTGTGTGTGTGTATGTGTGTGTGTGTGTGTTGTTTGGGCTTGGTTAAAATTTAGCCAACTTATTTTTGTCTGAGTTCCTAGAACATGAAACAATTCAATCTCTTGAATATTTCAATTGTTCCAAATTAGGGTAAAAAGTCAGTTTTCATTCATATTATTCCTCATCTTCAGAGAGATTCCTTTTGTTTTCAGTCTTCCACAGTCATTTTACCATCTATTCCAGAAGAAAGCTGAGCTCTGCCCTTTTCTTTCTCTTTCCTTCTTCCCTTCCTTCCCACCATCCATTTCTCTCCCTCCTTTCCTCTGTCTCTTTCTCTCTCCCCCTTCTTCCTTCCTCTCTCTCTTTTCCTGTCGAGTTACAGCCTTACATCTCTGTGTCATGTGGGAATAATGAAAATATTTGCTTTACAGGCTGATGGGAGAATAAAATGAGACACGTTGATGCCTTAGCTTACTGCCTGGCATGTAGTAAAACACTCACTATATGTTAGTCATGATTCTCATTACTGTTTGGTAAAAGGAAAATTCCCTTACTTCTCTTTTCTTGGTTCTTCTGATTTTGTCTCTTCAAACTCAAAGTCTTGGGAAACACTGCCTGTATTCTTTTCCCTAGTTGTTTCTGTCGAGCCTGGCTAGCAGCTGTCAGGAGCGGGAGAGCATCTGAGTTGCTAATAAATGATTTGTGTATGAGACTCTTCAGGAGCTAGGCATCAGGCCAGCTTCTTGGATGAGAATTGACTCCTGGCTGGGAGGTACTCATGGCATCGGTCAGTGTCTGCTTAGGTCCTGGCTGCTGCTGTCATGTTAGACCTGTCCTCAGGGTGCTGGGGTAATGACCTTCGCTGTGTAGTGGATGGGCAAAGGCAGGCTCAGAAGCGAGAAACCATTGCCATAGGGACCAGTCAACACCCCTGGGGTCAATTGTGAGTGCCTGCAGCCTTGTGCACCACGTTAAGTCTCATCACATGGATCACTGAAGTTCAATGTTCTAAATCAATGCACAGATTGTCAGTTGGCCAGCCTCCTGGAGGAGTTTCTTGTAGTCTACCTCTTGGGCCCAAAGAAAAGTAGGAAAGATGCTGGTGTTCTTGTCCGATTCTCCCCTGAGCCTAGCAGGGAAAGCAATGGCTCCTGCACTTTAGAGGGTCTATGACTCACTTCATTAAACGCAGATTTCCCCCTAGGGACCCAGACTCAGTTAAGTTCTAGGGTGGAGACCGGAATTGACTTAATTGTGGTCTGTTTCCCCTCCCTCCACCAGTGTGAAGGCTGATTGGAGGCAGGACCTTGTCTCTGCTGTTTACTGCTGTAGCCTTGTGGTCTAGGCTTCGAGGAAGAGAATGAAATGTAGCATCTGTCAAACCTCAATATGCACACTAGCACCTGAGATCTTACTAAAATGCAGTTTCTCATTCATCCTGCATGGAGTAGGGTCCGAGGGTCTGAATTTCTAATTATCTCCTGGGAAATGCTGCTGGAGGTTGCCACTCTGGGTAGCAAGGGTGGAGTCTTCAAGACTGCACCTTTGGATTCAGATCACCTGAATTTGAATCCTGGCTGTACCCCTTGCTGGTGGGGACACCCTGGGCAGGTTTCCTACCCTGTAAAATGGGGCTAGTGACAGTATCTTCCTCACAGGTCCTTTTGGGGAACTCATAAGATAATACACTGGAAACATTTTGGCCAGTATATGGCGAGTGCTCAATAAATGTTAATTCTTATCATAATCCTGGTTCTTACGATGGCATCTTTGTCTCCATTTCCTTCTCAACGAGTTGTAGTTAGCTATTGGGCTTGTTGGTTGGCTGATTTCTCAGAAAGGCTATGTTCTCGGTGATACAATACTTCTGTGCTACTTCTTTGCAATCCATCAATCTCCCTTTCAAATTAATTCCTCTCAGATTAATAGAAGAACCATATAACAGCAAACATTTATTAAGTGCTTTTCTGTGCCAGTGATTGTGCGAGTGCTTTACATGGGTTGCCTCATTTAAACTTTACAACAACCCTGGGAAATAGCAATTCTTAGTATCCCCCTTTGCAGCTGAGGAAATTGAGGCATGAAGAGATTAAGTCATTTGTTGAAGGTGAACAGAAAGAAAGTGACGAAATATGAGCTCAAACTCAGGTCTGCATAACTTCAAAGGCAGTGCTCTTAACCATGAGGCCCCGTCACTGCCCTATAATTTTCAGTTATTATAATGTCCCGATTTGAAAGCGCCAGGTACACTCAAAAATATACACTTTGTACCCAAAGTGACTTAGATACATGATCTCACTAAAGCCATGCTTTTCATATTACGTCCTAGCTTACATTTTATCTTTTGTTTGAAAGGTAAATGGGATAGAAATATTTCATTTTCTCCTCTTCTTTCTTTCCGAATCAGGCACTAGTTTGTTTGTTTGTTTTGGATGCATGGCCGAAGGTTATGAGATTGTCAATGGATAGGCGGCTGGACTGGCACCCTGCCAGCAAGATAAATCTGATTACTTTGTTTTTATGGGAGCTACTTTGCTCCTCTTTGATTCCAGAGCTGACTGGCAGGCCTCACCCACACCAGACATCTAGCAAAAAATATTCTTGGACATAAGAGGTATTGAAGCAGCAGTGTGTGCAGCTCTGTAGGCAAATCTGCTCTTGTAATTGAACAAAATACTCTAAGATGCTCTCCACACTGCCTCCATCGTTCCTGCACATGTATGTGTGTGTGTGTGTGTGTGTGTGTGTGTGAGTATGTTGTGTTTTGAGATTAAGAGTGGAGAGATATAGGAAAGAGGTTGGAAAGCAGTAGCTTCCACTTTTACTTTCACAGTAAATTCTTATGATTCACCAAATTCAGAAAATCAAGTTTGATGAACGCAGCACCTTGCTCATTCTTTTTCAGATTGCTTTTATGTAAAAACTGTGGTAGAGAACTAAATACTTCTTAGGAGGAAACCATAGGAAATACTTAATTGTTTTAATCTCATATTTATTCATTTATGAAATACTAAGTGTCTAATATATACTAGGTACCACACTCAGCACTGGGGAGATGGAGGTGAATGAGAAGTCAAAACCTCTGCCCTCACTAAATTAAGAGTATGGACACAAATACTTAAAGATAATGAACAAAATCAACCTGGCATGGGAACATGAGAAAGCAAGAACTATCTCATAGGTATTTTTAACGCATGGTTGGATGAGACTCTTGGCTGGAATATAAAATGGAAGGAGCAGTATTCTCTTGCCTTTAGTCTACATAATCTGTTATTAGGAAAGCACTTTCCCTATTTCCCACCCAGCCTGCTATCAATAGCAACTGCAGTTAATGTTCCATTGTCTTTTCTTTTTTCTGTATAGCTTGATAAATTCTTGATGTGCTTATTTTTGTCAGTGTGAATATGGAAGAAACCACAAGAATTTACTACTGTTTTCCCTCTAAACAGCAGGCCACTGATTGGCAATGAGGAAAGGATGGGGACCTGGCAGGAAGTGGCCCTCCAGTAAAGCCAGGGGATTCTGGGCACCTACACGTGTATCCCAGGTTTGGGGAAGATAGCTTTCAAATGACTTGGGCGGGCCAGTTATGGGCAGATATTCTAAAAGAGAAATTGAGGCACTAAAGGTGCTAATTCTGATGCCCACTTGTGAATAATTCTAGCAAAGAGAAAAGGGAACCTCTAAAGCAGGCATCATGAATAGATTTAATCTCAAATGCCGACTCAGACTGGATGATGGCAGAAGCTGTAGCACTATGTGAGACAGATTCTAAGCCTTATCTAGAACACCCTTGATGACAGATTAAACCTTAAAAACACTGTCTTTAGATCCAAATCCCATTGCATGATGTAACTCCCTGAGTGTTTGATTGAATTAGGATCCAACATAATCTTAATATGCTAAACAGCGAACCGAAACCAACAAGATGAAGGCTAATGAAAGTAACTAACTATACCTGCATTTAAATTCAAAATTCAGTGAGGGGTTACATTTTGGGGTTGGGAAAACTTGACTTGATAGTGGTTCATGAAAAAAGACTTGACCCTAAGTTGCCTATGAATCAATAAGATGATGCAGATACAGAATATTCTAGAACAATGGTGGGCTGTTAGAGTTTGACAGGGTAGCCCAACAGAGCCACTCCACTGAAACTGCATTGCAAAGTGTCTCTTCCTTCTAGCTTGCTGCTTTGCTTGTAGACTTGAGTGTCTGCGTAAGCCCCAGGTTTCTGGAGCTGGAAATTTTCTCCCTCTGAGAATAGGAAGGAGTGGGCCCATGTAGAAACAAAGGGGGAAGGCACCTAGAACGGACTAGGAACTCTTTATTTTTGAAACAGGCCAAATTTGGAATCAGTAAAAAAAAAAAATGCATCAAATGATTTTGCAAATGTATGGTTTTTGAAAAGCTTGAAATGTGTTTTGTTCCACCCACGCTATCCTTAAACACACCCACGTGCACTTCAAGAGGAATTTCATCCATATGGTACGTTCATTGGCAGTTAACTCATCAAGATCACTATTGTGTCAGAGCCATTTGATTTCCAACTTGCCATTTAAGTTGTTCCAAAAAAGCTCTCGAACGCTTATTTTCTTGAGCTAGGATTCAGAGTTTGGTAAAAGAAATAAAGAGAATGTGGATATCTCAGTTTGAACTTTGAGCGAACTCAAGAAATTTAAGCTTGCTAGAATCCATTCTTTCAAAACCTGGTTGACCTTTGCCACCCTCTTTTAGGGATAATGATAATGATGGGGATGATTGATGATGATGATAATGATGATGATGATGATGATGATAATGATTGCAGTTATTCAACTGGTTGGGTTTGGGTGATTTTCTGACTGTTCCTGGAACAAACTTTTTCCTAATAATTATGACTGCAAAAATAGAGCAGGCATAAGAACTGGAAAAGAAAGTTAGAAAGTAGCCTGGGATAGTTGCAGGCAGAAAACATAGTCTGTGTATAGACTCTTAAGTATTAATATTAGTAAAAGGTGTCTAATTACCTCTTGCTTAGTCGTCGTCTTGTAGGAAGGCAAGTTCCAGGGTTAGGAAGCTAAGAGATGGTTTGGTAACCCCCATCCAGGGACCATCTGTTTGACATCCAACTCACAAGAAGGAACGGGGACCTGGCTTAACCCAACATACTAAATTCAGGTTGCAATGTAAGTTTCCAATACCTGTATCATGGGCATTTGCCATTTTTTCCCACTAATTTTCACATTCTCCTCCTTTAATTGCCTTCCCACCAAAGTCAGGAATAAAGACTAAAGGAATATTCTCTGGCTAAGTAAAACTAACCTGCACGTAGACTTGAACTCACAATTTTGGTCTTATTAAGACATGGTCCACTGATTGGTCCCAGTCCTGTTTTCAGGTCAGTGTCCTGGCTATCTTCTGACTCAACAGATGATGATCAAGGGGGTAAACAATTTTATGTTACAGTCTTTGGTATATTTACATTTATCAACTCACATTTGAGGAGAGGGCCATGAAAAATTTTAGCTAGATTGAGATTTAGAATGAAAGTTACAGAATTGGTGCCAAACCAGAAGGAAAAGAGTGGGTGGTTGCAAACAATCTCCACTCAGGTATTTTAGTGGGTACAATGAGGGACACGGAGTAATATTTAAGTGTTGAACGGCAGGGAAGAGAAGAGGATATAGCATCTCTCATTTTAATCCTAGCAGCCTCTGAAAAGCTATTTGTTATGCACTATATTATTATTCCAGAGGAATAGCTAGCTTCAAACAGGCCATGCCTCATTTCCTATGCTTTTTCTAGCTCAAGAACTTAGAACATTTTTTAGTGACAAGAAATCATCACTGTAATCTGTAAGTTATAACAGGCACAAGCAAGTTGCAAGTACACATGGCTGTTGGGTGTTTATTTTCCCAAGGTTGTCATAAGAATGCGTATTTACCCATGTAATTCTTCATAATATTCTAGTTCTTCCTCCTTTCTCAGATTCCAACACTTTCTCTAAGGCCAGTGGAACTGTTAAATTGGCTTCACCATTTTACAAAATAGCAAGGATGGTGTTGATTTTGAAAACAAAAATGTAAATGGTGCTTGTCCAAGGGAGGAAACAAGACATATTTAGATGTGCTAAGACTCACTGTCTCAGGAAGAAACTTCCCAGGTGGCTGACTAACCAGACTGACTTCACCAACAGTTTCGAAGAGCAACTGGGCTTAGACTCTTCAAAAAGCCCAAGTTCTGCTTACACATTTTGGGTTCTCTCATTCTCTCATTGGTTTGGTCACTGATTCCAGCCCCTTTGGGGCAAAGAGTGGTAAGTAAAGAGGAGAGGGGAAAGTTTTTGGTTTAACACTCTACCCAAACATAAAGAGTTGTATTTCAAAGAGCTGGTTTTTCCCCATATTATCTAATTCATTCTCTGACCAACACGGTGGTATTCTTTGAATAAATAAACAGGATTCTACTGTTTTAAGGAAATTACAAGTCATATCACAATGGTAGAATTCAGTTTTATATGTGATTGAAAATCATCCCTTCCTTTTTTTCTCTTTTTAATGTTATAAAGGTTGCCTTATTTTGCTTTAATTTTGTTTCATTTTCCCTATCTCTGTCAATTCTACGTCAAAATTAAAAAAAATATTATCATTTGTATCTCCTGGTTATTATTTTTACTTCTGTTTGCATTGCTACTCTTTATACATAGAGCCATAGAATAGGAAACTACAACACATCTCCTAAGAACACAGTAAGCTCTCAGTAAAAGTTTGTTATGATAAGTAGCAAAAATAAGTTCTACTGGAAGAATCTAATTGCCTAGAAACACTTCATTCATTCATTTATTAATTCAGCAACAATTTATTGATCACCAAGTACGTGCCAGACACTGTTGCAGGTGCCAGGGACTCTGAGGTGGACGAGACAGATAGGGCCCTTGTGCATACGGAATTTACTTTAAGTGCATGCAGAGTTTACTGTCAAGTGGAGGAAGGCTGACACAATACGTAAACCAAACAAACAAACAAGGCAACTGTCGGAGAGTGCTATGCAAAGAACTAAAATTAAATAAGGTGATGAGATAACTGGGTGACAATTTTAGATTGGGTGGTCAGGGAAGACTTCCCTGAGGACATTTAAGCTGAAGTCTCATTCTACTTACTGTGGCTGCATAATGAATTACCCCTGAACTCTGTGGCATAACGCAATTTATTATGTTCAGGGATTCTCTGTGTCAGCAATTCTGGCAGCGGGTAGTGGAGACAGCCTGTCTCGGCCTCACGATGGCTGGGGCCTAGCTGAGAGGCTCGAAGCTGAGGCTGGGAGCCATTTGAGAGTTTGCTCGCTCACATGTCTGGTGGTTGCTGCTGGCTGCCAGCTGAGTGCTAGCACACCTACACGGGGCCTCTCCCTGTGGTCTGGCTTCCTCAACATGCAGTGGCTGGGTTCCTGCGTGAGCACCCAAGAGAGTGAGCCAGGTGGAAGCTCTATTGTCTTTTTATCACCTAGGCTTGGAAGTCACATAGTGTCACTTCTGACATACTCTGGTTAAGATGGTTACAAAGATCTATCTGGTTTCAATACAGAGGAAACTCTACCTCTTGATGGAGAAGCTTCAACACCACATTATAATAAGAAGCACACTTGGGATAGGACATATATTAGTGTGGCCGTCTTGGGAAAAATCCAAACTGCCACAGTCTGAATGACAAGGTGGAGTTAGGAATGTGAAAGTCAAGAGGAAGAACATCCTGGGCAAAGGCCTGGGTAAAAAACCAACTTGGCAGAGACTTGAACCGCAGAGAGAAGGCCAGGGGAGCGGGATGTGAAGAGCAGGGCAGTGATGAAAGATAAAGTCGGGAAGGTGGACAGGAGAAAGATCATAAAACACTAAGAACCACCTCTGCTCTGGGTGAATGGTCCAGAAGACAGGGCTGTCTTGGGACTTACTCACACCTTCTTTGGGGAAACCTCTTACTTTTTCTTTGGGTCAGTTTGTCGGTTTGGGCCTCTACCTCTCCAGATTCTCGTAGCTCTCTTCTCAGCAGTGCTCTCATTTGAAATTCTCCAGGTCTAAACCTTTCCCTTACTGGATATTTGACACTGTGGGGTGGGCAGTATAAAGAAATGTTTTATTCCTCCTGCCTTTCGAGGAGCTTTTAATCTAGGGGAGGAGATTAATATACACACACACAGATGTTAACTTAAATATGTCAGTAAAAGTTGTGCCAAATATTCAGTCTGAATCACTTCTGTGCTTCAGAAGTCAGAAAAAGAAGAGATCAAATATATAACTAAAATGAATATATTGCAGTAGTTATAAAGGAAAATATTGTACATTTATGTATGTCAATGCTTAAAACTTCTGTAAGCAACGCCATAGACAAAGTAAAAGGATAAATGATAAACTAGAAAAAAATATTTGCTGCACACATGACAAAGCCTATTTCTATATAGAATAGTACATACCATTCACTGCACAAAAGAGAAAAATTAAAAAATGAGTGAATATTATTTAGAGGAAGCTCACAAAAAAGAAAATACAATGACTAATAATCATAAAAAGGTGTTCAACCTTATCATAATAAAAGAATACAAAGCAAAGCAACATGCTTCACTAAATTGACAAAAATGGTATCAAAATAAACCATTTTCACCAAATGGGCACTGATGATAACGTTTGAAAAAACTCAGTGAGTATGTGGGTAATACTGACCCTTCTTGTCATCATTGATACAAACTTTTTCAGTGAAAATTTAGCAATATTTATCAGAGTTTAAAATGCATATTTTCTTTGCTTTGGCATTTCACTGTTTGAAAATAATCTTATGGATATATTTACTTCCATATGCAATTTTGGAAGTAAATATGCAAATTTGAAATTTTGCAATTTCAAACATATGTATGTTTGAAGACATGAATTTCCATTTTATAATATCAAAAAATTAAAATTACCCAGATATCCAACCTTAGGGGACAAGACTTATTAATTACAGCACATCCAGAGGAGTGTGAACCCTGAAATACCATGCAGCTATCTAGAAGAATGTGGAACATTACAAAGTGCTGAGACAGAAGAGGGTCAATGACAGCCAGTTCATAGACTGTTAAATAGAGTAAAAAGGGGGAAAAATGATGTAGACATCACAGTGATGAATTTTTACAAAAGGTGATGGATTTGCATTAAAAAACAATGGGATATTTATAAACAAGACATCCTGTCATTAGTGACCCATTTGTATGCAATTAGGTTTTGTAACCTCAAGAACATATGAAATCTCTGACTTAAATTTTATATCTAAACATAACAATTGTGAACACATGACTCAGGATACTTGTTCCCTTCAGAATCTAGAGGCACAGAGGTCATGTGGTGATGGGTTACATCATGGAACTATGTGAAGGATGGGGAAGCCAGAGGTAGAAGTCTACTAGCACGGAAGGCCCAAGTGGACCCCGAGTGGGGAGGACCTTCTTTTCTTGCATACACAGCTCTTTCCATCCACTCCAGCCCTGGCCCTCCCACTCCCAACACCTCCACCACTCTGACACCAAATTAAAATGAGGAAGGAGTAGAATTGTGAGGTAAATGTCTGCCACTAAAATTAGAACAGGGTACTTTTGCGATTATATCCTAGAGTGTAACTTTCTCAAGGGTGGTAGATTTGGTAAGGGGAGTCAAAGAGGTCAAACAATGCTTCATGACTTTTTAACTCTAAACTCAGAGTACTGTCAGTGGCCTATGCTTTAGCACACCCAGCCAGCAAGGATGGCAAACAGTATAATTTGAGAGGCACCAAAGGTCCTAAAATATGACAACATACCAGTGTCTGAAATTCCCACCATTAACTTCACTACCTAAGGGCCTGGCAGAGACATGCCTATAATATATTTAGTATTATTCTTTCATTTTAAAATTAATACATGTACAACATTTTAAAGAAAAAAAACCCAAACATTACAGAGGACATATAATAAAAGCTAAAATTCTCTTTCCATGCCCTTTAGCCTAGAATTCTATACTTCAAAAGCTATCATTAAAGTTTCATAAACTGTATACCCTTCCAGAAATTATGTACATTTTATATGTTTAACAGTATATGAACTGGCTGTCATTTACCCACCTATTTCTCACTAAGTAAAAGAGTTCTTTTGTTTCCCATTACAAAAATTCAGTGGTGCACATTCCATGGTAAAATGTCTGTCTGTCACAGCCATGTGTGTGAACACACAGTCAACAGCAGTTCAGAGCAGAATTCCAAGTTAGGCGGAAAGGAGAGTCTGGAAGGTAAAAAGAAAGCACATCAAGGCAGAAGGCAGCCTTTGGATTGGGAATAAAGAACCCCATGGCTTTAGTCTTCACAGTGAATGGGTTTGTGGCGTGAAAACAAACTTCATAGGCTTTTCAAAAGCAGCTAGAGCAACGACCTCCTTCACTCCCTTTCTGACTTCCTTGAGTCACAGTAGAAATGCCTTCCCTTGACTCTCTTGCAGATGAGAATTCTTTGCTCATTTCTTGCAGCATCTACTGAAAATAAAAATTCACCCTGCGGCCCAGTGGTAACACCTCTAGGTATGTGTCCTCACAATCTTCGCATGTGCACACCATGGACAAGGATGTTCAGGGTTTCGTGGCTTATAAGGGGCCCAAACTGGACATGACCGTTAGATCTAACAGAATGGTAATGGATAATAAACTATGGTGAAGACATAAGAGGAAATGCCACACGGCACTTGAAAGGAATGACTAGATATGTATCAATATGATAGATGTCCCAAACACATTTTGCACTGAAAAAAGCAAGTTGCAGAACAGTGTGATACCACTGATGTAAAAAAAAAAAAAATCCAAACCCATGTTATATATTTTAGACGAATTGTGAATATGTGTGCCGTGTGTATGGAAAAGTGGGAGTGGAACAATCTTGTTACCTCTGGGAAAATGGAGAAGGGACTGGGGTTGAGGATATTGGTCAAAGAGGACATTGGCTTTATTCATAATTTTCTAATTTTTTAAAAGGAAAATTGAGTGATATGTATTATTTATGGAACTAAAACTAAATTTAAAATATCTAAAGAGTTCTTAGATTTCTGCCTTTAAAGAAGGTCTGGAGAAGGTAAAGTAACAGTTTGAAAATTGGGAACACTGGTGCTCTGTCAGTACATGTCAGTAGGCATTTGTTGATTTCTAGTGTCATTAATCATACAGAGGCCAGAGAGGGAAACAGAATTAGCAGTGAACTCAGAGGGATCAGAAAATCCCCAGACTTTGCTCCCATCCTCAACCCCTGCCAGGGAGCTTGTCAGGGTTGAGATGGCTCTGAAATGTTCTGCTGTAGCTTTCCTTTCCTTCAATTGCGTTATTCTATTAAACAAATATGTCTTTGGACTTTAGGACTTTGTTTTAGGCCTTTGTAAATAAAGGTGTAGGTGAGAGAGAGAAAGAATGTATGCTTTTTGCCACCTATATATAAATTCAGGATCTTTGAGATCTCGTAAAAGTCCAAAGGACTCTGGCCTTGGCCTATTTGCCACCACCTCAAAGTGATGCTTACTGGACTCCATAGTGGGTTCTCACACTTTCTTATTGTACCAAGTGTGGAGATTATACATAGCTTTGCTAATAAGAACCAACATTTCCCCTCCCCCTGCTGTCAATTCAAGCAGAAATGCCATGCCATTGGTATGTGCTGCCACTGTCAACATGGCTGTCACAGGGACTGGCACAGGGCAGCACACACTGTGGTAATGACCTTGACAGTGAGGTGAGGAGTCGGTGACCAGGCAGACATCTCCGCTCTGGTCAGGGCAGGCCATTCATGGGTGAAGATAAAAGAGTCAGGTTTGGGGGGTTTGTGGCCCTCGTGCAGAATTCAGGTCTGCTCTTTGTTGATTTCTTGGAGGACGCAGGGTCACCTTAACCGTAACTGACATCTGTCTGAACTGCATAGGAGCCTGCGATGACAGATTACTAGAAGACTGAGGCAATTACCTAGTTAATTTAGGTCAAGCACCTATATTATCTCCAACTCCATACAAATGGCCCTCCTATAGCAGTAGAGCTCATCTATTAATATTATGGCTGTATAATAAAAAAATGATGTAAAGCAGAGGGCAACTGGGTCCCGACGTCTGCCTGTGCTTGCTGACAAGGAACAGCACAGATAAACTGTGACAGGAAATGATTAACTTAAAGCGTCTAAATATGTCTGAGCCTTGCAGAATACAATACATAAATCTAAGAATGGCTACCAGTGCAGCGGCGGCTTGTGGAGTATTTCCAATGTCTCTTTCCTTTTACCAGGAGCCTGTGTTAGATGGAGCCACGAGTTCAAGGTCTCACGGTTGTGGCGGTGCCGTGATGTGGTTCGGAGAACAGGCTTTGGAGTCCGGGGCCGCGGCCAAATCTGGGGTGTGCTGTGTCCTAGCTGTGCACATCCAGACACTTGATTCTTGTAAGAATGAAAAGGGTCAGTGCAAGAGTGTAGAGTGCTAAGCAAAGCGCTTGGCACAGAGTGAGTGCTCAACAAATGAAAGCTGTTATGACCATCATCATCATCATCATCACATCATCATCTTGATCATGTTTACAACCAACAGCTTGGAGAGGTGGTCATAACTAGATAAGAAATATTTAGCTTCTGGTTTGCTAGAACTGTTAGATAGGATCAGTACGCAGCTACATCTTATTAACCGTGGGAAAGTGGTTTTCTCCTTATCATGTTTCAAGAAGAGTTTTTTTTAAAAAAGTTGGACTTCAGTGGTTCAGTTGTATAGTGGTGTGAAAAGGACAGTGTATAGGGGAAAGGACAGAAGTTTTGCATTCACGAGCTTGGGCTTGACTCCTAGCTTTACTCCTGACTAGGTGAGTGACCTCAGGCAATTTGCTTCACCTCTATGAGCCTCAGTGGTCTTATCTACAAAACGGGAATAACAATTCTTGGGTTTCAGGAAGGATTAAGTGTCAGATAACATTTGAACAGCACCAGGCGCATACAAGTTCGGTAACAGTCCCCATATCCAGGGAGAAGGGGCCAAGCTCATGCAAGCTTCGAGAGAGCATTTTCAACGGCTTTTCCAGCACAAACCACGCAGCTAAGAGGTGGCTGGATCTAGTATTTCAGTTCACCCAAACGGCACAGCTAAATCACAGCCCAGTTGCTGTGAGCCACAGTGTCACTTAACAGAAAAACCCATAACGATATAACAGAGCCAAGAGAATCTTCTGAGAACACATAAGTCACTTTGCCAATAGGAGGTAACATTATTAGTGGCTAATTCCTAAAACAGGCCACATCTGTGGCTTCCTGGGGTCCCCACCAGAGTTGTCCTTGGGGTGGTGGATTGAAACATCCACAAACTGCCTGGTGTTTTTTGCCTTCTCATCCTGGTCAAGATGGCTTCCTGGCATATTTCTGCCAGTCACCTTAATTCATGCGCCAGGAGTCACGACTACAGCGTGCCTTGGGGATGACCTGTCTCAGCAGCTTTGGCCTCAGCATCTCAGCTGCCAGCCGGTCCTCCTTGTCACTTGGAGTGGCGTCTGCTCTGGCTTGGCCAACCTGACAGAAGGGCTGAGGAAGAGGCAGGAATGTGGAGGTGGCCTGCGGGGACAGCCCTGTCTGAGGCGGGGTCTGGGGAGAGGGCAGAACTGGCTGCCCTGCAGTTCTGAGGGAGACGAGGGTGTCGCTGCAGCATTTGTAGTGCTCTCACCCTGGAACCAGCCCGACACCCATCAGCAGGGAATGGTTTACTCAATGGGGACGCGCTCACGCTGTTCTAGAATATTATCCGCCATTACAGAGTTAGCGCTCAACACGGTCACTCAGAGGAAGGTCACTTAGTGCTGCAAGGAAAGCTAAGCACAGGGTGGTGTATGTAGAAACCACGTCCATATATGTACAGACAATAATGCCTTACATTTATTGAGTATCTACTGTATGCACACAGACTGTGCTAAGTGTTTGCAACTAATGTTAATTAATTGGAATCTCGCAACAACCCAATGTACACATTAGACATTTCTCTTCAGAACTGAAAACACTTAGCAGAGACGGGCAGATGGTAAAAATCTCTCCCTATACATACTCTCATTACCTCTCTCTTTCGTTTGTTTTGAAATGTATGTGAACAAGCTGAACTTGTTTGGCTGTGTCTGTTCCATTACTGGATTTAATTTGTGTTGTCTGAAGGCTTTTCAAAAGAAAACAGCTTCATTTGAATCCTCAGGGCTCACACATCACGCACACCAGAGACCAAATAGAAATAAGGCCCCACGCACCACAAAATACCAAGAAAGGCCTCTTTCTCAAAAAGTACATTTTCAAGGCCTTAGGTGAAGTATACGCTGCTTAATAAAACCCATACTTGAGTGAAGAGTAAAGGCAGTAAAAAGACAAGCAGAACAAACAACTCATGTTCCAAGAGTTCAATTGCAAATTTAAAAAAAGTACCCATAGCTGGCTATGTTAAAATGTTCTTTTATATAAAATAAATTGGTATAAAACCCAGAGAGCCAGATAGTGCCTGTTAATTATTATTTTTTATAAATAATAGGAAGTGCACAGAGAGCTTCAGGGCCATGTACAGGTAATGATTTCCCTCTTGAAAAGCTCTGTTTGTTTACAGATGAACTCAGAACCCAAGAACGCAGGTCTGTCTGTGGATTCACCAAATATCGCATCTCAGTGGGGCATGAGTATTTGAAGGTAACTTCTGGAATGAAGTAAATTTTTACAAAAGAGAAATAATTTAAGTTGTTCCTGATTATATAAAAGCAATATGTTGTCAGTGTAAAACATTCAAACTATAACAACAACAACAACAACAGAAAAACCACATAGAATATAGAAATTGCCCTTAATCTTACTCTTGGAGATAATCTAACATTTTGGTAGATTTCCATCCATTGGATAGTGCCTTTCAATTATTACTATTTATAAAATATTGAAAGTGCACAGGGAGCTTCAGGGCCTTGTACAGGATATGATTACCCCCAACAGTTATAGAATAGGAAGTTTGAAGACCTAGTTAAACTAGATAAATTCCCAGAAAAAAAAATGAAATGCAAAAACTGGTATAAATAAGAAATATAGAATTTGAGCGTATCAATGTGTTTTAAATAATTTGAAATGATAGACAAATACCTGCCTTTCTCAAAGAACTCGACTCAGATGGTTTTACTAGAAAGTTCCACTAAATTTTTAAGGAATAATAATTCCTGTCTATAAATTTGATATAATCCCATCAAAAATTCTTCTTAGATATTTTTGATGAACATGACAAAACTTACTCTAAAATTTATTTGGAGGAATAAAAGTTTATGAACTGCTAAGTCAAGCTTAAAAAAACTAGATATGAAAACACATGGTATGCAATCCAGGTTGACCAGTCTACTGATGCTGACAACAAGGCAACAATGCTTGTTTTTGTGCAATATATTTTTAAGGAGGATGTGCATGAGGGCATGTTATGTGCACTTTTGTTGCCAACCAACACCACAATTGCAGAACTATTCAAGTCTTTGAATGATTACATATCAGGAAATCTGAATTGGTGGTTTTGTGTTGGTATATGCACAGAGTGGCTGCCATGACTGGACGGCTTTCTGGTTTTACTAATCAGATTAAGGAGGTCGCTTCTGAATATGAGTCTACACACTGTATCATCCACAGAGAAATGCTGACTAGCCGGAAAATGTCACCTGAACCAAACAGTGTTTTGCAGGATGTGATTAAAATTATCAACCACATTTTTTAACCAATGAGGTGTCAAGTATGAGGGCCATGACTTTTTGAGTAGAATCTGATATGGTTTTCAGAGACCTAGATCTCAAAAATTACCTCTTATCTTCTAGAGGAAAGTGCTTTTAAAATTTAAATTCTAAGTCACCAGAAATTGGCAGATAATCCCACAGCAAATACTACTCTAGTGGTTGCTAGCCTCTCTGGACTTACAGTTTTAGCTTGCAAAGAATTCCCTTACATTTCTGCCAGCTCAACATACATACATTTGTGTGTGTGTCCAGCACTTTTAGGTGTGCTATACCAGGAAGGGGTTCTTTAAATACCTAATCCACTTTTGACTTGAAACAGAAGTTTTTACTTGGGTTGCTTTAATATTGTTTGGGATTGTTTAATCCAAAGTTTCACCTGATCATGCTTTACTCAAAGCTTCCAGTAACTTTCCATCACACGTACAATGATATCCCGAGTTCTCATCATGGCCTGTAAAGCCTGACAAAATCTGACTTCCGGCCACCTCTCCAACCTCATCAAACGTTTTGACTTCCTTGCTGTTCCTTGACTATGGCCAGACAAGCATGTTTATGCCTCAGGACCTTTGTGCTTACTCTTCCATCTACCTGGAACTCTCTACAGATATTCATATGTCTTGCACTCTCAATCCACTTTGGTCTCTTACTCAAGCATCACCTCTTCTAGATGTCTTCTACCCTTTGTAAAATTGCATCCCTCATCACCCTCTACCCCCTTTCTCTGTTTTCTTTTTCTTCATAGCACATAACATATTATATGTCCATTTGTTTATTTGTATATTCACTGTTGCTTTCTAGAATGTAATCACACCATTAAAGCTTGTCTGCCTTGTTCATTGATGCATTTCTAGTGCTTACAACAGTACTGGACACGTTATAGGTGCTCAAATATTTGTTGAATGCATAGATGTATTTCACCATCATTTTAATTAAAAAAACTGAGTTATTACCTCTTATTAAGGGAGCTATTTTCTGGGGCAGGTGGCTTTGAAACTAACACTAAAAGAATGTAACTCATGGAATCATTTATTTTTATTAACTAGTCAATTTAGTTTTTGCAAAATGCACAATTCCTGAGCAGCTGCTTAAAAATGAGGCAACTCATTTCCAAGCTGTTTCCTGCAAGTGCATTTGATAGTGCTAAATATTTATTAAGTGCCAGTGTGCTAAATTAGGTGCTGGTAGAGACTGACCACATTTCAGTCCAGCCAGTGTTTGGGTCCAGGGAGCACAAGAGAGAGAGATGTGAAGTTGACCTGGTCCCCTTCCTCAGAACCCTCAGGACTACTCCCCAGATGGGGGGAGGTGATTTTAGAGAAAGTAGAGTTATTATGTGTTAAGTGTTACAGTGATCCCAAGTGTTTCCCCCAATTTAGCTTTTCTTGCTGCAAAGGTAATTTAGATACGAAGGTAGGAGGAGATCTTCTGCTGCATTACCTTGTTGTTCCTGAAATGACTGGTTGCTTCTAAGTAGTAGGAAATGTAAGAGCTTCGTGTTAGAAGCAAGCCATATATTCTTGAAAATGGGAATTTTAACTGAATCAGCTCAGTAGGGCCTTGTTAAAGTATGTTCCTGGGGCTGGGTTTTGACAATTGCTCTTGCATTTGTTGTAATTTCTCCGAGTCCTGACTCACCTTGGACCTTAGTTGCTTCTAGCTGTAGGTCATTGTCCCAGTCTACAATGACATTTCCTATACTCTTGCTATTATTGCAAAACTTCCATAAACCTCCAGTTACCAGCTGATCTTAGTCCTCTGTTTTTTCAACCATTTCTTTAAAAATACACTGAACCTTCATAAAACTGGTATTTTAGCTTCATGTTTTAACTAAAACTGGTGTTTTAGCATCATCCTTTGCTTCTTTGTGATAAAACCAGCTCTACCACCTGCCATTAAAAAAATATATACATTTATTGTTAATTATTAAGGGTACATGATAGTTGTATATTTTTTTATAGGGGTACATGTGATGTTTTGATATAGGCATACAATGTGAATTAATCAAATGAGGATAATTGGAGTCTCCATCACCTCAGGAATTTATCATTTCTTTGTGTTAGGAACATTCCAATGCCACTCTTTTAGTTACTTTAAAGTATACCCTAACTTACTGTTCATTATGGTCATTTTGTTGTGCTATCAATTATTATTCATTTTATCTAACTATCTAACTATATTTTTGCACCCATTAACTATCCCCACGTTATCCCTCCCTCCCCACTATCCTTCCCAGCCTCTGGTAACCATCATTTTATTCTCTGTCTCCATGAGATCAATTTTTAAAAAATATTTATTAATAGCCCTCGCATGTAAGTGAGAACATGCAAGATTTGTTTTTCTGTGCCAGCATATTTCACTTAATATAATGTTCTCCAATTATATCTATGTTGTTGCAATTGACAAGATTTCATTCTTTTTTATGGCTATATAATATTCCGTCATGTATATGTACCAAAATTTCTTTATCCATTCATTTGCTGATGGACATTTAGGTTGAGTCCATATTTTGGCTATTGTGAATAGTGCTGCACTAAACATGGGAATGCAGATATATTTTTGATATACTGAATTCCCCTCCTCTGGATATATACCCAGCAGAGGGATTGCTTGTTCATATGATAGTTCTATTTTTAGTCTTTTGAGGAACCTCCATACTATTTTCCATAATGATTGCACTAATTTACATTCCCACTAACAGTTTACAAGCGTTCTCCTTTCTCCATATTTTTCATCAGGATTCGTTATTGCCTGTCTTTTTTTTATAAAAGCCATTTGAACTGGAATGAGATGATATCTTATTGTAGTTTTGATTTGCATTTCTCTAATGCCTAACGATTTTGAGCATTTTTTTCATATACCTAATGGCCATTTGTATCTTCTTTTGAGAAATGTCTATTAGATCCTTTGCCTATTTTTTAAATCAGATTGATTTTTTTTCTTATTGAATGGTTGGAGCTCTTTATATAGTCTGGCTATTAATCCCTTGTCAGATGGGTAGTTTGCAAATATTTTCTCCCATTCTGTGGGTTCTCTCTTCACTTTGTTGATTATTTCCTTTGCTGTGAAGAAGCTTTTTAGTTTGATGTGATCCCACTTTGTCCAATTTTGCTTTGGTTTCCTGTGCTTTGGGAAATTACTGAAGAAGTCCTTGCCCAGATCAATGTCCTGAAGCATTTTCCCAATGCTTTATTTAAGTAGTTTCACAGTTTCAGGCCTTACATTTAAGTCTTTAATCCATTTTGATTTGATTTTGGTATATGCCAAGAGATAAGGGTCTAGTTTCATTCTTCTGCAAGTGGATATCCAGTTTTCCCAGCACCATTTAATGAAGAGACTGTCCTTTCCCCACTGCATGTTTTTGGCATCTTTGTTGAAGACAAGTTCACTATGATGTGTGGATTTATTTCTGGGTTCTCTATTCTGTTCCATTGGTCTATGAATCTTTTTATGCCAGTACCATGCTGTTTTGGTTACTATAGCCTGTGGTATAATTTGAAGTCAGGTAGGGTGATTCTTCCAGTTTTGTTCTTTTTGCTTAGAATGGCATTGGCTATTCCCGGTCTTTTGTGATTCCATATAAATTTGGGGATTATTTTTTTCTATTTCTGTGGAGAATGTCATTGGTATTTTGGTGAGGATTGCACTGAACCTCTAGATTGCTTTGGGTTGTATGGACATTTTAACAATATTGATTCTTCCAATTTATGATCATGGAATATCTTTCCATTTTTTTGTGTATCCTCTTCAATTTCTTCCATCAGTGTTTTATAGTTTCATTGTAGTGATCTTTCACTTCTTTGGTTAAGTTTATACCTGGGTATTTTATTTTATTTTATTTTATTTGTAGCTATTGTAAATAGGATTATTTTCTTGGTTTCTTTTTCACATTGTTTGCTGCTGACACATAGAAGTGCTACTGATTTTTGTTGATTTTGTATCCTGAAACTTTACTGAATTTGTTTATTTGTTCTAACAGTTTTTGGGTAGAGTATTTAGATTTCTCTAGATATAAGATTATATCATCTGCAAACATGGATAATTTAACTTCTTCTTTTCCAATTTGGATGCCTTTCTTTCTCTTGTCTGATTGCTCTAGCTAGAACTTCTAGTACTATGTTGAGTAACAATGGAGAAAGTGGGCATCCTTGTCTTGTTCCAGATCTTAAAGGAAAGGCTTTCAGTTTTCCTCCATTCATTATGATACTAGCTGTGGGTTTGTCATATACGGCTTTTATCATGTTGAGGTAAGTTCCTTCTGTACCCAGCTTTTTGAGAGTTTTTATCATCAAAGGATGTTGAATTTTGTCAAATGCTTTCTCAGTATCAATTGAAACAAGCATATAGTCTTTGTACTTTGTTCTGTTGATATGGTGTATCACATTGATTGATTTGCATATGTTGAATCATCCTTGCATCCCTATGATGAATCCCACTTGAACACGATAAATAATATTTTTAATGTGCTGCTGAATTCAGTTTGTTAGTATTTTATTGAGGATTTTTACACCTATGTTCATCGGAGATATTGACCTATAGTTTTCTTTTTTTGTTGTGTCTTTGTCTGGTTTTGGTATCAGGGTGATACAGGCCTCATTGAATGAGTTTGGAAGTACCTCCTCCTCCTTGATTTTTTAGAATAGTTTAAGTAAGATTAGTATTAGTTCTTCTTTGAACGCTTGGTAGAATTCATCAGTGAAACCATCAGGTCTGGGTCACCTGCCATCTTCCTCAGCTACTGTGGACCAGCATTGTTCACCAAGGCTAAAATGAATAGCAGGAAGAGGCCATTCACGTGGGGTAACAACCCCCAATGGAGAACCACATTCAGCTCATCAGGGCACAGTGAAGCACCCCGTGGCCAAGAAGGTGGGCTGTGTGGTATATGAACCTACGGGCTGAGGCTGGGGAGTGTGGTCTCCAGTCCTGGCTTGTGGTTAAAAGTATAAGCTATAAGTTATAAGCTATATATCATAGTGGATCATTTTATCTGTTTATTTAGGAAAATGTTTCAGAGACACTATTATACAGAATTGGTACTATACAGGGTGGCTTTAACCAGAATAAGCACATACTAGATGGAATTCTATAACACAACTGACCTTAGTTGTGGTCACATACAAATAAACACTATGGATTTTTTATGGTTTGTATAATGGAAATATATGGGGCATACATAACCTGCCCTTTCAGGATGTCCACCTACATAGGGTATTTACACAGTATGTACACACACATTAACCTGTGTTATAGATATGTATACATTTTTCAAAAATCCAATTTAATTTAATACAAATTTACTGAGCACCCACTATGTGCCATATACTTTTCTAGATTACAAAGATGGATCCGGAATAGACCTTGCTCTCAAAGATTTTGGTATGGTTAAGTGACATACAGACTTATTTCCCCAACTTCTTCTTGGCAAGAGCAGGTACAGTTTCCAAGACCCAAGAGGGGTTAAACTATTCATTTATCACTTTAGCAACCACACTGCTTTCCAAAGTTGTCATTTGACTTGGATTGAGTGGTAAGTTACAGTTTGGCTTTTCCCTATTTTATTTTTTCAATAAGCTTTCAACTAAAAAATATCCAAAGCTTGCAACTAATTTAAATAATTACATTACTCTTTAAGGTTTTTTCTATTTTAGCATATAACATGGATACCTGTTTTATTATGTGTTCCGAGAGACTACTTAGCGTCAAATGTTTAAACTAGACTCAACCCAGCTTGGTTTCACTTCTCAGACATCACAAACAGTTAATCAAAGGGAGGGGAGAGGGAGCATCAAAAATGCAGTTGAAACAATGACTAATATGTGAATTAACCGAAGACACTTCTCACGTCCCAGAGACAATCTTTGAAGGCAGAACGTGAACTGAGGAACTCATTCAGTGAAGCTAATCTCTTTAATCTTTTTCCTTCTATAATGACCTTTTATTCACTCAGCAGACGATGAGTGCTGACTGTGTGCCAGACTCTTCGCTAGGCATTGAGGAAATAGAAATAAACCAGCTGCAGTCCCTGTCTTTAAGGAATATATCATTTAATAAAGGGAACTTTATTTAATTGTATAAACAAATATATACAGAGGGGGGCCGAGAGAGACTTCTGAAACTTAACAAATGTCCATATGCAAGAGAATACTGATGACTGGTCAGAACTTTTCATCTCTAATTTATGGACACCAGGATTTTCTTTTTAACCTTGCTGATGGCATTTTATATTAGTCATCTACTCATTTGGCAAAGTGCAGCACACAAGTCATAGACCTGGGCTCTGGTCAGAGTTCTGCCAACTTCTAGCTGAGCGGCCTTTGGCTAGTCACACCCTCTCTCTGAGCACATTGCCTCATCTGGCAAAAACGGAGTAGGTTTGCAATAGAATGTTGCTATGAGAAACCACTTTATACCACGAGAAGTGCTGTAAGATAGGACTACATTCTTCAAAGTGGGTGTGGCAGCTAGATGATCTCTCATTTTTCCAGTTGCTCATCTTGCACTTCCGGCAGCCCAAACAGTCTTGACCTAGATCCATGGATTCACAGTTGGCTTCCAAGTTTAGGGTACTAACAAAGATAATTTGTAAAGTTTTGAGTGTGTTTGCTCCTGCATATTTTTCTAGTTCTTCAGTTTTTATCAGATTCTCAATGGGGTTTATGGCTACAAAAGAGGCTAAAACTGCTGGTGTAGACAGGGTGTTTTTTAGGGTTGTAGAAGGTGCCTTATTTAGCTTTGTATCCCAATACTTAATGGCATAGTGCCATGCACATAGTAACGGCTCTTAAATATGTTACATTAATAAATATCATAATAGATATGTGTTATGATGGCAGGTATTAACATTCAAAGTAAGTCTGGCCTCATTCTGGGGTTGAAACATTGAATTTTGCTGAATCCTGTCATTGACTTTCAAATAGAAAAAGGTACCAAATTTAGAAGACCTGGCTACTGCAGTTATAAGTTGTAAGAAATTGTTTTTTTGGAAGTTCATTATTTCTTTGCTTGTGTTTTCAACCAACTTGGGGAAGCTTCTTCTTTTCTCTTTGTTGAACTTGCAGATGGTTTTGTTTGTTTGATTGTGCCAAGGCTGAAGGCTGCTCAGTCTTCAGGCCTCCTACAGACTCTTTTCTGAGCACATGGAAAGGATCTGGTGGACATGTGCACCCTCCAGGAGAGGGCACGGCTGACATGCAGAGGCCAACTTGGAGGAGTAGACACAAACCGTTCAATAATTTGCATATGTCTGTTCTGATTAGATGTTGCTCACACGAATGCAAATATTCCAATACTAAAACTTTCCTGATGCGACTACCTGAGATTTAAGATAGTTTAGATACATGCCTCTTACATAAGAATAACTGAAATCAGGTGAGGAGATCGGCCTGTCAAATTGTATCACAACTGGAGGTAAAAGTGCAAGGTTGTCCACTGCATCATTATAATATTGAAAAACTGGAAACCAACCTAAGTGTCCATCAATAATTAAAAGAGTTATCTATATCATAACAATAAAATATTAGTAACTCATTCAACAGAATGAGATAATGTAATGTGCTAAAGTGATACTATAAGATAAATTCTTTTTAAACTGAAAAGTTTATTGCTTTAAAAAATTTTATTTTTAAGTATTTATAGACTCACTACATGTTGGAAAAAGTCATACAATTCTCCTAGGCACCTTTCACCTGGGTTCCTCCAGTAGCACATTTGAAATATGTCTTCAAGTAAAATAGAGTAGGTTGCAGGATGGTGTATATATGGTAGGGTTCTACATGTGTCAAAATAAAAGTAAATATATCAAATTGTTAGCACTGGATATCTCTGTGGAATAGGACATAACGTGAAGCAGGAAAAGGAGAAAAGGTGGGATTTCACGTTTTAATTTATAAATATCTGTGGTATTAATGTAGCTATCTGTATCTGTATATTTATATAGATGTATGCTTAGCTATATGCAGATATGGATATGTACTCCAAGGAGGATGTATTACTTTTGTTTTTAAAAATATCTCAAATATATTTAGGAGAATGATTTCTATAATGGCAAATCTATGCAAATTAATTCAGGCTATAAAAACGTAGTTATTCTCAGTTTGACAGACTTTAAAAGAAAATGAAAGGACTGTCTTAGGAGCACTTGATGCCTATTGCCACAGAACTCATCATTACAGTCCTCAGAGAATATTTCCCGTAGAGGGCATTGTTCATGAACCACAAAACATATTTCCACGATTCCACGGACTGTTGGAGCCCGTAGGCAAGACTGGACTACAGAGTCGGAAGCCAAAGCATAAGGTAATTCTAAGAGGTCTTCGTTTCTATATTATGAATATAGTTTTACTGGCAGAATTATGCTTTGACCATTTCTCCCTAAGCCAGCTTTTGGGTGGGCATAAACCACCAGTCGCTAGAACTCAAATCTGGCCTTGGTATGCACTCTTGACTATTTTAAGCTCTCTGATTCCCCATGTGCTTTTTATCAACCTTTCTCTATTCTGCAACTATTTGAATTATCTGGTACATGATCAAAAATGCATTCCCAGCTGTACTGTACCAGTCGGTAGTGGGTGACGGAGCCTTCCCATATCATTTCTCTCTAAGCCTCAGCATATGTATCTGCAGTCTTGGTCCTATCTATCTGGAGCGGTCCCAGATTCCACAGGTGGTTCTAGTGTGGGGAGGTAGAGTGCAAGGGGAAAACAAAGGCAGGCAACTGCTGCGGAGTGTCCGGGGTGTGTAACATAACACTCAATTGGTTACTGCTAATGAATTTAAACATTTGTTTATTGAGTAATTTATCTCTGCCACATTAGGAGGTTGTTAATGGTCTTAGAGAGGAGTAATTGCTGTTTCCGTGATTAAGTTGAAATGAACACAGACACATAATTAACAAGACACGGTATTTATATGATATTTATAAGTCATATAAATAGATTTTTCCTTGAATGCTAACCAGAGGCACATGAATCATTCATGGTGTTTATGTGGCTGAATGAATGTTGATTCCTTAAGCAGAATTAGAAAAGAAGTTGATTCATATGAAGAATACTGCCATTTCTATTTTCTGTTTAACAGAATAGCTTGAAAAGCAAACCAAAAATATCCTTTGCAAGTTGCATCAGTAATTTTCCCATTCCCTGAAAGACACACACACTCACATGTGCTTATCCCTTAATTCACGTGTGCATGCACGCACCCATTCATTCATTCAGCCAATATTTATTGCAAGTCATCTACACGCCAGGCTCTGTGTGCAAAACTGAGGACACAAGGGTGAGCAAAAATAGACCCGCTCTCTGTTCTTACACGGTTTACAAAAGCTAGGATGGATAACGCCATTAATACAAAATTACCCAAATGATTATATAATTGCCAATGAGTCAAGTGCTCCGAAGGAAAAGAATAAGTTATTTGCAAATGTGTAACACAAGAACCTGCTCTGACGTGGGAGGGTCAGGGTGGGCTTTCCTGCAGAGGGGGTACTTGAATGGAGATCTGATGGATGACTGGTAGTGAACTGGGTAGAAGAGGGCGTGTGATTGATCAGTGTGTGTGTGTGTGTGTGTGTGTGTGTGTGTGTGGTCTGAGCTGTCCAACACTGAGGACTATACATATGAAGGCTCTGCGGTGGGAGGAAAGACAAAGGTGTCAAGGAGTTGACAAAATGACAGGTGGCTGGACCCCAGAGAGGCAGGGTCCAGTGATTCAGCATGGAACTGAGAAAAGCAGGGCCCGGAACATGCAGGACACTGGAAGCCAGGCAAGAAATAGTGTGTACAATGGGACAACTTTGTCACATAATCTTTTTCAGAACCCTATGTACGATCATGGCAGAACAACTCCCAAAGAGATTTTTTAAAAATAAAATATTCACTTATTTTTGTGATCTGGTTATCACAGAGCTCCTTCATCGAGCCCTTTATGAAACTGAGACACTTAAATGTATATGACCACCCTGCAGATATCAGGAAGGTACAAAATTCCCAGCTGGACCCACCCAGCTGTCCTAGCTCAGTGCCTGGTTTGGGCTTTCATTCTGTTTCTAAGGCTCCTGAACCTCACGTTCAGGGAGACAAATGGGAAAATCGATACAAACTGGATGTGTGGCACAGTGAGTTAGAGCAATGGTAACTAATATGGGCATTGCTGGGACCCCCAGAACCACCTTACCCTGTTAATTGACTCCTAAAGAATTCTGGTGATTAAGATGTATCGTATGTGCATACTGCCTTGCAGTAACATCTGGCCTGAGAAGATATCCCAGCCTCTCATTTGCTGTCACTGGAGTTGCTTACTGTCTACACGCACCCACCCAAAGAAAGCCGACATGCTCCAAAGGAGAAAGGCTGGTGCGATGGAGTCCACGTGTGGTTTATTTAGTCATCGTAGCTTTGAGACTTGAAAATGTTGACAGAGACTTGCATCCCCCAGTCACCATGGCAGGGATTCAATAGCCCACTGTACCCCAGAAGGGCACATCTTGGACGTAGAAAGCAAAGACTTTCCAAAACTTGTGAAAGAACCCTTTGTGAGCTTAGCCAAAACATTCATGTCAAAGAAATGGAGATCCCAAATAAAACCCATCCCAGGCCAAGCTCAGGAGGGCTGGCTAGCAAACACGTTCTGAACAAGGAGGTTGAGGAGGAAAAGGAAAATATATGCTTCATACACATGTATGAAAATAATCTCTGCTGTAGCTTTTGAAATCAGGATGTTAAATTAACAGCAGGTCTTTGAGGATAAGATAAAGGGAATTTTATTTGTAATTTGTGAACCAATAATGTCTGCCTTTAGCAGCTAATCTCAAGAGAATTGCTTTCAGAGTCCAGAGTGGAAGAACACTTAACTTGGAAAATGCAAATATTAATCAGTTGGTCCACAAAAGTCTGTAAGATATGAAAGCTGTTTTAACCCATATAGGCAAGTCAACTGATAGCTGTAAATATCTGTGTACCTAACTCTGTGCTAGGAGAAATGGTGTGTGCTGGTGGGTGGAGAATGGTACATTCATTCAGTGCAGGAAAAGTCTTTTTTTTTTTTCCTTGACCAGTTATTTTTTTGACTTAATGGACGAAACTGACTGCTGTGGTGTCATGGAAACCTAGCCATGGAAACCTTATAGAAATATCAGGAGATTAAGGGAGAGAGTGTTGAAGAAAGCACCGTAGATAGATTGCTACTAACTGACTCCCATAAATACTATAAAAATAACCTCTTTTATCTTCCTATTCTCAGTGAGAAAAATCTCACTATTTGCAAAATCATGCTTGCTATTCTGCAGCTTCTCTGTACAGATAAGGAACATACAACTTGGAAAACACTCACTCATCTTAAATTGAATTGAGTCAGATGTTCAACGTGGAGGACTGAGGAAATGAAGTTCACCTTTGTATCTAATGTGTTCTGCCAGCCTCCACACCTAGTACATCAGCAAGTCCCATTAATTTTATGTCATAAATATATTAATATCTTTAATCTACTTCTCTTTACCTTTACCTCCAGGCTACAATGTTTATCACCCTGCCCATCCCCAGTCAAAATCCCCTCCTAAGTGCTTTTATGGCACTCTTTGCTATTTTTTTCATAGCACTCGCCGCATTTCAAGTTCATTTGTGTGATTATTTACATCATTCATTTATTTTATTCATTCATTCACTTATTCATCCAACAAATATTTATTGGGGGCCTAGTCTGGGCCAGACACTGTTCCAGCCACTAGTTACACAGTGGTGAAAAGAAAATAGATAAGGTCCCTATGCTCATAAGCTGACATTTGAATGGGCACAAGCAGGTATAAGTGAATAAGTAACAAATAAGAATAGTGCCTATTTGGCCAGGTGCAGTGGCTCATGCCTGCAACCCTAGCACTCTGGGAGGCCGAGGTGGGAGGATCGTTTGAGCTCAGGAGTTTGAGACCAGCCTGAGCAAGAGCGAGACCTTGTCTCTACTAAAAACAGAAAAAATTAGCTGGGCATCACGGCATGCACCTGTAGTCCCAGCTACTTGGGAGGCTGAGGCAGGACTGCTTGAGCCCAGGAGTTTGAGGTTGCAGTGAGCTATCATGATGTCACTGCACTCTAGCTGGGGCAACAGAGATAGACTCTGTTTCAAAAAAAAAAAGAATAATGCCTACTGTCTATTATTTGGGAGGTCAGACATTCAACCCATTATCCCCTCAGCACCCAAAATGAGCTTCAAACACAAATCAGACCAGGTTAGTCTCTGCCGAAATCCTTTCAATGGCTTCCCATTGCACTTAGAATACAATCCAATCTCCGAACATAACCTAACCATGTTGAGCCATAGAAGGTAGTAGTTTGGTTTGAAAATATCATTAGGTGAACAAATAAGGTATTGAGTCTACTGTATGAAAAGCAAACGAACTGTCGGAAGAATGGGCGTCTTCTTTAATGCCTTCATTTTTGACATGTGCAATGGGTGAACTGCATTTTGTTCTGTACCAGTTTTTCCTCCATTTGTACTCAAATGAGTAATTTTTAAAAAGGCTGATTTCCTTTTGATCATCAGACCATCTCCTGAAAAACTGCTATTTGACAAGTTATTTGACCTCTCCAAGCTTCAGTTTTTTCATCTATAAAATGGGGTGGTCATATTTTACATCATACGTTTGCTTTGGAGATTAAATGAACTAAAGGGCACAAAACCTGCCACAAAATAAATGTTTAATTAGATGTTCTTCCCTTTGAGCAAATGAAACAGCACTCATCACTTATTGCTGTAAATAAACAAACGTACTGACACAGGAATAAGAAAATGTCACTGAAATAAAAATAACACAATTGTTTACTTCCCGGCAGGGTAATGGTTGGGGCAAGGAGGCATCCGCAGCATGGGTCATTGGTAACCTGTCATGGTGACTGAGCTGACACCAAGCCTTGCTCCAAAGCAGGTATTTTTGTGCTGTTAACCTTCTCTGGGCTGGTGATTATGCAACATGTTTGTTCCCTGAGCACACATTGTTCTCACGCGGCTGGCGGGGTCACTAAAAATCCTACCTGCTTTAGAATCTTCCTATTCGTAAATACTAGGCAACGTCACCCAAAAGGCTTACAAGCTGGGAAGAGGAGCCTAACGGATCTTGAGGTGAAGATGCATCTCCTTTTCATGCGGGGCTTACCCAGAGAAGGATGTCTTTATCCATCAGAGCCTGACATGGATGCAAGCTAGTGCCCACACCCACCTTCAACTGCCTCACTCCTACACATCTGCTCTGTAGATGCTTTTATAACTTTATCGACTTTTTCTGATCGTCAAATACAATGGGGGGGGCAGGGGGTGGCTACAAAATATATAGCAAGACTAAAGAATAAAGATCACTAGTCATTCTACCCTCTCCCTACCTCCAAATAACAATATAAGTTTGACTACTTGACTGACATTTGGTTATAGCCGTCCAGATGTTTTTCTATTCCTCTACATAGTCATATTAAGTAGTTAAGAACGTGGACTGTGGGAAAAGACTGCCTGGCTTACATCCCAGCTGTGCTGCTTATTAGCTATGGAGCCTGAGAGAATTATTTTTAGCTTCTCTGCCTCAGTTTCCTCATCTACAAAATAGAAATCTTCTTGGAGTATTGTGAGGATGAAGGAGATAATACATAAAAAATGGTTAGAACCGTGGCCAGCACATAGTAGGTGCTCAGTAAATACTATCTAGATATATAATTATGTATAAAAATTAACTGTGTGACTTGTGAAAGAGAAGAATGCCACCTGTTCACAGCCAACTCCTCAGAGCACATAGTAGGCACTTAGTACACACTTGTTGAATGAGAGAGTGAACCGATGAATGAACTGATCCAGCATGAATGAGCAGATGGGTGATGAGAATGGGTCAATGTAGCACAAACGCAGAGGAACCCCATGGGAAATTTCTGGCTGAGGAGAATCTGAGTCTTGGTGATTTTTCTAGGCACTTGCGGCCTTCTTGGCAGGAGGAGTAGAAAGTCACAGAGTCACTGTGGGATGCAGGGGGAGGAAGGGAACCGAGCCCTTCCGCTGGGTGGCTGAGTGATGGCGGAGCTCTGGGTCTCTTCATTTACTGTCAGGTCTCCTCCTGCGGCTCCAGCCTCACGCTCACCTTTCTGAGGGGGAGTCTGGCTCCTGCCTCTCCGTGTGCTTAGAAAGAGGCTGATGTGTGAAGGTAGGACTGTCCCCTGAGTCCCTGCACCTCTCTGCCTGCTGTTCACTTGGGATTACTGGCAGTCCTATAGAGGTGACAGAAATCAGTCACCCACCATGATGAGGCCTCTGAAAAGTCTCTGCAGAACTTCTCTCAGCAAAACGCCCCATCTCTCCTTCCAGCTCAGACCAGGGGGACATTTCTGGCTGCGACGCGACTCTAAGTTCTCAGAGAAAGGCGTGAATGCTCCGGCATGAAGCAAACCCCGTAATTTCCGTCAGGGGGTTCTCAGAACGGAGCGGTCTCCAGGGGCGGGGAGAGCAGGCGTGAAGGGGCGCGTGTCCCCGAGGCGCACGGCGGCCCGGCTGGGGCCCGTCGCGACACGGGGTGGTTCCACAGCCGCGCACGGGGAGGCCGTGACATCACTCTCTTCCGGCCGCAGGAAACCCGGCGGGTTCCAGCCACCGTGTTCCCCCGAGAGCCCGCGCAGACAAGCCCGCCTCCCTCGGTCTTGGAGGCCGACGACACCTGAAGGAAAGGCCAATTCGCAGCGTCCTTCTGCTGGGCCCGAGGCCGGGGCGAACCTGCTGGTACACCTGGCCAGGTATCAGGGACACACGCCCCTATCTTTGTCCTTCTCTCTTTTATAAGAAACGTTATTTGAATTCCATTTTTTTTCCTACCTGACAGACCAGCAGGGTTGCAACCCCAGCTCTGCTCCTTACTAGCTGTCTGGGCCCAGGCGAGTCCTCTCGGCGTGCTGAGCCTCGGAGTCTTCACCTGCAAAATGAGGATCGTGGTAGGGCCAGGCTTCGTGCGACACGTGCGACACGTGAGAGTTAAGAGCGTCCACAGGAAGCACTTAGCACAGTGCTTGATGCACAGTACACGCGATAAAGGTTTTCTATTATTTTCAGCACCAATTAAAATGGTCAGTCCATATTATTGAGGGCTTTTAGTGCCATTTCTCCCTCAAATACCTGTTTTTTTTTTTTTTTTTTTTGAGTAAAAGCTTTTTTGAGGTTAAAAGTCCACACTGAACAGGGCGGAAACCATAAGCGAGCAGCTTGATGAATGTGTGCGGAGTCAGGGCCCCCTTGTAACCACCACCGACATCAAGATGTGTAGCACCAGCAGCTCACAGAAGCCACTTTATGCCCCTTTATATTCACGATCCCACGGTTCTGACTTCTATTACTGTAGATTAATTTTTTAAGTGAAATCATCGCCCTAATCACCACCCAAATAAAGGCAAAACATTTTCAGCAACTCAGTTCAATCCCCATCCCATCGAAAGAGAGCTGCTCTTTTGACTTCTCTGATAATAAATTTTGCTTTTGAGTTTCTATAAGTGGAATTATACAGCTGCTATAGTATGTGCTTTGTGTGTCTGGCTTCTCTTACTCAACCATATCCTTGTCAGATTCATCCACGTTGCTGTGTGGAGCAGACACTCATTTCTTTTCATTGCTCTAAGTGTAGCATTGTATGCATATTCCATAATACATTTGTCTATTTTATTGTCGATAAATATTTGTGTTGTTCCCAGACTTTTGCTTTTACAAATAATGCTATGAACATTATTATACATGACTTTTGGTGTGTACACATGCACCTTCCTGTTGTTCTATACATTTAATAGTGAAATTGGCTGTATCATAGGATCCATATGTGTTTAGTTTTAGTAGATAATGCCAAACAGTTTCAACATTGTACCAATTTACATGACAGCAGTATACAAGAGCTCCAGTTGCTCTACACTGTCATCAGCACTCGTGATTACAAGTTCCTTTTTAAAAGTTTAGCTATTCTGATTAGTACGTAGTGGCAGCTCATCGTTCTCATTTGCATTTCATTGGTAAGATGTCGAGCTCTTCTACTGGCCATTTTCACATTCTCTTTTATGAAGTGCCTTCTCAAGTGTTTTTGCCATCTTTTCTATGGTATTATCTGTCTTTTTGACCGATTTGGGTGAGTTTTTTTAAAAAAATATTCTGGATACATATCCTATGTTAGATACATGTAGAGAAATATCTTTTCCCAGTCTGCAGCTTGCCTTTTCATTCTCTTGACAATATTTTTTTTGATAAAGAGAAGTTTTAAATTTTAATATAGTTCAATTTATCAATATTTTTCTTGTGGTTGGTACTTTTAATATCCTGTTTAAGAAATCATTGCTTATCCCAATGTGATGAAAGTACTTTCCTATGTTTTCTGTCTTTTAAAAGAGTACTGTTTATCTTTTCGCCCCTGAAGTTGATTTTTGTAAATGGTGTGAGGCAGGGGTCATGATTCTTTTTTCTTTTCTTTTTCTCATATAGAAATCCAATTGACTCAGTACAATTTGTTATAAAGGCCTACTTTCCACATTGCAGAGTAATAACACTATTGTCAGAAATCTGGAGACCATATATGTGGGGGTCTTCTCTGGATTTTAATCCATTGGTTTATTTATCTGTTCTCATGCTATCATTGCATTTTCTTAATTACTGTAGATTTATAATAAATCTTAGGATTTGGTAGTGTAAGTCTTCCAGGTTTCTTCTTCTTCAAAGTTGTCTTCACTAACAACTTGATAATTTTTACATACACACACATACAACCCCCTTTTGAGATTTTAATTCAAATTGCATTGAATCTATGGACCAATTTTTTGGGAAAGATACTGAGTCTTTTAATCAATGAACATGGTAGAGCCCTTCTTTTATTTAGGTTTTAATTTTTTTCAGTAATGTTTTGTAGTCATCAGTATAGAAGTCCTATGCATCTTTCACTAGATTTTCCTCTACCTATTTTATGCTTGTTTGATGCTATTATATATGGTATAATAAGAAAGACATATAGAAAGACAATTGTTTTTGTATACTGACATTGTATCCACCAATCTTACTAAATTCAGTTATTAATTTTAGTAGCCTATATGTAAATTTAAAATGTTCTGTGTACACAATTAAATCATTTGCAAGTAATGACAATTCAAGTGCAGTCCTGGGAGACAAATTTACTTACATTTCCAATTTCTGGAACAGATGTGTCTCTTATTACATTTATAATAAAACAAACTGTGATTTTTACTCCCTTAAAATGTTTAACTTGTGATTTTGAGTAAACAGATCCATGTCCCAAAAGCAACACCTACTTCTGTTCACAAGAAAATTCAGACTCCAAATGAACTCCTGAATTGCTTACACTGAAAGAATTTTTTTCTTTTTCTTTTTACCATGCTGAGGTGGAAACTAATCTCCAAGGGCACATGTACTGAAAAAGTAATTACAAGTTTGTACATGTACCAGCAGGAATCCGCCCATAGTGAAATGATTTCATATAAGTAATATTAATAATTGATAAGTATTTTTCAAAACATGTTATTTCTATCTAAATGTAATTGGATACTATGTTCAATATAATCATCAGTATCAACTGAGATTCTAGCACTTAGAGAAGGGATGGTAAATACATGACACAAGGGCCCCATGGCCACCTCCCGTGATCACAGAAGACATTGCTAATCAATCATGACGTTTTCTACCATACAGCCCAGAAGTGGCCTCAGAATCCTTCTCAGTGTAGGGCCCCAGGCCATCACCACCACTAATTAGATTTGTCACATAAAATGAAACTTATTTGTCATTGTTAACTTAGAATTTCTGGCTGCATTTACCTCCACTGTATCCTTAAAGCTCCTAGAATCTTGCTGCTTCCAACATAATCATCCTAAATTTTTCTCTGAGCTGTCTACAGCATGTGAGCTGTGATTGAATCATTCTGCATTTAGAGTGGTATCAAAGAAGACAACTGGCTGGCTGGCTGGCTGGCTCCAGCAGGCCTGCTTGGTAGGCAATTCCTTGGTGAGGTAAGCTCAGGACAGGACCTAGACTTCACCTTTGCAGCTTATAAAGCTTCGTTCAACCAGCTGTCCCTGAGTTTATCAAGCTCCCAGGCACTGACTCAAAAGGAAACTAACAAGAGAAATATTTATAAATCAGAATGCCAATTGCCTGATTTGTGGGGGGCGAGGGTGGGGGCACAAAACTTTCCAAAGTGTAGAATACTGGTTTCCACCACTCAGGAGATTCACTCTCTTATATAGAGCTACCTGCAAAACTGAATTAGCAATTGGAGGTGTAGTGGTTCAGAGCACACAGTCTGGAGCAGGACCTCAGAATCCAGGTCATGCTGACCAGGGTGATTTAGCTTCTAAATCTCAGTTTCCCCATCTTTATATTGGGGGAGGTTGCTAACAGGAATTACTTCCGAAGATTCAGCGCAATAATGAATACACACCATTTAGTGGCTTAGAGTCAGGCACAGAGTAAACTGTCAACAAATGTTCAGCTATTAGTATAGACGCAGCACAAAGGGAATAAGATATTTTTAAGGGATGGTTTTTCCAGGCTATGGAAACATCTTTGAACTCCCCTGCTCCTTCTTAGATGCCAAAATCATAGGGTTCATCTGATAAACTATCTGTCACTTTCTTTCTGTCGGATAGTTTTGAATGAATGCTAACAAATTCGTAAACAATGAATCTCCATTGTCTGGATTTAATGCCCACTTCCCTCCTCTTCTAAAACCAGTCACCATCATTAGATAGAATAAAAGGACCAGGTTCTAACATTTATATTGGTCATATTTTAACCCTGAGGATAGAGGCTGGCCATCTTGCTTAGACAACAGACAGAGAGAGCATTTGGTCTTTTGGCCTCAGGAGATTCCCTGCCGTCCTTGATAAGCCTTGGGAGAGGCAAGGAGGAACACCAAGGTGCAGATGTGTGCATTTTTATCACGATTTTACCAGAGATGAGGTGAAAAGGAAGATGTGAATGTCTCTTGCATGTTACAAGCACTTCACACATGCTATCTCACTTCATTTTCATAACAACCCTGTAACCTGGATATTCTTACCCACACAGTATGGACAGTGTCCAGAAGGTGTGAATAACTAGCCTAAGACCCTACAGCTAGCAGGTGGTGGATTTGAACCCAGAGCCATTTGATATCAGAGTCCATGCTCCCTCCACGACACCTTACTTACTGGCTACTTTTAGCTGAATTTTCAGAGGCTGACATTTCTTTTCACCTCATCTCAAAGATCATAGATTGAAGATTGTCTATCTATTAGTATGACCACAAAATCTTGGTGCACTGATTTAAATATGAGGAGATAGACAGCTGCGAGGAGATC
>CM052447.1:24672203-24722670 GCA_028533085.1 Varecia variegata | reverse complement strand
CCTTGCTCTTGCCTGTCCCTTTGGTCACCACTCCAGTGTGCCCACTGGTTCTGGGAGCGCTGGAGATGTGGCTGGCCAGGGTATGGGCAGGGAGGGCCAAGTGGTGGAGAAGGCACGAGGCAGCTGTGAATTGGGTGAGTCAGACAGCAGCTCTGTTCTCTGCCAGCATCCAGGTTGCCCTTTCCAGCGAGAGAACAGACTCCAGCCTGCTCTCTGCAGGGAGCAGTGGACAAGATTAGAGCCATGGCAGGTGGCAGATCCTCTTGGACACTTCCAAGGTGAGGGGTGGAGACAGCCAGGCCTCCAACAGAGAGCGTTCAAACCGCAGAATTGGCTCTTGAGTCACTCACTCTTGTTTCTGTTCTGATATCTGAAGCAAGTCAAGCCAAAGTTTGCCCATCAAACAGCTCCCCATGCACCCCTCTAGCCTCACCAAACTGCAAAACAGAAGAAACACTGAAGAGGAGACCCTCTGGACCCTTGTCAGGATAGACTTGGAAACTCACCTGCAGAAAGGGACCATGAGAAGGTTAAGCAATGGCTTTGCTACTTACTACCCAATATTGGACTTTGGGTCTGGAATTTGGTTTGAAGTAGATAGGGAAAAATATTTCCTTCTTAACAGATTGTCCTTGGGCAAGGAAGAATGTCAACAAACCTAAGAAAAAAGCTTTATCTGCAGTTATCTGCCTCAGCAGAGGTGTTTGTTTTTATATCTTTCTAGCTTCATATGTTGCTCTAGGTGAAAATAATAGTGATTAATTTCAGGCATTGTTGGCTTTTATAGAGCAATAGGTTTGAAAGATTCCTGAGAGGCCTGTTTTCTTGGCCTTGAAGGAACAATGTTATGTTAGATGTTTCCAGTCATGTTGAAAGGCAAGGTGATGTTAATTTATGTTCAGCAAGCATTTATTGAGCACCTACTGTGTGCCAGGCACTGTTAGGTGCTAGTAGTACCAGTAGTGAAAAGAGCATTGGACCCAATGTGTTAAGACCTTGGTTTGAGTCTTAGCTCTATAGCTTTCCGGTTGTAGGCTGCTTTGCTTTGCAGAGTTTAAATTCTATCTGTAAAATGGGTGCACACTCAGCACACAGGGTTGCTGCCAAATGGCTTTGAAAATCCTAAAGAGCCATGCAAGTACAAGGTGGTGTTATTGCGGTATTGGGGCTACCTTCTCTTGGCATTATTCATGAGGACATTATTATGTGGCCTGTGTTTAGCACAGTGCTTGGCACATAGTGGGTGCTCAGTAGCCATCTGTGGAAGGAAGGAAAGGAGGTAAGAAAGGAAGAAGGGCAGTCTAACGAGTTAGAGCCCTGGCACCTGTGTTTCAGTTCTTCCGGAACAAAGGTCTGCGATAAGGTAGTGAACCACCTGTGTAGACAAGAGCTGAGCTGTGCCCGTGGTGCTTCAGGCTGGGTCAGGCTGGGCAGTAGTCCACATTCTCTTGCCCACTGACCATCGATCACTGAAAGCGTACTCTGATTCTGAAGTCCCCCCTGAAGAATGAACACGATTCCTCTATTCTGCCCACATCACTGGGCTGTTCTGAGGATCAAACTGGATAGTAGCTGTGGCTATGCCTCAAAAATTGTGAAGTGCAATATGGAAAAGATATTTTCTTCTATTTTTATTTACACCTGTCTAACACTAAACTTTTCAACAAAAGGCTCAAGAAGGGTCATATTTATTTTGTTGGCTTGCTATGATCCTGCTCTCTCGTGAACTTGGAGAATTACTGTGGAAAGTTGAAAACAAAATATTTTTAAACAAGAAAAAAAAAAAAACTAACCTTTCTGAACACCTATAGCAGGAAGCCCACAGTAAGACCAATGGATGGTGAGAGGTAAGAATATTGTTCTAAAAGGGAGAGAAAGGAACTAAGGACCAATAGCCAGCAAGGAGGGCAGGAAGGGCAGGCGGTGGGCGGTCAGGAGGCCATGGTGGGCGGGGAGCCCGTCAGGGCACAGCCCCCTGACCCAGGAACAGACTGACCTCCCCGGGGTGCAGACGCCCGGTCTGCATGAGCTCCAGCTTCTCCTCCCTTTCTTCAGTGTTGGCACTTACCGGGCAAGGACCCCTGCTCTGCTAACTGCAACCTGAACTGTGCCCTAGTTCTGTCGGTGAGCGTCCACAGGAGGTCACTCTCCAAATATCCACGGGGTCAGGCAAGGTGTATAAACAAGCGAGGTTTGTAGGCCAAAGAGACAGGCAGTTCTGGCACCTGGGCAAGCTCAAGAACACACACCTGAGCTACGGGCAGCAGCGGCTGCAGTTAATTAAAGCCATCTGTTACTCGGTTCCGTTTTTCTAGATGATGAACTTTTGAAGGCAAGGAAGAAATACGGATTTTTTAAAGTGAAACTTCCTGATCTCAAATGTTAGAAATGCCCTGTGGAGCCACTGAAATATCTCCTTGATTTACTCATTTGCCATCCCTGGCTCAGACCCTCATATGTATCTCAAAGGCGCTTTTATTAAGTTGTGTGAATTTCTCATAAGAGCCATCAGCACAAGCCCTACGTCTTCACTGTCTCAGAGGACCCTGGCCTGTTGTTCCCTCTGAGAATGGTTACTGGGCATCCGCTGGGACACAGGCAGTGAGGTGCAGTGGTTAGGAGCTCGGGCCCTGGAGTTAGACAGCCCTGGACTCGGATCCCTGCTTTCGCTTTTCCCAGCTGCCTGACCCTGAATCAGACACTCAGCCTATCTGAGCCATGGCTTTCTAATCTGACGTGAAATATATATAAACTACCTATGGCCATGCCAGGCACATAGCAAACATTGAATCAATGTTAAATAGTCTCACTGCTGTTAATAACAGTTGAGCAGTGAGTTTTTAAAAGCATTTTAGTTTAATCTCACTCAACATTCATCTTGAAAGCAGCAACTCCCTTGCTTAGACTTCTGGTTTATATTCCAGAGTCCTGGGCACAGCTAGACCTATATATCGTTCACTGGGTACCATCATGTCCCAGTTCCTGTGCTGGTTCCCTGTTCTGTTTGTATTCTCATGGCAACCCTAGCAACTAGGACTGATTCCCTTCTCTCCCCACTTAAATGAGTGAGGATGACGAGGTTCTGAGGAGTTAAACACCTAGCCCAAAGCCACCGCTAAAGGACACCGGAGACAGAATTCAGACCCAGACCTGTCTGACCACAAAGCCCGCGCTGTTTTCCTCACACCGTGCTCCCGAGCAATTTGGGAAATGGAGGTGGTGGAAGTTACAGATTACGCAACTGGTCTTGGATAGCTTGGCGTTCCGAGGTGTGCGTCCCTTTGCCTTTTGGTACATTGCTATCATTTTGTCTTTTTCAGATGGCTGATAGCAGTTTATTTATAACCGAGAACTGACAGTCTGTTTATCCAAATAGCTCGTTGAAAGGTTCCAATTATGGTTTTGCCACATCTCTGAAGGCTCGTGGCGGAAAGCCACAGCCATGCTATCGCGCTGCGGCTCGGGCACAAAACACAGCAAAACGGCATTCTTTCAGAGGAGGCCCTCGCGGGGACAGAGACACCCGGGCCCCAAGAGAAGTCACTATAAACATGACCTCCAGAACGGACGCTGGCCACCTTCCAGTTCACGTCCACTGTCATGGTTCCTTCTCCTAGACAGGTCAATGTGTCACAGATGTAGCTAGGAAGTCCTTTGGCTTGCGTGACTTCAAAAAGGTGAGTTTCTTCCCAGCCCTAATTTACAATCTCAGCCATGTGGACAGGACTTCCCTTCTCACTCTGTCCCCCGCCAAGGCCAGCCAGCTAAGCCCCAGAGCCCTTCCAGGCGGCCGGCCCACTGGGATGAGCAGCTGCCGTGAGCAAGGCCCTCCGCTGAGTGCCAGAGCAACGCTAAAGAGGCAGGAGTGAGAATCCTCCTATGTTGGAGGAAGAGAGGAGATCAGATTGGGAAATTCGTGAACCTGCTGTCTGGCTGCCCTTTGTCCCAGTGTCATTCTGTACTTTTGAGTGACTCCGCATGGAAGTGAAAAAACTGAATCAGCAGAGGCAGCGCAGCACAGCGAGACCATCTCCTGCCACAGACTTGCTACGTAAGCTTGGGCTTGCTGCTTCGTCTCGACTCAGATCCTCTGGGCTGGCTTCCCAGCCCCGCCACACGCTCACCGTGTGACTTGAGCAGACTGGTGAATTCCTCTGGGCCTCAGTTTTATTATCTGCAAAATGGGGATAACAGTAACTTTCTCACAGAGCTGTTATATGAATTAAATAAGATAATGTGTGGAAAGTGCTTAACACTGTGCCTGGCACATAGTGCTGAATACATGTTAGCTATAAAAATAATATTAAAAATTCATAAATGTTAAAATTTTATTATTAGTGTGTTTCAGGGCTCAGTGCTCAGTCTTGTCCTCTTTCATAGCTACACTCGCTCCATAGATGACGTCATCCTCTCATGACTTTAAATACCATCTCCAAATTTGTCAAGTGTCAGCTCCTCTCCTGAGCTTCATCACATACACGTGAATGTGGATCTATGCATGTATCTATGTGTATTTTTATATGTTTTTTGCACAGACAGCTAATAGGCCTCTGCAACTCTACAAGTCCCTTGCTCATTCCTGTTTATCCCCCTGCTCCACCAAACCTTCTCAGCTCAGAAGTGTCGGCTTCACCTTTCCTAATCCTTAAGCCCAAAGCTTGGAGTCATCATCGACTCCTCTGTCTCGTGACCCTCCATCTCCTCCCTCAGCAGATCCTGCCTGCTCCGTGTTCAAATATGCCCAGGATCTGATGGCTTCTCACCTCCTCCCTCACCTCCCCGCAGCCCCAGCCCTCCATCCCTGGTCTCCCCGCTTATGCCCTTGCCTCCTCGAGCCTACTCTCTCACAGCGGCCAGGGGCACCTCGTTAAACGTCAGTCAGTTCACGTGGCTGCTCTGCTCAGTGCGCTGCGATGTGTCCTATCACCCCGAGAATGAAACGCAACGTTCCACAGAGCCTGCCAGGCCCTCCTGCCTGGGCTCCCCTGTCACCCTGACCCTCTCCCATGGAGCTTGGCACCAAGGGTGCTCCCCCAGGGCCCTTCACTCCCCGTCCCTTCAGCCTGGAGTGCTCCTGCCCTGGACGTCCACGTGGCTCAGCCCTCATCCCCGTCAGGTCCCGGCTCAGATGGCACCAGAGAGGTCTTCCATGTCTACTGCACGGAGGATGAACCCCACCCCGTGTCCTCCTCTGCTCTCTCGCTCGTTATCTTGCCTGATTTCTTTTCATAGCACGTACCCCCTCTGACCGATCGTACATTCTTGTTATTGATGTTTGCTGCCTCTCTCCCCTACTAGAACGTAAGTTCCCTGAGAACAGGATTTTGTTTTGCTTGCTGTTGCATTTGCATCATCAGAACAGTGCCCGGTACGTGGTATGCAATCAAATGAATGAAGAAAGAAGGAAAGAAGGCTGGCTCATCATGAGCCTCATTTTTCCTACCTCTCAAGAGCAGTGGCTGAGTTCGATGCTCTGTAAACCATCCCTTCTAGCTTAAACATCTTAGGACTCCATCAGGTCAGTCGAATTCTCATGCATCAGTCTCGGCATGTGTCTCTGAGCAAGGCCAGACCACTCAGAAGACCGGAGTGCTTCTTCACAGTAAGTTAAACCATTTACCACCCGCTGCCAACACCCAAAGTCTCACGAACAGAATCAGATGGTCTTTAAAAAGATAGTCTTGAGTAAATGTTAAATCTACTTGCCTTTAACCCCAGCTCTGGTTCCCTTCCATTTGCGACTGCAAGCATCCCTTCCCTGACCTATCTGCTCCCCGCCCTTCCCTGCACCTCGGGAGGCCGATCCACGACTGCTTCACCTGGCTCCCTCGCCTGCCAGCTTTGTGGCTGGGTCTGGCCAATGGAAGCAGGAGATGAGGGGCGGGAACAGAGAGGGGCTGGAGCGTGTTGTCCCCACTCCCTCTCTGTCTCACTGCTGCCATCTGGCCATGTACTCCGAGAGCCCAGCCCCAGCCAGACAGCCTCCCTTCCCAGCTCCAGCCCCCACGGGGCTCTTACACACTCTTTGGTCCCCTTTCTTATTGGCTCAAGGGGTGGAAATGTCTTCTTGCTGTTGCTAGCTGCTGAAGCTTCAGCAGCCCTCATGGGCTCCATTGACCTTATCAACGATTCTTTCATTTACGTCTCTTCAGTTAAACCCTATGAGCGGAATTCCGTTTTCTCGCTGCCAGGGCATTGACAGTGAGGGAGTCTATTCCTTTGTATTTTGAAAGGCGTGTAAGGTGGGAGAGGCAAGGTTTGCTGAGTAAACACTCGAGCCTACGTGTGTGTTGGCCATACAGTTGTTGAGAGCTGGACCTAGATCTTTCACAATCTGGGGAGAAATAAGTGAGTTCTTTTTACTTGGTTCAATTCCCAGACGCATGAAACAAAGACTTCTCGGGGAAACTTCCGTGGATTAACACATAGTGGAAGTTCCGCTGGTACATAGTTTAGACTGGGGGTGGAAAGATCTGGCTGGGTGTCACTTAATTTTAATATTCTTACTGCCCAAAGGAAATACTTTACTCAACCTCTGCATGGTACAGGTATGAAAAATCGCTCTGCATGCCTTTCTGGGGAGAAGAGTTTTGAATTCTTTTCTTTATCTTTATTCAGAACAGTTCTTCACATTCTTGAAGAAACAGGCCTTAAATCCAGAGAGCTGGGTGACAGGGCAGTGGCCGAGTGCCAGGAAACATATTATCATGTGTGCTAACCCTGTTTAAAAAAACAGATCGTTTTAAACTCGAGCAGGTTACATGAAAAACGAAGTGAAGCATGACCAAGGGGCCCTCGCAGAGAGAACGTAAAATGAGACTCTAATACAAACTGAGGAAAAAAAGGGAAAAGACAAAAAAGGAAAGAATGTGAATATGTGGGGAGGGGCAAAAGTTGAAGAAGAAGCCTTGTTAATAATGAAATAAAATATTTTATTCCTTTGCCTTTTTGCTGGGGATAGAAACATATCTTGGAAGATATATGTGTTTCAAAAACAAAAAAATTTCAGCTAATCTGGGCTATCCAGGCATCATTACAATAAACAATGAGCTAGATATCCCCATATTGTGAAAGGCACTACATTTACAAATGTGGAGTTGTGGATGGGAAAGGTTTTATAAACCGGAAGGCAGCAGTGATGTGTGTCTATTTATTTTACCTTTGTAGGATGCTGAACATGTGCATTCTTCAAAGCATGAAGGAATTGAGTTCACTAAATAAAAAGCCCTCTTATTCCTACTAGAGAGAGGAGAAAGAGAGCAGAGGCTGAAACGAGGCTGAACCCCTGATGAAGGCAGAATGGCTCTCGTGGCCAGATGCTTTGACTCGCCGGATGCTGAGACACCAGGCGGAGCTCTTAGGTGCAGCTCCCAGGAAAGCTGGGACTTGGGACCTGGCCAGAGCACATCTACTTTCAACAGAGCCCTGAAAGGACCCTGTAGTCTGAGACAAACTCCTTGTCTCCTTCTAGTCCCATACGCGAGGCCATTTGAGAATTGTTCTGAATCTTCTGACCTATACTAGCTCATTGTGCTTGTCCTTTATTTGACAGTCCATGTGCCTAGGACTTGGTGCCAAGGGTTTTCCTCTCCCAGTAAATTGGCAGTCTTTTCTTTATACCAGCAAACAAAAAATTTTTTATAAAATTTGTATAAAAAATTTAATAACATTCATAGTGTCCTTTTTTTTTTTAACAAGATTTTTTCTTCCATGTAAATCCTATGTAGGAGTTCAATATATAAAACAGCTCTACGAGGTGATATGCTAAGTGGGGCAGAGACAGAAAGTCCTTCAGGTCTGGCCCCTTCTCACTGACCACCATCCTTGGTGGGCTCTAAGTCACCTCTAAGAAGCCTCGTAGGGTAATGGAGGATTTCTCAAACAAGATCGAGAAACCATATACCATGAAAGAAAAGACGGATACATTTGACTATGTTAAATCAGTTTCTGTACTTTTTAAAAAAGGCACCCTAAGTGAAATTTCATAAATGAGCAATCAACTGGGAAAAGATATTTGCAACTCTTACAAACAAAGAGAAGAACTTGTTTCTGGGTCATATGATACATTTTGCAAACGAATCAGCAAAAGACAAAACTTCCAGTTAAAAAAAAAATGGACAAAAAGATATAAATAAGCAATTTCCAGAAGAGGGAAACTGACCAGTAAAGATATGAAAAGATGGTCAACCTTACTAGTAATCAGGAAATTATAATTAAAAGAACAATTTCAGACCTATCAGATAGGCAAATGTTTGAAAAGTCTGACAATAAGTTCGTGAGGATGTGGAGAAATTCTGCTGTGCTCTTGGTGGGTATGTGCCCTGGTCTAAGCTCTCTGGTGGGCGACTGGCGAGGTTGAGAGGTGAAGCTGCACAGGTGTGCATAGCCCACATGGCAGCAATTCTCTCCTAGAAGCCTATTTTATACAGGGATAAAATACATCATATATAAAAATATGTTTTTTATATACGTATATTTTACATATACACACATATATGTCCTAGAGCAAATCTCCATGTGCCAGTAATGATCCATGTACAAGGGGGCTCATGACAGCAGCCTCTGTAATAGCAAAAATCTGGGAACATGCTAAATGTCCACGACATGCAAATGGGGAAATAAACTATAGTTTATTCATTCAACAGAATGCTATTTAGCAGTGAAAACAAATAATTTAGATCTACATATAGCAATGTGGATAATACCAAAAATGTAATGTGGAGTAGAAAAGGTAAGTTGCAGAACGAAAGGTACAAGACACTACCATTTGTGTGGGGTTGAGACACCAGTATGTCATATTATGTGGATATATGCATATATAGCGAGAGCATGGAAACCTGGAGAGAGGGGAGTCACAGCATTTGAGAATAGTGGTCACCTGTGAGGAAGTGCTGGCCAGACACAGGTAGGCCTACAGCGTATCTGGGGCACTTCTGTTCTTATTAAAAAATGAAAAGATCTGAGTCAAAGATGGAAAACTATTTACATCTGTTAAGTCTGGATGGTGGGTAAATGGATATTGGTCATATTCTCCAGGTTATGGGTCCAAGTTCAGGAGAGTGGTCTGAGCTGGAGGTAGAATTCTTAGAGTTATCAATGTAAGATTAAAGTCATGAGGTCCCCGAGATCGCCAAGAGAGTGGGTGCAAAAGGAAAATCCATGGAGTCCCTGGGGCTCTCCACCTGTGCAGAGAAGAGGCAGAACAAGCGAGGGAGACTGAGGACGAGAGCTGGAGGCAGGAGGAAAACCAAGAGGGAGCGTTGTCCAGCAAACCAGTGTTGAAGCCGGGGACCGACCATCGGGTTTAGTAACGTGGAGGCACTGGGGACCGTGGCCAGAGCACTTTGATGGGGTGAGAGCATGGGGGAAATCTGGCTGGACTGGCTTTAGGACATCATGGGAGGGGAGAAATTGCAGTCTCTGAGTACTGTTCTGAGTATTGTGAAGGGGAGCAGAGAAAACGGGTGTAGCCATGGAGGGTTGGAGCTTATTATTATTTAAGATTGGAGAAATAGCACCATGTTCACTGGCTGACGGGAATGATGTGGGAGGGGGAGGCAGAATTGTCTTTTATTGGTGAGAGGGGATTGGGTCAAGTGCACATAAGAGGAAAGACTGGCTTTAGTTAGAAGCCTGGGATAGGAGTGCTGCCCATCAGTGAGGCTGAGGGAAATAAACTCTTAAGTAGCTCTTGTATTTCCTAGTGAAAGAGAGGTGCTTCTCTCTTCATGTGGTCATTGTGCTTTCAGTGTCTGGGAGGCTGCATTCTTTAGTTGATCTCACATTGCTTTTGTTAGCACCAAGCTGCCCCCCAAAGCTTTCTACCTGTTTGTTTTTTTGGCAGGTAAGTACACTCAGCAGGTTAGAATAGCAAAGCTCACTGGACAAAGGTAGCTGTTTGATTCCCTTAGGCACCCAGGGCTGAATTATTCTTCAGACAGCAAAGGTATGCACTTAAAATCCCACCAGCAAAGCAGGGACACTAAAAGAGAGATGCAGGGAGGGAGAGGAGAGAAGCATTCAATTAAACATATTCAGAATTCTGCCCTCTATAAAGCCAAAATGATGTTGTTTCAATTTCTGCACGTACATAAATTTTGTGTTTTACAGTTAGGCATTGTTTTGTCTTCAATTACAGAAGGGAGAGCAGCATAATCTGTCAATGCTTATGGTGTCTAAATATCATAATCCAGCCCTGTTTAAACCAGTTTCCTCTGAGTAGAAGAAATCTTGATCCATGGCCAGAGATTATGCCCCAGACTATACAAACAGATCCCTTACGAGTGCCTGTCACAGGGGGATTGAGAAAGAGCATCTGCAGCTCAGTGTAACCCACCGTCTCTTAGGGAATGACATAGGAAACGTGCATCCTGCTGTCACGGGCCAGAGTCCCATCTCTGCACGTGACAAATGGCACATGCTCCATCTAAATAAAGCCTATTATTTGATGAAATACCATTGCACCAAAGCCTGAAGCAGCTCCAGGGCTGCCCCACATTGTTCCACAGGAAAATGGCATTTAACCCCAGGGATGGGTGCTTCTTTCTGCTGTTCACACAGGAAACACATCATTCTCTATTCGACCCTCTCAAGGAAGTCACTTCACTTGGTCACATGTTCAAGCATGTATAGTACTTTTTCCAAATTATGTTCTCCAGAAAAGGGGGAGTGAGTGGGAGTGGTGGTTTTGTTTTTCTCTTATGGTAGTAGACCTTTGAGGAAACGGAAACCAGGTATAGGAAAGAGGAGGGTAAATATGAGGATATTAATAGAAGGACGGAGAACAGAGGCGGATAATTGGGCGGTCAGGGAAACTAGGAGAAAATTCAGTTCACACCTGCTATGAGCTACAGCAGCAAAGATAAAAAATGCACAATTCCTGCTCTTGAGTAGTTTAGGGTTTAGAGCAGAGGTTCTCAATGTTTTGAGTGATACCTGATAGATAATATTTCATATGTTGAATCCACACACATTATTAATAGAACACCTCTGGACTGTGACCCTCACTGATAAGATACTCTACAGAGCATGCACGATTCTGAGCTTAGGAGCTACAAATCCTCCCTTTTCTCCCCTTTCCTCTGCTGTGCATGTTGCTGCTGAACTCCTGTCTCTGTTTCTCCCCTCTCCCCGTGAACGGTGGGCATGGCCTGAGGGGTGACACTGACCCATCCCCAGCTCCAGGAGTAGCCTCTGATTGACTTCCGCAAACCAGTTATCCATTCCCCTGGCTCAGGGGGGCAGGCACGTGACCTGTGTTTCCCTGGAGGGAGAACCGGGACTGTGGTTTGACAGTTGGGGGCGGAGGGGTGGGGTGGGAAGGAGAAGCTCTTTCTCTGAGATGTGGTGCCCTGTGGACGTGAAACCTGGAACTGCTGCTGCTGCTTTGCTGCCATGAGTGAAGTCAGCTTGAGATAAAGCCAGCAGAGCCAGGGGAACTGCAGATCAAAGGGGCTTGGCCAAATAAAAGCATGCCTAGAATCCACAGAACACTGTGTGTGTGTGTGTGTGTGTGTGTGTGTACACATGTATCTCTATTTACTTACATATGTTAGTGATAGGAGCTCATACCGGAGCTGTTTATTGTCTAACCCAGTTTGAGCTGGGTTTGGGGACCTTGCCATCTACAGTGCTGATCTGTATAAACAGCCTTTCAACGCTGTGGCTGAGAAACTCTGGTCTAGAGGACGTTTGAATAAGTTACTAGCTTGACAAATGAAGTAAATAATAATAATGATAATATTGAAACCAGAAAGCGAGCGATAGCATCTAGAAAGATTTCCTTGGGTCAGGGTGATGGCAGGAGTTGTGGAATGCAGCAAAGGAGACAGAAAACAGAAAAAGAAAACTCCAGATAGGGAAATACTTTTATGAATATTTCTTAATTGGCTCTAAAATACATAGACTTATTCGAGAGGGCTTTCAGTGAGAAAGCTATTAATATAAACTCGGAAACAGTAATGATAGTGGTATTGCTAGAAGAAAAGGTCCCTGTTGATATTAGGTGGTAGGTTTGGATAAGAAATGCTACAATAGTCCAATGATGCTCATGTCCGGAATTGCTTATATAGTACAAAAGTCTCAGAAACCCGAAGGATTAAAGCAACTGGTAGATTCAATAAATATTTGATCATCAACAGAAAAACAAGTCTTCCAGGCATATAGGCAGCTAGCTGGTGTGAATGTAGAATATTTAAACCAGCATGTTATAGAGTGGCCTCCAGAGAAGGCAGTTGCTACAGATCCATCATTTTTGTTGATTCAAATGAGACATACCACTTCTTGCCATGTCCTTTGACCACAACGTCTGTGTCTTCCTTTTAAGATTGTTTTCCGTCTTTCCTTTTTTTCTTCCTTTTCTCTTGTGTGTGGGTGCTGGCATTTATGTACAAATCTTCCTTGTATGTTGAGATCATTAATGCTGGTGGCTTTAGATAGAGTCTATGCAAGTTCAGCCTGAGGGGTTCTAGGCAGTTCCTTGAACTTGACTGCATTCAGGAAATTTTTAGTATTTCCTGTAAATTGCCTGAGTCAGCTCAAGACTTAATGATAAAACATATCCTGTAAGTCCCGAATGCTCCATGTGGGCAGAGAAAAGACAAAACAATTTCCCAGCTGTTTAAATAATGAGCACAGGATTCCCTTTAGGGGGTTCCTTTGCGTAGGAAAGAAAGTTAAGGCAGGATGGAGTGGGCAGGCAGCTTGCAGAATGTCTAGAAAATGAAGTGGGAAAAAAGGCGGTGTGGTGGTAGGAAGGCCTCTGAGCTCTGAGAGGACAGATCCTGGGAAAGAGTTAATGTCGCAGACAAACCAGAAACACCTCTGATTTTCGTTTATCCAAACCCAACTTTGTTAGTAACTAAGACAGCTTCAGGAAAAGAAAAGCACGAGTGTGTTTGGAAAACTCAAAATGTGGCGTATCTGTCTCAAAAGTCCTGCATTTTATCTTGCCGTTCTGAGATTAGAGAGGGGCAGCGATACCCATGTCAGGTATGTGGTTGGGAAATGTCTTAGCAACGAAACACGTTCGCTCTCAGGTTCCAGACACTCAGATTTCTAGGGTCTGGCAGGACTAGGAACCTTGACCCTGTCCCCTTCATGCAAAGCGTTAGCAAGTCTCACTAGGCTTTGTCAGGGAACCAACTGACCTTCCACCCCGCCCTCCCACCATCTACTCCAACAGTGGTCCAGAGAGCTCTGACAGGTGTCAGGCACTGTGACAGCTGCTGAGAATGCAAAGATGACAAGGCATGCTTCCTGCCCTAGAGGAGGCTACTCCCTAGTTGAAGAGCCCAAACATGAATCGCTAAGTTACAGTAGGGAAAGCTGAGCGTTTTGAAGAACGCAGAGCTGTGAGAGCCTGAGCCCCAGTGGAATTCCCTGGCACGGGGGTGTTGATGCCCTTCCAGTTAAGATGGGCTGGGGGCAGCTCACCAAATGCCTCCAGAGAGCCAGGCGCCAGAGTTTACCAGTGATCAGGGAGTTCTGACACCAAGAATAACATTTTACATGGCAAAGAAATCCTGTCTTGAGGTGGTTTGAGGAGCTCATGTTGCAAAATTTCCACATTTTTTTTTTTTTTTACATACTGTAGGTTAGAGAGGAAATTACCTTTTTTTCTCCCTGGGGAGGGGTAATTTGGCAGTTTTTCTATAAAAATTGAAGATAGATATTTAAAAATACACATCCTTGGACTCTGCAATTCTATTTTTAGACATCTACTCTGAGATATACCCTGAAGAATGTAGAGGGATAAATGTATAAGTTTGTTCATTACAACATTGTTTGTAATAGTGAAAAGTTGTAAATAAGCTAAATGTCTAATTATAGGAGAATTGTTAAATACATGATGGTAGACTATGGAATGCTATACAGCAGTTTTAAAGAATATAGAGCTCTATATACTGAATGGAAAGGGAAAAGAACATTGCAATAATATATATAGTCTGATATCAATTATGATTTTTAAAAATGCTACACAAATACACATATCTACCTACCTATCTACCTACCTACCTACTTACCTACCTATCTCAATATATAGTGAAAAGCACTGAAGGATGTGCACCAAGCAGTTAACAACAGCCATTCCCGGGGAGGGGAATAAGGTTGGGAGTGGGGAGCAGGATGGGTGAAAGGGACATTAACTTGTACTTCGTATGTTGCTGCATCACTGCGTGTTCCTGAACACAGTATATATTCACATATGACTCTTGCTAAAACATAACAATTACATTTTCCATTCCTACGGTATCTGAAATGCTACGTTGGTCATAAGGCAGGAATATCATCTGCGGTGAAGTGGTGAATAGTTGGCAAATTTCAGCTGTCTAGAAATGGCCTTTGACTTCTGAACTTTCCTTCCACAAGGGAGAAGGCCTCAAACTTGATCTTTAAAAGTCAAACCTAGGATTCTGGGGAGTGAGTTAGCCACACAGCAGTGCTTATGTGAGTGTGTGACACTTCCAGGCTGAGCATCTTGGCTCTTCCTATACGGTGCCACAGTGATAAATCTGAAAAGTGAAAAGTTAGGTCCATTTAACTAGTTGCTTCAATTACCAACTAGGCCTGTTCCTCCCCCATACAGCTCATTGACGACATCAGCCCAACCAGTTATACTTGTTGTCATTCAGACAATAAGCCCAATTATTAGACAGAAATGTTCCCTTTTCCACCGTAGCCACTCCCTGTACAGACATAACTGAAAACGTGCGCAGAGCTCTCCTGCTATTAACTTAGATTGTCGGCCTCTCCTTTGTTCAATCTTTGAAGCCATTTCTTAGCAGGAATGTGGAGGGAGCCCAAGGACTTCTCAGCCCAAGAGACAAAATCAATCCGGTTTTCAGGGAGGCATACAGGAAGACGGGACTTTAGGGTCTGACTCACTCAGATCCGAGTCCTGTCTTTGTCCCTCACAGGCTCTGTGACTATGGGCCAGTTCCTCAACCACTCTGGGCCTTATTTTCCTTATCTGTAGATGAAGAGAATATTAACATCCCGTAATTCAACTGCCTGCTGTAAGGATTAAACGTGACTTGAGAAGCACCTAGCACTGCACCAGCCATGCAATCCCTACATTATCGTAACCATATTCGAAAAAAAAATTTTCCATTTGCTTTTAAAGCAGAATCCTCCTGAAATGATCATTTGGTCCAGAGCTTTTCTTCTCATTTGCCTTTTTAAATGCAGCAAAGCCCTCTCTTCTGGCTTGAGAAATGCCCCGTGTTTTAGGTCGAAGGGTGGTTTGGATTTTAGGTGGGGCAGGGCCAGTGCAGCTTGGGGTGTCCTAGTGGGATTCCCTTTCCTGAAGCATATTCATGGCTTCAAACTGTCTGGTAAATACTGAAAGCAAATGGCAAAGAGCGGGTAATCCCAGGGGAAAGAGGATTTCAGGCCATTTACTGAGAAGACACCCAGGTAGGCACTAACTATTTGGTCTGATTCTTGGGGACAATTTCACTTTATAGCCCTTCCAATTCTCCCACCCTGGCAGAAAGGGTGGCAGTTCTGTGGGCTGCAGCTAGACTCACCCGCTTCTCGGTGCTCTCTAGAAGGACAGAATAACGAGGGAAGGTGTAAAAAAATATATTCAGCTTCTTGTGTCTGGAAGAAGATCAACCTGAAGTATGGGGGATACCTCAGTGAGGAAACTGAGGCTCAGGGCCGCTACGGGACTTACCCAGAGGAGAAAGTCAGTAAGTGGCGGAGCTGGGGCCCTCCGGCACGAGGGGATTAGATTAGCCCCAAAGTCCTGATGATACAGTTTACCCATCCCCAGGGGGGAGGACAGAAGCTGGGCATTAGCGGATGGTGAGGGAAACAGAACTGGAAATATGAAGTGTTCCTTTTAGGGAAGGAACAATAATAGGAAGACAAAGATGAAGACAGATGTGGGAAACCTGAGGAGAGCTGTAGTGGCCAAAGACGTCCACATCCTCATCTCCAGACTCTGTGCATGTGTTAGGTTACGTAGCAATGGGGAATAAAGGTGCAGATGGAATTAAGGCTGCTAATCAACTGACATTAAAACAGGGAGATAGAATCTCTGATCATCCTGCTGGGTCCAATGTAATTATAAGGATCCTTTAGAGTGCTGGGTGGGGGGAGGCAGAAGACGAGTCAGAGTTAGAGAGAGATTTGAAGGTGTTAAACAGCTGGCTATGAAGATGGAGGGAGGGGCCACGAGCCAAGGATTGTCAGTGGCCTCTTGAAGCTGCAAAAGGCAACAAACAGATCCTGCCGGGGGTGGAGCCTCCAGAAAGAACGCAGCTCTGCGGGCGCTTGATTGTAGCCTAGTGAGACCCATTGCAGACTCCTGACCTCCAGAAGCGTACGATAAATTTTTGCTGTTTTAAGCCACTAAGTTTGTGGCAACGTGTTACAGCAGCAATAGAAAACTAACGCAAGAGAACAACCTACTGGGTCATCATATTGCAGTTTCATGTACTTCAACAAGCATGGTGGGGGCGGGAAATCTTGATTAAATTAGGGTAGATTTATGGCAAAAATCTTATCAATTAAATAAGGAGAGTAGCCTAAGGGGAACATGGGAACATCAATATCTCTTATTGTTCACAATAATAACAATATCATCTATTAACACCAAGACTGAACACTTACTGTGTACTAACCACTTTGCACACATCTCTATTCTTTATAACGATTCCATGATGTAGGTTTTGGTCTCTATTTTTCTGGATAAAGAAAAGCTCATAAGGCTTAAGGGACTTATACATGATTGTACATATATAGTAAGTGGATTTGGATTCTGGTTGCAGTCCATTATGCCACTTCCTTTCCACTTTCAAATTATTTGGAGGAGAGGAAAGAGGGAAGATTGCAAACTACATGGGGAAGGGATGTTATCCGTCTCCTGGTTATTACTTAATTTTTCTGCTTTGAACAATACCTAACATATAGTGGGCATTTCATTTATACATTTTTTCAATGAATGGATGAAGGAATGAATGGGTGGACAGATGAATGGATGGAAACCCTAGTGTAAGAAAATGGAAACCTACATTAGAATCAAAGAGCCTTAGAGCTGAAAGTACCCTCAGAAATGATTTGATCTACCTCATTAATTTTATAGATGGGCAAGTTGGGTCTCCATGAGTAGAAAAGAGTGATCCCATGAGTGATTCAACAAATGCTCTGCTGAGGAGGGATGGTTTTGGGTGAGAATACATTAAAAAGAGTGGGTTGCAGGATTGCAAATAAGAAGTTCGCATTTAACTGATTCCATACCAGATATTCTAAGCTGAGCTTTGTAAAATAAAGGCTAATGTGGGTCATTCTACTATTTCACTTTCAGAACTAGTCATCATTTATAGATAGTGGGAGACAAGGGGAGGCCCCAAGCAGAGACAAAGAAATGAAGAAAATGCAGAGTCTGACTTTTAAAGCTGATCCATGTTTTGCAGCCGTGGTGAAGTTATAGGCACCACCTGACCTGGGAAAACAGTGAAATTTTCACTTGAGTTCAATAGTGCAGCACTTGTTGAACCACGCAGATCTGAGAAGAATGAGGCTATAAGGGCAGGTGGGTGAAGGGGATAGTTGAAAGTATTTTTTGTAAAAGAAGAAAGAGAATGAAGCAGGAATGTCCCTTCTTTTTAGGGAAGCCAAACCATGCGGGAGACCCGAGACCAGTGAGAACATACCCAATAAACATGGCCCAGTGCTTGGGGTACACAACTGTATGAGCGCCGGAGAAATCTGTGAGCTTTACATCAGAACAGTCCTTTAAAGCCTGGAGGCTATCACAGCAGAGAAAGGACCGGGGCTGTAAAATGATTGTGAAACTTTGTTAGTTTAGGCAACACATAGAGGTCGTCAGTGTTTCAATCAGCTGAACAAAAAGTTCAAAGTTTTCTTTGTTCATTGTCAAGAAAATGTGCATGACAATTCAAAGGTGTGCTTGATTGTGGATTAGGGTGGTATTAAGACACTCTTAATTTGGACAATTGGTTCTTTGTGAAATAAGAAGGATTTGGTATGATAATACAATCATCTGGATATGGTGCAGATGTACCTGATTCATCTCCAAAGGGAGACAGCACAGTAGTGCCTAAGAATTTGAACTTGCAGTCAAGATGGGCCACCCTTTATTTTGCTGTGGACACTGGCAGAGTTATGTCTCATTTTCTCTATCTTTCAAGTGAGAATAATAATAGAAACTCCTCGATCGGATTGTTCTGAGGATTAATTAACATGGTAATATGTGTGGTGCATAGCACATTACTCACTAAACACATGCTGTTAACATCCATGGGATGTTATTCCCCTGGTGATATGTTCACCCCTTCTAGATATATTTTTGTGAAGCCATTATGTGTATATGGATATCTATCCCTCTGATTTTTAAAATGTTGTTTTTTTTAAATGCTGATTAAAAATGTATCCAGAAGAAGAAAAGAAAATAACTCTTTTCCTCCAGTCCTGCAGCCAAATGAGTTCTTGAGTAGAGGAGGATCAATGAGTCTGTGTGTGGAATGCAGACCAGGCGCTTTAGATGAGAATGGGGACCCCCTCTGGTTCCCCAGAAGCACAGCCACCAGCCTCATGCTGAGGACTGAGACCTCTTCCTGCCTTTGCACATTGTAAACACGGGGCATTTGCTCGTTTTTCTTATGGTTGTCTGCTCGACTCAGCCTTTTATTTACAGAGACAGACATGCACCTTTCACACAGGCATCATGCGCGGCGTGCCCACGATCTCTCCTCGCATGGGCTCCAGGCCAGGGTGGTTTGCTTTCTTGACCAAATATCAGTGCTTGCTCTGTTTACAAGTATCTGATGAACAAAACCAACAGAGGTGCCCCAGACGGTCTGGTTGTGCTGATCCTTGGGTGGGGGGCGTGGTGGGGAGAAAACAAAACCCAACCTCTCTGACAGTACTGTCCTGGTGTGCTGACTGATCTGTTTGCTGATTAAATTCTTCACCCATACCTATTTGAGGCTTACATCAGTTTTGCGTCTTTGATCCTTAATTTTGTAGTGCTTTAGTTCTCAATTTTTTTTTTCCCCAGTAAACTGCATAAATGACTCACCAGCAGGAAATGTGGATAAATAGTCAACTTAACTGAAAACACAAATAAACATATCTTTCTTTTGTGGGGAGGATTTGCTTACAGGGAAAAGAACCTTGGGAGGACAGACGATAGTTCCCAGAGCAAAATCGTCTGCTGCCCGTGGGATTCTAGCCCCTTTTCCTGGGGGCGAGGATGGCATGAGCCCAGATGCTCAGGAGACATCTGTCCACGTGGGGAGAGCTCAGGATTATTGGTTTAGAATTGGTAGTCTCTTTATCAGGAATTTAAGTAATTTGTAAAGTTATCTGACAAGTACCTACTTGTATGTGTATGTGCTCGTGTGTGTGTGTTTTCTAAAATCCCTGTAAGTGATCTTTCTGATCACTCAGATGAACAGTGCTATGCCTCGTATAAATGGAGGTCTAATTCTACTGCTCACAGTCAATAATGTCGAGCATGATTAAACACACCCTGAACGAATGGAATTAAAACGAGCATCTAGATGCAATCATTACCATATGGGCGCAGTCTTGTGGTTATAAAGACATTTTCTTGATTACAATGTCCACATGCCCTTTGATTCCAAAATCTCCCTAATTTCCATGTAAACAGTTTTGTTAGCATGGCAATCACAGACAGAGGTTACAAAAACCTTTCTTGTATCTCCTAGCCAAGATGAAAGAGAGGCGAAGCAGAGGTGGTGATGAAAGCATTGCATAGGCTGCCTTTCTGTATTTCACGTCTGGACTAACTCCAAGTTTTAAAGTTCAGGGGCCCCCTGAGCAGGCTGGAGACTTTACTCGATGACTCATGAGAGGTGTAAATATTTCTCTGCCTTTGTTCAGGCCTGGCGTGACCAACTCCCTGCGCTTTCCCATCCTTATCTCCTTGCAAGCGCCTTAGGTGGGTATGTCCTCATCTTTCCTACCCCGCGCTGGGCCTGAGAACTTGCCGAGAAACCACACCGGCAGGAAGGGTGACTCTCCCGGGAAGTTTCACTCCAGGGTGATTTTTTTCTATTTGATGTAGAAAATATAAACCTCTAGTTAATTCTCTGATACTGGAAATCCAGAAACCTGGCCAGTGAAAGATAAAATTCAAGGCAAATATTATCTAGCCACAGTGAAACTGAAATCATACGAATAGGTTTGTATATGGCTTTGTTGTGCCTTAAATTAGGACCAAAGTTAAAAAAATTTAAATTTGCTTATAAAGATATAGAGTTATAATTATGGTTTACCATCCCTTAATAAAAATACATCAAAAATTGGCAAAAGGCAGAGGGGAATCCAAGACCCTTCCTATAATCCTTAAGTAACTTCATGAAACTCTAACCTATGAGGATACAATGTCTGAGATACCAGCTACACTCAATTAATTTCCAGGGAAAAGCCAACATTGACTCTTTTCCCTCTGCCTCTGGGATTTCTGACTTGAGATGAGCCTGAAGAGATACAGAAACATTTTCAGGGGAGACTTTTTGGCAGATCTTATAGGCGCTTCAGCAAACACCTTAGTGATTTGCTATGAAAATTCATCTTAGTTATGAGCTGAAAGGAATCCCACATACTGATACTTTCTTTACTATCTTTTCAATCTTATTAGATTCAGATCTCTAGTTTTGAGATAATATTATCGCACCACTTCTAATAATGATCGTGGCTAATACTTATTTAGTGCTGACTACCTTCTGGGCACAGCTTGAAGAACTATGCCATTATTTTCTCCTTTAATCCTCACAACACATTCCCGAGATGGGGAATAATGTTATCCACCTTCGCAGATGTGGAAATGGAGGCACTGGGAGATGCTGTAACTTGCCCAAGGTCGCACAGCTGTCGTGGGACAGCAGGATTTGATCAAAAGAAATCTCGTCCCTAGCCAGAGGGGCAAACACGTGGTGAGGACTGATGTTGCTGGAGCCTCCTGCATTCTGTGAGCTGCTCACCAAGGGAGTGCGGGAGATGCCCTTATCTCTGCTCACAGCACCCCGATGTTTCTTCCTTAACTCCTCTCACAACGGTAATTAACGAGAAGTTATTTGCTTATCCTCTCTCTCCTCTACCCAATCATAAGCTTCCTGAAGGCAGGAACTACGCTTCTTTGGATCATTGCCGAGTCCCCAGGTCCTAGCGCTGCCCACCTGGTAGACGTAAAATACAAATTTGCTGAGTAAGCGAATCCCCTTCTATATGGATTTGTAATGTTTGGGTGGTATTCATCCACACACCTCTAGAAAGTTGGGACAGGCATCCCTTTTCAAGACACCCCGTGAACCTCAGAGATTAGCAGCACTTTCTTAATATCAGAAAAATCAAAATTTGGAATAAAGCTCCTTATAGGTCATGGGTGAGAATGAATTTGTTCTTTGAAACAACAGACGTCATATGCACACACATGTTCATTTTACTGAACATGGTAGTACAGTGCAGTGGTTAAGAGCTCAGAGGCTGAAGCTGGGCTGGAACTCTGAGACTGTCACTTACCATCTGTGAGACAGTGGCCATGTTATGAACTCCATGTGCCTCAGTTTCCTTGTCTACAAAATGGGGATAATAATAGAACCTATCATATAAGGGTGGTTGTGAGCATTAAATGGATTAATATACGTAAAGTTTCTGAAATGGTGCCTGGCCCGAAGTAACCGTTATATAAATATTAACTACTATTATATTTCTAATGTGCTACTATTTTATGGTGTCACTTCTATTTCCCCCTACTATTTTTATTTATCTACTTTATCATCACTGAATATTATTTTTACTGTTTAATATTTTCTTTTACTTAGAATTTATTTTTCTAGAGGACTTTTAGAGTCACAGCAAAATTGAACAGAAAGTACAGTTGCCACGTACCCTCCTGTCCCCAGACAGTCTCCCCCATCATCAACATCCCCGCAAGGGCTCCATTTGTTACAACTGATGAATCTACATCAACACATTGTTATCACCCAGAGTCCACAGTTTACATTAGGGTTCATTCTTGGTGGTAGACGTTCTATGAGTTTGGACAAACTATATTGTCATGGATCACCCTTATATGAATAGTTTCACACAGAGTAGTTTCACTGCCCTAAAAATCCTGTGAGGTCCACCTATTCATTCCTCCCTCCCCCAAACCCTGGCAACCACTGATTTTTTTTTTTACCATCTCCATAGTTTTGCCTTTTTCATAATGTCATATAGTTGGGATCATATACTATGTAGCCTTTTCAGATCAGCTTCTTTCACTTAGTAACATTCATTTTAAGTTTCCTTCCTGTCTTTTCATGGCTTGATAGCTCATATTTTCTGACCTTTTACACCTTGTTTAATCATTTGTTCATTCATTCAGTCTACCAATAAATGTCTTCTGAGTATTTATCATGAGATAAGAACATGAGAACACTTGAATTACTTCTTTTGAGTACTTTTTTTTTTTAATTGCTGGCCTAGCTCAGCTAATATATTATTTCCCCTTTCCCTGTAACTACAGACATATTTAGTGGTCTGGCTCACTGGGAGGTATTCTTAGGGAACCTGGCCAACATTTTTGCCACTGTGTGTTTCCTAGGAAATTTTTCTTCCTTCCTCAGTACTCTGAAAATATGTATGTATGTGCCTATATAGCAATAGAGGAATCAATTTTGTCCTTCCTTCATTTCCCTTCCTCTTGCTAATAAATCTTTATTGAGCACATGGTAAATGCCATCCACCTGGTGGGCCACAGGGACACAGCAGCAACAAAGCCCCCAAGGACCCTGTTTTCACACAGCTTAGAATCTGTTGGGGAGACGTATTATAAGAGAAAGCACACAAGTAAATTTGTGATTCTAAGTTATGATGAGTGCTATCAAGGCAACATTTTAAAAAATGTGATGAGAGGATATTAACAGGTGACTGGATTTAGAATGGGAGGCTCAGGGAAGGGTCCCCGAGGAAATGACAACCAAGGTGGAGAACGCAGAAAGAGCCCTCAGGGCAGAGGGCACTACTGCGTGGCAAGCCCAGGGCGAGCAGGCACCCGTGTGGAGGGAGCCCCTGGAGCAGGGTGGCATGGAGAGAGGCCATAGGGGTGGGCTGGGGGGGGTGCGGCCACAGAGACAGGCCAGTCAAGGCCTCGGAGGACACCCTGAGGGCTCTGTGCTTCACGGTCACATGCAAGGACAGCTGCTCAAGGGCTGCAAGCAGTGGCATTCCACAAGCAGGTCTACATTTGGAAAGGTCACCCTGTCCTCTGGGAGTAAAATGAGTCAGAAGCTGGTTCGGGACCCAGCAGCCTTGGGAAGGTCCTGAGCCGGCGACCCCTCACCCCTCAGCTGGACCAACGAAGACGGTCCGAGTTCCCGCTGATGCTGACGTCTGATCAACACAGAACCCCGCAACAATTTTAGGAGCCCGCAACCTAATCCGCTGGTTACTACTGTGGGCTGACACACCCCAGAAAGAGCACCACGCAATTCACTGCAGGGTGGCAGAGGAATAGCAGGACGTCTATTTTTAAAAATAACAAGTAAAAAATGTCATTCTTCCCAAATTGCCCATTTCCTTGTATATTTTATAATGTACAAAGTACACTATGCGTGTAATTTGTAAACCAACAGATTCAGGGTAGTGCTAAAGAGCTTTTTACCGACTGAGTGGCTTTTCTTGCCGTGCTATGAGTCTGTTATCTGTGTCAAAGGCGACTCTGACTCAACCCCTGAAATTACTATTCCAGACTTTTCTTGTCACATACTACAGAGATTTAGGGAAGACTGAGGCCAAAATTTATTCCAATAAATTAAAACAAATAAATACAATAAAGTAAGTTAAAACTAGATGTCTTCTCATCTCCTCCGCTCAGCCTTTCCAATGTTTAGGACAGTGCCTGACACACAGGGGTGTTCACCAAATATTTGTTAAATGAATCAATGGATGAAGGAAGAATTTATTTAATGAAAAATAAAATTAATTCTGGGACCTAAAATTGTTGCATGCACTAATAAATAGAATAGCTAAATTCTTACTTGACCGGGTACCAACATTCAGACACCTATTTTGTGTTTTTCTCTATTATTCTCTGGTTCCTGGGTGAGATTCATTATTTTCACCAGGCCCTTTCCTTCCACCTTGCCCCTCCTTGGCTTTGACAGTTTCTAGAAGCTGCCTGGGTCCCCTGCCTGGCAGATCTGCAGCAGGCGTGTGACTCTTTCATTCCAACCCCACTTCACTGACTCACCTTCCCTCAAGCCGTTCACGCTAAACCCCCGGTTCTGACAGCAGAAGCCTAAGTGAAGTGTAAACCCACCTATAATGATTCTCATTTTCTCCAACTAGTCTGGGTATTGATTTAGGTTCTGTTCCTCAAAGTCAGGGCTGACAAAGCATGACAAGATAAATAGTGTAAGTTACTGTAACGTTTTTTTGGAGTAGCTCAGTTTTGGGGGTGGGCATGGAAGCTCAGGGAAATGTCTACATTAGCTCCTGGCAGTGGCTGCTGCTGCTGCTGCTGCTATAGAAACATCTAGATCAGAGGTTGCAAAATTCCGACAGCTATGGGGGCTGGCAGTTAATGTTAATGAAGAGTGAGCTCTGAGGGACATGGAGGACAGAAAATTCTTATGGCACCAGAGCGAACACCTGCTCCTCCATTCTAGCTAATTGCTCACATATGAAATCTTTTTATACAAAATCTTTCAGTTTTTAAATGTTGGCAATTGACTTAGCATTAAAAAAACCCATTGTATTAGCTGAATAAGACATGTCAGAGGACGAGTCAGTTCTCAGGCCACCTTTGCTACGTCTGGTCTAGAGTAACACCACTGCCATTTTCTTCCGTAATCTCATTTGTTCTTTATTATTGATGCCACATTTGTTTCATACCTTTTCTTTCTCTCATCTAAATGGCCTTAAATTAGTCCAGATTTTTTTTCCTTCATTTCTTACTGGAGGAGGAAACAGAAGAGATCTTCCTTATTAATAACTGTAGTTTGGAAAGTTAAAAAAATAAAAAGCAAAACTTCCTTTTGCAATGGGAGAACACAGCCATGTGGTGCAGACTTTGGCGCTAAGGAGGAGAGGGGTTAGACGAAAATTTCGGGTAAGAGCCAGGTGGCCTGCTTTCCCTCCTCAGAGCCTCAAGTGACCTTGTGCAAGTCGCTCAACTCCACATTTATCCTGTGTTCCCCTGGAATGCCCTTCCTGCCTTCCTGAAGGCTCTGATCTTACTGAACCCAGGTCTGGGGCCGCTTGCAGCCAGGTGTAGAGGAAGCTTAAGTTCTCCACACACTGAGCATAGCCCCTTGTGGTGGACATGGGGGGGGAGTCGACATGCTGAGCACCTGTGTCTGTGTTCAGGTTAGTGACCCCTTGATTTCCCTCTGGGAATCCACTGCTCCTCCTTTGCATGCAGGAATCAGTCAATGGGTCCTGCCCTCCCCTGTCCAGAAAGCTGTACTTGGGTCATCAAGGCAGGGTGACCTCACAAGAAAACTGACAAGGGACACCAAAAGGAAAGAGTGCATCTGTTGGGCAGGCAGAGCTAACTGGTGACCACTACACTCAACACTGAGTGACATGAATCTGGGGAGAAGGAAATGTCTTAGAGGGGCCCTGGCCTAGGTCCCACACGCTGCAGATGAGGAGGCTGATGCTTGGAGGTGTTGGGTCACCAGCCTGGGGCACGAGAGATGGGAGCTGCAGTTTGTCATCTTCTGACACAACTTATGAAACTTGGGCCATGTTGGTTTGCCAGTCCTGTGCCTCAGTTGCCTTATCTGCAAAGTGGTTGCAATGGTTTCTGACTCAAACAAATGTTCTGAGAAAGAAAGAAGTCTTATCTTCAAAGTACACTGTGCCTTGAAAGTACAAAATGTGACTAGTGACATGTTACCCGGGAGGGTTCTCATCCGGTAAAATCAAGCAACACAAAGCCTTGAATATAAGTGAGGCTTCCCCTTCCATCCTGAATTATGTTCAAGTGTATAGGGCTACGGACATGCCTCATTCAACATCACGAGCAAGTAAGATTGCTCTAGAGAAGTTTCCAGTTGTTGATTTCTGCCATAGAGAAGAGGCATAACTGTGGTGGTTAAGAGTAGGCTGACAGAGCCGAGTTTTAACTCTGGGTTGTCACTTTCTCATGTGACCTTTGGCAAGTTACTTAACGCATTAACTGCCATGTGAGCTGTATTTAACTCACGCTAATTTTGAGCCCAGGGCCTCATGAAGCATATGTAACTCACTCTTTACCTTGGGAGCCGCGTGGTGCACAGGCAACTCACGCTGCCCTGCTGTAGCCTACATGTTACGTGATGGGTGGCCCCCTGGGCAAAACCCTGCAGTTGGTTTGTGAAAATCTTACTTGTTGGTGTTCTTATTGTCACAATTAATATTGATAATTTAATTACATATAATTCATGCACAGAAAACAATAAAAAATAACAATTTTTTCATTAAATTATAAAGGGCCATTTTTGTTTCCAAAGTTTTTATCCTGTTTTTGTAATAAAACACCATGGCCCCAAGGAAAATTTTTTTTCCAGTGTGGCAGTCAATGTGTAGCAGTTCTCTGTGTAGCAGTTTCTCATCTGTAAAGGGACCTGAATGGTTGCAGTTACTGCAATAGTGGGGAACACGGAAGGAGATCAGGAAAGTAAATGCTTAGGGCAGTAGCTGGTATAGGTGAAGCTCTAAGTCAGTGCTAACCAGTGATGGTGAGGCAGTAGGACTAGTAGTCATGGAGGCATTGTTCCTGACGGGATAAGTTCTTAGCTACCTACTGACTTTTAGTGGGTAGCTGGAAGGACAAAGGCAAGCACATCACAGAGAACCTGGCTCAAATGGGTCACCTGCTTTTCCCCGGGCTGCCTCAGGCAAGTCGTGCAAGACTAATTGCCAGATGCAGTGGGTTCGCCCAGCCTTGTGCTGCATGTATGGAGAAAATCACCTCCGTTCTGGTAAAGTAAGTGGAGAGGGAAGGGGAAGGGAAACAACAGCACCAAGGGTTGGCGTTGTGGTGGTTCTTCTTTTCAGTGAGTTCGCCTCAATGCCAACTCAGCATGGCAGTTTCTTAGGAAGCCCTTTTCTTAATTACTAGGATACAAAAGTCTCCTTGTGCTTTTATCCTGACTCTCATCACAAAATAATTAAACATTTATTTGTGTTGCTACTTGTTAACCTTATGTCTCCTCCATGAGATGCTGAATTCCACAAGAGCAGAGACCCTTGCTTCATTCACAACTGAATTCTCACCACCTACCACAGTCCCTGCATATAATAGGCTCTCAGTAAATATTTGCAGAAAATGTGAAAAGATGCCTTTGTCATGGGCCTTCTGTTTTTTTTATATATCTGGGAACATAAAGAAGCAAGTTGGGTCAAGTCTGTGACAAAACTGCCCCTACTGATTAGAAGTGGTGACTGCCCTGGCAGGCCTGGGTAGACTCCTCATTTCTTTCTTTAGAAGAAATTCCCAAATGAAACAGAGATCAAATACACAATGATGTTTCTCACTTGGAGTAGTGTAGGCTTCACCCGTATCTACTAAGTCAGTCAGGAATTCATTCAACAAACTACAGGCCAGGCTTTAGGAATTCAGTAAAGAGCTAGACAGACAAGGCCCATGATCCTCAAAGAGTTTATCTTCTAATGGAGGAGACCAAAAATTAAGAAGGAGAAAAGATAATTCCAGGTGGTGATGGGAAAGCTATTGAAAATAACACCTGGTAATGTGATATATGTGATAGTGATTGAAGGGTGGAAGGAGTAATATAGATTTGCATGGTCAGGGAAGGCCTGAATGGCACAGGGAACGGGCCATAGAAAGATCTAGGTGAAGAACGCTGCAGGAAGAGAGAGAAGCAAAGGCCCTAGGGGATAAGCTTGTGTATTTGAGGAACAGAAACGAGGCATATTGAGTGTCCGGGGAGTGGCATGAGATCAGTCAGACATTAGATAGACTCTATATGGCACCACGGGTCTTGGCAAGGCACTTCTTTATGCTAAGTGTGATGGAAGGTGGAGGGTGTTAGCAGGGAGAAATGGGCTGTCAGGAACAGTAAGCAAAAGCAGGCCTATTTCAAGTCATCCGGGTGAGAAAGGGAGGTGGCTTGCACTAGAAGTGTGGCTGTGGATGAGGAGAGATGTGTGCTGACCCGCTGACGGATTGGAGATGAGGGAGAGAAGGATTGGCAATGATTCCCAGATGGGTTTGAGCCCGGGGGAATGATGGTGCCATTTACTCATTTGGGGAAGATAGAAAAGAAATAGGTTTTTGGGGAACTCCCCACAAACGACTGTGGTTTTGTTTTTTTTTTTTTTTTTTTACATTAAGTTTGAGCTGCTTATGTGACAGTCATTTGAAGATGGCGAGGAGGAGTTGGCTGTACAAGTTTCAAGCTCCGTGCAGAGGTCAAGGACTGGAGGTGGAGCTGTGGCTCATTAGTGTGGTGACGTGCTTAACCCCATGGTTAACCCCATGGTTCCGAATGAGATCACTGATGGAACGTGCAGATGAAGCAGAGGGCAGGGAAGGGAGGACACCTTGAAAACTTATGCATGTAATCTATGCTGACTTATTTTATTTTAGGGTCTGAATCATGCTGATAGTTTCTTCAATTCCTCACCATACTTCACACTTGTACTGCTGAAGAGTCATGTACGTTTTTTTGCTCATCAGGTATTTGATATAAAAACTGTTACTGTAAGCTCTCTGTAATCACATTCTAGAAATCAGTTGGCGGGTAACAGATGCACGTATGACCACAGGAAATGCCAAAACCCACTTCCCATGGCTGTTCCTCTTGCATGTACACATCTATTTTTAACAGCCATGATTACAAGGCAAAGCTCTTGTCACTTGAGGGAACTGTGTTTCCCAACGGAGACCCAAGGCGACCGGACATGGAGAGTGGCCCGCGTGTGCCAACATTTACTGCTGCTGATTTGGCAACAGAATGCAAATGGGGTGGACATTGGAGAATGACCTTTGGTTGCCTGAGGGGGGTGTGTTGGGGGGGGGGATGGTGAGTGGTTGCAGAAAAACAGTTCTATAGTTCTAAGGATTTCCTAACATGTCAAAATTTCTCAGAAAACTTTGCTAATTTAGGACTTTTTGACTAATTATCAGAAGTATTTACTCATCTCTTTCCTAAGAGTTTGTGCTCAATAAAACTCTCTGCTATGTGGAGTTGATTCTCTTCTAACATGTGCTGGGTTTTGACCCAATAACCTGAGAGAGGAACCTCGAAGCTTCAAACCCTGGCAGCTCCCTGCTAATGCCCTGGAGCTGCATTTATGTGGCTCCGGAATGCCCAGCTGGAAAGCTAATTACTGCTTAACGAATGACTTGTACTAGCTCCAAATAAATGGTTTATTTTGGGGGTCAAAATCAGCGATTTCAGCTAAGTGGCACTGCTTTGGAGAAGGCCTATTTTGTAGCCAGAGGCCCTTCCTTTAAATCCAGCTTTAAAACTTACTGGTTTTATCGAGGGAAAGTTGCTGGATAGTTTTTGTCCATAGCTTTATCATCTGTAAGAAGGGTATTATTGTCCTAGCTACCCCAGAGTCCTACAAGGAGTAAAATGCTGCTCTCTAAACCACTAAGTGCCAAACAAACCTTTAGATCAGTGGCCCCCAACCTTTTTGGCACCAGGGACTGTTTCCATGGAAGACAGTTTTCCCATAGACCAGGGGGTGGCGGATGGTTTCGGGATGATTCAAGCTTATTACGTTTATTGTGCACTTTATTTCTATTATTATTATTACACTGTAATATATAATGAAATAATGATACAACTCACCATAGGTTGGGGACCCCTGCTTTAGACGGTAGAAAAAGCCTTACTATTTTTCCATTTTGTTCAGAAGAACTTTTGGGAGGGAGCGGGGGAGGATTGGAGAATTCCCATCTCCAGGATTTTCCTGAGTTTGTGAATTCTTGACCACAGAGGGACTGGGCTTTGCTGGTCACGTCTCACTCTACCAGGCAGGATGTGGGTGAACATAAATTATATCGTGGTGACTCAGTGTGGGCCATTAAGAACTCCTTGGCTTTCGTTCCAGCAGATGAGGAAGCATTGAGCATCTTTTGGCCTGTGTCATACAAACGATATTCCCTTTCATACTTCATTTTTCTTTGCTTTATCTGCCTCATTATTCCATGCCCTTCCTGGCTCCACTTACAGGAGGTATTAATGCCCCTTTCTTCAAAGTTAGACTCAGGGAAGGAGTCAATTAAACAGTTTATTGAATTTAAAATGCATAAATCATGAGTCCCAGTGAGGGAATAGGGATTTTTACCACAAGTAGGCTCACAAAAGCACTCAGAGACACGTGGCCAAGACATTGCAGCATTGATCATGATATTAAAGAACTGAAACCAATCTAAGTCCTAGGGGATTTATTAAATAAATTATAGTATTTCTATACAATGGAATATTATACATAAGGAAGATATATACTTTCTGACGTGGGGGCATATCACATGTATGCACACTGTATGTACTTTTGCATCAGTCGCCATAAAGGACTGAATTTTACCTTTGGCAAGTGCTCCAGTGAGGATTCTTCCCAAAGATAAGTAACTATATTAAAGACAAATGTCACCAGAAAGGTTTTATCCCTATGTGCATGCACTAAAATACAGAGCAAACTGTGTAGCCTTTATTTTAAGGACAATGCTATACGTCATGATGATTTACTTGTGTTAAACCTTAGAAGTCAGGGAAATTCTCCTCATTCTGCTAGTCTTTTTCCAGCTGTAACTTCTTATCCACGGGTGGGGATTTCTTTCTAGTTAAACATTTTCTGGAGATTTGAGTACTTGCTTGTTGACTACATTTAGATGTGTTGTTTTATCTTAGCCAAAGGCTTCTTTCCATGTGGGTAGGGAGCTTTCTAAACAGGATTCATATAAACCACTGCTGCATCTTTTAGGGTTACTGAAAGCGTGAGATAAGGTCTGCGCATTTTACAGAGCACCAACACATAAAGGAAGGACTGTGAGGACCATTAACAAGGTTGGATGGCTACTTGCTGGATGCAATCTTCTCTGAGCTATTTTATAAAGATGATTAATGACAGCATGTGCCTAATCACATGAGCATCAGAGCCCAGCTGTCTGGGAGTGAAAGCTCGAGGAATATTAGCTCTAGATGAAATCTGATATCCAGACCAAGAACTATTTTGTCTCCTTCTCACTCCCATTCCTCCACCTGTGCTTTTGATCCTAGGCTCCTAGTAACTCTTGCTCTCTGGTATTGTCAGACTTTCCCCCACTCCTAGATTCTTTCCCTCTGCTGACAAACCAGCTCAAATCACCCCTTTAAACGGTACTGAGGACATATGGCATTAATTAAAAAATTAATTTAACAAATATTTACTAAGCAGCACTCAGGGGCAATTCTAGGCTTTGCAGATGTAGGGGTGGACAAGACAGTCGAGACTGCTGTTGTCAGGAAATTTACATTTTAGGGTGGAGGGGGCTGATGGTGGGGAAGACAATAAACAAATGAACAAGACAATGTCAGAGAGTGTCGAGCACTCTGCAGAAGATGATAGTGACTGCTTTTTATTGGGAAGTGAGCAGAAGGATGAATCGAAGATGTGTCAGCAACATGTTGCCCGTGTGTGTGAGGGATGGTGGATGGCAGGCAGAGAAAATACATTTAATGGAAGAAAACCAGAGAAAACTTCAAAGGGAATGCCATTTTGCTTCAGGATGACCAAGACCTGGCTGGTCTTTTGTCACTGCCTTTAAGAGACTATCATGGAAACTGGGCTGAGACTTCAAATTACTCTAAGTGAGCAGATCGTAGAAACTGAAGATTGATGCTCTAAAATCAACTCAGCCACCCACATTCAGCATAAGCACTGCAGTTTCTTTTGAAATCTATATTATTATCTGTCTTTTAGTGAACAAACATAGGCGTGTTCACAGCACACAGCCCGAGTCATTTGTACAATGTGAGTACAGTCATTTTTTCATGTTTGGATTTTTGCTTTCCTGTCTTTCCTCTTAAATGTGTTTGTTTGGAGGTAAAAATGAGAAGACACTTCAATAATAATTTACATAAGAAGACTTTAATTTCACCATCAGATCTTTTATTTTTCACCTTTGAGCCTGTCCTTATATCTACTAGTTGAAAAATGAAATTGTGCATATGTCAAAATTGAGAACAATTTAATGTGCACAAAAGGAAAGAAATAAAGTTATTAAATTGTTGTATTACTGTAAAAGAATCCAGACCAGCTGATGCTTGTGATTTTACATCAATATACCTAGTGTTTTTCTGTGTTTCTCTACGTTAATAAATGCCAATGCACGCTGAGTGTGCACTATCATGCCAGATATCATTCTAGGTGCCATAAAGCAGTGGTCTCTAACCTTTTTGGCACCAGGGACCGGTTTCATGGAAGACAATTTTTCCACAGACTGGGGTAGGGACGGCTTCAGGATGATTCAAGTGCATTACATTTATTGTGCAGTCAAACCTCTCTGCTAATGATAATCTGTATTTGCAGCTGCTCCCCAGCGCTAGCATCACGGCCTCAGCTCCACCTCAGATCATCAGACATTAGATTTTCATAAGGAGCGTGCAACCTAGATCCCTCGCATGTGCAGTTTACAGTAGGCTTTGCTCTCCTATGAGAATCTAATGCTGCCGCTGATCTGACAGGAGGCGGAGCTTATGCAGTGATGCGAGCATGGGGAGCAGCTATTAATACAGATGAACCTTCCATGCTTGCCCCGCTCACCTCCTGCTGTGCGGCCGGATTCCTAACAGGCCACATACCGATACTGATCCGTGGTCTGGGGTTTGGGGGCCACAGCCATAAAGTATTGACTCATTTCATCCTTGTAGCAATTTTAGAAAGTACTATTATTGTCCCGATTTTACAGATGAGAAGACTGAGGCATAACAAGATAATTGACGAAAATTAATTGCAAAGCTAGCAAGCGAAGAAGCAAGGCTTAAACTTTGGCAGTTTGCTTTCAGATTCTTTTTTCTTTTTTTTTTTTTGAGGCAGAGTCTCCCTCTGTTGCCCCAGGTAGAGTGCAGTGATGTCATCATAGCTCACTGCAACCTCAAACTCCTGGGCTCAAGCAATCCTCTTGCCTCAGCCTCCTGAGTAGCTGGGACTATAGGCGTGCACCAAGACTCCCTGCTAATTTTGGCTAATTTTTCTATTGTTAGTAGAGACGAGGTCTCACTCATGCTAGGGCTGGTCTCGAACTCCTGAGCTCAAGCGATCGTCCTACCTCGGCCTCCCAGAGTGCTAGGATTACAGCCATGAGCCACCGCACCTGGCCAGATTCTCTGTTCTTAGTCATGTGCTAAACTTGCATCTTTTTATTTCGTCTCCTTGAAAGACATATTTAACAAGTTTGAAATATCACTCAAAGTAGCCCTCCTCAGTGTTTTGTTGGGATCAGGAACCATAAGACTTGATACAAATACCCCATCTCACCACCTTTCTGAACCAAGGCCCCCGAGGGCCTTCTACGGGGCTGCTGTTCAAGCCAGAGGGAAGGGCCTTTTTATGCTTCTGCTAAAGCCATTTCTCAAAGGGAACCCAAGAGTTACTTATTTTAAACTTGTCTTTTGCCGTAACTATGAATGTGATTCAAGCTCACAGTAAAAAATGTAAACATTAAAAAGGATATAAAATAAAATCCTTCTCTCCTATTGCTTCCTCCCAGAAATAATTACTGTTTCTTACACATCCTGCTAGAAATTCTCAATGCATGTATTTTGTTTTCATAAAAGCAGGAACATATATTTTCTCGAATTCATTCAGAAACATTTGCTGAGCATCTACAGAGTGCCAGGCACGGGGGATACAGCAGGGAATGGCATAGACAAAGAGCCCCACTGTGACGCAGAACTCCTATTCCAGTGGGGAAAGACAGAAAATAGACGTAACAAATAAATGTCTATCTAGCATTTTAGCAAGTGATGAGTGCAAGGGAGACAAGGATGGAGAGTGTTAGAGTATCAGGATTTTCAATAAAGTTATCAGGATAGGCCCCTCCAAAAAGGGCTCTGGAGCAAATGGTTGAAGACTGTGAGGGAGTGAGCAAAGAGGGAAAATGTTCTGGGAAGAGGGAAGGATCCAATTAAAAGGTCCTGAGGCAGGAGATACCTGGCATGTTTGAAGAACAGCAGGGAGACCAGTGTAGCTGAGTAGAGTGAAGGGGGAGTAATGGAAGATGAAGCTATTAAAAAAAAAAAAAGAGAAAGAGAGAAAGGACGCTATAAGCCATCCTTAGAACTATGGCTTTCACTCTGAGTAGGGTGGGGACCATTGGAAGGTTTTGTACACCAGAGTGACATGATCTGACTTAGGTTTCACATGCGATGAAAATACTCCTATGCAGCTTTCTTTTTCAACATTATATCCTGGGAATCTTTTATCAGTACATCTAAATCTACCACATTTTTTTTTTTACCAGCTATATGGTAATACATGGGGCAGATGTACCATACTTTCAAAAATCAGTTTTTATTGAGAGTTTGCTTGCAAGATTGTAATTGGACATTCTTTGTACGTACAGATGGGCCCCCTTTTGTAAGTATGTCCATGGGATATATTTCCAGAGGTGATATTACCGAAAAGGTATGTTTACCCTCCAAAGAGTTGTCCTCCAAAAAATGTGCACCAAATTACTTTCTCATCAACAACTTACGTGGAGTGCCTATCTCTGCACATTCTTATTAACACTGTGGATTGATTTTTTAAATTTCATTTTCTTTGCCAAATTGATAGTTTGAGTTTTCATTTCTTTAATGATGGGTGATATTGAGCGTCTCTTTTTATGTTCATTAGTCATTTATATTTTTACCACATTCTTTGCTTACTTTAATTTTGAGTCTATTTCTTATTGATTTGTAAGAGCCACTTGAATATTAAGGAAATGATTCATTTTTTTCTGTCATATGTATAGTCACCATTACCCTCAGTATCTCAAATCCTCACAGGTAAAGTGACTTTGTTTATGGTTTGTGTGTGTGTGTGTGTGTGTGTGTGTGCTGCAGAGATTTTTTTCTAGACCAGAAGTATAATTTTACGTAAACTGATTTATTAATGTTTTTCTTTATGAGTTTTGGTTTTATATCATGTCTTCTCCCCTCCAATGTAATAAATAAGAAAAAAGTTTTGTCTTTCTTTTGGTTACTTTGTTGGCTTTTATTTTTGACCCATTTGGAGTTTATCGTGGTGTAAGGAATGAGGTATGGATCCCAAGATTTCTTATTGGTGGTTTTAATAACACAGCAATGGGAAATAAAAGCTAATGCAATGTGAGTTAAAGGGTCTTTTCTTTTTTTCTTTGTGTACTTGTTTTTACTTAAGATTTCGTAACTTGACAATGACCTAGGATTCCACAAATTGGTTTCCCATTTCCTGACTGTATGTATACAGAAGCCATAAGAAATCTATTTTAATTAACTCCTCTCGCATCTAAATCTTCCCTCAATAAGAGAGAAAAGCAGTCCTAGGAAGGACTTTAAATAAACAGCTAAAGCAGGGGTCCCCAATCTATGGTGCGTTGTATAATTATTTCATTATACATTACAACGTAATAATAATAATAGAAATAAAGTGTACAATAAATGTAAAGTGCTTGAATCATTCCAAAGCCATCCCCCTCCTGCTCCCCAGTCTGGGGAAAAATTTTCTTTCATGAAAATGGTCCCTGGTGCCAAAAAGTTTGGGGACTGCTGAGCTAAAGGCAGTCCTTAACTTTCTTCTGCAGTCGGGTCTATGTCTTTGTCTTCCCAGGAATAAATGTCTCTTGGGCACTGAACAAAGAACAACTTTGATGCTTCCTTCATCTTTAGGAACTTACAATCTTAGGGAGGTAGCATTAACATAGGTTGCAATTTCTGGGTCTGGAAATGTCAGAAGCAGCTACGCTTTACTTTTTATTAAATTTGCTGGAAATAGGTCCTCAAAAAGTCTACTCTTTCACCTAGATGTGTATTTAACTCAAAGCCAGGCTTCACTTAAAAGTACCTCTTTCTCCTCTGTTGTGCAGGCACAGATGGAAATGCAATTTCACTTGTTCTGTGGTTAATCAACCGTTAGCCGCCAGCAGACACTCCAGCGAGCCCTGCGACCCAGCACGCGGGTGGCACTGCGTAAACGTACATGGAATGTGACCATTTACAAAATGTCTCACTCTTCAAAAGCAGAAGAGAACAAAGCATAACTTCCAACACTGTGTGTCAAAGGAACTTTTAAGAAATTCTATTCGCTAAATCAACAGCTGTGACTTCCTGTCGGAGCAGGAGGTAAGAGGCATTTCCCAGCACTGACCACATAGCTGGTTGAATTGTTTATACAGTGCCCCAATGAAGTGAGTGATAAAATAGTGCATAAAATGTCTACCTCGGTCAGAACAGCATCCTAGCTCTGAGGTGTTAGAAAAAGGCTCTGGCAGTGACAACTTGGTAAGTTTAAGATAATGCAAAAGTGCTTCCTTGAGTGCTTTAAAGCAAGCGCCTTAGAAACAAGTCACAGTTGACAGAGAGTTGTTCTCTCCTTTCTCCGTAATCCTTAGCCATTAATTGTTAAATTCAAGGCCTAAACAAGCCACTAGTTTTAAGATAATGTCTATCAGGTTTTAGTCATTTTTAAACCCCAGATTTCTATTATCTTCTATGTTATATGACTTCTTTTCATGCTTTATCTCCTAAGAAAATGGACCTGGAGGCTCTCAGGCAGGCTGCACACTCTCACATGATCCTGCCAAGCCTGGACCACATGGTACGTGATCTCATCTCTTATTCATCTTTTGTGATGCTCACTCACTATCAAAGTCAAACTTCCTGGCCTAATATTTCCAGGCTCCTTTCTTATCCTCTTATGAAAGGAAGAGAACATATATTTGTTTCCTCGAGGCTCCTGGGCACTTTAGCTCTTTTCAAAGAACTGTTAGACAGAACAGATGCTGTGCTGCGGAGTTGCTGTAGGAAACGCCTAGTGGCTGTGCTCTGTGTCTCTGGTGATCATTTCTTCCTTAATCCACTGCGGAAAGAGGGAGGTTGGGGTTCAACATTTTCTTCATTGCTCACTCAGTTTGCACTAAGACCACGTGGTCTCTCCAGTCCAGCTTTGACCTTCCCATGTATTCAGGAGGGAAAATACTCTAACCAATTCCAAATAGCAGCAATCAGTATAAGCAAGGATTAATTGAGTATGTGTGCCTACTTTATTTGGGGAGATTTTGAGATTTGTGAGCATATTTCACATAAGATTTTTTAAGAACATGCTTTAAGTGTATCTCTCATGATAAATATGTAACCCAATCATGTCTTTCCTTTATTTAGAACCCATCAGTAGCTTCCTTTTGTACTTACAACTTAATTAAAACTTTGGGCCAGTGGCTCCCAAAGCTGTACATGATCTGGTTTATTTTTCTAACAACTTTGACTAACTATTAAAATACTATAACCTCTACATGTTTAAAGTATTCAATTTGATCAGTTTGACACAATTTATACCCATGAAACCATCACCACACTCAAGATAATGAAGAAAAAACACATCACTCCCTAAAATTTCATTATGCTCCCTTTTAATCCATGTCTTAGTTCACTCCCATTCTCAAGTGACTATTGATCTGCTTTCTGTCACTATATATTAGTTTGCATTTTCTAGAATTTTCTATAAGTATATGTACTCTTTTTTGCCTGCCTTCTTTGACCCAGCATAATGACTTTGAAATTTATCCATGTTGTTGCATGTATCAATAATTTGTTCTTTTTGCCACTTTTCATTAACTTATTAATACAATATTCCATTATGTGGATATACCACAATTTGTTTACCCATTCATGTGTTGGTGAACATTGGAATTATTTTCATTTTTTGACTTTTACAAACAAAGCTTACTTTAAAAGTGTTTTTTTTTAAAACAAGGAGACAAAAAGTAAATTACTACAGAAAATGGAAAACAAGGATTATTTGCCATAAATAGAAGCTGACCATAGAAATGAGCACAAAACCAATAAAAGAGTTGTATAACTTAAAGTCATCACAAAGTACCACCAATGGCATATAAATGCTTCCTAATGCTTTGGGAAACCCTGTCCTTGCAGGAAGCAGATGAGCCTCTCTTTCAGCCCCAGCCCTGGCCCCAGCAGAAGGCTATGGAAGCAGGTGAGACAAAGATATGATGAAGATGATGGAGCATTTGGAGCCACTGGTCAAGAATAAAGCCAGTTCTGCAAGACTGGACTTACACCCTCCCCAGTCACAACTGGATCATGGCATGACAATGAGAAGTTACATTCCGCAGCGTACAGTTAAAATTTAAAAAACCAATAAACCTGGCAATGTTAACAGAGAGTGCAGTGCTGTAGTGTTGACAGATGCTAGTCATTCACCCCTTAAGTAAAAAAAATTGTCAGTGTGCTAAGCCCACGGGGTAGGAGGGTGAGCAATATGGACATGGTACCTGCTGCTCATGAGCTTGTCCATGGACGGAAGAGACTGACAAGGGGACCAGCCTTACAGTGTGATACGCACTGTGACAGGCAGTTGTCCGGTGCTCTGAAAGCTCAAAGCAGGGTCACTGCTGTGCCTACAGGGGTCGCAGATGTTTGAGTGGTGACACAAAGGGTAATTGGGAGACAGGGAAAGCAGAAGAAGTATGGAATGAGACAGAGGGATAGGCTCTAGGTAAAGACACAGATAACTGGAGAACAATCTGGAAGTTGGGCTGCAAGCTCACCTCAGCACAGATGAGATGTGGCAAGAGTTCTAGATTAATGTGGTGAAGAATCTGTGCCTGTCTTTTTCTCTAATGCTCTTCATCACATCACTGAGTCATTTCCCCCTGCTCAGGTGGTAACTGCCCAGGTGACATGAATGCTGGCAGACTGGTGGTCTATAATGATTCTTGGAAGAAATTATATTTGATTTACGCCTTGTAAATATTAAATGATTTACTTTACACAGCTAGTATCAAGTTATTCTATATAAAATGAGTCTGGTCCTTGTGAAGCCAACCAACTCAGTCATGATACACTCCCGATCAAGTGACTTACTGAAGCCAGTGGAGGTGGGGATGAAACACAAGCAGGAAAAGCTCAGGTGGTCAACAGACTAGAAAGCCAGAGGGGTTAAAGCTAAGATGGCGAGTTGCAGTCAACATCAGAAGAGATTTGGGGATTGCAGCAGACCCTCATGCACTCTACCCAGCATCCATTCTTTCCTTCTTTCTCGGTAACAAAACCCCAGTTGTATTCAGGGGTCCACCCTCCTCCTCACACCATGAACTTCAGAGGAAAGTGACCCCATCTGCAACTTGGAGATGGGTCTGATTGGTCTAAGTCAATCACGGCAGACTTATTCCACTCGCCAATGACAGGTCTAGGCACGAGCATATGACACAACTCTGGCCATAGAGACATGAGGGCAAGTCTGCTGGGGAAGCTTCTGGCAAAGGCTTTCTTTATCTTAAAAGGGATCCCACGGGAGAGTTGGCTTCTTCTTTCTCTGGATGCAGTTGTCCTCGGATATGACTCCTGAACTGCTGCAACCATCCTGTGACCTTGGGCAGGAAGACAGCCAAGGAACACTTGGGGGATGGCAGGGCACAAAGATGAAAGGATCTGCATCCTTAAGGACCCAATTAGTTACAGGCTTATCCAAGGAGAGAGGGTATCAGTTCATTACGAAATACACTATTGTATTCAGAACTCAGTCTTCTAGACCTAAGTACTCTAAAAGTCCCAAACAAACAGGATATCTTTCAACAATGACAAATATAAAGTTTTATGTTTAAGGTTATGAAATGAATTGTAGCAGGATTAATTAGAAATCTGATTTTCCCACCGTTTAAAAGACCAGAAAAAGAACTGATAGAATGCTAAAAAATGTAATGTTACTAAAGTTATTTGTAAAAATATTATGTCCAGCTCAACAGAATCACATAGCATTCAGTGTTGCTTCCATGCTCGTGATGTGGCACGGTAACCCTCTTTCAGAGGAATATTGATAATGAGAGGTTCTCCTGGGAAGAGGAACCAGGATGGCTGAGGCTTAAAAGCCATCACATGCCCCTGAGAGAGGCACGTGGGGGTATTTAGCCTGGAGGAGAGAGGAGTGAGGAAGGGCACATTAGCTGTCTTTAGATCTTTAACCAGGAGCTGACTTCATCTGGGTGGGTCCTGAGGGCCCACTTTCAAAGGTGAAAGTGTCAGAGACACTTAGCTCAGCCCAATGTAAGAAAAACTTTGACCTTGTAAATAACAATATCTGCACAACAAATAAAGGTGGCCAAATATTGCAGTGGTGAGCTGTCATTAGAAGCGTTCCAACAGAGGAAGCATGTTGGAACCTGTGTGTACACAGAATTCATTCAACACTTATTGAGGATCTACCAAATGCCAGGGGATTGGAGGAGAACACAAAGATTTGTGCAATGTAATCCCTGACCACAGGGCATTTGAAGTCTACTGTAGGTCAACAATAGGTAACCAGCTATTTATTCTGCGTGGGAAGTGATATTGTAGAGCTTGTGCAAACTTTTATGGAGATACTAATTCTGCTTTGGGTAATCAAAAAGTACTGTGTGGAAGCCATATTTACTGGAGCTTGAGTAATGATTTGGAGTTTGTATTTCAGAAAAGTAAAATATCCATGCAAGGGAAATTCAGTGAATTATAAAGTCTCCAAAATTCTTTGGAATTTACCCCATCTTATAAAGGCAAGACATTTACCATGGCAAACTAAAGGGATAAGACACATTTAAAGTATGTACATGAATTCAAGGGACCTCTTTTTTTAAAAAAGCAATAAATAGATAAATAAAGAGCAGTTGCAGTATTTGGATGAACGGTGGCTGTAACTGAAGGCTCGCTGGGTGAGGTGGAGAGAAACAGAGCCAGAGCTCTTCAAACATCCCAGGCAGAGGCTTGGAATTGCATCCAGAAGACAAAAAAGCCAGTCGGCGGGCAAAGGGCATACAGGAGGGTTCCTGTCCCTGGTTTGCTCTCGCATGGAGAGTTTCCCACTCTGGCTGAGGCTGGTCATGCACTTCAGGTGGACTGTGAGGTCCTTTATGAGCAAGGGGAGCATCTGGCCTGGTTTGATGGAAGGAATTTACTGTGAGGCTTGAGTCCCCCCAGATTTGCTTAGAGATATAACTGGAAAAGATGGATGAGGTTTGGAAAAGGGGTTAGCTTTATTTTGCAATTCCTGAAGAGTCTGGTGGACTGAAGTAGCCAGAGGGATAAGCAGCAGGAGGATGACTAATCACCCCCAATCCTCCGCAACATATGAAAAAAGGGGCAGCAATCCACTTAAACTGACAACCCCTTTCTTTAGCTCCCATCCAGAATCAATAAAAACCCAATCTAATCCAGAATCAATAAAACCCTGATAATTTGAAGAAGATACACGGTACTTGATGGTAAGGAGTAGCAGTGTGGTAAACTGGTAAAGCAGCTGTAGATTTAAGTCTTGAGGCTTTTGCTTCTGCACTGTGTGACCCTGGATGAGTGACCTAACCTCTCTGAGCTTCCGCAGTCTCATTTACAGAAGGAGAGACAAGTATAGATCACTCGGGGCAGCTGGGGGGATCACACAGGTTCATGCAGTGTCTCTATTAGTGTGCTAGCACAGTACTGGCCACGTAGCAGGGACTCAGACATTACAGCCATCATTATTATTTTATTCTTAGGAGTAATCCAAGTTAAAAAAAAAAGGAGTTATTAATTTGGCCTTACTAAGAGACTACAGAAAAAAATAAATAATAAGCTAGCTTGAATCAGGGGCTCAGCTATGGATAACAGAGAAGAATTTGGGGTTGACAATTGATTCAACAAATTTGAGCACCTACCCTGTGCAAAGCACTGATTTAGTGCGGGGAACACAATGGAAAACAACACAGAAAGTCCCTTCTTCCTTCATGAAATTACATTTTAGGCAGAAGATACAGACAGTAAGTAAGTAAACAAAAAATATGATGCTTTTAGATAAAGATTAGAGCTCTGAAGACATTTAAACAAGAAAACATGTTTGTGCTGTGAATGACAACAGTGGCTGAATCTGTGATATTTGGGGAAGGATGTCAGTTCCTGGAGGCTGACATGAGGTCTACACGGAATGTCAGACTGGCTCAGTGACTTTATATCCCAGATAGTCACACACTTCTAATGTCTTAATGAAGTCAGGTTCCAGAAATACTGGTTCATTGATTTGCGAGGACCCCCACACTTCTTTTGGTCTTGGATGAGTTGGATTACTCATTCACTAAGTATTTTGGCAGAACCTCCAACTGATGTGTATTTTTAGTACTGGGTTCATGTATAAAAAATACATTTGGAGGGGTTGGATGAATAATGGGAGAGGAAAATAAAACAGCAAGCTGTGTTGCTCAAATGTCAGCTTGGTAGTAATGGAGTAGAAAGTATTGGGTGATTCACAGAGTATGCGAGGCTAAAAACAAATATAAGCAAAATTCCAAATTGCTCAAAGTCTCACAAGTGAGGGTGTCAATCATGAAAGAGCTTGGACTGACAAAAAGAGAAGGGGCAAAAGAGGCATTGTGGGGACGCAGAGACAGATATAGACATAAGAAAGCAGCTTTAAGGAGCATGCTTTATTTGAATGTAATGACCAAAAACATTTTTTTGGAAGAGTTTGGAAGAACTTCTCTCCCTAGAGCCCAGATGAACAATGTAGCCTCTGAGTAAGGAGAAAAATCATATGGCTTATATCTTTGAATTCGTAGTCTGACCCTGAAAATGTGCACTTTGATTAACAAAATGGTAAAGGGGGGTTTTCAACAACAGAAGTGGCTGATAAACGTGAATGTAAAACACTTAGGGGTTCCATATAAATGTCTGCAAAGAGGGTGAGCCTTTAATAACCACTCCAGATTGTGCTGTCAAAGCTGTTGGTTGTATATACTTCACATGCAAAATAATTTATGCCATCACTTTGAAACCCATTCTAGGAAATATCTCCAAGATTTAGTGCAGATTCTTCTCTCTTATCCATAGCTGAGCCTCTGATTCAAGCTAGCTACTATTTATTTTTTTTCTGTAGTCTCTTAAGCCTCAAATCTACCATTTATTTTTAGTTTATGATGTTTCCTTTCTCTGAAATGTCATTTTCCCAATCTCCCTCCTGGCTTCTTTCTACCTTTCAAGATTTAGCTTAAATGTCTCTTCTTCAGTGAACCTCTTCTTAAGCAGAGTCACCCATGGCTTGATTTGGCTCCTGCAGCATTTGTATCTTTATAATTTCTTTGTTTTATCATTGTCATGATTGTTTATTGTGCATCCACTGTGTACTGGGCACCATATTAAGCACATTACATAAATTCCTTCATTTAATACTTGCCACAGCCTTATGAGTTAGATAATATTATTCCCATTTACTGATGCAGCTAACTTTCTTCATGTCATCCGGCTAATAAGAGATGGCACCAGGATTTGAACCCACTCTTCCTGCTCTAGAACACATGCTCTCAAGTACATGCACTGTGTCCTGGCCTCTCACACCGCCATACTCTGCTTTTCCTGGTGTTGTAGTTTGTGTTCACCTTTGCCTCCCTCTCTAAATGATACACATGTACGAGCCATGCCTAGCTTGGAGCGATGGATGGACTATAGGGCTGGTGAGAAGTCCATCTACTGGTTCTGTCCATGATCCAGGAGGCAGAATTGTTGGCATAGTCAAGGTTGATTATTTGAAGGTCACTTGAAGGAAACTGCCATGGACAGAGTTGGTACCAAGAGTCAAGGGTCAGAGATGAGGAAAACCACTCAGGGTGATGGAAGTTACACAGGAAGCAATAGTTAAACAAGATCTTGTTCAGAGAAAATTTTAATTGGAAACAAGACTTAACTGCACACACAAAGGAAAGAACATTCGTTTTCGCTTGGTATCCATAGTACCTGGCCAAGTGTTATAAACTTCTTGGATATACTGATCATATAAACCTCAAAATAAATTTCTAGATAGTCCACTCATACCAATTCCTCCTCATTTAGGATGCATGGACATTTCTATTATGATTTTTATTGCTTTGTATTGTTTAAGGGTCAATCACTCCTTGCTGAGCTCAGATCTTTTCCAGAACATCGGGTGTATCTCATTCCTTTTGGTGGTCCAATGTTTAGAATCATGACTTGTGAGCTATAAAAGGTGGGCCAATGCACACATGAAATTGAAGCAAGCAAAAATGTTTTCTACAACATTTGTAAAATGACTATATAAAAAAAAACCCACAAAATTCATTATTTCTACAAACAAAACACATAGTACTTTTCTAGGGAGACAAGGATTCATTTCATACCTGGTAAATGCAGACCATCACAGAGAATTTTAGAGATACTAGATCATAACTATGTTTCCACTCTCCCTCCATTCTTCTGGCAAGGTAGAAATACAAATCCTTTCCCAGACCCCCTTGATAACTTACCATAAAGGCCTTGACATTTAGAAGATAATACTTATTACCTTCAATATTTTTTGAATATTACCTACAATATTTACTGTAGAATTAAACAAAATGGACGGAGTTTTCACCCCTCAAATACATTTTCTGACCATTAAAAATAGCACCCGGTGATCGAGAAAACAACTGATCCTTTATTCCTGCATTCCTTCATTCATGCAGTGAATATATATTAAATGCCTTTTGTATGTAAATCTTTAAGCTAGCTATCAGGAATATAACCACAAGCCAAAATAGACCCAGTCTCTGCTCTCTTGCTGTTTATTACCAAATGAGGGCCATAAAGTAATTCAAATAAAATTATGCCTGTGATAAGTGCTTCAAAGAGAGCTCTATGGTGCTATGCAAGCAAACCGCAGGGGAAAGAGAAGCAGGGTATAAGTCGAGTGTGGAGATGTCGGGGCAGGCAGATCTTGTTGGGTATATGATCGTGTTAAGGATTCTGATATTTACCCCAAGAGCCACAGAGAGTTTTAACCACTGAGTTAAAGTAGTTTGTGCTTTCAAAAGACCACTTTGTTTATAGTGCAGAGAATGGGATGGAGGAGGCAAGAGAGACTGCAAAGACACGAATTAGATGGATTTTACGCTGGTCTAAGTGAAAGTAGATAGTAATGTGGACGAGGTTTAGGATCTCAGGAAGCTGAAAATGAACTGGATTTCAAACAGAGGTATATGAGTTGAGCTGAACCTACTGGTACTACTCATTAGCAGGTGGAGGGAAACTATGGCGGTGCCACTTGGAAGAAAAATATCACCACCTGTTGGCTTCCAGTTTAGATACTTACACATATGTGTTTGACCTAATCAAAATGCTTCAGCCTGAGGCAATAAATGGATTTTTGAAATAACCAGGGACCAAAAGGCATGATCATGCCAAAAGGACCAAAAGGTACATGGTATAGAACCTGACACTTTTCTACCTTCAGCTGTAGCTTATTCACAATTCCCCATTAAAAAGTGTCAACTCTTTAAAAAAAAGGGGGGGGAGGGGGAGTGAGACATTAAATAGGTTAAATGCATCCATTAAAAGTTTTAGATCTAAACTTTGCACAAGGTACAAACTATGATTTAACTAGGGGCAGGGCCTTGTTTGATCTTGCATTCCCTGGGCTCAGCCCTAGTGCCTGATTTTTTTAATTGAATGCATAAAGAGAAGAAAGAAAAACTCATTTACTGAAGAGGGACATCAGATTAGTAGAAATAAAAAATAAAAGGACTTGATAACTTAATGCCACATGCGAATGGAAAAACATTAGATGGATTTTGAGTCTTTTCTTCTTCGATTTCTAATTTGACTGTCTGATTGTAATTTACATTTGTTTATAGTTGTCTTTAGGCCAAGATTGGTTTCTTTCCATCTGCATGTGCAAATGTAATAAATTAAATAGTTATTGGTGCTGTGGTTATCTATGGTATTTCCAGAGGTCTTTAGTGCAACCATGAAAATAAACACTGGACTGTTTCTAAAAATTCTTGCATACTGAGAATTGGATGGTGGGTCCCAGAGAAACTTGATATACCCAGACTTGCCTTTCCTCCCCCGTGTGTTTTGATTTCGCAGGGCAGCACTGCTCTGGGGAAGCACTGGGAGTGTGGGTTATCAGCAGATACTTTCTGAGTCTAGAGAGCTGAGTGCACAGAGAAACAAGGGCTCGTAAAGTTGCCTGTAAAGAGGAAGAGATGACACTGATTCATATGCACTGGGCCAGGATCAATATTATGAGCCTCTCGGCTTTGGGGAGTTATTCATAGGGCGGTGGATGTTTTCTTCTGCTTTATAGCTACTGGAAGGCCAAGGGAACTGGCTCAAGGTCACAGAAAAAGTGAATCAAGGTCCAGGCTAGTCCTCAACCCATGACTGCCAAACTACTCTTTTCTTTATTGGTAAAGCTCTTTCCTGCAGCTCTTCCTGCAGACTTGATCTCCTGTATTCACTCTCTCAGTGAGAGGCACTATCATCCATCCTGTTGGCCAAGACAGAATTCCTGTGCTCCCTCTCAAAAGCTTTCAGACTCTGGCAGGTGTCACAGATACATGAAGTGGCCAAGAATAAGGCAAATGGGTGTGGAGAGCCTGTGAGCAAGGAAAGAGGTTCTAATGTAAATGAAAAAACAAAACCCAAAAAGCCACACCATGCTCATCCAAACTGCTACCCTGGTCTTAGGATCCTCCTCGACTTCTCTTTTCCTTGCAACCACATAGCCTATGAATTCCTCTGCCCGATGGAGCCTACCGTGAACATAACTGTTGAATCTTGCTCATTTCTTCCCTTCCTAGCACCTCTGCTTTAATTCAGGCTCTCATCTTCTCTCCTCTTACCTGGCCTCTCTAACTCCAGTGTAGCCACCACACTTTTCCTGCATCCATCCATTGTACTGCCAACAAAGTTGTCCTTCTAAAGCGTGAGTGTGATCATGTCATTCCCTCACTTACGAACTTTGATAGTTCTCCACCGTCCGTGGGCTAAGATGGGTCTCAGCATGGCTAAACCAACCTAACTTGCCAGTCTCATCTGCTACCACTCTTCTCCTCTTGCCTTGTGCTCTAGAACATCAGACTACTTGCTAGCTTCTCAATGTGCCCGTATAGGCATTGCTCATTTAGTATGGGTGACAGGCTCCCGGAAATGGAAATGCTACCCAACTAACCACGTCTGGGGTCATGTCAGGATGATCTCCCGGGAGAGCTGCTCCTGGCATCATGCATTAGTGATGGCTCTTCTAATTTCCTGAAATCCTCTAAACATCCCTCTGGACATAGTTTCTTGCAATTCAGAGTTCACACAACCAGTCCATCACCCCGAGCTCCAGTCATGCTGCTCCCTCAGCCTCAGATGTCCCCCTCTCCCTTTCTTCCCTAGGTGAATTCCTGCTCGTGCTCTGGGGCCTGTTTAGATATTCCCTAAGCCCTTACTAATCAGCGTATGCTCCCTGGACCGGCAGCACCGGTATCTCCTTAGAGCCTCTTACAAATGCAGAAACTCAGGCCCCACTCCAGATACACCCAATCAGCATCGGCATTTTAACAGAATCCCAAGGTGTTTCAAAGGTACATGAGAGCTCGAGAAGCCCTGGCCTAGTCTACAAAGCTTTCCTTCACCCCTCCAGAAAAACCAAAGACACTGCTCACACATTGGTGTTCTTTTAGTCTTTAGCACATTGTATCATACGAGCCTTTAAGAGGAGTAGGCCTGTGACAATATTTGCTGAAATGCATTAGGACATATTATTCCAGAGGCCTGCTATTTATTATGATGTTTATAAAAACATACTCTTTATTAGTTAACCCAACATCCTCCTCTCCTTAAGAGGTTTCCAAAGCTAAAAACCTAATCTGCTAGCTTCCCTAACAGCCAGATGCCGCCATGGGACAGACACAAGCAGCGGTTTGCTAGTGCTTTCTCTTCCCCTTTCTCTTCTTTTGCCTGAAATACGGATGCCATGTTGGAGGTACCTCTCTGTTGCCACCAGACGCCAAAAGGCACGAGCCAAGCATTGCCGACCAAAAAGAGAAAAGCCTGGATCCCTGAACCAAACTGCTTCTCTGTAGACTTCTTATGTGAGACAAATATGTCTTTATGTGTTTGCGCCACTGTCAGTTTGCTGTGAATCGAGCCAAATGCCTTTCTCACCAACACAGTGTCTGATTATTTAGATGGGCAAATCCAATTTGAATTCTGTCTTTACCATCCTTGCTGAAGGTCCTTAAGGTGGACTACAATAGGGTATTAGAACAATGGCTTTTTGATTGTTCCTTTTTTTTTCCCATTCTATTTCCTTAAGTAATTGATTTATAATAACATGTACTCCCAATATTCCCCTGATGAGAACTAGGGCTAAGGGATGTATAAAATTTAGATAACTTGCTGCTTGAAAAAAACCTCCTGGAAAGTTTTGGTGAAGGTGTAAATACTGGACTATCAAAGAAATTAGTCAAGACCGCTGGTCGATCTCAGAGCAGAAACCTCTCCCCTTACCCTTCTTAACATCGTGGCTGCTCCCAAAATGGGAGGGGGCAGCCACATGAGGGAGTTTTTAAAAAATAATTCGGCAATTGTTACTGCTTTACAGGAGCTTTGTGAAAACATCTCTCTCCGAGTTGTGCTTAAATCCAGCTACTATGTGACTCCCATCCGTGGGATGCTTTGGGTCATTACAATCTCTATGTCCCAAACCTCAGTTATGCACCAGCTACGTCCCGTTGGGAAACACTCCGCTTGCCAAATGGGGACACTGGGTGTCGATGGGCATAGTGAGTGGGGAGGAATTTCGCTGTATTAGCCTGTTTGGCATCTCGCGCCTCACACGACTCCGTGACTCGATGTGGTATCTTGCCCACACTGCATTGCTCTGTCTCTGTCAGGATCCGGCAGCTGCTTCATGGCCCATCGCTGTCAAAAATACCCTTCGACTCCAAATCACGCGGCCTGACAGCCCTGGAACTTGACGCATCTATTTTCTTGGTGCCATCTGGCCTCTGACGCCCAACCTGGTGTCTCCTGCAGTATGTATCAGGTGGATCCTTTGTTATTTCGTAATTGGGCCTCATTCCTACCTAGAAGAGCCACATTCTCAGACTGTCCCAGATGGGTGCTATATTTAACAAACACCGAGAAAAGACAGGGCATAACAGAAGCTCAAAGTCACAGTAAACACGTCTGCACACAATCACCCTGAAGCACATTCTTCTGAACACCCTCAACGCAGAAACCTTTGTCCTCTGAGGTTGAATCTGAGTTTGAAAACCCGACAAAAATCATTTAGGCGTGGGTCTGGACATCAAGCTGTGTGATTTGGCTTTTTTATTAAAAAACCATCCAAATAAGGATTCAAATGAACAAACGAGATCCACTCTGGTCCTACTCTCTGAAGATAGTTTCAAAAGGGAAGTGCTAATCCGCTCAGAGGCACGAGCGTGGCTGCAGCAAGCTTCTCGCGGGAAGGCCACGCTCTGAGATATGGAGTTACAGGACGTTCTTTAGGGGATCAGCCTCAATTCTTGGCCGTTGGTTCTCAAACTTGAGCCTGCATCAGATTCACCTGCAGGACTTGTTAAGAGCACGGATTTCTGGCCCATCCCCAGAGTTTCTGATTCGGTGTATCTCAGGCAGGGTCTGATGATTTGCATTTCTGCCAATTTCCCAGGGGATGCCGGGTGTTGTCCCAGGACCACCTAAGCCAGGTGTCCCATTAAGTCAGGTAACGGCTTGGTTGTCAGTTCTGAGATTTTTTTTTATAAAGCAGTGTGACAATGTCACATAGTACCCAGTACACTGGTTCTCAATGATCTCAACCTCTCTTATTTTATGGCTACAGGGCTCACAGTGCCCACCGGGTCTCAGTGCAGGCACACTGAGTTACAGATCAGGCTAAAAGGGAAGTTACTGTCAGAGACCTAAGGGGACAGGGGTGCGCAAGGCGGGATGTAGAAGTGTCATTGCCATGAGCAGTTATTACAATTACCGTGTATGACGAACAATTGCCCACTCTCTGAACCTTGTTACTGAACTCATGAACAGATTTCGTTTGGTTTCAACACTTAATATTTTAGTCTTTGTCACTTTTGGAAGGAGCCACAGTTCCGCTAGCCACAAATTTGTCATGTTTTCCAGCTTCGTGTGGCCAGGTGCTCTAGCTAGATATTTTCCTCTGCTTTTGTTTTGTCTCTGCCGCACTTAGGTACAAAGAGGCGAACTCCCGGCCTGAGGTGAAAATTGGTGCAAGTTCAAGATTTTGACTCAAGGGTTCTGATTGATTTTCTCATTTCTTCCCCATTCCACTTTAACCAGAAATCTCCTTGTGACTCCAGAATATCAGCTAGCTGTGTTATTAATTGCTGTAGTTTTTAAGCTATGTATTAGAATCTTATTTGTCCCTTTGGTAAACCCTTAATTATTCAGAGTTTTAATATTTTGTATTTCCTTTACAAAAAAAATCACGGTGCTCAGAGGACAGTTGGTGACCTTAGGAAGGGCAGCCACCTTTCCCC
>CM052447.1:24626579-24671703 GCA_028533085.1 Varecia variegata | reverse complement strand
GGGGCTGCCCAAGAGGCCACCGGAATTAATAAGGCTTGGATCGCCCGTTGCCTGCCACTTGTGTTCTTTCTGGTTCTCTCTGCTTTCCCTTCCTTCTCCTGTCCTTCCCTGGCCAAAATAAACCTGAACCAAATCCTCTGGCTACGGGAGTTTCCTTACCGTCTGCTGACAGCCAGGGATTGGAGCATTAGGGGATTAGACAAAAAATATTAAGTGTGGCATTTTAATGGGGCTGTAACTCAGGTGGATGGGTCGACTTGGGAACTATCAAGGAATCTGGAAATGAGGATACTTGAGTCTAAGCATTAGGATCTGCCTTGATTTTTTTTTTCTCCTTCGCAAGCAAAGAAAACAAAGCCAGCCATTTTTCACCTATGACATGAGAGGATGGGAGGGTGCTTCTTCAAAAAGTTTCCTCTCATTCTGGTTTTGACATTGATTGGTGGCTTTGGCTTCAGAAATTCCAGATGGATGATGTGGGATGAATTTCCTGAGGTTAAGGAGGTGATTTTTTTAAAAGGCTGTATTTTGGCTATCAGCGTTCCTATTCACATCGACGGCTAAACCCGTGACCTCAGACGAAGATGTTGTGTTTTCTAGAGGTCCTGGGCGTCCACACTGCCCATCCAGCCCTTTTCCGATGTAGTGCTGGACTGGAACGTTCACACACGTGGGTGCTTCCCAGCCAGCTATGGTGGCTGGTGTGTGGGGTATCGATCTCAGCGAACACTTTCATGTACAAGATGAATTCATCTCTTTACTATGCTTTATGTTGATCGAAGTCAGACTCTCCGTGCCCATTCTACCAGCTGGCATGGCAGGAAGGCCAGCCTCCATCACTGCCAGGGCCCTCTCCTCCTTGGGTGACACAGCAGGTTGATGTTATGCTCAGTCACAGACTTATCATGGTTGCTGCTGACATCTTCGTTATCCAGGCCTCAAGTTCTCTTGAAGTCCTGCAGCCTCTCTACTTTTGTGCTCTGTTCAGGGCATGGAAATTTTGCCGAAGCTAGAGAAGCTTTGCCCAGGGTCTTACCTCCTCAGGTGTATGAGGTGGGCTTCCCCTTCCAAATCCTCACAGCTTTTCAGAGTGGAGCTGAGAGTAGCACTGAACTTGGCCAGTTGACATCCCCCTTTCCAGGCTCAAAGACATGTCTCCTTTCTCTCATTTCATCATTAAACGCACTCCACGGTCTGCCTGCACCTTCCTATGTCAGGACACCTAACAGCACATCCTCAGGGAGCTTCAGCTTTTACAAGACAAGAGGAGCTCCTGTCCTCAAAGAGCTTCTGCCTCTTCTACCCAGTAAGCTTCTTTCAGGCAAGGGAATACTAAGGGCTATCGACCTGCTTGGAATTAAAAAAAGGAAGGAAGAGTGGAATTTGGAGAATGGACAGAGGACAAAACTGATGGAAACTGAAGTGGGTTCAAGGTCATGCTAGAAAGAGGTAGAGTTTCAGCCAGGGAAGGAGGCCGTGTACGTAACCTTTCTTATACCCACAAGATGGTGTTACACATGGAGTAGTTCGTCCTAAGAGTAGAGGTGGATGAAAACACAGAATCGTCACAGTGGGCAGTGCGGTGGTGTGAGCACCAAATGCCCAGCAGGAGGCAAACTTTCCCCAGTTCCCTCATGCACACAAGGTGAAGACCAGGAATGTGATGGATTAGAATAGAAATGAAAACAAATTGGGTAGGAATTTGAGTGGGTAGAAAAGGTGGCTGGCTTAAAAATGAACAAGTGCTCCTATTTTTGTTTGAGGGGGAGGGGATGTTTTTAAAGGGCATTTTGGGTAATTGTTAAATGGAAAAATCAGAAAGATTCTAATAAAATGGAGCAATGAATTGTCCCCACCAGTTCATACATAATAGCTCATATTATATAAAATATGTACTACCCACTGGGCACCATTCTAAGCATAAGTAGCATCATCACTAGTTTATAGATGAGGAAACCAAGGCTCTGGCCATATCATAGGCCTAGAAGGAGATGAGGGCTGGATTGGGTCAAGTGCCCTTCCCTGAACTGCCTCTGGGATGGGAAGGATGGAGGCTCTGGTTGGTTAGGACTGTGTCTCTTATGCACCCAGCCCTCCATCCGTTGTAGGAGTCTACACTACCTGAAACATTCAGACGAGGAGTGGTGGATTTCTAGAAGAAAATCAAGGTGCTCTTATCAGAAGAAAGGTGTTGAAACAATAGCAGACATAGAGAAGAAGAGCTGCTTTGGAAATTACCCCTGCACCTCTGATCCCAAAGAAACCCTATAAGCATCTCTCTGGAACTCCTATGAACCAAGGAGCACATTTGAAAGTGCTGGTCTTGAACCAGGAAGGAGGATCCAGCAATAAGAAGGAAAATTCCTTGAGCAAGAAAACAGATGTTACCAAGTCCCAACAGTGAACCTTCTACATTTAATTAATAAGGGAGTTCCTTAGATCTCACCCAGAAACTATTTTTGGTTTTGTTTCAAACAATCTTAATAAGTTTGGCTATCCAGTTACCCCATCCCAAGCCAACCAAACTAACAAAGGGCATCCTCTGGCCCCTGGGAGAAAATGTCACTGTTTGCTGCTCTACTCTCTCACCTCCAGTGAACAGGGATAGAAAGACAGGAAGATTGGAACATAAATCTTGGTCATGTAGCTCTGGGACCTTTAAGGGTCCTTCAGCAAGTCAAGCACAAATGATTTCCCAGTAACAGAACCAGCATTCCCAGGATAATTTTCATTCCACTTACAACCGTAATGGTTTGCAAGAGCTATAAGTATGCTCAGTCAGTGCTGTGCAGTTTGGATATTTTATTTGGCACTGCTGAACTGGATTCAGGGGAGCGCCTGCCAACTTGTGTTTTGTAGCTGGGTCGGGTAGACAGTCCAGTGTCTAACTCCATGTCCTTGGCTCTCAGTCTCACTCATCTCCATGCTCCGGTGAAAGTCACAGTACTGCCCAATGGGAATCTCCCTCCCTCCTTGCTGAATTTGAACAAGTATGGACTGTCTCTCTGGGCGTTCCCTACTGATAGAGGCACTCTCTTTCTTCCAGTACTGCGCTGAGTGCCAAAGTGGGCATACATGAACAAAACTATTCCTGAGAGAGCAGTGGCTTTTCAATAGTAGAAAGCACCAAAAATATTCTCGCACTTCCTTAGGGAGACTGGTTCCCCAAGGATCTGCTGAACACTCAGCAGCAGTGAATGTCAAGGTGGAAAGCTGGGGTTTGGGCTGGACTGATTTAGATGCTAATCCCAATTCCATTGTTTATGACCCTGCAATTTAGTTTTAAAAGTATAAAGAGTATAAAAGTATAAGAGTATAAAAGGGGGACATTACTAGCACCTACGGCCCAGGATGGCTTAAAGGCTCAAGTGAGATGATACGTGGAAAGTGCTACCATTATTATTATAATTGTTATGATTATTACAACACCTTGTATCTACATAGGTAACTTAAGAGTGTTAGGAAAGTTCTCTCTTTGAACAATGTCAAAGTGTTCTGTCAGTAGTTTTGTTTTCTTTTCCGATGTGTAAATCCAAACAATCCAAAGACCATCCTTGGAGTTTGACAATCCTGGACTTAAATCTTGATTTTCTTGCTCAACAGTGTAACTTAAGAAGAGCTGCTTTCTGAATCTCACTTTCTTCCAAGTAAAATCTCAGTTAATTCATCTTAAATATGAATAACAAAGTGACCACGTCAGAGACTAGTTTTGATGAGTAGGTACATAATAACCCCCCAGGAAATGTTACTAATGACTATTGCTAACTAAATTTGAATACCTATTAGATAGTTTTCTTTGACTGAATCTTGAGGCAAACAACATCCTAGCAGTGGCCGCCTATCTGCTTCTAGTTTAATCAGAGACCGGATATGTTTCAACATTTTGTGATCGTGAGTTGTCGTTGCTAGTTGAGAATTTTGAAAACTGTTAATGCTAACAATTTTGATTTGGGCAACAAGATGAGATTTTAAAAATAATTATAGAATTTTTGTCATTGGATCTTAATCTACTGTGGCATTATAATGTACATATGCTTTGGAATCAGGGAGACCTGGGCTGAACCATAGCTCTGTTACTTAAGCAGGTTTGTGGTCTTGTCTCAACAGCAAAATTCACTAAACTTCAGCTCACTTATATAAAAATGGTAATGATATCTTCCCCACAGCGGTGTTGTGATGATTAAAAAGGGATAACATACATTAAATGCCTGGCATGTAGTACACAAGTTAGCTGCTCTTGTTGCTGAAACTTAACTTTGATGAAAATTACAAATGAGTATTAATAACAAAAGAAAAACTGTACCAAGTAAATTTTAATGCCGCTATTCAGGATGACAAGCAAATGGTCTCTCATTCTCCATCAATCAAGCTGCCTGGTCCTGGAGTCCGTGACAAAAGAGTTAGTAAATAAGGGCATTTGGATTAGTGTATAGCACTTGTTTTATGATTAAACTTCAGACTACTAGGAAAAAACCCAGCACAATCATTGCATTTAAACAGAAGCCTGATTAGGGTGGACTCAAGGCACTAAATATGGCTGGGAATCATTGGGAACAAGGCAACAATCCACGCAATCACGGCGCTGCCTTTGTGCAAGTGGTATCCGTGCTGAGGTCAGTGGGCTGAGGCACTTTGCTTGTTGCTAGGCAACAATGGACCTGCTATTCCGTAGCCCATCAATATCAACACGAAGCATTAACCAAACCACACTCGTGGTTCCACTTATACGATGGCTGCATGGAAACGTTGGGTAACAGAAGAGGATTATGTAATGCGGAAAAAGTGAGAGTTGGCACTGCACAGCAAGGCTTCATCTTTGAAGCAGGAGTGCCTCAATAAGGATCATCTGCTGGTTGTGGCTCCCACTTAAACCAAAGATGTTGGAGGAAGCCCGCAAAGTGGTCCCATGCCAAATCTCTACACCATGAGGTGAAGCAAAGATTTGGGAATCTTTCAGCTAACATGATCCACAAGAATAGTTAAAGTAGATAATTCTTGTCCAAAAATATAATTTTTAGACTGAATTACTCTGTTTGGCTGTATATTCACCAGTTTATCAGATGTTCCATGCAAGAGTCATTTGTAGCTTTAGTTGTTCCAATAAACATTTAACGCTGACCATATAGAGAAAGACTTTGCCTCCGCAGTCCCCAAACGGATGTTAACACCGTTACAGTTCAGAGCAGGTTACATTATAAAGGTGCTTACACCAGAATTGATGTGGTTCTTTACCTAGGATGGAAATTAGTATTGTAGGCTATCAAATAACCTGTTCATTTAATCAGCAGTATCGAGTTCCCCTTTACTAGGCTGTAAGAGAGTTGATGTGAAACCCAATAAACCAGTGTTTTGATCTGATTTCCATAAATATGCTCCTATCTACTAAATCAGGAATACAAAACCATATATTAGATTTAGTTGGAGATAAGATTTTCAACTGAAGAGTCAGTGTAATTGAAGTATCATATGTTTGGGTACAAGACCCTCATGGGTATTGCCTAAAATCAAATAGTAGATATAACTTGCCACCAGAAAAGCCCAAAGAGGCTAATTACAATAGATAGGAATATGAAAACACCAGGAAGAGGAAAAAGGAGATACATGCAAGTTTTTGAAGATTTTGAGTCAATTGTGCAACCACAAGACAGGAGCCCTGGGGCAACCTTGGGGAAAGAAACACAGTTGTATGCAAGAAACTGAGGGTGTATTAGAACGATGGCAGGTGAGTGGAGTGGGCTTAATTAGTCACTGTTCATCGGTAGCATCAGTCATCCCAATTTTTTTTTTTTTTTATAAAGTAACCTTTGGTCATATCTTTCGTTTACTCTCCCGGTTCCCACATGACTTTGTTTAGAGAACTGGCCTACACAGTCAGACTGTTGGGCTCTTCAGGGCTGTTAATGGAGATGCTCATGAATTCCATTCACCACTGCAAGAGGCTTCAGGGTGAGAGGGGAAGAAAGGCATCTACTAGGAATCATGTTCGTGTGGGCTCCTGGGTGGCTGCCTGGAACCCTGGCCAGGTAACTTAGCTGTGCCAATGGAGCTGCAGCCACTGAGCCAACTCCAGGCATCTGCCAGGTCAGGCTCAAGCTCTTCCCTAAGCTCCAAATGGGTTTGGTTCAGACCAGACACCCTAGCTATGCCTCACAGTAATGCAAAACAGCTTGTTTTAAAAACTTAATCTTACTGAAGTCAGATGTCTTTGCTGATGTCTGGAAGATTGCTCAAGGAGAAAAACATGTCTAGTCAAAACAGGGGAGGAAGGACCCAAAAAGTTTATGAGTAATCAAAAAGACCATGTGAAAACACAAAGAATTTTTCAAAGAACCTGGATGCATCCTCACATGACCAACTCTTTCACCTTTATGCTGCTCTTAGTCACAAATTCTCTTTCTAGAACAGACCAGAGGAGTTAAGAGAAAACCAAATCAAGTGACTCATGGAACCACCCTGATTTTCACGAAGAGCCACTGAGAATTTTTTCTGCCTTAGGCACAGAACTAGGTATTATATGCTGGGTATAAAGTGAATGAAACAGATACGGCTCTTGCTTGTTTTGAAAATTTGGGATTGCTTTTAACTAAAACATTAGCAAATAGAACCAAGCAGGGTATTTACAGCATAATAGGGTACATGCTAATACAGTAGAATATATTCAAGTAATGCAAGGATGGCTCAATAATCACAAATCTATTTAACATTAATATAATTAACCATAGTAATAGGTCAAAGAAGAAAAGCCACTTGATAATTTTTTACAGATGCCAAAGATCCATTTGATAGATCCAATAAAAATTGCTAATAAAATAGTCCTGTAAATATATAGACATCTCACTTATAAAAACCATAAAAAATATATAAAATACCTGAAATAAGCTTAGTAAAACATGTGTAAGATTTATAAAGAAAACTTTAAAACTCTACACCTAAAAATAAAACCTTAATAAATAGAAAAGAGCTTGGGTAGAAATATTTAATATTATAGAGATATTAATTCACCCTAAATTGATCAATTAAAAATGACCTTAATCACAATAAGGTTACTCCCTTTCTCTTTCATTTTTTTCAGAATTTGAGAAGATGCTTAGAAAAAGTCCATATGAAAAAATAAACTAGATAAAATTATGAAGGCTAAACTGAAAATATAAAAAATTGACTTGTCTCACTAATAAAAACCTCCATTTCCTCTGCTAAAAAATATACAAGAGTTGTGATGAGAGATTAAAATTTAAAACTACAGCAATTAAATAATTTTGCTCCAGCATAGACAGACAAAATAAGAAATGGCACAGAGTCCAGAAATAAGCTTAAATATCCAAGTAGACTTATATGGGTATTTAGTATATGATAAAAGATGATTTTTCAAACTAGAGAAGAAACAGATTATTCAAATAAATGGTTTTAAAACAACTAATAATTTTGGAAAAAAAATAAGGCTGTATTGTTCCTTTCTGTAGATGGCTCAATGATTTAGAGTGAAGCTCATAAAGTACTAGAAGAAAACAAAGAACATTCTAGAATGGTGAAATTCTTTCTAAGCAAGACACTGAACACAAAAGCCAGACAGAAAATAAATAATAAATGTAAAACCATAAACAATGAAAAATGTTGTATGGTAGAAACTGGAACAGACTGGGGAAAATAGTTCCAACATATAATAAAATGTAGCTAATTTTCTTTTTTTTTTTCTTGCCACAAGCAAGCTTTATTTTCCATAATTTTTATTAACTAAATCTTCAAACCTAAAGTTTGCTCTACCACTTTCGAATACTATAATAAAATATGCAACTATTTTTTTTTTTTTTTTGAGACAGAGTCTCGCTCTGTTGCCCAGGCTAGAGTGAGTGCCGTGGCGTCAGCCTAGCTCACAGCAACCTCCAACTCCTGGGCTCAAGCAATCCTCCTGCCTCAGCCTCCCAAGTAGCTGGGACTACAGGCATGCGCCACCATGCCCGGCTAATTTTTTTTTCTATACATATTTTAGTTGGCCAGATCATTTCTTTCTATTTTTAGTAGAGACGGGGTCTCGCTCTTGCTCAGGCTGGTCTCGAACTCCTGACTGTGAGCGATCCGCCCGCCTCGGCCTCCCAGAGTGCTAGGATTACAGCTAATTTTCTTAATATTAAAAGAGCTTTTATAAAGGAAGACGATGAGGATCAATAACGCAAAGAATAATGGGAATAAGGAGAATATTAACTTTCAGTTTATAAAAAAAAAAAAAGAAACCCAAATGGCTTACAAACATGAAAAGATACTCAGTTTACCCAATGGTGAGACAAATAGAGTTTTTCACCTATCAGATTGGCAAAGGCGAGAATGTTGAATTTTATATAATGTGGTCACGGGTACGGAGGAACATGCCGTCTTATATATTGTTTGCAGCACTACAAATGGGTACAGACTTCAGGGAGCAGCTTGGGAATATGTGTCAAATTTTAAATGCATGCATTCCTGGATCCAGCAATTATATTTCTAGAAACTTATTCTATGAATATACTTATTCACTTATGTAAAATGAATTCTGTATCTATTTAACACATATATTTCATTTCAATATTCCAGCCCCAACAGAAAACCTAAATATTTATCAGGAGATAATAAATATACATACAGCTTTAGATGTGTTAACACAGGAAAATGTCCAAGATATATTATAGAGTTTAAAAAGCAAAAATAAATTAACATTCTATTTGTTAAAAATAAAAAAATACCCTTGTATATGCACACACTATTTCTGTAAGGATATATAAGAAGCTGTTTACTATAGTTATTTCTGAGAAATGGGGGATTTGGGGGGTTATGGAAGAAAACCTTTCACCTTTCATGTTACATCTTTATATATTGAGATTGGGTTTTTTTTTCCTTTTGGCCATGTACAGTTATTACTTTTATGCTAAAAAGAAGAGCTTTTCCTCCTTTGCTGCACTGCACTTCTAAACAAGGATCACATGGGTAGCCGTATTGTTTTAGAAAAAGGCTGACTTGCTAAAAATGTCCAATTTACCGTCTAAATCCTCACTTATTTGAATATAACAACCTCCAATCTTCAGAAAATACATTTAAGTGGTAAGCTGGTATTTAAAGACTCTTTTCAAAAGGATTTAATTCAAAACCCCAGAGCAGAATAAATTTCAAAATACAGTTTTTTAAAAAGATAAATATAAGTAATATTGCTGACAAATTTACTATATATGTCCATGTTATAAATTTAAAAAATAAACACTTGTAAAGATCTAAAAGTAATAAAGGCAATGTTGCAGTGACAAGTCGAAGAAGCTGATAAAATTTCCATTATAGTATGTTACCTAGAAATGGTTAAGATGTGGAGACTTTTATAGGGAGTAGAAATAAAAGCAAGCCTGTGAATATGATGTATTGCAGATAGAATTTGACTTTTACAGAATATTCCATATTTTTATATACTATAGCCACTTTCACTATCATTCAAATACTGGTACCATCCAATTAGCATATAATTACTCTGTAATCTTGGTGTAAAAGTGGCTTAAAATTTTTTGGTATTTTTTCTGTACTTAGAGTCCTAGCAAAGCAATTTAAAAATTCAAATGCAAAATAGGTGCAGTACTAAAGCACAGTCACCATGTTGCTCAAAAGCTCATGATTTAAGAGGAGTTTCGAGCTTTCTCTGGGCATGGAACCTCTCTATGGAGCCATTGTGCCTATGAGTCCTCTTAATAATGAGCAGATGTTTTAAGTTGGACTTAGTGAGTGAAGAGGGAGAACAGCCAGTCCTCTATTATGCTGTAAAGTCAGATGACAATTGGTAACCAAGAATAAAGATTCATAATCAAACTTCAATTTGTATCTAAGCATAAAATTAGGAACTCAATTAAATATGAAGCCTGTTGATATTCCTCAAATGATTTTTTAATTCACTGAATTTTCCTTGGTAGACAAAGCAATAATTTTATTGCTGTTTCTAGCAATATTGGATGTTGCATTCTAACACAAATTGAAGTTGGAGATGGACAAAAACTGTGTGTGTGGCAACTTGTTAGGTCACTTGTAATACCTGCAGCTAGAAAATACTCTACTAGGTTGAATTTATCGATAATCTGAGCCTGATGAGAGAGAACATAGCCAAACCTCCTGAAAGGGAATAAAATAAATTGTTTTACTTTCATCTGCTTTGCTTTTCAATGTTAGTCCAGAGGGGATGTTAGGAATAGGTGAGAAAGTTGGCCACAGGGTACCAAGTAGAAATCATTCTAAACTTGGGAAGATGGGGCTCTAATTCTGGCTCTGCTAGGAGTTATCTAGGTGATTTGGGAACAATTACTGAATCTCTGGGTAACTCAGTTTCTCATTTGATTAATGAAGGGACTGAATTAGGCTTATAAGAGCCTTTTTATTATTAGATATTTTATAAATAACATTTGTTGTGACCTTTGTCTGTAAGGTGTGTATTAATACAACATTAGAGAATCTAAAGAGATAGGTGGTCACTCTGTTGTCATGTATGACTATTTTAGCACATCTCCTTTTCAGTGACTCCCTAAAATGTGTAGGGTGATTGATTCACATGTGCATGCAAGCAAACATACTACAAGCACTGTCCTAGGTGCTGCACAATATATTGGTGAATAAAAGATATTATTTCTACCCTAGTGGAGCTCGTGTTGTAGTGTTGTCAGATGGGGCTACAAAGCACTCGGGTGAGTCCTAAGCAGCGTACATTAGATGGGTCATTAAATTCTAGCTTCAAATACCTTGGTAAAGTTCTAAAAACTAGTATACCAAGCATCCAAACCTTGAAACTGATACACTTCACATTAATATGACATGGCAAGTCTAGTACACATGAATAGCTTTTAGAATTTATCCATGTATGTCACTATGGTTTCCTTTTCTCTAAGAATAAAAGAAAAAAAGGACACAATTTTTATATTCAGGAGTCTTATTGCCAGCAGTAATATTGTAATCTTATTTTGAAATTATTATAGGCATATTGTAAAATAAAACAAGTAATTATATTAATGATGTTAAGAAACTAGATTTTCAGCAAAAAACAAGATATAAGGATAAAATCAAAGAAGTTAAAAAAAAAAAACCTTTTCTCTTAAATGTTATTTGGAAATATCAATATGAAATCATGATTTTTTTCCTTTAAAAATGTTTCCTCCTACTTCGTCTATCGAAAAGGCTTAGAAACAGTGACGATCCAGGAGCAATGAGCAACCCTAGCACCCAGACTGTGGTTTCTACGTACTATTTCTCTCTAAAAAGAACCAGAGTTTTTAGAAAAGTAGCTGATTCCAGGTCTGGAGCAAGAAATGAATGAAATAATCCTGGGATAACTTGTTTGGACGGAAAGCAAGGAAGCCATAAAGACTAATAGGGATCACGTCAAAAGACAGAGGATCCAGCTATAAGATGTTCCACCTAATATAGGATAATTTGAATATCAAAAAGAATAATGATTACAATGAATTAAAACCCATCAGATATATAATGATATTTAAAAGCAAAAAACCCACTGTTTCTAGGGTGTCAACTACTGCTCTGAAAACTGATAAAGGAAAAGAATGAAAAATTTATCTTTTATTTCTTGTAGAGACTGTGTTTCAGGGAAACTAAATGGCTGATGAGAGAAAGTTCTTTTTCGTAGCAGAATTCCAGCTAATAAGGAATGCTGGGTTGACATAATCACCCTTTTGCAACCCTAATAAAATGATGAATACAGGCAATTCTAAAGTTATATGAAAAGTTAATTGGGGAAGTTCATAAAAGAGGGACCAGCTTGAAAGCATATGAACCCACTAATCAAACCCTAAAAATGGGACATTTTTTGCCTCAGGATATGGTACAATAGAAAGTGTACAATGCCATCTATGAAGCCTTCTTGCCTAAAAGCCACAAACTAGAATGTAATCAAGCCTGTAGATCTAACCACCATTTATAAGAAATACAGATGGGAGAGGAACAAGTTAAATGACATCACAACAAAGCAAGCAGACAAATCCAGAATGTGTAATCTTCCATAGGACAGACGGCTTACTTTTTCCAACAATTCAATGGTATAAAAAGAGAAGAGGGGAACTGTCATGGAAGAGACTTAGGAGACAAAATAATCAAATGCATTTTGTGGACCATGTTTTAATCCTGGTTTAGATCAAACTTCAGTGGCGACATCTTTGAAAAACTGGGGAAATCAGGTATTAGATAGTAATAAGGAATGTCTGGTAATTCTGGTAGGAGAGAAAAATAGCACAGTAATTATGTAAAATATTCTTTATCCTTTACAAATGCATATGTCAAATGCACTTTACAAATGCACTTATGTCATTGTAGGTGACACAATGTCCAAGATTTGCTTTAAATGCTCCAGCCCCATTCCCCCTTCCTCCCCAAATCATATACGAGGCTAAACAAAACACGACTGGCAGAATTTTGATCAATTTTACAGAAAGACTTGCTATTGTGTCTGTATTCAGCCAACCTTCAACTACCCCTAGCACTTTCTCTTTCTCTTATACTTTTTTCCTAGGAGTGGTGTCTGTCTTGCTAAGTTCCCATTTTCTTGATTCACTCATTTTCCTTTCAGCCAGCAAATTTCTAATTCCATTTATCTCCTCTTGTCCTTATAGGGGTCTTGAGATGGCATGCTATAAAAATAACCATTCTTCCCATGCTTCCAATAGAACATAAGACCCTGTGTCTATTTTCTTAATAATCTCAGGTTGCTTATCTTATTTTTCTTCCTGAGAAGCATTTTCAATTTGTGCTAGATTTGTGGTTGAATTTTGCAACATACAATTCTGTGCAGAAAAGGACTTCAGAAATCCCTTCAAGATACAATTTTAACCTTTAAATTTACAACCCTCAACTGAGAGATGATTACTATTTAACCCATTTTTTCACAGTGGCAATAAGAGAATGTGCTCCATGTTACAGAAAGCCGCTTTCTGTCTACAGAAGTTTTTGTTTCCGTGGTGTCCATTCTTCCTAGACATTGCTGACACGGTGAGACTGTTCACTGTTCATTTAGAACTCTGTATGCCACACCAGCCATACACAACACAGTCTTTGAGCTCATATTTTAAAACAGGCCACATGCCATTCACACCTTGGATAGGTACCAGCTAGAACCAAGCCACAAATCATGCTTCTGTGTACAGGTCTATTGTGAAAGCAGCTATCTTGACGGCGGAGCGAGCGTTAATCCCTATTTGCTGAGCATCTACTACATGCTAGGCTCTGTGCTGTGTGCTTCATATATACCATTTCGTTAATGGTAGTTAGTAGTCATAAAAGTAGTTGTTATCTTTACAAAGATCATTTATTAGGCATCTGCTGTGTTCCACTTGCTATATTTCCCATTTGAACAGACAAAAGCCCTGAGGATACTGCTGCTATTTTTAAGTGGGGTTAAGTAACATACTCAAGTGTACTCAGTTATTAAGTGGTAGACTCTGACTCCCAGACCTGTTTTTTTCCATCAGTCATTGGCATAAGACTTGCAAAATTTGTGCCACTTATATAAAATTTGTGCCACTTGTATAGTTATTTATGTAATATGTTAAAAATCGACATTTTTCTTTATATTCATCCCAAAAGGAAAATAAATATTACTGTAATACATGAAAAACTAATATCATTTGCCACAAATAGAAGGTAACTATATAAATAAATACAAGGAAATTTTGGTCCCCTCAGCCTGAGACTGGATCCACTCTGATGGAGCAGAGTGATTCTAGGACAGTTCCCTCCTAGTTTAGGTGGTGTGGGAATGCAGCACCTAAATCATCTCATGTGCCTTCAGTGCCATGAGTCCTACACTCTCGGCAATACTTTATCATCCGATGGGCTTCACGTAGGTGAAGATATGGTGGATCACGGGTCTGTGCTATGAAATGGAAGTAGAGCAAATTTTGATTATACTTTGGCAAACACACTATTAACATTAGGCATAAAAGTTTTTTAAAAACATTTAATTTAAATAAATAGATGAGAAAACAGACATAGAGATTTAATGAATGGGCTAATTATATTTTGTGACAATAAATTTTGACTGTGTTCAGTTTTCAGTGAGATATAATTTTTATATATTAATATAAAATAGTATATGCACGTATGTGGGCATATGTCATATATGTTTATACATGCACACAACACATGTGTATGTATCATTCTGTTTATACAATGCAGTGCATGTGCCCCTGGAGATTATGCATGCCTAAACTAAAACAATCCTATAAATTATACTTTTGTACAGGCTATTGTCTTGATTGATGCACAGAAAGCCAGTTCATGAGCAATTATAAATGGAATGTCAGTTACAGTCATTATCTGGCTGAACAATGTACATTTATTAACTAGAATGAAAGATTCCTCCTGACAGTTTTTGGTTGGCAAGTATGTGGATGGAGCAGCTCAGGATGTTAAATCCATTTCACAAGCAATGGAAAGCTCTTCTTTCATTTTTTTTTATTCAATAAGATATCATTATAAGAACTTTGGTCTAAAAACACAAAGCTCTGTAGGCCAGGGTCCAAAGTCTTTAGATATTAAAAAAGTTCAAAACTTTCTCTTTCATGAGAAAAATTTCTTATTTAGAAGTAATATGGGTTGGTAGAAACAAAAGTGACTTTGGTGTCAGAAAGATGTAGGTGGAAATACCCACATTCTACCTACAAGCTGTGTAATCTTATCTGTGCATTCATTCACTCCCTTGTTCAATAAGTCAGGGGAGTAGCCTCTTTGACAGAGGATTTTTATAAGATTAAACAAAAAAATTATAAATTATTAAGCCTAGGGCTCAGTCCATTGTATCACCCATCTATTTATTCACTAGCCAAACACTGAGTGCTACGTGCCAGGGATGCAGTAGGAAATAAGGTAGACTTGGTCCTCCAGCAAATTAACCAGATTAAATCATGTGCTGTAATAGTAGTTGGGAAGTATCCAAAGAGAGACAGTAAATGGCGGCTGTGGTAGTTAGCATGGGGGTCTCTCCAGGGAAGTGGCTTTTAACCTGAGACCTGACAATTGTGATCAAGCCAGTCATGGGGAAAATCAGGAGGTAGCACATTAAGGGGCAGGAGGGCCTGTGAGAGGCCAGTCCTATAGTCTGGTAGTGATGATGATGAAGTGGGTTAGGGCAATAGCCATGCAGCTGTATCTTTACCTTATAATAAATATTACAAGGTCCCTTCTCCTAAAATAGCCTCAGAAATAAAATTATATCATTGAACAATTTCTACTGAGTATACATGAAAAGGAAGAAAGCAGAAATGCTTCTTTATATAAAAACACAGGTTCTTCAGTTCTTGGTGCTTCTTGGCCTTCCTTTTTATAAATTATTTTTCTTCCTGACCAGGCCCTGGGATCAGATATGTTTCTATGACAAATGGGTCTGCTTTGGATTTGATTATTATTTTCATTTAGTATTGCTTGTCCAGATTCTTGGTAATAAAACTTCTCAGAGCTAATATTAAAAATAAAAAAAAGAATGAATGTTCTCTTCTTCCCTTATGGGATACCCACCCTACTGACTCACAGGCAAGCGAATTTAATCAGAGAAATTAATTGCTGTATTGTGGTCCCTCTGCCATGGGGAGGGGCAGTCCTTCCGTGGCTTGCTGGGCTGCCATGAAAACGGCAAGCGGAAGGCACAAGATACAACCTGTTCCACAGAGAAAAACAACTGGGCTCACCTCCTGTCCTCAAGGTTCTTTCTAATGCTGGCTTAATTTGAGAAAGAGCAATGATGAACAAACCCCCTGGTTTGTTTCCCAGATAGCTGGGTGGCGAAGGTGTTCTAAGCTACAGGAATTCCATTGGGTGTCCACATGTTTGAAAATACAGATAACCGATACTGTCAGTCACCAGCTTCCTTCTACTCCTTTACTTTTGGGGTTCCATTTTGTGCACCACCTTCTTTCTGAGTTGCCTATCTCTTGCCTTGGAGCGTTGATCTCTAACATCCTGTTAGACTCACTCGTCTTGGATTGTTAATCTCAGGTAACCAGTTATTGGTAATGAGAGCAAAGTCTTTCCACTTGCAGGCATAAGGTAAGGCTTGCTTGCTTTTTAATAATCATAATTGCCTTTGGAATGGATTCAGAACACACATAGGTGGGTAACCACTGAAATGGTCTAAAATAGCCCACCCCAGCCTGCCCAACCTCCTCCCTTCCTTTGGTATTTTTATATGGTTGCATATACAAGGGCATTTGTTCACATCTCAGCATTGGTTTATTCATTTTTTCAGATTATTAGAACACCTGGAGTACAGGTGGAAGCCAGACTGCAGAACAAATGCTCTGGCCAAAAACATGAGCTTCCCATAATATTCTACTCATGGCTTTGGTAGAACTTTGCCCGTTTTGTGCAAATGCTTGGACCCAGTTCAATACACTGTGAAGTGTTCCCTCGTCTCACTGAGGGCAGAGAGTGCCTCAGTGCACACTCAGGGTCCTACAAAGTGCCTAGAATAAATATTCTAGTTTGTTTTCTATAGTTTCCTGAGCCTCAGATGCTAAAAAGGCTGAAAAATCAGAGTTGTTTTATAAAATTTTTAAAAATGCTCACCTATTGTTAAAACTGTTCAATATGGAATTGTCGGACAAATTCTAGTTTTTCTATATTAAAAATATTTAAAAATAAAACATTTTTGGATTCCAGGCAGCTGAGTTTAAAACGAATTCTAAATAATCTCCATATTCTTTAAGCTAATTTGTTGTATATCTGGATTAAAAAAAATTTCAGAGCAATAATTTTGTTGACTTGGCCACTTTTCGTAGTGAGATTCCCAAAGATATCAAAGAATAGTATTTTAAAAAAGTATCTATTTGAACCAGAGCTGGTCTGAACTTTGGTTCATAACAATCACAGTAACCAAACTGCACACACGTAACAAGCACCTAGAGCCAGACACCGAGCTGTGTGCTTTACCCACATTGTTTCACTTGTTTCTCTCCACAATACTACAAATTAGGCACTTGTGCATTTGCAGAAACAGACCCAGAGCTGGCCAGGGAGGGGCCCTCAGGATACAGGTGGGTCCAACCCCAAAGCTCATGCTCTTAGCTGTTATGAACTCCTTTTCTACTACACAATATCAAGTCAAGGGGGACAGGGACTTCCTTGTGTACTTCAGTGTCATAGGGCAAAATAATTTAAGAGGGCAGAACATACCACTTTTAGGCGAGGAAGTGCCTAATCAATATACGAAGTGGCCTATTCCGTGTCTCATTCTGTCCCCTCTACTGGTAAAAAGAAAGGTTCTATTCTTTTGTGTTTTATGTCTCAACCTAAGGCAGGAGGAGGGATCCAGAGAGAACTAAGTAACGGTGATGCCTCAGAGATTTGTCCAGGGTGCAGCTAACAGCACTAACAATAAGGAACAGAGATAATGATTGTTAATAATTTAATTGTAATGCTCTTTTCCTTGAGTGTTTGCCACGTGCCAGACACTGCGCTAAACATTTTATATTTATTAGCTCATTTAATTCCTCTAACCACACTACAAGGCAGGCCTTAATACCCCCATTTTGCAGCTGAGAAAACTGAGGATCAGAGAGGTGGAGAATCCTTCCCAGAGCAGCACAGCTGCCTCAGCATGAACACAGATGTATCCGCGTCCATATTAGAGGCTCCCAAGCACTATGTGATAGACATTTAGAGACATCTAAAGGCAGTGATGCTCCTCACCACCTCTTGCGCGAGTTGTTTTCATGGAGTAGGTGAAAGAAATAAGGCAATCGGACAGACCCCACATGTCTGGATAAATACAGTCATGGAGTCTTCCAACTGAAATGACTCAGACCAGTGGTTCTCAAACTTGAACATGGGCTCAAGAATTTGAATGTCTAACAAGTTCCCAGGCAGGACTACCTAATTTGTGGGACCCAGGGCAAAATGAAGATGCAGGGTCCTTTCTTCAAAGGGCAGGAAAAAAATATCATTAAATGAAATACTAAGAGATAAAAACTGTTCCCTATTTTCCATGGTTTCTCTCAACTAGTCATGATGCTTTTTATTTGCTATTTAATGTTCTAATAAACATTAAAATAGTAAATCATTCCCAAGAATTTTCCCATTCATCTGTAGACTATACAATGCCAATTTTAAAGAGCATTTAACTTGTCTGGGGAGTCACTGAAATTATGCAATTCATCTTTCACAGCTTGTACATACATAGGTGCTGGGTTCTTACCGGAAGAGTAGAATTGCTGCCCGAAACTGACCCGTTTGTTTTTATTTCACTTTGAGATATGCACACTTTCTGACAAATTTCTCCACCACTCACCTACTGATGAGTAAGCAAGTGCTGAAAGGACAAGGAACCATGGCCTGTCCTATCTTTCCCTTTCCTGCTTTAAGTGTAAGCAGCTGGCTAGGACACACGTTCGAAAGGCTATGCTAGGCTTCGTGGTGGTTCCTGTGCCTTAGGATGCTGTTTCTTTCTGTATGCAAAGAAAGCTGTGGTTCAAATGCAAAGTGTGACCTCTCTAGGCTATCAGGTCCCTCTCCCCCCAGTTTATTCAGTTGTAGAGGTAACATGTTTACCTTATACCTGCTTTGAATCTCATGGAACTCTCATGCACGTGGAGCCACTGGAATTCTGTGCTCACGGGGCATGGTACATGCTATCTGTGAATGGGGCAGCAGGAACTGAAGGCATACACATTGCACACATCTCTGCTCACGCTCACGCTTCATTGAGTCTCCTCTATGTCCCAGGGTCCCATCCGACTTTATTTACAATGAACAAATTATTAAGAATTTCAAGATGCAGGTCGGCTGGGCACGGTGGCTCATGCCTGTAATCCTAGCACTCTGGGAGGCTGAGGCGGGAGGATCGTTTGAGGTCTGGAGTTTGAGACCAGCCTGAGCAAGAGAGAGACCCTGTCTCTACTAGAAATAGAAAGAAATTATTTGGACAACTAAAAATATATAGAAAAAATTAGCCGGGCATGGTGGTGCATGCCTGTAGTCCCAGCTACTCGGAAGGCTGAGGAAGAAGGATTGCTTGAGTCCAGGAGTTTGAGGTTGCTGTGAGCTAGGCTGATGCCATGGCACTCTAGCCTGGGCAACAGAGACTCTGTCTCAAAATAAAATAAAGAATTTCAAGATGGTAATAGCATTGAACCAAGTATGAGGCCCTTCTGAGTGAGAGGGTCTTACATCCAGTGATGCTGCTGCTGGCCTTGGGACCCCTTAAGAACCCCTGATTCAGATACTCTCCATCGTTTTCCAGTTCTCTTTGAATGCACAGACTCAAGAACAGGTAAGATTCTGCTTATTATCCCAACAATAAAGGCTTTCAAAGATTTTCCGCAAGAATCGGATTGCTTCCCAAACCAACGACTCCTACAAAATAACATTTTAATGAGTTAAAGGGCAAGAAAATAAGAAACATCCAAATTGAATTCGTTCAAAAATACATATGGTTTTCCAAAAGTAAGGCCTGAGGCAAGATTGGAATCATATTTTACTGAACCCAAAAGTTTGGTTGGGAAAATACTGCAAGATACTTCGCTGGACTCAAGACGCCCGAAGCGTTCCCTATTTCTAGCATTTCATTTTAGCAGGTTAGCTCCTGACCCGAGCTTATTTCACCAATGGATGTAGGATTTCAATAGCACAGAAGAGAGGCTATTTCCAGAGTTAAGATTCTTATTTCTCATTAATGTTCGCTTACTTTTTTAGGCTAATATAATTAGCTCAAGCTATTTCTGTCTTCTTGGCAAGGAAGAATTTCCCTCCTCTTCATCTGCATTTATTTATTTATTTTTTTGCTATGATCCGAGGACAAAATCTGCAAGTTCAACGCGAATTCCCTCAGTCCTGAGGCTTAGCCCTTCACCTTGACAGAGTATTTTAACTCCCAGTGAATGCCAACACTTGCTGCAGATGCACGGGAAGCTGTTTTTGTTTGAGAACGGAGCTCACAGATGATACCAGCTCTGCAGACGTGCAAAGTACCGTCCCGAATCCTCGTAATTACCGTGTGGGTATCCAGGTACATCACACGTCTTTTCAAACCCTGTCATTTGGTACAGCTAAGGACTAGGGAGATCTAATCAGAGGTGTTCACTTGTTTTCAGCTTATGGGTGCAAAGCATTAGCAAATTTACACTTGCCCAAGTTGTTTCCTCTGCTGTGGGAAAATGTTCTTCCCTCCTCTGCTTCTGTCCTTTTGGTTTTTGTATGATCTTGTTAAAATCTGCTTTCTTTCAACGGTTAGGGCTCCAGTAAAAGAAAAGGAAAGCATGGTTCCTCATTCTGTGATCTTAAATAAAGATCATGTCTTGCCTTATTATGGGGTCTTTATACTTTAGTGGTTTGGAATTGACCTGAACTAGGAGGTGCAAACAACTTTGCCACTATATTTTTGTGATCTTGGGTAACTTGCAACATCTCTTAAGTTTCACTTTATTATGAATAGCATAGGAATACCACCGCCTAGGATAGAACAAACATTCTCAAACACCTCAAACACCAGGCTATGTGTTATAATGAGGATTCCATGCCCTACCCTCAGAGTTTGATCCAGTATGTGTGCCAGAGATATTTACTGTTTGCAGAACAGGCAAGCACTGTTTGGCAAGGCCAAAGGCTGTGAACAGAAGTGACGTGTGTTGTCACTGCACCAGACCAATCTGGCTCAACTTTCATGTAACAGAGTTGTGAGTTGTTTTTTCAGTTGCCATGGATCCCCAGGTTGAAGGTCACGTAACCTGAGCATGCCCAGATGAGCCAAGCATGCAACTGCGGGTACAACCTAAGTGCTTGGTCTAAGGAGTGGGGACTGAATTAAGAAGCAGACACTGGCATGGATCCAGGATCCAATCAGATCGAGCCCTGGCAGGATCCAGTCAGATTATACCTCATTACCCTACGCTTATAAAACCAGCCCAGCCCTCTTGTTTGGGGATACACCAGTTTGGGAGCTGTCCCCAGTGTGCTCTTCACTGGTGCCAAGTAATGAAAAGTAATCAAGTCAATGTGTCTATTGACTTGATATCCACCAAGTCAACGAACCCTCCCCGTTGGGGAGGTAATAGTGTCACTACTTTGCCAAAGCATTTCAGACCTGGTTATGACTGTCTATATTCTCTTTTTTCCCTTTTCCAGGTGACCTTGCAAACCATGTGTTCCAGCTGAATACTGACAAGATGACACAGCCTGCATCCCTGAATCACTGCTTGGAAGAGAGATAGCATAGAAAGTCATTAGACCTATGGTGGAATTTGAGTAAAAAATAAACTTTTAAATACTAAGCAACAGATATTTGGGGGGAGGCTTATTTCTGTAGCACAAACTAGCTTATGACAAACCAGAATATGCAACTATAGGAACCAAGACCCTGTCCTGCTAAAGTTTCTCTGAAACATCACTGACATGAGGCACATTGATTACTACGAGAAAAGGCACACAAATTTATTTAATGCGTATACACAAGAGCCTTCAGAGTGAAGATCCAACCTTTAATTGGGTACAGAAGCTTATATAGCATCTTGAGGTTTAAGAAAGAATGCAGGCTCAGAGCATGGCCAAAAACAGGTTTTGGTGGCAAAATAGGTAATGGGAGGGAGAAACGAAGAGGCTTGGCTAGGAAAGGTCTTACTTGAATTGCACAAGTCTTTGTCTTTAAAAAAACAAAATTTAAGGTAAACCTTGATGCTGAATTTGGTGGTAGTTGTAGGCTGACAGGTTAGACTAGACTTTTTGGTATGTGGGGGGAAAAATTGGAACCTTGAAAAGTACACTCTTTCCATCATGATTACTGAGAAAATAGCTTGAAAAACAGCCAGGTTTGCCGGGCGCGGTGGCTCACGCCTGTAATCCTAGCTCTTGGGAGGCCGAGGCGGGCGGATTGTTTGAGCTCAGGAGTTCGAGACCAGCCTGAGCAAGAGCGAGACCCCGTCTCTACTAAAAATAGAAAGAAAATGATCTGGCCAACTAAAAATATATATAGAAAAAAAAATTAGCCGGGCATGGTGGCGCATGCCTGTGGTCCCAGCTACTTGGGAGGCTGAGGCAGTAGGATCCCTTGAGCCCAGGAGTTTGAGGTTGCTGTGAGCTAGGCTGACGCCACGGCACTCACTCTAGCCCAGGCAACAAAGCGAGACTCTGTCTCAAAAAAAAAAAAAAAAAAAAAAAAAAACAGCCAGGTTACTTGGGGTTACTGAGACCAGATTTGAGGCCAGGGTAAGGGTTCCATCTTGGGCTGGGCACAATGGTTACCCATACCTCCATGCAATGTACATTTAGTGAATATCTAAATCAGTGGCATTTAATGAAGGAGAGGGCCTTAGGTGCTATTTAGCCAAACCACCTACCCAGGATGAGATCTATTTAATCAATGATGTTAACCACTCTTTCATGATTATTTATACTTGTCGGAAAAATTTTAAACACATTGAACTTAAACGTGCCTCCTGATGACTTTTATCCATGAGTCTAGTCCTGCACCTGTCTCAGCTTCTGTGTCTGCATTTCTGAAATTAGAATCTGTTCTCACTAAGTGGAAGGCAGTCACTGCCTAGAGGATCAGAGCAGTTCCCATCCAAACCCATGTCTGAGATGTGTCCTTATTACTCAAATGGTCCAGTAGCCAAGATGGAATTTCATAATAGCTCATCTCCTTTGCTTGCTTTTCTTGGACACTGTAAGGAGGATTCATGCATTGGAGTAATCCTGCTTAAAATGTCCCCTTTCTCCCCAAATCTCTTCCCTTGCCTACTGTAGCTGCTTTGGAAGCTTACTCTCCCAAAAGGAAGATAGGAAACAGACAGACAGACAATAAACTCTTCCTGGGGATGTGAAGGTAAGCAATTCAGCAAAGTCTCAGGTTACAAAATCAATGTACACAAATCAGTAGCATTCCTATATACCAGTAACAGTCAAGTTGAAGGTCAAATCAAAGCCTCAATACCGTTCACAATAGCTACAGAGAAAATAAAACTACGTAGGAATATACTTAACCAAGGAGGTGAAATATCTCTACAAAGAGAACTACGAAACACAGGAAAGAAACTACAGAAGACGCAAACAAATGGAAAAACATATCATGTTCATGGATTGGTAGAATCAACATTGTTAAAATGTTCATACTACCCAAGGTGATTTACAGATTCAATGGCAATTCCCATCAAAATACCAACATCATATTTCACAGATCTAGAACAAATACTTCTATGCTTTGTTTGGATCTAGCAAAGAGCCTGAATAGTCAAAGAATTTGCAAAAAGAACAAATCTAGAGGCATCACATTACCAGATTTCAAACTATGCTACAAGGTTGTAAAACCAAAAGTGTGGTATTGGCACAAAAATAGAGACATATACCAACGGAACAGAACAGAGAACCCAGATATAAAACCATCCATATACAGCCAACTGCTTCTTTGACAAAGCAGACAACAATATACACCAGGGAAAAGAAGCCCTATTCAATAAATGGTGATGGGAAAATTGGATAGCCACATGCAGAAGAATGAAACAGGAACCCTATCTTTCATTACTCATAAAAATTAATTCAAGATGGATAAAAGACTTAGATATAAGGCATGAAACCGTAAGAATTCTAGAAGAAAATGTAGAAAAAACTCTTCTAGATATTGGCCTAGGCAAAGAATTTATGAAGAAGACCCCAATGGCAATCACAGCAATACCAAAAATAAATAAAATGGACATTGCCCCTGTAAGTTAGTGGTAGTTCCCAACTATATGGAAGTTCTTCAACTGGTTAATAACACCTTTATCTCCACTGTAAAGATGATCATTATGTAAATGTGTATATATGAGTATGTTCAATACTGTATTAGACATTGTAAGTTTCAAATATCTGTATCTATATCTCCTTTGTGACTGGAGAGCCCCAAATAGGAAGTGATCCAAGAGAAGAAACTTAAACAGAAGTTGGGCTCTGGGGAGTGGTAGATGGTTCTACCATTTCAACGAGAAATAATGAAAAGTGCTAGAAGAATTCTGTCAAGGTTCCACAAAACTTAATATATACCTAGAGCTGAACTCTCTGACCCTGCACCAAATGCCTGGTTTGTTGGACAGTCACTCTGTTGGGGACCCATATCTTACATATCTTCTATTTCCTTCCTAATCCACACCTAGCACGATGTCAAATACTTAGCAGATGCTTACTTGCTATCGAACTTCAGAGCTGTAGTTGGCTTTAGAGACTAAGACAGATCAAATCCCTGCATTGTAGATGAGGAATCTACTTCCTCATTGGCTAAGCCTCTACCTCTCTCAGGTCAGCGAGCTCATGCTCATCTGGCAGGTTGCAGGTGGGTAGCCTTACTTGACCTGACTCCTCCCCAAACCCCAACCAAAGTTAGGTCTCCCTTCTAATTCTCAAAGCACTCCTTGCATAGCATTTCCCACTATTTATAATTAAACTTTACTTGTTGTGACTGTTTTACAACACCTATCTTCTAACCATGCTGTAAGGTCTGCAAGAGCAAGAACTAGTCTGTTAATTCATCACTATACCCCTGGCGCCTGGCACATAGAGCTTGGCGAGTATTTGCTGAATAAATAGTTAATAAAATGGTTGAACGGTGGTCCACACCCAGGCTCTCCTTTTTATGACACAAATCTGCTTATGTGTTTCCCCTGCCTAAATTCCTTCTTTAGTTACCCATTTTTTTTAACAATAAAGAAAAAAAAATTTAGCCTAATTAGGAAGCACCGTTAGTTACAATTTGGATTTTCTCTAAGCTGCTGAGTTATTTCAGACCTCTGTGCCTTTGCATGTGCTGTATCCTCTAAGAAATGCTCCAGGCCATGCCTGACCAAGTGGGCACGCACCTGCCTATCCTCCACTCTCTTGGAGAAATCCAGACACCCCAGCGAGGCTGGCTGGTTGGTCCCCGATGCTCCTGACAGCACTTTGTCTGTGTTTCTGTGACGGTAGAAGGATGACATGTAAAAGACAAACTTTGTTTCCCTAAATCTGTCCTGGCGTCCCTTCCACTGCCCTGTGGCTGCTGTGAATAACGGAGGGGCCGAGGGCTTCTTCCCCACCTGCTGCTGGCAACTGCTCTCTCTGTCCCTTCTCCCAGATCTCTGTCTCCTGGTGCTGTCCTCACCTTTGTCCTCATTTCCTTCTTTCTCTTTTCCAGAGTCCTCACTCCCAAACTTCACTCCTGTTATGTCAGGTGCACTGATTTTGCTTCTTTTTTGTTTCTCCTTTGGAAATATGACCCGTGGGAAGGGGACATCAGCTCACATTTCACACTTAAAGGGTCCTGGCAAGGCAAAGTATTTTCCAGAATAAAAAGCTCTCTCTCCTGAGGTGGATTCTGCCTTCCTCTGTCCTGCAAAAAGGTGGCAGTCAAGTTTCTGGCTTTAAATTATAACGTTTCCTTCCTCTTAGATGCGTTAGAACTTGAGCAGAAACAGTATCTTCTGCAAAGCCACTTCGCTTTGACACGGCCGAGGTCTCAGCAGGCTTTGCAACAGCGGCTGCGGGGCATCCCCGGGGCCACCTCTGAAGTCGTCCTGTGAAGAGATCTGTGAACTCCCTGGAGCTCTGTGAGCAAGGCCGTCCTCGGGAAGGAGGTGTTCTCAGCAATGGCTCTGCAAGGTTTAAATGCCAATTCCTCATTCTGTGCTCAGACCAATTGCTCTTCAAGTGCTCAGTAAAGATAAGCATTTTATGGCATCTATACTCAACAACATGGCACATACAAGCCCTTCTGATTGGGACACAGCGGCTGGACCTGACGACGCTCTAGTTGCACGTCTCCTTTGTGGTCTCCCCTATTGTTGGGGAGGCCAGAAGCTCAATTGATGGACTTTGTCCTTAGTGAATAGGGTTGTGCATTTTTCCAGCTGTTTCTAGGCAAAATTGAAACACAGGACTGGAGATTTGGGAGATTTGTCCACTCACCCCACTCCCATTCCTCCAAAAAGCAGAACACTTGACTATGGCCTCTTTGTATTGTCCCCATGCTTTCCTTTGTTAAGTCCAAGGGAGTCAGGGCAGATGGGAAAGAGACTAGGCACAGAGAACAAGCACAGACAGATCCGATATGGGTAAATTCTACTACGCAGACAAGCAAAAACCAAGTTCTATTTAATTTAGTTGCATTTAGATCGGTAGCTCTTTTTACTGAAATAGAGCCATTTAGAAAATAAGACATGATAACTCTTGGTAAAACTCCCGAACACATGAAAGGCATTAAAGGAAGACTAGCAATCGACAGTACCACCTTACATTCATATAACACTTTGTATATTTAAAAAATTTTCCATGATCAATAAAAGACTGAATCTCACATTATTTGTAACAAGAAAGCAAGAATGTTATTTCTATCTCAATTTATGGATAAGGAAAGGATTTGGGGGGCCAAGGTCATATGATAAATTAAGTAAGACGACCCTCTCCGTGGCAAATTAGGGTTGTTTAAAAAACGGTCAACAGATTCTAGGGAGTTGTTTTTGTGAACTGGTCTACTGTCCTACATTCAATCTAGAAAATAAACAAAGGAAAAACAAATAAGCACAAGAGGAGAAAAAGGACATTTCTGCTTCCCTTGAAATGAATGAAATGTAACTATAGTCATCAGAATCCAAAGGTACAAAGTCAGAAATTAGCCAATACTAGAAACTCACAGTACCAATTTATATTTGTAAGACTTCAGCAGTGAAATACATTTTTGTACTTTTAGATTAATACACCAATTTTGATCTGCATAAACCAATTGTGACTGACAAATCCGGACTTGAGACTTTTGGGGGCGGGGGGAAAGCATAGGATCAAGAGGGAACCAGATTACAAAAGACCTTATTGATCAGGGTATGGGCAGGGATGTGTAGGAGACATACTTAGCTGTGAAGTCAAAGCTTTTCAAATGAATGGTATTATAGTAATCTATGATAAGCTACTGGTGAAAATTATGTTAGGCCCACTTGATTATAGATAGATCAGTGATATACACATTTCAACATTTTGTATGACTCAGATCTATGAGAAATCGATTCCTTAAGCTGTTAGTATTAGTGAACAATAACTATAGTATTACTCACTCACACACATGGTTACCCACTCCCAAAAAAAGGAATTTTTTCACTTCTCCACTTAACATGAATTCTATCTAAAATTCCAACCTGTTGAAAGCCTCAGGTACACTAAGTCATCCTCTTGGCTAAAATTAAGCTCTGCTGTATACACAAATGGTGACAGCTAAAATGCACTGTGGGTCTCTGCCAATGGATCCCCAATTTAGACCCCGGGGCAACTGGAGGCAGGGCATGTTTGCCACGGGGGCTTCAGCTCTGGAATCCCCTGCCTTGGTCTATCAAATCTCCACTTGCCAGTCTCCCGGGCTTGATGCCAATCTTATATTTTTAGACTAATCGAGTGGCACTCTGAAGCTGGAGTTTTGAAAGTGTGACTTTTTTCTTAAAGAATTGTTTTATTCAGAGCTAGTACTAGGTATTCTCAATCATTTAAATTAATGTATTTTATCACCTTAAACTAATTTATTTATTTAATGGATTTCTCCAGTTTTTAAAATTATGCCTACTGCAATGTGCTCCTGGGCATGAGTACAGAAAATGAACACATTAATTATAATAGAACATTCAAGGACTGAAACAAATTAAAAGAAGAGACAGTAACACATGCTACTCAACATCTACCACACGCAACAAACATGCATACAGTGCCTTTATCCAAATGCACTTTCACACTCTCTAATACTGCCTGTTGGAAGGTGGCTCAGCTCACAACATTTTGGTGAGAACAGGGAAGAAAATGATGGTATCACGGTGGTATTCTCCCATCCTCCTCACAGGGCTGTGCTGCTGCCTCTGCCACACTCTGGAATGCCTGGAGCTCATTTCTCAGAACATTTTTAGTTTCATGCCACAAATGAGACACACGTTAATTATAGATTAGAAAAGGGGCTGGAATGCTGTGGGGGCACATTGCATTTTACCAGAAACAATCTGAGTGAATGTACTCTGTGTGTTTAGCCTCATGCACACTCTTATTATTGAGTATTCTTTTTCCCCATGTTGTGATTTTCTTTTTTTCTTTACTTTTGCCATTGTCTTTAAGTTATACCACTCTAAGATCTTAAAATCACAGCAAGTGACTATGATGATGGCACATTATATGAAAAGGAAGGTATTTTAAAATACAATTTTTACACATCAGAGCCTTAATTGTAATCCAATTTGATGAAGCTAGGATCATACTTCTGGAGCCATGATCTATCTGGGAAGTCTTGCTTTGGATACAAAAGATAACTATTTCTTTCTTTGACTTACATTCCTCACTTTCCAATTTGCTATTTAATTTTGGATATAGTTCTCTGTTATTTCACATTCATTGCCAGATACCTACACAACAAGCAGACAAAAAAAAAAAAAAAAAAAGAGAGACCAAATGGGTTCACTTTCCAAACAGTAGAATGTAAATTCGATTTTTTAACACTCAGCCTCACTACATTAACAATACTGAAAAATTTTATGTTATTTAATATAGCTTTTAAAAATTTATATTAGTAATGTGCTAAGGAGACCTTACAGGCCCTAATCCATTACAGAGGACGTAATAAAGGCTAATACGAGCAGAGCTTCCTTGGTAACCAGGGATCAGATTTTTTCTCATACAAGAGGGCTGGTCAATTTTCTACTCCATTGATGCTTTCCGTTGCAATAACGAAGCAGGTTATATTTTCTTTCTAATAAGATGATTAATTTAGTTATTGACTTTCTGCTTCAACTTCATCTTTTATTTAAATGATTTGAAAATACAAATTCTGTATTTTTCTTCTACATGCTCAGGGTTAGATATAACTGCGGTCCCCAATCCCCTGGTCATGGACTGGCACTGGGCCACTGCACGCCAGGAACTGGGCCGCACAGCAGGAGGCAAGTAGATGAGAAAGAGCAAAGCCACATTTGCACCCACAGCCGCTCCCCATTGCTTGCATCACTGCCTGAGCCCCGCCCCCGCCAGATCAGCAGTGGCACCAGACCCTCCTAGGAGTGCAACCCCCATTGCAAACTGTGCTTGTCCTTGCAAACCAAGCTGCACATTCCCTATGAGACCCAAAGCCTTATGATCTGAAGTGGAACCCAGGTGGCCACGCACCCACCACCTCCCCCTACCACTGTGCAAAAACTTGTCTTCCACAAAACCAGTCCCTGGTGTCAGAAAGGTTGGACACCACTGAGTTACAAAACTCACTTATTCCATTTGGCTCCCGACATTAAGATTTGAGAGGAATTTTTGTCTTGTCATGTTTTTTCCTCTATCCAGATAAGAAGATCAATTGGGATTAGTAGCATAGAATGCTGCCCAATCCAAAGACAAACTGTGGATACATCTCAAAACTGTAACTTAAATGTGGGATTACACAGATAGAAAAAAGCGGAGAAAGCGTGAGAGTAAAAAATCATCATCTTTTTGTATGAATCACTTTCTCCTAAAACCAGACTACATTTTGGAGACAGATTTTTTTTTTTTATTTCAAGCCAATTTACTTTGTGGTAGATAGGAGTGCAGAATTTCAAAATGCCTATGCACATGACCTTTTGATTATATGGACAAGTTTTCTAAACATTGGTCTTATTATTTCTATTAGTTGATGGCTCCTTGAGGACAGAAGCCTCATCCTTGTACGTATCCTTGTATAGTACCTAGCAAAGAGCCCTGGACACAGTAGGTGAACAACAGATGTCTCTGTCAAATAAAGCATCATGAGAGATGTAGACAAGAGAGAGGTAGGGAATGAGATAAGAGGTTCCAAGGACAGGTCTATAAATAGGTACTTATATGCGTTGTGTCCTTTATTTTAATTGGTAGACCCTCTCTGAACCCAAATGGCCCTCTACTCGGGCCCATGGGGTACACCCATTCTCCTATTGGCTTAATAGAGGCTCTTAAAGGGGCAAGTCAGGAATGGTCAAGAAGATTCATTCCATATGTCAATCAGTTATATTGAATTGGTGGTGATCCCTTCGATTGTTGTAATGGAGAAGGAAGCTCAGATGAGTCCTGGATTCAGTGAACAAGGGGGACGAGATGGCCATCTCTGGGTTTGATGGTCAAGACAGTCTTCTCTGCTTGATAGCCTGACCCTACATCCCTCATCCTTCTTTCAAAGCCCAGATAAAATCCTACCTCTTCTAAAATGGCCTTTCAGATGCCCAGCCTTAAGCTAGAATTAATCATGCTCTTTCTCTGCTCACATAACACACTATTCTAGCATTTATTCTTATATTTGTCACTATCTCCTTATCCATCCCTCCCTATCTACCTAGTTATTCATGCCAATTCCACCAGAGGAGTTGCTCTTGGGGGGCAGTGACAATCTTTTTCACTTTTCTGTCCCCTACATGACCAGTATGAATGGGCTTTACTGACAGCACATGCTTTGTAAACGATGGTGAAGGAAATTGCACAGCAGGATAATTGATGAACGGCCTCCCAACCGATCATCTCAGGGAATAAGCTGCCCTGATCATACGTGAGGGGAGTAGAACTTCATCACTGCAGGGTGGCCCTGACCTACAGCGAGGAGGTAAGTGTGTGGGATTCCACAGACCATGAGTGTCAATGACACATGCTCGTTTTGGAAGTTTTGCCAGTCTGAGAAGAGACTGATGGCAACTGAGTCACCCAGTGCTCCAATGTCTCTCTACCTCATAACGTGTCAGCACAGAGGGGGTGACCCAGTGTGGCTGGTTCTACTCAATCAACCTTTAGGAAACAAAATAAGAAAAGTAGACATTTAAAAAAAGGGGCACTGCTCTGCACCTCACAGCCGTGTGACCTTGGCCAAGTTATTTAACCTCTATAAGCCTAAATTTGTGTGACATGGAGATAACGGTACCTACCTACAGGCTGGAATTGAGATAACACATGCAAATGCTTAGCAGGGTATGTGCAAAGAACATTAACAGAATCATGAAGATGATTGTATCCACTATTTGCTTTTCCCTTCTTTGCCATTTCATTTTCATTCTTTTGATTTTGCTTTGTATCTAAACTGCTTCACTGTGTATGAGTGAAAGGACTGTCTACTGGTAGATATATGGCCTGAATTTTTTGTCTATAATTATAATAATAATGTTGAAACCTAAAAAAAAATTTTTTTCAATGCCATGGAGCATCAGTAGAAGGAAAATGGAGGCTATGTAACATCTTTAGCTTTCCAAAGAAAACATGTTTACCAATCTATACATCGCTAGAATGGTTGGCATAATTGTTAAGAATCATGAATCCTTCAACTCATTGTTGCCTGTGAGTCAGTGAATTTGGAATAAATGCCTATGGATGTACATTACACAGTACGCTTAGACTTTTGTATCCCTTTGCACTGTCTAACCTAATCCTCAAATACTAGCTATCATGACAATTAGCATAAACCAAAAATTCATATTTACTGTTCAGGACCCTTTTCAGTCATTTTCACATGTGATTATCTTTGCGTGTGGATAGAGCAACCATCTTTGTTCGCAATGAAGAAGCTAAACCCCAAAGGTTAGGCAATGTAACCATGGAAACCAAGCCACTCAATGGTCAGATCTGTACCAAGAATAATTCTGGAGATTCCAGTTGTTTCAGAGATGGATGAGAGAGCAATTTTCCTCAGAGACGAGCAGGTCTGTCTGTGGCCACTTAGCTGGGTTGATTCTTGCATGGTGCTAAATGAGCGTAAGGAAAGGTAATAAAGGCTGCTAACATTCATTGAATATTAGAGTCCTAAGTAGTATGCCAAGCACTTTACATGCATTATCTCTAATCCTTATAACAAACTTATGGGGTAGGCATTATTAATTCCACCTTCTAGATGAGGAAATAGGTTTAGAGATATTAAATAATTTGTCTAAGATCACTCAGCTAACAAGTAGCAAAGGATAAAACTTAAATTTAAGTCTTCCTGGCTCCCAAGTTCACATTCTTAACCAACATGGACACTGCTTGTATCTCTTAGTCACTTAGTGTTGACACTTTCAGTTTCAAGACCAGATTTTATATTCTGATTTTTGTCCTAGCTTCTCTAAAGAGATGGAGGTGGGTGCAATGGGATGGGGAGGTAGGCGGGGGGGAGGGATGGCTCATTCATTCAGTGATTTTCTGTCTTCAATGTTCATTCACTCCCACTGCGTGTCAGGCACCACACTAGATGCAAGGTCATGGCTGTGAAGGTCAAGAACTTTCTTGTTCTCGTGAGGCTAAGTGCCCCAGGAACCTGCACCCACTTCTCCCAGTAGATCGAACGTGTGTGACCTCTCGAGGGGATGTGGGTACCAAGCTGTCCCATCACCTTCAGCTTTCTCTAGATGAGCCGATGTGGGAGAACTCCCTGTCAGCTGACAACAGCTAAGAGAATGTTCACGAAAATACATAACTGTTTCTCTTAAAGCCAATTTTGAGGCCTCTGTTTTGACTTAGGGTATGTATCATGTACTGTATATACCCCTTCCGCTGTGGGAAGTGGATCATATTGCAGCCCTGAAGTTATGTGTAACCATAGCGAAGCAGCAGGCGTAACATTGTTGCTGGCTGGTTACTGTTTCTAATAACAGATGGGCTGCATTAATGCAGTGCTCCGAATGCATGGCAGGACCCAGCCAGGGGCCTCCTTGTTTTCTGTCACAAAGAGTGAAGGGGGCTCAAAGGCAGGGCCTGAGTGGGCATCTCTTCCCTATAGCTCTTCTAATAAATCTCAGAGCTTCCCTGGGAATTAGTCCGACCCTCTTCCTACCTATGCTAGGGTTGATTTCCCTAATACCTAGAGACTGCCAACCATTAAGAGTTCCAAGATGGGGAAGAATGGGGAAAATGACAGATCCCTCCCACCCACTATGTTTAGTGATTATAACTCACTGTATCAACTGGCCCCACAGAGCAAAGTTTTCCAAATATTTTTCAACATCTCTTTCCATCAAACTAAAATTTCAGATTTAAAAAAAAAGCTCTGAGTAAAGGATAAAAAGGTTTCATAATGGGATTTGAAAGCATGGCAATCATGCCATTAAAAAAAAAATTGGCCACCAAGTAGTTTGCTCAAATGACACCAGGCACATTGTCCAGTGAACTTTAGATGAATAAGCGTTGGCGTCTGTCTGGGCCCGATTTGCAGAGGCTTCTTAAAGGAGGCAATCTGCCGTGGGCACGCAAACTACAGCAAGACCGAGCTGTGCGTGGTTAGCTTTAGGGAAGACTCAAGCCTGGGGAACTCGGAAGGTGATCTCTATCAGCCTGCCAGAATTTCTGCATGGAGTTATGCCCACCAGTCCTTTTCCCGAAGGAACAGAACAGGCTTCTATGACCAATGCAATATGGTGCACAGATGTTTGCCTCACACAGCCAAAGCGAGTTGGCTTTCCAGAGATGTAAAGGTAGCAGGAGGTGTCCTGGGAGCAGTGCAGAAGGAAGCTTATAAGCCATGCACTGCTACCACTCCAGGATGGGAAGGAAAATACAGTTCTGTGCTATCCATCAGTAGTTCCTCCAGTTCAAGATCTAGATCCAAGAGAAGGTAATTCAAGAAGCAGTATTTACGGCTGCTCTCAGAGCCCTCCGTCATCTTCACCTGGGCAGACATTGACATCACTACTATCCTTAACACTTTGTATGTGTTTACATAGTCACACTCTACCCTGACTCACATCCTTTGTTTCCCTCGCAAACCTTTAGCCTCCTAGCAACTACTGACATCAACCTCTCCCTGAGCTCACCTTTTACCCACATTGACCCCATCAACCTGTGAGATGGCCAAGACTAGGCTCTTGTCCCGTCTTTGAGTCAGCTGAGCACACAGATGCCCGCACCTGCACATCTTTGTCATATTTGTGGTCCACCTGCTCTTTGTTTACCAGCTTCTGTGAGCGTGTCAGTTAACTCTGCATTCTCCTTACTTGACTCGCATCAGTGAATAGTGTCTTTTGTCACCACCTAGGGTGAGCCCAGAATATTACCTATAGTGAATCGGGAACACCTTTGTTCATGCCACAAAAACCAGTTTGTCTCTTTTCAAGAATGCACCTCATTTAAAGAAAATTTAATATCTGAAAATTCAGATTCAGGTATGTAAATTGAAGTTACACGTAGCTTTTCAGGAACTCAATTGGCTGCACAGAGCAGTGGTTTTCAAGGAGGTTGACACCACCTCCTCAGAGATGCTTTGGAAACTTGTGGTGGCATTTTTGCTAGTTCCAATGATTGAGGTCATGTGAGTAGCATTTAGTGAGTGGGGCCCAGGGAGGCTAGATAGGACAGTCTTATACAACAAAGAACTATCTCAGCTGATATCCTACAGTCTAAAACCTGACTCTTTTAGACACAATCACAAAATACTTTATACAATTTTAAGATAGTCTGAATTTTCCAGGAATGCAACTACTGTGTAAATCAAAGGAGATTGCATTTGATTTGTTTGGAACTTTACCAAGAAGTTTTCATCATTTGGGGAAAAAAAAATCATATCACTGACAGCAATGCAGTGAGTGGTCTTTGAGTGGCCAGTGTAACATGCCTGTATCTGTCTGTGCAGTAGCAGTTGAATCATGGTAATACTATCAGTACTAGTAATGGCAATATCCATGGTAACACATTGTATCTTTAAAAAAAGTATCTTGTAGTGTTGTTATGCCTGAGCTTTTTACTAATGAAATGTGTTATTTTATTATAAAATACTTTTATCTCTTTTTTATATTTAAAACATTTATATGGGTTATATTATCTATGAATTTCTATATCAGATGGTAAAGAAACCTTTATTCTTTTTTTTTATAAGAAGAGGATTTGGGGTTTTATAGAGACAAGAACCATTGGCATAAAGCAACATCTGTCTACTACTGAGACAGAAACATATTTTCTATTTGCAAAAATAGAAACGATTTCCTCTGTGCTAGATGACAACAGTGGGGCCAAGATTTTCAACATCAGTTTTGTGACAGAGGGTCTGGAAAAGGTGTTCTATTTAATGGGACTTTAATTTAGTCACCCACCGATCAAACAATCCCTTCTATGCTTACACCTTAGCTTGTTTCCACTGCAATACTTATTGAGAAGCTTCCTGATTCTATCACTTTGCCAGATGCGGTAGGGATTAAAACAAAAACTCAGGCTCCTGACTATCTGGAAGCGTAGACTGCCCTCTCTTGGAGGGCAATCTGCATGAAGATGGCATGGCGTATGTCACAAACTTGGCATTCACAACCTTGACAACCAGTGCATCGAATGATGTTTCTTTTGATTGAAATTTCAAAATGCCTCTGAACCTTTCTTACGATACCATCAAGGTGGTTATAATGCAATGCTGGGGTTCTGTAAATCACAAGTGTCAGGTGGCCAATAAGGACTATATATTCTAAAAGAGAAGGGGAGCAAACTGACTCAGAGGAATGGGAGGAGGAGGGGCTTTAGAGTTGGTTAGATCTGGGTCCACACATCTTGGCTCTACCATTTTACTAGCTGTCTGACCTTGGGAAGGTTCGATTTCCTCCTCTGTAAAATGGGCATAATAACATCTGCCTCTGTGAGCTGATCTGAGGATTCAATGAGATCACAAAGTCCTCAGTAGAAAATCTGGCGTACAAAGGGGACCAAATAAAATGCGTTTATCACCATCATCCCTTTGCCTTAGGAACTCTTAGATGAATCCTGGGACCCAAGACTCAAAAGTACCTTAGAAATCATCTAGTCAAATGCTCCATTAGACTATACAAGTCCTCCTCCGCAGATTGTGAATGAAAAACTTCAAGCCCGTATTGGTCTCATATGTTTTCTCTCTCGATTGGTGGTAACTAATTCTATTTTGGTAACCTGAATACCCTAAGAGTCATAGCAAAATATGAAAACATTTGAAGTTTATTGAAAATTATAATAAACTCCTCTCATCTGCAATCATCTCCATCCCCCTGCCTAACCAAATAACATTGAGTCATTAAAAACAAAATGGGTGGGCAGCTCAGATATAATATCTATTATCATAGATTTCTATTTTAATATTTTAGCACTCAGCACGTTAAGGGCTAAATTGCTATATAGAATATTCCTCAAATCCTCTATGTATTCTAGTTTAAAATAACAAGGAACAAAATAAGAGAAACGTATTTATTCTTTGCCACGAATACAAGATCATTTACACCAAAATTCTTTTAAGATTGCTCAAAGACCACCCAAAGAGATGGGTATTAGATGGCTTTGAATGTGTGGGCTAAAGGGGCTTTCCTGGGATAGGGGCCTTCATAACTTTACCTCCCGCCTAAGAGAGTAAACACAGATTATTTCCTCTTTTGCTTAATTAAAAGTTGTTAATTTTGCATTGAAAAAATAAAAACTCAGCATAATCAACTAGCAATAGGGGTCTCTAGCATTCGTCCACCTACACATTTGACTCTTCGGTATATACTCTGTCTATGATGTCATTCTACCTACAATCAATCTATTCCTTCCCTGAAACTAAGCTTTCCTGAGAATACAGTCATCAATAGAAAACTTTCATTGGAGGAGAGGAAAGATACAGCATAATAGAGTGGAAGGCAGCTTAAGTCCACAGAGATTCTTTGACTTAATGTTTCTTTGGGAATAATCAATTCATTCGTCTCTGCATAGTTTTCTCATTTCTAAAATGGGGTGATCTTTGCTTTGCATTGATCAAAAGGTATGTGAAAGGTCAAAAGGCCACAGTGTATCACAAAATGCTGTAACGTGTAAGATAGTAAAGATGATAGGAGTGGAAAAATCCGATACTTATCTTAGGAAAACATGAGAAATCTATGCCATTTTTGAGTGACATTCTCTAGTCATTCCTTGAGCTAAAATTTACTCATTATAATTATACAGGCACTCTAACCTTCTTACGTGTACTGTTTGTGTACTCTATCTTTTTCCATCCATTTACTTTCAGTCTGTCTCTGTCTTTATATTTAAAGCATATCTCTTTTGGATGGTATCTCATCATGTCTCATTTATCCATTTTGAAAATACCTGCCATATAACTGTTCAGTCCTTTAATGTTTAATGTAATTATTGTCATGGCTGGTTGATTTTTCAGTTTTTCTTCTTGGCTCCTGTTTTCTGTTCCTTTTTCCTCCCTTCCTGTACTTTTGAATTATTTGAATAATTTTTAGAAATCTATTTTAATTTCTCTATTGGATGTTTAGCTATATTTCTTTGTAGTATTTTTTGGTGGCTCCCCAGGGATTACAATATAAATCCTTTATTCTTTACTATGTAGTTAATATTTTACCACTTTATGTAAATTGTAGAAGTCTTATACTCACGTAGGTCCATATTCACCCTCCCTTTCTTTATGCTACAGTGGTTATTTGTCATGCCCCTGGATACTTTATAAATGCAAGATAATGTTATAATTTTTGCTTTAAAAGTTATATGGTTTGTAAATAAAGAGGAAAAGGCAATAATTTAAAGTGTTTTGTATTTTTCCAGATATTTGCCATCTTTAGTGCTCTTCTGAGGACCTAAGTTTTCATCTGGCATCATTCCTCTTTATCCTGGAGAAGTTTCTTCAGCATAACTTGTAGTTCAGGTCTGCTGATGACAACTTGTTCTAGTTTTATGTGAAAATGTCATTATTTTCACATTCTTCATTTTGCAGTGTATATTCTCTGGGTGATGAATTCTTATTTGACAATTCTTATTTTCTTTTAGAGATGTTACTCCATTCTCTTTTGGCCTCCATAATTTCTGCTGAGAAATTGACCATTAATTACTGTTGCTTTGTATGGAAAGTGTCGTTTTTCTCTTGGTGCTTTCAAGATTTGTTTTTTATCTTCGTATTTAACAGTGTGGCTATGATGAGTTTGATGAGGACTTCTTTATGTTTATTCTGCTTGGTTTTCATTCATCACCATGTACCTATACATTTTTGTCTTTCATCAAATTTGGTATTTATTGGTCATTAATTCTTCAGATATTTTCTCCACTCCATTCTTTCCCCTCTCTCTTTTGGATTATATTTACATATACATGCACTATTTGAAATTTTCTAATGGGTCTCTGAGTCTTCATTTTTTGTTCAGTCTTTGTTTTCTGTTACTTATGTTGGATAATTTCTACTGATCTATCTTTAAGTTCACTTCACTTCACTTTTTGTTCACATCTCCATTCAACTCTTTAATTAATTTATTTGAGGCAAGGTTTCACTCTGTTGTCCAGGCTGGAGTGCAGTGGTGGAATCATAGCTCACTGCAGCCTCAAACTTGTGAACTCAAGTGACCCTCCTGCCTCAGCCTCCTGAGTAGCTAGAACTACAGGCACACACCACTACACTCAGATAATTTTTCTATTTTTTGTAGTGATGTGGTCTCACTGTGTCTCTCAGGCTGGTCTCGAACTCCTGGCCTCAAGCAATCCTCCCTCCTTAGTCTCCCAAAATGGTGAAATTACAGGTATGAGCTACCTCGCCCAGTCCATCTGGTGAATTTTTTATTTCAGATATTGTATTTTTCAGGTCTAGACTTTTCATTTGGTTCTTTTCTTATTGTTTCTATTTCTTTGAGGAGATTTCTTGTCTTTTCATTCATAATATGCATTATTTTAGATAGTTGAAATAACCACATTCAAATCTTTGTGTTTTAATTTCAACATCTGGTTCATTCTGGGGTCACACTCAATGATATTCTTTTCTCTTGAGAACATGTCCCATTTTCTTGTTTTTTTTATACATTGGAAAATTTGGATTATATTCTAAATATCGTGAATCTTAAGTAGTGGAAATTCCAGATGCCTGTTATTTTCCTCTGACAAATATTGTTTCTTTAATTTTAGCTGGTAATTAATGTACGGACTTAAGCTCCAAACTGTTTCTTGGGTGGCAGCTACAGTCTTAGTGGAGCTCTTTTGTCTTTAAATTCGTGGCTTTGAGTCTGCACCATGCCTGAATCATTTAAGAGTCAGAGATAATCGACAGATAAAATTCGGGGATACTCTCTCTACATCTTTCCTTTTTGTGACTTTTCCACTTTTGTCAGTTTGTCTTGATTTCTCTGGCCAGAGAGAGTGTGATTTTTCTCAGGCACCCCTGCTGCCTTGAGTACACTGTACCAACTGCACTCGGCCTCAAGCTATAATCTGTAAAGATGGGAGCTTAATTCATACAGCTCCCCTTCTACCCTTTCCCAGTGGCTACGTCCTGCTCAAGTCTGCCTTCTCCTGCCTGCTCTCCATTAGCACCTGCTTTTTGTATTATGTCTAGGTTTACAGTTGTTTTTGGTGGGGAAAGTCATCCAGTTGGGTCTTTTCCCATCATTCCCAGAAGCATAAGACATCCTACCACTCATTGTGAATGTGGAAAGCTGGGGCACTTCCAGAAGTCCCATTATTGAGAAGAGACTGAGAGTGCACATGAGAATTGCTTCAAGTCTGAGCCATTCTCTTAAAACCTATGTCAATGAACATTTTTCTCTTCACTGAGCAATATCATTACATTTAAAAATGACTTATTCCACCTTAGTAGCCTCAAGGCTATAAAAGAAATATTGTTCTAATTTGATAGGGTTTGGTTCTCAGAAATTGATCTGGCTTATGGACCCATTTCCCCAAATTATCCCTGATTTACCTTGTTTACATCTCCTGATTCTGTTTCCCTAGAGGTGTCCAGCCTGTAGTTTCAGAGAGGTTCAGTAAAGAGAGCTTAAACCAGTTCAAATAGTGGGTTCAGTTCACACAGTCTTACACTACCCCCTTCTTTTCCTCTTAATGAGATTTATGGGAACACTGGAACTTTGTGGCTGAAGGTTCTATCCCTGCTGGTCATTTCCTCCCTAAAGCCACAATCTTCAGTGACATTATAATCATTTTCACAGCCACTAACTGTGTGTCGCAAGCCAAGAAGTATTAATAATACATTCAGGTGAAAAATGTCTAACAGGAGGAGATGGGCTACTGGGAAATAACCTGCTTTTAATCACACAAATGTCATTTGTAATAAGATACCCAGGATAAGAAACATTAAAATATAAAATAACAGAAACTTTACCAGTTTTCCAATTGGCCACTGTACTTCTTTGAATGTTATTGACTTGACTTGTCTGTTAAGTAAGCTCTTTGGTGGGTCAATTGCGTGGTGGCAATTGCCAGGCAACAACAGCATGAAGCCTGTTTATTGGTTTGCCATCAACTTTAGTATCTATTTATATTAGTGCAATCTTAGTTATGTAAAAAAAAAAAAAGGTATAGAAACAAGATGAGAAGTTTGTTGAAATGTTAATAGCAGTTATCTCTGAATAAATGGAGTTAAAGGAGGCAATTGGTGCTTTCATCTCTTTACTGGCAGGAAAACAGATGTGAGCTCATGATCCTTAGACCAAAGCGAGGATCAGCACCATCCAAATAAAAGGGTACTAAATCTGAGTTAGGGTGCTGTCGGCCGGGAGATGGATTTACCAGGATCCTGAAGGACTGGAAAGAGAGAGACCAAACAGGAACACATCAGCACTAAATTTACTTTTTCTAGCACCAACCTCATCTCTACTACACTTTTCTTCCCTCCCCTTCTTCCTTGCAAGTTGATAGCTGTTTGAAGTGTACTGTCATTTTAGCAGGACTGCAGAAGAGAACAGAGGCACTGCTCTGGACTCTGAAGACATAGCAATAAATAAGACAGAGTTTCCTGCTCCCCTGAGCTTATGTTCTAGTGGGAATAGTTAATATATAAACAAGGAGAGCCACAAGACAATCTCAGATAGTATTAAGTCCTAAGAATAAAATGGATCAGGGGGACATGACAGAATGCACCAGATGGGGCAGGGGGACAATGGTCACTGTGGAAAAGGTGATCAAAGAAGTTTACCTGAGGTGGTGACATTTAAGTTAAGACAAAATTACGAGAAGGGACCAGCCTGATTAAGTTTGAGGAGCATGAATTAAGTCAATGGTGTGTTTCACAATAGATGCTGTCATGGAAGAGAAAATATGTCTATGTTTACCCGTCCTTAAGGAAATAAGCCAAAATATCCACAGTGGTTACCTCTGGATGTAGATTAAAATCTGGGAATCCATTTTCCATTTTATAGTTTTCCATATTTTTAATAATGAGAATATATAATAGAACTCAAAATATATCTAGAAGGCGATACATAACTCATAGCAAAAGCAATATTATGTCACTGCAAGCAACTTTTAACCAGTACTAAATATTAATAATCAAGCATTGGAGAAGGATTACCAAACAGATCTGAGAGTCCCAAAACAAAAAGCATGGCAGATGGAACTCTAGTGGTGGGAGAAAGGGCAGCAAGGTCAAATGGGCACAAAGGACTCTGGGCTGTGTCCAGGACTTAATTCCTGGCTCCAGGGATTGCTGTCCCTACGGAGAGCCCTCCCGTGGCAAATGCTGCTTCTAGAAGGTCCTTGCTCCAGCGAGTTCCATTCTCAACACAGGGAGGAGACATGAGAGACCGGGCACTGCCGGAGGGAAGCGAGTTGGAGGAAGAGGCTTACTGACAAAGCACTCGATCACCCTCTAGTTTCATGACATGCACCGAAACATTTTAAACATAAGTCCTTGGTTTAACAAAACTCACATGTTCTTAACTTAAACCATAGCTCTTTAAAGGAAATTTAATGAAAGAAAACACGTTTTTCTAACTAACTGAAAGCCTGTGCTATGCAAACAACAATAGATATCCTTGTATCTTCCTTTTCATTTTATATTTTGCCTCTGGTTCTGGGAGTACCCCAGGAATAAAATTGGAAAAACAAAATATACAGCAGCTTGAAGCTCATGTTGGCTAGGGTCTAAGAAAAAAAAAATGCAAGAGATTTGAGCTTAAGTCTAAATTTAGACAAAGAAACCCCACAATTGCAATAGAGAGAAAAAAAATCTTCACTGTTAAAAATCAGGTTTTTCTTCTTCCCACCCTGAGGGTGTTAACCAGGAAGAAAAGAAGCTGACAGTCTCACACAGTTAACCCTACACTTTTTTTCCTCACTGCTTTCTCACTCTCTGTGCCACAAAGCTTGGGAATGAGCAAAGCAGAGAACTTCTCTGGTGATGATCGAGAAGACAGCGGCTACTCAAAAGCCTTGGCATCTACAGCTTTGGACGTTCTAACAACCTGGCTCTAAACCTGGACATTGTGCTGCTCTCTGAAGACATCCCAGGTCACCGGCTGCACGCTATGAACTTGTGTGACTGCTGCCACATGGCCTTGGATGTGCAGCTCATAGGTCCAATCTGGCCTGTGGACACATTTGGCTTGATTCAGTCCCCCCCGCCCCGCCCACCGAATTGTGCCAACATTTAAAAATTGGAAGAGCTATCTGGGCTTCTGGATTTTTTTTTTTCCCACTGAATGATCTGGAAACTCTGGGCCTACATTCTTACGTGGTCATACTCGGCAGGAGCTAGTGGTGGCTGCCCCCTGTAGAATGCAATCCCCGCCGGGCCCCCGCACTCATTTAACGTTAGCTGGTGGCCACTTTGCTTGCTCCCTCTGCTGCAGCGAGGGCTGGGCCAACATGGGCAGCTGTTTTCACTGTGTCTCACAACGCCTGTTACATAAACACCGAAGACGAAGCTGCGGCCAGCTGAAATGACCAAAGTTCATGTACATGTCGTCAACTAGGTCTCTGCTTTTCGAGCAAGAAACACATTCACTGCTTCCACTCAGAAAGCTGGCAGCACAGACTTTAAAAACACTTGAGAGTGACCCTTAGGTGAGAGAATAATTTTTAGATCAATGACAAGCACTGAGAGATTTGTCATTCTCATTTCCTTCTGTGGGATTCTTCCCTCTTTAAAGAACATTTTTTATTTTCCACTGTATTCCTTGGGGGCTTATAAAAGGAGTATTTGGGAGGAAATTTCCTGGGAGAGTCACAGATTTTAATGAGAGGACCTCTTTTTTTTCCTTTTTTAACTTATTTAAGTGCCAGAGATTGTATTTTAACCAGATTTCGTGGTCTGACATAGGCCGGGCAAGGGACCCAGAGCCAGGCAGGCAGTTGCCAAGGGCAGAGATGACTCACATACTGAGGAGTGTGAAGATGATGATCCCAAACCGTGGCGAATCTAGTGTTAACCCACGACAGGACATAGCCCCAAACAAATGTTCTCCCCACCCCGCTCACCCCTCCACTCCGACAGTGCTGAATACTACGTGAAAGCTCTATTTGGGGCTTTCTAAAGTAGTTTATGGATAAGCAGAGTAAAGTAGTCCTTTCATATGGTCAGACTCCTGGCTGAAAACCACCATGTATGAGATCTGATAAGGCAAACAACTCTTCCACACAAGCCTGCAATCTCCTCTCCTTTATTTGTGTTATTCAATAAAGCAGACATTTCCCGTCTCTGAAAATGCAGCTGCAGCTTTGAGCCCATGTGGGTTCAGGCTTGACCTGTATCTGGGCCAGAGCTACCTGCTCCGAGGCTTCACGGAGAGGGAATTCTAACGAGCACAAAACTTGCCAGGCCTTCTCAAGTTTTCCCAGGAGAATTATTGAATAAGTAGAGCAAATAAGAAGGCACCCGCCTCCCGCCTTTTAACTTCTTGCCACAGTCAGAGTGGCAAATGGCCAATAATTATTAGCATCTATATTGATCATCTAGTTGCATGTTTAAGACTAATATTTTGCTATTGGTAGAAAAAATTTATCTCTGAAGGAAGGCATGAATGATCTGTCTTGTAGAGAGCACATAAGATCAGAAAGGAACTATGTTTGTATTAAGGAACATGTTTGAAAACGCTTTCAAACATTCCCTTAAGCCAACAATAGGCCCTAAGGGTTTCATTCACTCAATAATCAACACATTTTTACTATCTATGTCATTTCTAGACTTGGAGAATACCGTGGTGATCAAGCTAGTCGAGATCTTTGCCCTTACGATGCTGAACTTCCAGGGGAACCAGGGGTTAATGGTGGGGAGGGAGAGGAGGAGACTGACAAACACAAAGAAAGAAAATCAAGCAGATAAGTGGACAGGGAAGTGACTGGGAGAAAACAGGAAGCTTAGATTAATTAAGTGCTGAGGAAAAACCTCTTTGAAAAGAGGACGTTTGTATTGAATCCTGAATTATGAGGAAAAGCCAGCCGTGACATGGGCCGGGGAAAGCGTTCTAGGAAAAGACAACGTCAACTGCAGAGGCCCTGATGTGGGGGCAGGGAGGGAAAGGAACTTGGCAGGGAAACACGAGGCCCAGAGCAGCTGTGCCCAGCATGGCACAAGATGAAGTCAGAAGTCAGACAGGGCCAAAGTCATATAAGGAAACCATCCGAAGGGTCTTTCACAGTAAAGGGAGGCATCTTTTGGGAACCCTAGACCAGAGCTGGCAAACTGCAAGCTAAATCTGGCCCTTTGCCTATTTTTGCAAATAAAGTTTTACTGGGACACATTTACATATTGTCTGTGGCTGCTTTTGCACTATGATGGCAAGAGTTGTGTGGTTGTAACAGAGACCATATGGCCCGTGAAACGGAAAATATTTACTATCTGGCCCTTACAGAAAAGATTTACCAACCATTGTATTCAATCATTTGTCCTTGGTGGGTTTTTGGATGTTGCATCTGGTTTATGCAGAGCTGTCCGTCATGTCAGCATCATTTTCTCCAAAGACACTAGATACAATTGCTAAAACAAGAACACTTAATAAAAATGTGCCTTGAAACAAGGTGAGACTCACCTTTAGCAGGTGAGCAAGTAAGTTCCCCGCCCCCACCTAAAGATTGCTAAATCACAGCAGGAAGTCATCTCGCACAGCAAGAAATCTGTAGGCAAGTTTGATTATTTCGATGGTACAACACTGTCACTAAGGCACTTGCTTTCTTTATGCTCTGTTGCCCTCAGGGTGCTGGAGAAGTTGATCCTCATGGTAGCAAGATGGTTGCAGTGGCTATAGGAGTTAATGCAGACAAGATGCAAGATACATAGCAACAGAATAGCTTGGGCATTTCTTCCCAGTTGCCTTTTTGTTAAGGAAGAAATCTCCTGTATGGCCCATAGCTGCCATTTGCTTTTATCTCCTTGGCTAGATTAGCCTGCGTTTGTACCAATGTCTGGTAAGGAGAACAGGGCCAGGGCATGAAGGCTCCAAAAAAGTTAGGGCTCTGCCAGCGAGGGGAGCAGGCAGGGAAGGTGGTGAGCTGGGCAGCCAAGGGTGTCTGCCCCAGGATGGGGTCCTTGTGAGAC
>CM052447.1:24574738-24618762 GCA_028533085.1 Varecia variegata | reverse complement strand
GGAGCCCCTGCAGATACCAAAATCCATGGATGCTCAAGTCTCTGATTTAATATGGTGTAGTATTTGCACATAACCTACATACATCCTCCTGTATACTTTAAATCACCTCTAAATTACTTATAGTACCTAATACAATGTCAATGCTATGTAAATAGTTGTTATACTGAATTGTTCAGAGAATGACAAGATAAAAAATGTCTGTACATGTTCAGTACAGATGCAACCATACTTTTTTTTTTTATTATTTTTGATCATGCTTGATTGAATCCACAGCTGTGGAACCCACAGATATATAGGGCTGACTGTACTCAACAGGTATTTTAATTAACAATAAATGACAACAAAAAAATGTGAATAGGAGCAATTAATAATGGCTTTACCATGCTGTGCACACAAAACTACATACAGAGTACCAGAGGAGATACCATCAGTGCTTTTCGTATAGTATGTAAAATATGGCTTTTGAATAACAAGACTTCTCTTTCAAGTTCTATTTGGTTTTAGAAATGGAAACATAAGCAAGTTCAAAAATACTTTGGGTGCTTAACTGACTGGGCCCAGGAGAGTGATTTGTAGTACTTACTAATATAGTTAAAATTAATTCCATTTTCCTAGGATGGATTGCTTTTCCAGTGCATTGGCAGGTTACCCATTTTATGGCTTTAGGTACAGAAGCATCAGCTTCCCAGGACTGGGTATAGAGGTGGGTCGTTACCTCATTTGAAAGATGGGAAAAATAAATTTATGTGTCAGAAATTTTATAGGGTCATTAGCTTCACTCTGCCCTTCAAAATAAATATGCCAGCTTTAATTTTTAATGCAGGTGGTTCACTTACATCCGAAAGTCCATGGAGACCTTCTTAGGGGGCAAACTGGTCATAAATCAGAAAGATTATGATGCGTGTGTGGAACCCTGGCCCCGTGTAATCCCAGACGGCTGGATTCCTTAGCATGGAGTGGCTGGAAATGCAGATCAAGAAGAAAGCTACAGAAGAGGAACTTTTATTTACTTTTCTTTGCCTTCAACACAATTTCCACGGGCGGTCGTAACCATTTACTGCTAGAAACGGTAATGACTCTACAACCATTCTGAAGCTTCTAAAACACTCTTACAAATAAAAACAAATGATGCAATAAGCACAACGAGCCTTTGGGAAAACTAACCATAAAGGACACTGAAGCGCACACAAACATAAGCGGCTCTACCCTGCCAGGAGCACACTCCTTTTGAAAACTAACCAAGGATCTTACACTTCAACAATACAACTACCAGGCTCAGTGCTGTGAGAGGCTTTCTTGTTAAACCACAATCTCTCATTGTCCCTTCAAGACATCCTGAAGTGTGCTCTCAACAGCTGTAAAACATACTGCATTAAGCATAACAAACGAAAAATAAACATGCTCCTGCAAACAACAGTATTAAAAATAAGTACGTTAGGCAGTGGCTCTCTTAGTTCTAATTAAAGGGAAAAACCAGACACAGGAAATTGATTTTAGGGGATTTTTTTGGTTACAATGGTTTGACCTAATTAGCGTATTTGTGTGATTTGTTAATGTTCTAATTAAAGTTATGCTAAATAGCCAAACACTGACGTGTCAAGGAAAATGCCATGGAACAATTTTATGGGGAGAAGAGAAGCTTAATTAAAAGTGACTTAAGTTCCATCCTTTGGGAATTTAAATGTTAGAAGTAATAGCATTGGGGATGTATATTTCTTTCAGATTAAAAAAAAAACTTCTGTTAAGGAGGGGATTTGAGTATTTGATAAATTGACAGTACATTAGGTTTTAAAAAACTTGACTGCTTTCTTAGAGTCAAACATGTTTGCATAAAATTGAATTTATGCTAGCTCAGGTTAGCCACTAACACTGTTGCTGTTGACTTAATGTCTCTGCCTCCTCTTAGCCACCGTGGCAGACAGACTCTAAGGTGGCTGCATGGCCCTCACCTCCTTGTGTTCATGTGATGGGACAATCCCTTTGCACTGAATGGGGACAGGACCTGTGACTTACTTCTAACCAATAGAATATGGGAGAGGTTACAGAATGTGATCGTACTACCTGTAACGCCCATCTTGCAACGAAACTCTCTTGCTGGCTTTGAAGCAGCAAGCTGTAATGAGCTGCCCATGGACAGGGCCATGCAGCAAGGAACTGTGGTTGACAGCCTGCAAGAAACTGAGGCCCTTGTTCTGACAGCTTACAAAGAACTGAATTCTAGGCTGGGCATGGTGGCTCACATCTGTAATCCTAGTACTTTGGGAGGCTGAGGTGGGAGGATTGCTTGAGGCTAGGAGTTGGAGACCAGCCTGAGCAACAGCAAGACCCTGTCTCTACTAAAAATAGAAAAATTAGGTGGGCATGGTGGTGCACCCCTGTAGTCCCAGCTACTTAGAAGTTGAGGCAGGAGGATCACTTGAACCCAGGAGTTTGAGCTTGCAGTGAGCTATGATGACAACATTGCACTCTAGCCCAGGTGACAGAGGGAGACTCTGTCTCAAAAAAAAAAACAAAAACAAAAAAACCCCCCAAAAAACCAAAAACCTGAATTCTGCCAATAACCATGTGATCTTGGAATGAGATCCTTCCCTAGTTTAACCTCCGATGAGATCCCCCAGCCCTGGTTAATACCTTGACTGTAGCCTGGCAGGGGACCCAGCTTAGCCTCGGGGAGTCTCTACTGCTTTGGCACGGGGTGTCCATGGGAACCCACTCTGCACTCGCACATGCAAAACACGTATGGGAGTTCATGCGTGCAGAGCGAGCTCCGCTGAACAAGGACAATGGAGGATGCGGAGCGTGCGTCTCCTGGTCTTCGGAACTGCATTTCATGAAGCTCCTCAGTAGTCCCTCCTAGGTACAGACTGGACTAAGCTTTCTTGCACTGGTTTTCATGTTCAGTTTTCCTATCCCTGATCCAGAGAAACCATAGTAAAGGTGTGTTAAGTTGCTAGTTTGTCGTAAAATTGCTATATAGCCAAAGATAACTAATACATGACTCTTGACTAATTCTAGATATTATTTAAAAAGTTCCCTTTTTATGTTTGGAGACTAAGTGGCCCAGCCCCAGGCTCTCCTTGAAATGCAGTATGCAGTTACAGTCTCTGTGTCACCATGTCACCTGCCCTCCAGTGTCCCAGACCTTTGCTTCCTCACCCGGTCTGACTGCCCCCAAGCTCCTCCCCAAAGTCATTGCATGGGACCAAGAAATGTCTGCTTTGCTAGAGCTTAAGAACTTCAGTGATTTGAAATTAGCAAACAGAATTTGAAAAATGTTACTCGTGGCTCCAAAACCAAAACAAAACTAAACTTAAAAAAAAATAATAAAAAGGCTGGCTTCCCCCCGGGGCTCCTTCCACCTGGGAAGGGACACAGGAAGAGGAATAAACAAGGCCACTACGTCTTGACTTCAGGCCTGGAAGAGCAAAGGCAAGAAAAGTGAAGAGAGGACTAAAATGTCCCCAGGTGTCACGGACTTGGACGTGGGTGGGAGTAGAGAAATGAGTGCACATTTTAGGACTCAGATGAGTTGCTGCACATAAAACAGATTCCACATCAACCGACAAACCTGAAAGTAACTGAAGACTTCAGAGGTGAGCAACAACAACAAAACAAAACAAAAACCTGTAATTTCCCTGTGCAAGTGAAGGAAAAAAGGCAGGCAGACGGCTGAGATTCATGGAGGAGACAGAGACAGAGGGAGAAAACGGGGGAGGGGAAGAGAAAATATGAATTAGAAAACGCTTGTTCAGGCAGCAAGCATTTGGAAGCAGCGTAGCCAGTGGTTGCTTGCACAGGATCTACTGTTCAGCAGACGCGGGACTGGGCCTTGGACTATACTCCTCAGTCTGCAAAATGGGGATGTTATTAGTACCTAAGTTAGAGAAAGCCCTTGGTGTACTGACACATAGTAAGAGCCCCACAGTTGTTACTATTTGTAATATTTACTTATTCACCATTTGCAAGGTATTGGGAGCAAGGGCATTAAAGTGATAGAGAAAAGAACCCAGTTCTGATCTTAGAATCTAGTGGGGGAGCCAGATAAATGCACAAATTCTGCCTTTGATTGCGGTTTTAAGTCTCATAAAAGTTACAAACAATTATGGGGTTCAATAAAATTGCTCAAATAACAGAAGGCCAAAGAGATACTCACAGGCATTAAAAACAACAGCCAGACAGCACTACTGGCAGAGTAGAATGTTCCAATTGATTAATTGCCTCCCTGGGACAGATCAGAGAGAGGGCAAAAGGCTGCAGAGAAGTTCACACACACAGCTCTCCACCTTCTGGTTATCTGTTTACGTTATCCACATTTGTACACATTCATTCAATTTTGTTTCTGGAGCTAATTTAGGGTGGAGATAATTAAGTGCATGGATTTAGAATGGCAAAAGTTGTCTGTTTCGTGTCTCTAACATCAGGTTCCTAAGCAACAGCAAGCTGCTCTGGTCAGATATGTCTTAACAGCACTGAACTCCTTCATTGCTCAAACACAATTTACGAATGCTATTCAAATTATGTAAGAGCCTGGACTAGAGAGGAGCCCTTTCTATGCCAAGACTTTAAGCTTTTCCAAAAGTAGCAGCAACCTGTATCTTTATCAGCAGTTAGAAAGTTGTCAAGGTTGCTAAAGCCCAAATTTGCCATTGGAAGGCCTGAGGAAAGCACCCGTTTTGCTCAGCACCCAATGTAAATTTCGAGAGACTTTTGTCACCATCCTTTCCCAGGGCACCTGGAGCGTAGCCCTAAGGGAAATCCTATCTACTCTCTTTTTCCAGCGTTCCAGGGGATGCAAGCAGCTGTTGTTGACACGTTTGGAGCCTCAGCTTTCCCATCACCTTTGACACTGTGGGTGTGATCATGACATTTTAAAACTGAAGGAAGGACAGTGCCTCTAGGCAGAGGGAAGACATGTCTGGAACAATTAAATACCAAATCCATTGGCGTTGTGGGCTACCTTAAAATATCCCTGGGTAGTACCAGACAGAGATGAACAACTTTTTGCCTGTCTTTGTATTCTTTTAATTGCCAGGTTTGAGTGAAGGGTTAAGGACAAAATTAAAGACTTGTATCTGTTTTCTCATTACATGGGTGGGTTGCATCTCTTGGTTTTTCCATAAAATATCTGAAGGTAAAATAGTGTCCCTTTTCTAATTTACCTGGGCTACTCTGAGTCTATTTTGGAGAAGAACTTTCCATAGACAAATTGACCTTGCCTTTTTGGGGGCTGGCAGAGCATCATTGATAAGAACACGATGCTGGGAATGACCCAGACCTAGGTTTGGTCCCTGACTCACCCACTTACTAGTTCTGGGTGATCTCAGGCAATTAGTTGAACGTCTGCAAGCCTCATCCCCCATCTGTAAGGCGGAAAGGGCGACACTGCCTGCTGCAGAGGATTCTTCTGAGGATGCGGACAGAGTGTCATTATAAAGTCTATAAAGTCTTTCTCTCGGTGCCTGACACACAGTGCTCAACAAGTGGTAGCAATTGTTGTTTTACTATTACCAATGACACCCAAACAAACAAAACACACTGTAAAGTAACTGGGAAATCTGTTTAAGGCAATAAACATTTATTTCTGCAGTGTACAATATGGTAATTGGACAAACAAATGTTTCTTCCTTTTGGAGTACTCAGTCGAGTTTGCAGAGAGTTATCAGAAATGCTCCTTATAAGAGGAACAAAACCCCACTAGGTTCAGAGTATCACTTGAATTTGAAAAAAATTTCTTTTTCACAAAACTGCAACTTGAAAAGAGAAGTTACTGTGACTAGGGGACTATCCATGGGACACTCTAGCAGAAAGCCATGGTTTCTGGCTGCCTGAGCCACCTCAAGTAATTCACCCACATCCTTTTCACCTCGGCTTCTCTCTCTCTGTCCAGAAAAGTGACCGTCGTATTGCATGGCAGAAGGTTATTTATCTCTCAAAGTTTAGCTCTGGAGTCAGACAGACTAGATTTGAATTCTAGCTCCATAGCATGCTAGCTGTGCAACTAATGATTTTACATACCAGCCCATGTTTCTGGGGTTGGGGGCTAAAAGGGTATCTTCCTGACAAAGTTACTGTGAGGATCATAGGAGAATGTGTAAAAAATGTAGGAGCTCAGAAAATGGCAGCTGGTAAAATGATGGTGAATATCATTCACCACCTTTTGTCTCTCAGAACGCCACCTGAAACTTCTGAGAGCCCCAAAGAGCTTTTGTTTCTGTGCATTTTATTAACAGATATTTAACATAATAGACATTAACGGAGAAACTTTAAAAATATTTGTGCATTAATTCATTTAAAATTACAACAAAACTTTTACATGCTTACAGTACATTTTTTTTCAAATCTCTTCAATGTCTGTCTTAATAGAAAATAGTGGAACTCTCATATCTACTTCTGCTACAATCTGTGGCAATATCACACATCGTGTAGCTTATGGAAAACTCCATATTGCACTCAAGAGAGAATGAGAGTAAAAAAACCACACATAATGTCCTAGGATTATAAAACTAGGTTTGACCTCATGGACTCCCTGAAAGCATCTGAGGGACTCCCCGACTTTGAAAACAATTGATTTGTGCAATTGTCTCTCAAACTCTCAACTGTGATCCAAATGTCTGTGCAGCAAAAGGAGGAGAGCAGTGCATGGAAGTATGAGATAAAATTCAAGACCAAGAACACCATCAATCTGAAACCCTTTGAAGAATTTACTTTGGGGAATGAGGTTGTACTCAAGTAGGGGGTGGGAGAACAGCAGGAGCCCAAACATGTCTTACGGAATCGGGGAAGTATGAATTATATTCTCAGAACAAATTGGACAAATTCCTGTGATTTGGGGCTATCCAGACATCACAGATCATTTGCTTCTCTGTCTGTTCCTTCTCCACCCTCATCTCCTCTACCCCACCCCAGAACAGCAGGAAAATGCTCTGTTGCTTCCCGTATTATGGGATGCCTAGATTGTGAGGTAGACAGTGAAGGGCCTCCAGCCCCTCCTGGGGACAAAGGCATATGTCCAAGCAACTGCCACACCTGGGAGAGGAGGGAACGCCCTACTAACCTGCCAGTCAGAACTTAGTCTGCCGACTGCAGAAGAATGCAGAGGATTCCCCAGCCCGGGGGCCACACAGCACAGGTACAATAGGGTCTGGAACGTGATCCAGAACAACCTAAGCTAATTATCATGTCATTAGCTTAAACCTACATTGCAGTTTGCTCCTCCAAATGGGCTTTCAAGGAAGCTTATGGGAGATCCGTATGCGTAGGAAGACTTGGGTCATGTAACTCCCAACTGTCCATCAAAGTGGGTCGATGGTGATGTCTGAACCACAAGGAGGGCCCAATACAGACACTATAAAACAAGACCCAGATCATAATCAAGTCCTCCGCTTTGTTGTGACAGGGGGTCTGGTCCTTGTCTGTGGTGAACCTATTTTGTCCCTCCTCAATAAACTTTGTTTCCCACTTGCCTTGCTTTCGATGTGTCTGGTCATTCTTCAGCCAAGAGCACACTGGAACTGAGAACAGACTATGACCCAATAGGATGATGTAGTTATACCCCATCTGCAAGCATCAGAACATGGTGACTCAGACCCTGGGTTTTTTAGGCATACAGACCTAGGTTCAAATCTTGGATCTGCCACTTAGGAGCTATGCAGTCTTGGGAAAGTTACTTAAGTTTACTGAATCTCAGAATACTAATGTATACGATGAGGACTTTGATGGATTAAAAATGTCCATCCATTGCAGCTGCTTCCATTGAAAGGTGAATTCTGTTTCCCTATGCCTTGAATGGGGCTGCCCTTCTGTCCACTAAACGTGGTGGAAATGACATTGTATGACGTCTGAGCACAGTTGTAAGAAGACTTGCAGCTTCTGCTCTTGCCCTCTTGGAACCCTGAGGCCCCCATGCTGTGAGGAAGCCTGGGATAAAAGATCACCCGGAGGGAGAGGTCTAGTCACCTCTGCTGAGGCCCAGACATCTTAGCCCATCCAGGTCCTACCAAGCAGTCACACAGGGAACCCAAGTGAGGCCCCCAGACCTCTTAACCAGTCAGCCCACGGAATTGTGAGAAATGATCATTTTGTTTTAGGTCACCAATAGGATGATTTCTAGGGTGACCAACTTGTCTCAGTTTACCCAGAACTTTCCTAGTTTTAGCACTGAAAGTCCCATGTCCCAGGAAAACCCTCCGTCCTGGTTGGATTGGTCACCCTATTTATAGCAGAGCCACAAACAACTGACACAGGGACAAAAATATGCAACTCAATGTTTCTGAGAAAATTAAGTGAAATGGTGCGGCTAAACGCAAAATATAGTGCCTATACAGTGAAAGATTTTTTTTTCTTGTCTTCAATTTACAAAATAACTCAAGATTTTCATAGCTAATAAAAATGTGATGTTATCCTTATCTATAATTGGGCTTCTCATTCAGAGGCTGTAATTGATTTAAACGTACCAGATAGTGTTCTCTGCTGGAAGAATGCTGTGTTTCAAACTAAGCACAGAAATAGTGGGCCCCTGGGAAATTATGAACCAAAAGAGAAAGAAAACATTGGATTTAACTAAACTCAAACCGGCTGTGAGTTCTCAAAACAGTATCACTGTTGAATATGGAAAACACTTAATATTATGTCATTCTGGGTGGGTCTAGAACAGGACTGTTTTTTTGAGTTTTTTGGACAATGTTTTTCACCAGGGCCATGTCTAGAGAAAATACATCCAAGGAAATGATCTGCAGGTATGGTCAATAGAATGCACCCAAAAAAAAGGCAAAAATCTAGGGGTCTTCTGGGTATGAAAGTTAAAATCTTTTAAAACGCTATTCTAGAGCTATTTATTAGGAAAAAAATGTGGGGTGGGGGTGGGAGCAGAACCCTTGTAAAAATCTGAAATTCATTAAATGATGATGTGATCTTTTCCTCATGTCATAATTATTTGGCCTAAAAGTGTATTTTAAATGACCAAGAGGTAACACGTCTCTTTTTCTAACTGAAATTGCCCCTTATTCACCCAATTAAAATAACTTCCCTTTCCTGGTGGCCAGAAGAACTTCATGCTGCCAAGAAAATAACTGTCCTGTACATCACTAAAGAATTCTGACTCTGCAAAAAACACATGTGAAATCATTCAGTGGGCTGAGCAGCAAAAAATGTCAGCCTTGGAGAATTTAATCAAGAAGGTATTTCCTCCTGCAGACTTCAACAGCCAGCACGTTGAAATGGGCCCAGACACATCTGGACTGCATGTGTCCTCCTGGCACACGGTGACAAATCAAGACAGTTCGGAAAGGCCTTTCTGTTGCTCTGCAAATAAGTAAATGCCCACTTCTTGAATAGGTTCAAACTAGGGTTCAATCAACCAAGTAGTAACTGCCACTGCTCCTCAAAGAGGACAAGCAAATATATAAACCATACAGGTTTTAACTTTTTAAGAATGGAGGGTAAACAGGTCTCCATGTTGTTTCACAGCCTCTAAAAGCAGTAGACCTCCATCCCCCTGGCATCCATGCATGGAGGGATGGACAGATAAATAGATGCCCATACCCGTATCTCTGTCCACATCCACCCATCTGACACCATCACACCTCATTTCACCAGATATTGAATAGCACAGTTCCTTCATTTTGGAACACTGGATAATTAACTCTAAAATTTAATACATTTGTATTGGCAATCAGAAAGCCACTACAAGTGCCATTGGAGACAGTTAAACATTAAGAGAGGAATGAGTTTAAATACTCATAATGATTTTCTACAGTCTATTAAAATCGGTGTCAGGAGCTGAGTTTCAGAGTCACTGGGATAGATTTTCTAGACATTCCTAGGCATTTCTAGAATTTCAATACTCATTCTCCAAAATCAAATACTTCACAGTTGGCTGCTATAAAGTATATACAAAAAACAAAATCAATCTGTTTCTCAAAGAATAACACTTTTTAACAAACACTAATTGACATAAAAGAATGGCAAATATTGTACATTCAAGAGAATAATAAAAGGAGAGTGGGATCTACTTGAATGATGCAAGTTTAATTGTAAAAGTCTATCTAAGCAGTCACAAATGCCACCAATATGATAAATTCAAAAAGCTTCACTCCATTCCCATAGCCACCGTACTCTCACCTGAATGAGAACTCTAGGCTTCTAACCAGTGTCCCTTTTACCCACAATCTATTTTTCACATAGAACCAGGAGTCAGTTTAAAAAAAAAACAAAAAGATAATTGGTTCTTTCACCTCCTCTGCTTAATACTTAACAGCTTTGCATTGCTCTCAGAATAAAAATCCAGACTCCTTGGCCTACAAGGCCACAGGTAACCAAGCCCTTGCCTAACCTTGAACTTGACTGCAAACCACTCTGCCCTTGAACACTGTGTCACACACGCCTCCCACTCTGCTACTTAGAAACACCTGCACGCACCCTTCCTTAGGTGCTTAATGTTTCCCTTCCCATTGCCTGGAATGCTCTTTCCCTGGCTAGAAGCATGGCCATCTTTGCTCATCCTTCAAACCTAATGCAATATCACCTTCCTACAGAGGCTTCCCCTAGAGGCCTCCCTGCCACCCCTTCTCCCTACCATCCCACTCTGTTGCTCACTTCAGGGCTCTCAAAACCTGAAGTTATTATTTATTGGTTTACTTGTTCACTGTCTGTCTCTGTTGCAAGAAGGCAAGTACCTTAGGGTGACCCTGACTTGCTCGTTCACTTCTGGATCCCCTGTGATCGGTGCCTGGCTTTGGTTTCAGAATAATTGCTCTGTCTGACACCTAGAGAACTGACCAGAGGAGGGCAAGGCTGGAATGGGGAAGCATTTAGGAGGCTATTGCAATCATCAGGGGAAGGATGATGGTGGCAGCCACCAAGGTGAAGGTAACAGGGGTAGGGAAATCTGAATGGATGAGAGAGATCTTTAGGAGATCAGCAAGACTTGACAGTTGATTGGATATGGTCGATCTTAGGGCTGGTTTCCAGGTTTCCCCTTGACAGTGAATTTCCCAGACAGGTTCCTTCCTCTGTAAGTTCATAAGACTGATAAGTTTTCAGTGAAACCAGCCTGCTACTGGCCACAGCTGATTGGTTTGGGGAGTGCGGTATGGCACCCCATACCATACTTAGGCTGTAAGTAGGGGGACCATCTATTTTGGGTTACCCATGGAAGTCCTGAGCTACTGTGCCAGCATAATTATTAATACTATCCCCGTTCCCTTTCAAAAGTGTCATGGTTTGGATGATTAATTATATGGCCAGACTGGGCACTTAGGGAAGTCAGGTACTCCTAAAATTTTCGAGTATAAGCTCTGCACAACAGTAGTGCCCAGTGTTGAATGGTGACCAAGCTAACAAAATCTACCCTGTAGGAATGCATAAATGCTAGGTGAACAAAGAGAGAGGCGCAGTGCTCCACGCAAGGTGGAGTCTGTCTAGAAAGCTGGCTGCATGTTCCAGAGCTGGAAGTCACCGTGAAACAAACTGATGCTGAAGGATCCCAGTGACTCTTGCAGGCCACTCTCATCACTGAGAGTCACCGAGCTTATCTCTTCCTCACCATCAATGAGGTTAAGCAGCAAAATTACCACTCTAAGGCAGAAGTGCCAAACAGGTGGTACATATACTCTGTAAAGACACACATGTCATCGATAGGAGGTTGTCCTAGGAGAATTGTGACGAATCATGCCAGCTTCTTAACCTGTGATGGACAGTCTCAAAGATGCCGACAAGACCAAAGACTTGACCTCACGCCGTAAACAAGAGCTCAGCACTGGTGACCATGACTTGTTAAGGAGGGACCGAGAAATAAACTCTCCTGATGATTGGGAACAGGAATGAAGATCCATAGCCAAACCTCTCTTACACACATCCATGAATCCTATGCTTTGAAGATATTTCAAATGTAAAAAATAAAGGGTGATTTTACAAGTGATATTAATATTAAGACCTAGCAGCTCAATAATGTCTTGGAAATCAACGTCAGTTTCCATGCTTCTCAGTTGTCGGTCTGAGCTTCCAATGGGCCATTGGACTATGAATTGTAGCAGTTCCGTCACCTTCCCCCAATCCCTGCTTTTTGTTGAAAAAGAGAAGTTATGCTAGCTATGACTGTACCAGGCATTTCCTTAATACAAAAGACCGGAGACACTGTGATTTGATTGACACTGATGAACGCAGTCTGAGGTTTCAAATTGATGACACGTAGATTGGAAAAACGAATGGGAAAGTGTTTTATGTGCCTCCAACCTCCAGTTTGTGGGGTTTATTTCACACAGTTAGCCACCAAGGCTAACTCCCTACCCCTACCCCTGTTACCTTCACCTTGGTGGCTGAAATCATCATCCTTCCCCTGATGATTGCAATAGCCTCCTAAATGCTTCCCCATTCCAGCCTTGCCCTCCTCCGGTCAGTTCTCTAGGTATCAGACAGAGCGATTATTCTGAAACCAAAGCCAGGCACTGATCACAGGGGATCCAGAAGTGAACGAGCAAGTCAGGGTCACTCTAAGGTACTTGCCTTCTTGCAACAGAGACAGACAGTGAACAAGTAAACCAATGAAAACATTTTCCAACTACTCCCTGTACCAGAGGATTCCTTGATTATAACTTGATTCACTGGGAGGCAGAAAATCTGAATGATAACCAGCAAGCTTAAAAAAAAATCGCCATCTCTACAATGCAATGACACAGCCTCAGACATTGAAAACAGCACTCACATCAGTCAGTCCCAAGCACTGGAAACTAATGCAACTTCCTTAAAAAAAAAAAGAAAAAGGTAAATATATATGTATCATAACGCAAAAGAAAAATGGGGCTACAATAAATCAAGAGGGCCCCCAGATAGTTAAAACTAATAAAAATATCGTATTTTGTGAAGGTTTATGAAAGTGTCATTGGAAAAAGCAGTAAGGGACATTTTCTGTCCTTTTTTTAATTTTTGCTCCTCCCTCTTTTTTCCCCCCTTAAATCAAAACTAACAGCAAAACAAAGCCACTGGCTCGGCGATGAGGAACATTACTCATTTTTCCTCCTGACCTGAATAGTCAGAACGTCTTTCAAACGATTAGTTTTCAATTTGCACCACTGCCAGAGAGAAAGGCCTCTAAATTAATGGCTGCATTGATTGTTTATGCCTCCGAGAGGCACATTAAAGAAATTTCAGCAATGCTGAAAGAAATGCTGATCTTCTGAAAGGATTTAATTTAATGGATTTTTTTTTTTTAAATAAAGATGAGGGTTTTGGAAACTTGCTAAAAGTGTGTTTAAAATTCTGCTTACAAGTTTGGCTCCCTAGAGAGTTTGAGTGGTAAGAGCTTTGTCGTTTCCTGTTGCAAAAAGCTTCAACCTTGGATTTTGGAATCCTTGGCCCCCCCAGTGGGGATTTCGATAAAACTGTAATTCTGTCTCCTATGTAGGGCCCTTTATGCCACCCTGGCTTCAGGGTGATAACAGTGCTGTCCCTCATCACTTTCTCAAGTGTCCTTCCTGGGTGGTTTCTCGTCTCTGCCTCTGCTTTTGGAAGACATACTGGAAAAAAAAAAAATCAAGAGAGAAAACGGTTCTACAAACATGAATCTGGTTGGCACAAAGGGGGTGGGAATTTGCAGAGCTTTTGCTGGGCAAGTTTCTCTTCATTCCCTCCCAGTGAAGTTCTAATGCCGCCCCTCGGCTGGAGGAAGGTAACACGGATTAGATGACAGGTGACTGTTCACTCCATCCTACACCTACTCTGAAGAACTACATGTCTTTGCAGCAGGGGAAGGATTGCATTAGAAGGAAGCTCACTTTCATTACTGAAATTTCCCACTTTGTGCCTGCTAATGATGATCTATGTTCGCGAGGATGAGAATTACAGTAACTTTTTCTCTGTTCTTACTGAGATTTGATGATTATTGTTTATGATGTGGCAAAGGAGGTTTCATTTCATATTAACATAGTTTCCATTTTTAAAAGTGGTACTGAACGCTCATTTTTCTCAATCCCATCTCATTTCCTGAACTTTTGTGTAACTGAACCTGGCAGTCATACTCCCTCCCTAATGCCTCTGTGTAAATGCTTTGACCTACCCTCAGTCAGCACACAAAAGAGGTTCCAGTGTCAAATGACACCTCATTTCAGCGAAGCCCAACGATGGTAAGAAAGATGGTCAAAACCAAAAACTTGTGCAACACTCAACCAGTGAAGGGCAGAGGTCACACTGATCATCCAGGCTTGGTGTCTGGCATTTGGAGCCCTACACGACGCCTGTGTCACTGAGCTCAGACCTGCTGTTGGCAGGTCAGCACAGTCAAGATTGCTTCACACAGCTGCTAAGTGGAAGACCAAGCATGACACAGAGTAATGAGGCCCTGCAGTCACTGCCTGCAAAACCCACACCCATAACACTGGTCCTGTGTTCCATCTGAATTACAATAGGACATAGCAAATTTTTTTCTGTGCCCCAAGCCATGGTGCTAGTTATCACAGCCGACTGGTGGTATTCCTAAAACCATTGCTTTGACCATGTGATATGAACACTCACAGGGAGCTGCTAATTTCCTTCCAAATACAACAGAAAATTCTGACAATTGCCATCTGAGTCTCAGGCCAGCCACACCCATTCAAGCTGTTGTCAAATTCCACTAGACTCTACCTAAGGTCATCTCTACTGTTGGCTCACCCCACAAGCCTTGGAGCTTGCTCTCCCCTTTATCCAGCACATCCTCTTTTCTGTGATATCATATAACTCGGGTCCTTTGAAAATCACAAGAGCGAGCTCTACATGACACCTTCCTGGAATCATTGGTTCCATTTTTCAGGCCAGAAATAATGGCCTCTGATTCACCTTCCTGGGCAATGCACTATTAAACATTTTGTGATTATGTAATATCCCCTGGTATGGAACCTCTCCTGTTACACTGAAAGCCCTTGAAAAACTGTCCTTAATAGTTACTTAAGGTGTCTAGCAGTATATCAAGCTGGGTTGAGCTAGGGTAAAGGTAGAGAGTTGCATGAAAACCACTTTCTACCAGGTATTGCCCAGTAGAAAGAGTATTTTATCCCCGGTATTGTTTAGAATTATTGGCACATGGTCATGATAAAAAACAGACAAATTTTAGTTGGTTTTATTATCGTTTTTAAGTTCTCTACAGACAATGAACCCCCTTATCATATGCCACCGTTGGCAGACTGCGCTCACCCCATTCACCCTTGTATGTCACTGTTCAAAGCAACCCCAAAATGACCAAAACCCATACGGCGACAAAGCACTTCTGAATGATCCTCCTTCCTGAAGCACATATTTCACCCAACATAGAGATTTCAAAGACCACAGGACAAAGAGCTGAACACTCTGTGCACACAAGTGACTGCAGTTATTCTTACGTGGCACTAGATCACAAGACACACTTGCATCGGCTTTCATGCCCTCCCTTTTGCTTCTGTGTTAATGCAAATGAATTGAAGCAATTAACCACTTTTCTTAGAGTCTACACAATCTCACACTTCTTAGTTTGTTAGGTTTGTTTCCACCATACCCAGCTGAATCTCTTTTGAAGTCTCCCATCATTTAAGTAAAACTAGTAACTCTTAACAGCAAATAACCGAGCCAAGTGAAATTATTTTTTTTCTTTCTTTCCCTGGGGACTTTCTTGAAACCGAAGGCTCCCGATACACAAGGTCTTGCCTGGTAGTTTACCTTCCCATCTCTCAAACACTTTCAATACTCCTCCAGCGTCTTTCTTCCCAGTGTACTAGGGAAGTGCAGAGAGCACAAAGGCAAGTGTGGAGATGGGTACGTAGGGTCTGGGCCAGGGTGGAATGACACACAGCGTTTGTACCCAATCTCTACCCAACTCATTGGCAGAATTCGGCCACTGCAGCACCCCACACCCAGCAGCAGTGGAGGCTGCAAAATGTAAGCTCAGCAAGAGGAGGGACTGAGTGCTGGTGACCAGTCAGTGGTCTCTGCCACACTGCCAGATGGGAAGAGTCAGGGCATGCTCAGTCTTGTCACTGCCAAAACCTTGCACTCAGCACAGTGCCTCACACATTGTAGATTATCAGCAAACACTTGCCGACTGGGTGTGTGCCTAGTATTACGTGGAAAATAAATAAAGGCTGGGCCTGGAGTAAACCTCAAAAACTTTAAGCAGGTCTTACCTCTCACAGATCGGCCAATCTGCCAGAAAACCAACAGGAGACTCAGCTGATACCATGAACAATCATGAACATTCATGAACGTTGATTATTTTAGGGGGAATTATAAAATCAAGGATAATTTATAGCAATTCTCTGAAAAACTGTTGCAGTGTTTTTTTAACTTTCTAAATAATCAGTTTACACACACATACACTTATATTTGATTACATAAGCTATTTGCATGGGTATACATGAAGAAAAATAATAATTGGTTTTATGTGGTATTCAGAGACCAAAGAGAAGACATGCAAACTTTTACAATGAACAAACAAAGTCTAAATTCAAGATCTGAGTACAAGGCACTCTGGAATAAATGGGAGAAAATATTCCCCGTGTTCTGAGTTTCCTCTGGAGGACGTTACTATTGCATGTCACCTGGAAGGCCTAGCAACCAGTTTATAAGCCCTCACAAATCAATCACCACCAGGCAATAGCCCACACTGTATTCTAATTCTAAGCATTTCTACTTATCCCGGAAAGAAACACTGATGTGGAAGCTCTGGAGATGTGGTTAATTCTTTCAGGTACAATATGAGAACAATGATGACTAATGGCCACATTCTTAAGATCACAAGAGAACAACTGTGTATTAACAAGTGAAAAATGTAATTATCCCCAAATAATAGGCATTAGCAAACCAGGACACTGCAGAGATGGATTGTTCCTGCACGCCAAAGACGTTGATTAAGTCATTCCCCCCTGCTATGCTCAGAGGAAAAATTAAGTGACAGGTCCCTTATATTTAGGAGTGTGCTGTTTTTTTTTTTCCACCCCGATGATGGACTAATGATGTTCTATAAAGGATTATTCAGTTAACTCATGTTACATCAAATAACTGTGTAAGCAGGATGTTTCTAAACCATTTAACATGATACTACAGAATAAAACATGTATAATCAACGAGCACTAAAAATGAGTGAATAATCAGAGTAGTCCTTCACTTACCTGTAGACATGCATGGATTCTATTCAATGACAATCTTAATCCATTGTATCTCCTTGATCGTGGAGTCTAGATGACCAAATTCTTCTGTCTATGGGACCCATTATACTTGTAAATGCACTAGTTTAATACCTATAAACATAGGGAATCTGACATAAGAACGCAGGATTGAAACGCTGCTTGGACCCACGGCCTCACCAGGAGCTCCAATTAGCAACTTCAATCAGTGATTCTCGAACTTTAGGGAACATCAGAATCATCTAGGTGGTTTATTGAAACACGCATTGCTGGGCTCCACTCTAGGAGTTTCTGATTCAGCAGATCTGGGGTACAGTCCTAGAACTCGCATTGCAAACACATTCACAGGTGGTGCTGATGCTGTTGGCTCAGAGGGCCCCACTTAGAGAACCAGTGTGTTAAATTAATAATCAAACATGCAATGGAAGATCCTTCTGGAAATACAGAATAATTGAATTTTGCCCTTAAAGGGTTGGAAATGTTACCAAACCATGCACTTCCATGTGGGTACCTATTATATCTACATTTATTTAAAACCTTAACACCCCCCGCAACAAAACAAAATGAACAAAAGAAGTGATTCAACCTCCTTACCATGCCCTTGCGTCAGAACCTCCTTGGAAGCTTTATCAAAATAACCCTACATCTTCAGAATCTTTTTTCAGCGTATTACATTGTAATATATAATGAAATCATTATACAACTCACCATAGGTCAGGGACCCCTGCTCTTAAGGGTACAAATATCACAGTCATCCGCATCAGTTTTCAGCCACGCTCCATATGTTTCTCAACGTGGTGCCTTCCTCTGGAGTGTGTTGAAACATGTTGAGACATCACTTCCCATTTTTAGGTTTGTGGAGGAGGAAAATATTACATAAACAAGTCCAAGGTAAAAGAAATAACTTGAGCACTGGCCTTGCAGTCAGCGACAGAAATGGTATAGGTTTTCACAAAGGCATACTTTAAAAACAAAACCAAACCAAAATTAGACTTCAGATAAAAAGCCCATGGCACAATCTGGGTTTGAAGCACATTAAAATCGGGGGACATAAAGTTTATCCTTGGCCCCCTCTTAATTTGGCTGCCTGTGCTATTCTCCAAATTCCTTTTGGTGTCATTGAGCGGTGAGCGCCTACCTGCTCCAATTTGACGTTCTTGTTTTAACTCTTCACTGCCAAGCCAAGGACGGAGCAGGAGAACCAAAAGCAGCGTGATTCTCAAAATTAGGTCTATGTATAAAATCAATCACCTGGGGAACTCGTTGCTGCTGCTGTGTCTTTGAACCCAGCCGCAGAGATTTCTGGTAGGCCTAAAATCTACGCAGGTAACCAGCACCCACAGGTGTTTTGGGTGCCGGTGATACATTGGAGGCACATGGAGAAATGCCTTGCACTTTCAAGCAGTGCTTTTCAAACTTCAGCGTGCTCACAACCTCTGCTAAAATGCAGAACCTGGTGAAGTAGGTCTGGGCTGGGGTTTGAGATTGCAGAAACTGCTGTTTGAGTAGCCGGGTGTAGAACGCTGATGTGGCCGTCAGTCACGTTTCCTAGGTTCAGATTGCAGCTCTCCACTGTCCTGACCGTGAGTGTGGAAAAGCAACCGAACCTCTCTCTGCCTCAGTTTTCTCAAATAGGACACACTTGAACGGCAGGCTAGGGAGGAACAGGAGAGAGAGCACCAAGGTTTTGAGCTGCCTCCCATGCTAACAGGTTATGAACGACTTAAAGGGGCACCATATCTTCCTTGGAAAACAAAACTCTAGAATTTTCCACTTCAAACATCTGCAATAACAGGTTCCCACTAATTCAGTTCTCTTTTGCTACCACCAAAAATATCTTCCCTTGGCAATCAATAAAATTAACTCAATTCCAGGTGGGCCAGAGAAGAGGACTCCAGCCGGCAGCTCATCAGCCACCACCAGTAAGGGTGGCGGACAGGTGAGCAAAGTTAACAGAACGCTTCACTGCTTGGTCACCTTGAGACAGGCATCTGCCCTCCTTCCGCCTCCAGCAGCGGAGAGGGCTGTGATCACCAAGCCACAGCCCACCTGCGTCTTCTCTTCAGTTTAATCAATGATTCTCATACCTTAGTCTTCGGAAGAATCATCTGGCAAAATTTTTCAACCTGTAGACACCTAGGCAGCACTTCACAAGACCCAGATTCAGTAGGTTTGCTGTGAGCACTAGAAATCTCTATTTTTTAAATTGGTACCCAGGTAATTCTGAAAAAGTGCTTCGTTCTGAGAAACAAAGCTTCTTCAAAAGTTTGAAAGGCGTCATGCTCAGATATGGGACTGGTTTAACAGGAACAGCTGCCCAAACCAAAGTGTGAAGTGATTAAATCATATTCTTTTGGATGATCCCAGTAAAAGCTATCATTTGCTGAGTGAGCAGTTACCAAGTACAAGCACTTCGTGTGTATCTTCCTTTACAAAACCCTGTGATTACGTTATCCCCGCAGAGTAGAATGAAGTTGTGGCTCAGGGAGCAGCCTTGCCCAAAGTTGTACCCTGAGTTAGTGTCAAAGGTGGGACCCCCAAATCTGTGTCTGTCTGAGTCTGACAGACTTTTCTATTGTGCTCTAAAGCAGAATTCTCGGACTGCAGCGGACATCAGAATTTCCTGGAGAGTTTGTTGAAAGACATTGCTGGGTCCCACCCTCAAAGTTTCTGATTCAGTGGGCCTGGGGAGGGGCCTGAACATTTGCATTTCTAACAACTTCCCTGCTAATGCTAATGCTGCCTGGGAACCCCAGCACTAGGGTTAGCTGCTGGGGCATTCTGGGATGCTGTCTCCTTAATAGTCCTCACGGGGCAGTTTAGAAAAGCTTTCTTTTTCCTTCAACACTTTGCTTAGACAATAAGAACATGACAAATGGCCAGTGAAGTTGCTATTAAGTCAGTTCTTAAACGCCTGCAGGTGTTACCTTTGTGGGGTTTGAAGTTGTATTATGCCATCCTTTCTCTTCAAACAGACAGAACAATTCTCCCTTTGTGGCGGTTCTTTCATAAAAATTCTTTTGTTCTATCTTTTCTTTCTTTGCTTTAAAAATGCTGAACTGCTGGACTGTTCCTCTATTCTAACTAAGCAATGGTTAGCAAAATGTCATTCTAATCTATTCTGTCCAACCAGGTGCTAAGGAAAGAATCCAGCCTATATGTCTTCTTCCTCACTCAGTTTAAGGATGGAATTCCAACTGGGGTCTAGATGGGTCTTCCCTTTATATTAGTGGCCCTGTGGTTGTCTCCTGGGACTTCTAGGGTTTACTCTCACCAGGGGCATCCACACCCAGCCTAGGCACAGGCACAGACTCTCGGTAACGAGGGTATATTTCACCTGTAGTTCTTTTTGTTCTTCTGAAGGAATTGCATGCCTGGTTATTTCCGCAGCAAGTGGAAACAACACCAGGCAGAGTCAAGCAAGCAGGATGACCCTGTGAAATTCCAGAAAGGCATGATGTTACTCCTCTTGGTAGAGCTAAGTGGGCAACCTCAGGGTCAAAAGTCCACAGTGACTTGTCTGTTCTCTCCTGGTACACTGTGTACATCCCACAGATCTCTCTCCCCAGCAATAAAGCCATGTCTCTGAGGCCCCTTCTTTTGCAGGATTCAAACTGCAGTCTGATCTGATGGATCTAGTGTAATAATAATTCAACTGGCCTTCTGGATGAAGCTTCTTCAACTCAGAGTCTACCAACCAGGAGCATGAAAAAAATCCTTGGCCTCTTGGAAAGCCTTCCACTTCTCCTTTGACTGGGTAATGGAGTAAAGGAGCACAAGATTGCAAAACCCACTACACCACTTACCCAAAGCAGTGTGACTGGACCACTCTGGCATCAGTGTTCCCAATTGTCAAACAGAGATATGTCCACCACTGTGCTGGCTGGGATGGAATGAGAGGATGGAAGGGAATATCATGCATGAAAGTGCCTGGAACGTTTAGGATCTCAGAAAATATTAGTAGAATCTGATCCCCAGTAAGAACCTAATTTCATTTCTCTAATCTTTGTGGGAAAAAAACAACATTTGAAATGGCAACAAAATCAGACTCAGGATTCACCAAAGTTCTGAGTGTGTGTCAGTGGGAGGCAGCGGAGCATGCAGGCTAACAACTTTGAAACGGGCGCATGTCCTTGCTTGGCCACTCATTGGTGGCGTCACCCGGATAAGATTTCTCAAAGTCCCCAATTTTCAGGGTAGTTTTTTTTTTATATATACAGTTCTTGTGAGCGTGAAGTAATTATGTCTGAAGCTCTCACATAGTAATACATGGTAAGCAGTAAATGGTGGTTATTTTCACAGATATCTAACACTTCTGCAAATTTAATGAAGGTTAAGGATCCTTTTTCTCCAAAATATGTGTAGAGATATATAGTCATGCATTGCTTAACAATGGGAATACATTCTGAGAAATGCGTTGTTAGGCAATTTTGTTGTGCAAACATCACAGAGTACACTTACACAAACCCAGATGACATAGCCAACTACACACCTAGGCTGTGTGGTACAGCCTATTCCTCCTCCCTTACAAACCTGTACAGCATGTTACTGTCCTGAACACTGTAGGCAACTGTAACACAATGGTAAGTATCTGTGTATCTAAACAGAGAAAAGGCACAGTAAAATACTATATAAAAGATGAAAAATGGTACATCTGTGTACCTGCATAGGGCACTTACCATGAATGGAGCTTGCAGGACTGGAAGTTGCTCTGGGTGAGTCAGTGAGTGCGTGGAGAGTGAATGTGAAGGCCTGGAACATAACTGTGCACTACTGGAGACTTTATAAACACTGTCTACTTAAATTCATATAATAAATTAACCCTTGCTTACCACAACATTTTTACTTTATAAGTTTTTAATATTTTTAACTTTTTGACTCTTATGTAATAACACTTAGCTTAAAACACATGGTATACAACTGTACAAAAATATTTTCTTTCTCTATATCCTTAATCCAAAAACTTTGTTTCTATTTTTAATTTTTTTTTTTTTTTTGAGACAGTCTCATTCTGTTGCCCGGGCTAGAGTGAGTGCCGTGGCGTCAGCCTAGCTCACAGCAACCTCAAACTCCTGGGCTCAAGCGATCCTACTGCCTCAGCCTCCCGAGTAGCTGGGACTACAGGCATGCGCCACCATGCCCGGCTAATTTTTTTTTTCTGTATATATTTTTAGTTGGCCAGATCATTTCTTTCTATTTTTAGTAGAGACGGGGTCTCGCTCTTGCTCAGGCTGGTCTCGAAACTAAATGTTTACCGGCTGGGTGAGAGAGGAAGGAAGGAAGGGAGGGAGGGAGGAAAGAAATCCGTAGCCTTGTCCTGGACCCAGATTGCAATTGCATTAACCAGCTCAGAGATTGCAACTCCAAGCAGTTACCCTCTGCTTATTACTGCTGAGAAGGATTTTATCCTTCTGTTTTCATTCATTCCCAGTATCTCGGCAGTTTTCTCCAAGCCAATTTCTGGCCCTTAAAATAGATTCACGCTGTGGTCCTTCCTTTTCTTGTGCATGAAGTAAGGGAAGTTTACAACCCACTTCATAATCCTCTCGCAGGTGATTAATGAACTCAGGGGGCATCCTCAGGAAGCCAGAAGCATGTTGGCTTTCATTTCCCTTTCTGAGATTCTCTGCCCTCTGTTAACTGCACCTTCCCCAGCCAGTGCAAAGATTAATTTGCGTGCCGCCCTGCTATGGGCATCCTCCCTTCAACAGTTTTTTCTTAGAGTGGTCATCTCTTCACTTCCTGTAAATTGTAATCCTCCTCCTGTGGCTTTTGCCTTTTCAGAAAGAATTTACTGGGATTTGGGAATGAGTTTGCTTTGGTTTAGATTAGAAATGTTCAGTGTGGAGTTCTTTATTTCTTTGGGAGACTCTTCTTGGGATTCTGAGAGGGAGCAGAACTGATCCTTACACACTGGGTCTTCCCCCCGGGGTTCTGGGGTTGGTCCAGACGGGGGAAGCTCGGTGAATTAAACAGAGAAAAAAGAAGGAGAAGCTTACAAGAAGCCATGGCCAATTCCTGTCTTTTAGGAGGAAGGAGCTTGATTTCAGCTTCATGCAATTACACTATCTCTGCATTAGTCCCAGGATGGCCCGAGAAAATGAAAGGCAGGTCTTTCCCTTGTAAGGTTGAATTGATACATTCAGACAGGTAAAACTGAACTGAGCGACTAGATTGCAAGATTTACATCTCCACAGTCTGTGCGCTGTGTGAGTAGGACGGACAGTACTTTCGTTTCTGTATCTTAGTACTGAGCCCAATGTGTATCTCATGGCTAGAAGTCAAACCCGTTCTTTGAGCCTATCTGAACTGGTTAACTGGTGGCTTGAATATACGCAGGGCTGAGGATCCCACAGTGGCAGACAACTTTAACCCAGTAAAGAGGAAGGCCTTCCTCCCAAGGTTGAAATATCGGAAAGAGAATCCTCCCAAAACCCTTGGAAGATACTGGGGGGGAGATGCCTGGTTTAGTTTCTATTTATTTCAAGCTCTACGCTAGATGATAAAGGTTAAGTGAAAAGAAGATTCAGTCCTTGACTCCAAAGACATCATAACCTGGAAGGGTAGAGAGGAGTAAATGGGTAATTAAAAATATATGATAAAATAATATGAATTTCCAGCAATGGAGGGATTAAGTTTTCTTAGTGGACTAGCATTAAAGTTGCATTTGTATTACCTTAAAAAACACTTCTGAGATGATGTCACATTGAAAGGCAGGATAAAAATTCGGTGTATATATAATAATGGCTGTGTTTAAAAAGAAAGAACAGTGTCACTCTTCTCATCAAAACCCTCCAATATTTCCCACTACCTTCAGGATAAAACTGAACTCCTGCAGGTGGGTGCCCAGGAGCCCCTCTGTTACCTGGCCTCGCCTGCATTTCCACAAGCATCTTTTCCCCTGTCCTCCTCCAGCCTCCTGTCCCTGTGTCATTCCTTCCCCAGCTTCTCCAGAGCCCTGAGAAACAGTTTGGCTTCCCCACTAAATGTGAAATAATGTGACACAGGGAAGTTGAATGATAATTGCATATCCCCAATTATATAAATAATAATATCTTTGGGGTTTTTCATGAGCCCACCCTGTGCCCTTCATTGATACTGCTCTGGTTTAGGACGTCCCTGAATTGGAGAAAGTTGGAGACCAAGTCCTTTAAAGAAAGTCTGTTTTCCTTTTTTTCTTGAGCATTGTTTTGCAATGCTGTGTCTCCCTACAGTCACCTCCTGCTGGACTTAGAAGTAGACGTGGGTGTTCTCCTTGGCTGGCTTTGAGATCAGAGACAATGGGCAAGCGCTGAGGGTCTGGATGAGGTCTGCACATATTTTAAGCCACACTGTGCGTCACAGGCAGGTGTGAATGTGGTGAGGGGAACCATACCACACACTGCAAAGGAGGCAGTAAGATGATCACTGAATAAGCTGCTAACATACAGACTTGCATGAAATTCCAGATTCCACACAAACTCTCCAAACCCTCTGTGAGCTCTAAAATGAATGCTTCACCAAGGAAAACTGCTCTCTTGCCTTTCAGAATCACCTGAGCCCTCTAAACCACACTGAGCAGGACCGACACTTGACGTATCACATGTGATGCTGAACTTCTCGAAGTGAACTGTCATTTATTTGAACATTGGGAATTCGGTCAGACCACAATGCCCAGTGATGAATCCATTAATAGAACGTGAGTCTGGGACCCTGATGTACTCATTTTTGTGCCACTAGCACTGAGCAAAATATCCAGCCTGAAAGAGATGCACCGTTCTGCAGATCAGCTACACAATTCCTTTTCAGGAAGAATTTCGGGGACTTGGGAATGAACCTGCTTTGCTTCAGAAAAGAAATGTGAATGTGAGGTTCTTTATCTCGTTGTGAGATCTCTTCATGGAATTCTGAGGGACATCAGGGTTGAGCCGTACAGACTGGATGACTGTGTGTTGCCCACTGAAAGGGTCACCCAAATGGCACTGCGTGTGTGACAGTATGAAGACACATGCTTTCTGGGACTTCCTCAGGATTCAGGAGTACATAGTTGGATGGATATTTTAATGAGGCACTTGGGGGTGGGGGGTCGGGTAAGACTTCCAAGGGACATGTGCATTCATATTAGATGATCACCAAGTGGCCTAAAAAGCATGGTCCCATTTCTCTGTGGAGCCTCATTTTTGTAGCAGGGAGGGGGCAAGTTCAGGGGCAGCTAACTCACTTGGAATGTTAACAAAGAGGTTGAGGGCTGCCCCCAAGGTCCTTCTTCTCTTCCCAGTCTCCATGCAGTTTCCTGCCTCTCTGCTAAACAAACGCTGAACAAATATTTAGAGAATCTTTATCTAAATGCATGCTAATTATCAGCTCTTCTGTGTGTCCTGATCCCATCTTGGGACCTGGACCCCAATGGAGAGTGCTCTGTGTGGGCTAGCTACATGCAGCGGTTCCACAGGCATTGAAAGAATTCGTTAATTCATCCAGATGGAGGCAGGCCAATCAGTAAAAAGTTCCAAGGTAGAAGAGCCTTAAAAGAATTAGGTTTCATTATTTTTGAGTTTCCACTGACAGGAACTGGTTGTGGGGTTAGAGAGGAGGGGCCACGTGTCTTAATAAATAGATAACAATCTTGTTCACTTAGCATTTTCAATATTAGAAAGCAAATAGGACCAAAGTGGGACTTGAGAACTGTGTGTTCTTCCCTGCAGAGATCGTACAAACCCACGCATGCTCACACGTCACGATGGGTGTAGGAACGCATTAAGACTGAGCCGGGCAGAGTTTCAGAAGAGCCTGTAAAATGATTAAGCTGGAAAACATTGAAGGAGAATTGATTTCTCCTCAAGTGCCCTCTACAATAGTATTTAATTTGTCTCCAAAATGTTAGGGTGATTTTAATAGTATCCCACTGTCTATCTTATGCATTTCTACTCATCCTTCAAAACCCACTTAGGAACCAGCATCACTAACCAAGAAAATGATCCCTAACCTGCCGCCTGCCACCCCACTCCTGGAATTAGTCTGCACTTTCCACATGCAGGTATCACCATTCTCACCATGCTGGACTGTCAGGGCTTCATGTGCAGGTCTGTCTTCCCTACTGCACGGGGAGGTCCTTGAGTTTTGGCTTCATTTATCTCTGGGTCCTTGTTTTAGACTGGCATTTGGTGGTATATATCTGCTGGATAAAGAAACAGACTTATCCCGAGTACAGTATTTATTCTACAACTTTTGGTGGCTATGAATAAACATCCTGGTTTTCCTTTTGGCTGCAGGTCATGAGTTATTCTAATCTAATTAAATTATTTCATGGATGAGCTACTGAGTTTAAATAATTCTCCCAAGGCTATAGAACTTGTTAATTGGCCCAACGAGAGGAGTAGGACACAGGCATCTAAGGACATAGGACTCCAAGTCTGGGGTTCTTTCTTTCCCCTTTCCCTTTCTGGCTTCCAAAAGACAGCACATGTTTAGAATAGAAGGCTAGAGAACAAAGAAAATTCCCCCCAAATTCAACCACCTAGGGACAACGAACATCAGCATTTTGGCAAGTACCCCTTCCAACGTTTGTGTGTGTGTATAGGTTTACATATGGAACCAGCTATTTGAGTTGTTTCAGAGTTTCAGCTGAGACCCCCAAAGCTCAGGACAACAGAAGACAAGTGCCCACACATTCCAGAGAGCGGGCTGGAGCATTCTGAAGATCTGGCTGAAGGGTGCCTGACGGGCCATCCACTAACAGCACCCAGCCCTTATGTAGTGAATGGCTGGAGATACATCCAGGGGAGAATCATGCAACATAAGGAAAATCACAGGAGGAGACAATACCGTCCCCTCCCCTCAAGCCAAGTGAGGGATCACAGAGGGTGAGGTCCCCACCAGAAGCAGAAAATGGCATCTCACTGCCACAGGGAAGCTTGCCACATTGTAGAAGAAAACACAGAAGCTTGTCCTGGTCTGTCCCTGGCTGCAATAGCAGATAGCCCCAGGGTCTTGAGACACAGAGACTGGCCTATCTCACTCGGAGAGTCCCAAAGTCCCCTTCAGGGAGAGAAAGAATTGCAGCAGGAGGAGAGGAGTGGCCCCATTCGCAGGCCAGGGAGGTGAGATTTTCTTTGGAGTCATGTAGATGCTCCAGGATGGCCATGCCACTGTCACCATGTAAGAGCCCACCCTTGGCTGCCTGTGGAGGTAGGGGGAGCAGCAGAGACAGCAGAGTAGATTAGTGGATTTCTTAGGTTAATGGATTACTCATCTCCTGCTGGGCTCCCAACCTCAGGTTGAACCTGAGCTGGGGGCAGAGGCAGGGCAGAAACTTAAGATGTGAGATTTAGATATATTTTTAACCTGAACACACCTAAAAGACAATGAGATATACCCAACACTGTCATGGAGGACACAGTGAAACGCCACCCAGATCCAGCCATTGGGAGTGCAGTCGAGAGCAAATCTCCTGGCACCAGCCTCCTCTGAGGGAGTCTCAGCTGGACAGAGCTGCCTGCCCCAGTTCACCACGGCCTCCTGGGGTCGCCCAGATCCAGGCACTGAGGAGGAGGGTACAGAGGCTCTGGCGTTTCAGTCCACTGTGGGAGACTTTGGAGCCAGATATCCATAAAGTTGGCCAAGGTGTCACTGGGCCTGCATAGCAGCCCACCTCTCGCTCAGTCCAACCTACTTCCTTCCCCCTTGGACAGGTGTTGATCCAAGGGACCTGCCTAATAAACATCTTGCAACTAGACTCTGCCCCCGAGTTGCATTCCTGGAGAATCTAACTGGAGACCCTTGTCAAGAGAAGTGAGACTAAACCAAACATGTTTGAAGGGAAGAAAAAAAATTGATATTTTCTACTTATGCCCTACTTATTTCAGTACTCCTATAAGCACAAAAATGAAATCATACTAGACATTAGCTTCCATACACTGCTTTTCTTTAACACAACAAATGTAAAAACTCTTCCCGAATACCGAATATTCAGTATTCGGATCTGTCATTCTTTGTTAATGACTGCATTATATTCCTTCCTATGAAATGTAACGTGTTTAACTAACACTCCTTGTTTAGACTTACAGGTTAATTCCATATTTTCACTGTTATACTACTGCTGCAGCAGTGTGTGCATACGTTTTTTGTAGGCTTAATTCTTCCTTTATGGCGTATTCATAGGAGTGGGATTACTGGGTTAAAGGTCTTTACTTTTCAGGTGTAGCATAATCCTTCATTTTATTATAGAAGTTTTATATTAATTTTTACTTCAAACAAGTGTGGATAAATGTGCTACATCTCTGAATTTTTGCTGACACTGGGCATTGTCAATTTTGTTAATCTTTTATAATCTGTTAGGTGGCACTGTTTTATTTATTTCTTTATGTTCACTGAAGAGGTTGAAAATACTTTTATATACTCTTCTTGGCTTTGGATCTGGCTATTCTGTCTTTACACTGTAGTTCTATTGGCATCTGTATTTTTCTTACTAATAGATGCTCCTATGTGTTAAAGATATTTCACCTTTTGTCTGGAAAATAATTATCTGGTTTGCTGTTTGTCTCTCAATTTGTAAAAATGGTGAATTTTGAGATATGGAACATTTTGATTTTTATGTTCCCAAATCTATAGGTATTTTCCTTTGCAGATTTGGTAGCTGTTATTCTTTCCGCTAAGATAACAACTGTCTTGTTTGCACTACTGGTTTTCCTAGAAAGTTCTTCTCTTAATAGGACAAAATTAAATATTTACCTAGTTCTGAATTACTAGGATCCAAATTTATAATTTTTGGAAGTCATATAATCCATACTCATATTACTCGAAGTCACTTAGCCTGACCATGCCTATATAGCATTGTTTTGGGTGCACAGTGTTTAACAATGCAGCCCTATTCCTTTTTCTTACTGATGTTAAAAGAGAGGCTATTTTGAAGAAAAAGTAGCACAAACTTGCTTGGTGACTATCCCATCTCATAGTACTTGAGAGTCAGCACCTCCATGATAGCGTTTTATAGGCACTCTTATCCCCTCCAGCCTTGGGGTCTTTCTTGAAATGTGAGGATAATCAGACTTACCTTGTGGGCTTGTACTAAATAATAAATAACATAAGATCCAGGACATCAGAAGAAGCCAATCAATGATTATTATTATTATTATTTCTCTTCCCTCTTCCTCAAAGAGTTTGTAGTTTGGAAAGATAATGAGAATGACTGTCACGTAACACATAGACCTGTATCTGTAATTGAAAATCCAAAAGCTCTGAAAATCAAAAATTTTTTGTAACTTTGTGACAAACTCATTAGGTGATGAAGGTATACCTATAACTATAAATACCTGCACTGACATGAAGGTATTTATAGTTTTTGATTCCATTTACTGTGAGTATTCATATATTCATTCTTATGTTATACTGTAGAAATACTAGTGCATTTGATTATTGGGTACTGCCCCTTTTTAAAATACAAAAAATTCTGATTTCTGTGGTGCATCTTGTCCCAAGGACTTCACAGAAAAATTGTACAGGATGATTTCCTCAAAAGACCCTGTATCACATAGTAAGTGTCCTTATGTTGCTAATGTTTATTTCAGCAAAGCAACATCAATGATCACACTAAATTGGTGCTAGTCATTTGAATTGTATTGTTTTTGCTGTTTTGTTTGCACTTAACCGGAAATATATTTTGGATATAAATGTGTTAGAAATTATATATATTCCATATCAATTTCCAATTTTATGTTTATACTATTTAGGTATTGTTATAATAAAAGTAATCTAAGTAAATAAAGAATTGAGGAGATCAAGGAAAAAGGAAACAATTGTATAGTTAAAATTAACTTTAAAAACACTTCAAATGGCCCTGAAGAAGACAGTGTATTTTTGTGCATGATTATATATGTGCATCTAGCATTAGACGTATATGTAAGTATATCATGTATGCTATAATAAAGATGGGCATGGTATATTCAAAAGCTCAGTCGTCATCTTCTCCTAACAACCCTGCTTATTTTTCCCTTTTGCTAAGAGAATATCGAATCCCCCCAAGTTAAATGGGTTATAACAGATTATTATGAGGCACTCAGCTATGTTCATTAGGAAACTGTCCACACCCACAGTCACAGAAATGACTGATTCCCTCACTCAAGTAGTCTTTTTGCTAATTCCACCCTCACCCCTTTAGTGACCACGTATGCACAGAGGTTTGGGAGGAACTAATGAAATTAATCAGTTAGTGCAGAATGATACAGACAGAGCCTCAATCATAACACTTGCATATTCACAGAGAAAACTGGGGTAAACCTCAGCAAGAAGGATTGAGATGTAACATCATCTGTGGGACCATTTAGGACAGTAGTTGCTTGCAAGGGTCAAAGAAAGTACATTCATGAGATGAATGGGCCATACGAAAGAGAACAATGCAGGCTGATGAGGGAGAGCGACTGACACTACCTGCAGCATCAGCGTGAAAGCAGGCAGTGTTTCAAGACCAATTATTGCTGCAATTCGGGATTGTAGGCCCAGTATTGCCATATCTTCTGTTTTTATTTTTCAAGAGAAAAAGAGAAAAATCAGGGTTTTATGGGAATTCTCCTAACTTTCTATATTGGCAACTAATTCAATAAAAAAAATAGTGTGGGTCAAATAAAATACATCTGTGGGCCAGATTTTGTCTTCAGACCATTAGTTTGCATCCTGTGTCTTAGAATCTGGATGGCAGTCATTAGCATCCTCGATAAACTTGTCACACATGGCCCCTATTGCTAACACGGGTTGAAATAATAGAGTGGAAGGAGACAGGAACTCTTCTCTTGTGGTAAATCATATGATTTTCATCCAAGGTGATAGCTTTGGCTGTGGCTCAAGGGTTCTCTTCTGGAAACCAGAAATCTCTTCCTACCCTTGTTAAAGTTTTTGGCTAATCTTGATAGAAATTAAATTGGATTGGAGAAAATTGAAATGGATACTCAAGGACCAATTGTAAGGCTTTATAAGCCCTTCCTTTCGAAGTAAATCCTAAACTGAAATTTATCCTTTTTCCATTCCTTTTATCTAGACTTCTCAGAGTAATATAAAGTGCTCAATGTTTAACACTGAGTGTTTCATGTGGCCGAGAGAACCCGTGAGATAAACCTGTTCAGTTAACAAAAGACAATCACTTCACCATGGAATGTTTCCTCTCGTTTCTATGACAGCAAACTTATTTGGCCACAGATTTGCAAAGTTGTTTAAAAAGACAACTTTCACATTTCACGCTTGCTAGCATTCTATACATTTCTTCATGCAACGCAATGCATTGAGTGCCTGTAATGTCCTGGATGCTGTTGGAGCTGCTGGGAATAGAGTGGAGCCCCAAACAAGCAAATTCCCTGGGTGCCTGTAAATATGCATCAAATATACAATAGTACATTTGATGCTGCTTATCATATATGCATTCCAAGTGGAAATACAAAAATATATACTTTGCAAAGCCAAATATAAAACCCCAGACTATTCTATCTTCAAAGGATAGAGAAGATTATAGCTATCCTGGAGAGACAGGAAGAGCAGCGCAGAGAGGGAAAGAAAAGACAATGAAGAAGGGATAGCAGTGAAGATGGTGAAATTAAAACACAGGCACCTGTAGGTGGAGGTGCACACGGGCAATCTGTGCATCAGGTAGTAAGAGACCCCTTCATTCACGATCTCCAGTTCTCAGCTCTGTATTTCACAAATTAGAAACTGATGAGCAGATACGGCTTCTTTGCTGAAAGTTGAGCTTATGGTTGACTGTAGTTGCATTAGCCATTGGATTTCCCAGGCAGAGTTTAAAGAAAATCCCAACTGGAATGAATAAGCCAGTAAAAACGTCCAATAATAATCACAGTTTAGTTTTAAGAGGCAAAAGGACCAAAAACAAGACTGCGACAATGCAAACAACGATTCAAGATGGTGTGTGTTTATCTCAATGTCTCCTGCAAAAGCAACTCTACAAACCTGGGTTCTAACGTGGTTAAGTGATTGTTGTGCTGCTTTTCTTTACTCTTTTATGTCATGCTTTTTCTGAATAAAACTCTTGACAAAAAAATCAATAGTTTGGGTGAGATCATCAAAGCAAAATTATTTTACAAGTCAAGCTTCCCTATCAGCCGGCTCTCCTGAGGCCGACTGCAGCATTTGTCTCAATAAACATCAAATTAAACAGTTCCTGTGTTTTTCTGGAGGCAAAGTCTAAAACTGCAAAAGCCAACAAGCTGGGAAATTCTACCTTTTTTTTTTCTTTTTAAGAACTGAGAAACATTTCTACCAGCTTACAAAGGAATACTTTTGACTACAGCTTTTCTTGCTCTGCTAAAGCTCTGTGTGCTAATGGGTGGGACGTCTAGGTTTTAAAAAACCCAACTTTATTAAGTGTAAGTGTTTTTATTTTTCGGTGAATTGCCCAGATATTGTTGTCACATCCACACACCAATTTCACTTGGAATTTATAAATAATTGAGAATGGAGTGCTTTGTGTTATTGTTGGGATAATTCAGATGGTACTTCATCTTTCTCTTGCATTTAGTATGTGCAGACCTACTTTATAAAACGTAGCAAAAAAAAAAAAGGAATATGTTTAGGATTCAGGAGATGTGGCAGCTTCTGAACAGTAAAGGATGGTTACAAAGTGGTTATTCGTTTATTATGGGCAGGGCGCTGTGCATGACTCTGCAGATACAGGGATGTATAAGGTGCACACAGTTCTGCCCTCGAGAAGTCCGGAATCTACAGGTGAGACAGACGACACACCAACACTGCAGGTGTGATGAAGGTCATGAAGAAGTTCAGGGCATAAGGGACGGGACCCAGTTAGAGTCCCTGGGAGTCAGGGATGTCTTCTAGAAGGAAGTGACACTTCTGCAGAGACGTGGAGGATATGCAGAAAGATGTTATGAGGAGAAGAGAGAGGGAAGGGACTGTGTGAAGCCATCCCGAATGTTCCGGCCTTGCTCCCATCTGACCTCAGATGCACGAGAGAACCGAGGCAAGGTAACAGGAAAACCATAGAGCCAAGCCCCACTCAACCCACAGACTCATGAACAATAGTAAAGAAAGCAGTTGTTACTTTAAACCACTCCATTCTGGAGCAGTTTTTAAATGAAGGGATAAATAACCCGGACATGATGGCTTCCACTTTGTTCATAGTGAATCTGCAGGTGGACGAGCCCCGGCGGAGCCTAAACCAGGAATCTCAGCGTGTCCATGTATGGGCCCCCAGACATCTATCTCATGGGGAGAAAGAGTTTGGGAGAGAAAGTTTCATGTGCAGGTGCTGAATGTTGACAGGTCCAGTGGTGAAGGGCAGGAAATCTAGTTCTTCTTCCTCAAATAGGCCTCTTGGCGTGGGTCTGAGTCTTCCACCTACAGGCTGTCATCTCAGCATCTGGGTGGAACCCAGAGCAGGGTTCATGAGCAGTGGGGGCCAAAGGGAAAGTTCCCATCAATACATGAGTGGATTAATAAAATGTGGTATATGCGTACCATGGAGTACTACTCAGCCATAAAAAATGGTAAACTAATACCTCTTGTATTAACCTGGATGGAAGTGGAAACCATTCTTCTAAGTGAAGTATGACAACAACGGAAAAACAAACACATGTACTCACCATTAAATTGGAACTAATCGATTAACGCTTAGGTGCACATATGGAAATGATGTTCATCAGAAATCAAGCAGGTGGGAGGGGGAAGAGGGGATGGGTAAATTCACACCTAACGAGTACGATGCATACTGTCTGGGTGATGCACACACTTACAACTTTGACTCAAATGGTACAAAATCCAATTTATGCAATCAAAACATTGTACCCCCATAATATTCTGGGAAAAAAAGAAAGAAAATGTGACCCATTTGGTGGTGTCTTGAGGGTCCTACAGCTCTAGGCACTCCGGGGTGTGGCTCTGTGGGAACAGGAGTCACTTAGAGAGGAAGAGCTGAGGCATCAACGTCCAGGCAGTTGAACTTTTGAGGCGGCCAGAGGGAGGGGTGGCGAGTGGGCTCGCACGCATGCGCACATGTGCACACCCCCCGGGACGCCCTGCGGCAGCTGAGCAGGCCGGGGACTGGTCCCAGTGCAGTGGCTGCAGGCCTGGGAAATGTCAATCTCTGTGTTATTGCGCCCTCCTGCACCCCGCGGCAGCTGTTCTGTCTTCTTGCTTTTTACCCCTCCTTCTTCCTAATTCTTCCTTCTAGGAAAAGCAGCCCAACCTCTCTAAAGCGTGATTTCTTTATCTGTAAAATTGGAGGAATGGCAACATCTACAGTCAGAATTAAGTGAGATGATGCATGTATAGCACTTAAGTACCTGGCATACAGTAAAGGTTCAATAATTGTTAAAGATATCATTATTCTACTTGGAAACACTCATAATCAATTTGAAAGCAATTAGCTATCATTGGCTTCTAAAAGATAACGACCGCTGGTTAGGCACAGGATTGAATGGACGGAGAAGTGTGTTGGTGGGCATGTCCAGGATTATTCTGTCCTTGTGCCAACCTGCTTGGAAGATGTCTCTGAGAAAGCAGCAGGAGAGGCAGAGCCCATTAGACAGTAAATAAAGTCTTTACTGAACACCTCCTGCGTGCTAGGCACTGGAAATACAGCAACGGACAAAACAAATGACATCTTCTCATGGAGATTATAAAGAAATAGGAAAGGCAAATATTAAATAATAACTCAAATACCTATTAATTGCAGGTTATGCTAGATATTACAAAATGCCCACTGCCCACTTACCTGTTTGGGTAGCATTTTGTATCTTCCCAGCATGTCACCAGCCCTGGAACGAGATTTCATTTTTCTTAAACAGACCCACTTTCTCTCGGACTCAGATCCAGGCCACCTACTACCAACCTCAAGTGAGCATTTAGTTCTCTGAGTCTCAGTTTCCTTATTTATAAAATGGGGATGTTATAAAATTTCAATCTCAAAGCGTTGTTGGAGGGTTTGTTAATTGAGAGCATATGTAGAAACACCTTCACACCCTGGCTCATGGTGAGTCACCGTAAATGTTAAGGTTCTTCCTTCTTCTATTTTAGGCACACAGTAAACATCTGAGTGGGCTGCCGAGAGTATCCAACCTGAAGACAAAGATAAGATGAACAGGCACACTTCTCACACGTGGGAGGTCTGTGCTCTTCATTCAGAGAATTGGGTGTGCTAACAGAAGTCTTTCTGGCAATGTTCCTGAAAACTCCCTCTTTTTCTAGGTTGTTCTGTGTTAATTGTATTTTAAACCAGCTATGAATGAAAAGCAAACCAAAACCATCTCATTTAAGCAGAAGGAGGTTAAAAGTTGTCTTAATGACATCATCTAATAAAAGGCTACCCCCAGTGAGGAGGGACGGTACCTGAGGCGTGTAGACCTGGGTGTGTGTAGAGGGCAGTGAGGAGGTGGAGGTGGAGGGTGGGGAGGGGGTACATCCACCTGGCAGTGTGACCTAAGTAGGGGCCAAACTGAACCTTTGTAAAATGGAACCTCAGTGATCACCAAATTGTAAAATCGGCAATTTGGGATTATTCACATAACATATGTTTTAGGGATCCAGAATCTTTCTGGGAAATAATTTGCTTACCTAACTGTGGCATGTTTCTAGTTGACAATTTCAGAACAAATTGGCAATTTGGTCAATGATAGCATGATATTGAATAATCATAGGATATTAGAATTAGAAGGCTACCAAGTAATCATTCCTTTCCCCCACCCTTGTTAATATTGGTATTCTTCGCTTTGTACATATACATACTCACACACAGTATTCTCATCACTTTATTACACTTTAAAGAAAGGTCATTTTAATAATTTGGGTAATTTCAGGGATCTGATAGTAGCTAATCTGAAATATTAGCTAAAGCACTTGAGATTTTCTACCTTAATAGTCAACCAAATTCTCATTTCTTCTTATTACTTAAAATTTGAGATTTTGATATCTCAAAATGTCTCTTTGTCATTAGTTGCTATGGGCAAGAGCAAAAGAAAAAAAAATAAGGCTCTTATTTGCCCTCAGCAATTTCCTAGCTTTCTTCTTTAATTGGTTAAAATTGGCAAAGTGTTCCTTCGAAATGTGTCTTTTTTAATCAATAAATATACTTGATAATTATTGTAAAAATAGGTATTTTAGGGAAGTTTGCAGATAACTTGGTGCTGAAAGCTAGCAGAGCCTGTGTTAAGGCTAGTGTTTAAGATGGTTGGCAGAAAAAGGAAGGACTGGCTATCACAATGCATTCTTTTTTGTTTAAGATGATCTTAATAATTGGACTTATTAATTTAACATAGCCAAATATCAAAATATTCAGTTGTGAAACCAAATAATGTGTGGATTTTATGTGTCTGTGGACTTGGATATGGATCACAGATGTTGTTTGGAACCGACTGAAACTCAAAAGAGTGTTTTTAAATAGCCAAAAATGTCTAAATATTAGCTAAAGCACTTGAGATTTTCTACCATAATATTTAACCAAATTCTCATTTCTTTTTATTACTTAAATAAAAAGTACTATGTAGGCTAACGTCAATTTTGCCAGCTGGCTGGATCTCAGATGTTTATAAATTTTCATATGTAGATTTACAATTTTTAATATGCAGATTTTCAATCTTTAGTTGAAGACCATTACTTTACCACTTGGCATTTGGAGAGACAGCCATCAAAATTATAGTTTGTTTTATTATTTCATGTTTCCTGCTCTATGTCCATGGGGGAACTGAGGCTAAGTAGTTGAGAAAGATTAGTTAAAATGTTTAGTTTGCTTGGGTTTGGACAAATTTTGGATATTTTATAACAGTCTAAATTTTTATAAGTTTAGTGAATCATATATTTCCATAGGAAAAAATTTTCACTGTAATGCAAATGGAAGAATTCATACTTTCATGACCATTCAACTCTTCTTAAAGATTCATAATTTAATGGACAATAAAATATGATCTACTTGTGAGGCAAAACAAAACAACAGAAAAAGTGAATTTCTTGCATAGAAATATCACCAAAAAATCCGTAACAACAGACTTGAGAGACTTTGACCCTTTCTGCCTAGAAGTTGAATTTGGAAACTTCTAACAGCTTGACATCAACTTGAACTTTGAAATATTCTCAGGGTCTCTTAGTAAACAGCTGCGAAAAATATGTGAGCAGCTGAGCGCCTGAGCATTTATTAATCCCAAACAAATGGGCACATTTGGAAAGGAAATGTAAAAATTTCCCAAGTGCTTCACTATGAAAGGTTCTAAAACTTTTTAAATTCTTTTTCTTTCTTTTGTCAAACATTTTGGTGCACCTGAAATTACAGGAAATTTTCACTGAAAAGCAAGACCAACTAATTGATACTTTAGGTCACTCTGGTGTTTTGCATTTAAAGTGTTTAAATTTCCAACTATATAACTTATTAGTGTGGTAATAATAAAGCCATCCAATTTATAGAAAAATTGTCACACTTTTCTCAAGAGGAAATACTGCATCATAACTGGGTGAGGCCTCTGGGTGATCCCTAATTGAAAGGGTTTCTTCCAATGATACTACAGTTTGGGTAACTACTATTACTTTCCAGGAATTAGGGTTTATTTCTCCATAAAGGCAGTGTCCCTGGGTTCCCTGTATGACCATGCAAAAGTGGATCAACTACTTTTTCTAAGTATGAGGACATCTTAGAACAAAAATTATATTTGAATTAGCTCAGTTATATGTCCTCAGTTTAATACCAGTTCGAGTTTTTAGTTCAAACTACAGATCTGTGGTAGCTTTGTGGTCACAGTGGAGTGACCTTCCTCTCTGCAATTAGGTCCATCCTTCTTGGGTTGACACCAGTTTCTGAAAACTCATTTGGATCCTGCATCAGATTCTCCTTTCCTGGGCACACACAGTCACACTGTTTAAATGCCAAGTCCTGCATCTGCTTTGAAAGCCGTTTCAATTGGCTGCCCCAAATAGCTCTAGGACTTAACTTCTCTTCATGAATCACTCTGTCTTTCAAATCCTCTGAATCAGTTCCTTCAAGTTTCAAACTTCAATTCAACCAACATTTATTGTGGCTGCTCTGTACTATTGACTACATTAGATGTATAAATCTAGATGAAAACCTGCTCTCTGCTCTCTCCCTCTGAAGGGAACTGCTGTGAAATTGAATAACTACTAGGTTTTGCTTAAGTGCTAGGAGAGCTGGCTGAAAGGAGCAAAGAGATGAACCAGTAACCACGCTGGAATGCTGGGCTCTGCCACTTGGGTAGGCTCTGCCACTTACTAGCCTTCTGCCTTGGGTAGGCTCTGCCACTTACTAGCCTTCTGCCTTGGGTAGGCTCTGCCACTTTCCCAAATCTCAGTCACCTCCTCTGTAAAACTAGGCTACTCAGGTCACCTGCCTCATACGATGATCGTGAGAACTAAATGAGATCACCAAAGTGAACCTCTTATAATGGTGCTTAGTGCATGGGCATTTGTCATTTATGCTCAGCTACTCTTACTATAATTGTGTAATACTTGTGATTATGTATTAGAAAATTTTAGAGCTGGCAGGATGGCAGAAATCATGTAGCTCAATAATAGATACTTAGATCAGCCAGAGTCCAATGAGACAGAAAACCAGTTACTTGAACAAAAAAATAATTTGATATAAAGAATTGTTAAGTAGGTCTAAAGTTGTCAACCATGTAACCGAAAAGACAAAAAGGAAAAACTTGAAGGTTGCAACTGCAAGAGGCAGCAGCTATCACCCTGAGGGCTCAAGGCCCAAAAGGAAGAGACTGGAATGATGAAAACTTAGACGCTTGGAGGAGGGGGCCCCAGAGCTGAAACTCAGACCTCCAAGGAGGAGAACTGCTCGGTCCTCTCTGAGCTCAAAGGAGGGGCTCTATGGGGCAGGTTTTAGACTTCCGAGGGGGAGACATTGGCCAGTGGTGCTTGGGCTGATGTCCTGCCGGGGGTGCAATGAACCGGGTTCTGCATTATGTAGGAAACACTGCATGTTGGATTCAGCTGCTGCTATCGGGAGGCCTGACACTGCCAAGGGGAAGAAGCTTTTGCTGGAGCAACACTCATGGCAACAGGAAGAAAATGCTGCCGAGCTTCCTGGGTCTAGTTCTCTCAAGGACTGGCTGCATCCTGACCTGAGGTTCAAGTCAACCTCGTGTCCTTAAAATAAATCCTCTATTCTTATTTAAGCCAACTAGAATCTCTATTTCTTGGGGAAAAATGTCTTAACCAATACAAATTTTGTGACTCAGACAATCAAAATAACATCTTGCCTGAATGCAGTGTACTTCTTACCAGGACATCAACCTCCACATGACCATGTAGTTTTAAAATCCACGCTAAGTTTTCCAATTAGCTCAGGGAACGTGGGTTACAGTTTTGCCTATATAAATGCAGATATGACCCCAGATCCTGTCTGTGTACTTTGCGGGGACCCACGGGCACAGCTTTGTACTTTTGGAGTTATTCTCGCTGCTTCTGAGTGCGCCATGTTCACAAACCTATGCAGAATGGCTAAAGCAATTTGGAAAGAATGACTCTTCATGGCCTTTAGTTCTACCTCACACTTACAAGGCTGGTCAAAGGAAATCTCTAATGTTGTATAAAGGATTTCAGCTCTCCTGAAGTGAGTGAGCTAACAAAATACGTTCATTTTGCATGTCCAGTTTGGTAGTGTGATTACTTCGATGCATCTAAGTCTCAGCATCAATACTATGGACTCTCTGGTGCCAAAAATGCCTGGTGTATATGTCGCAGTAGTGCAAGTCGTGAGTGTTTATCTGGAAATCGTTTTGAATAGAAAATGATGTTTCTCCATCCCATCAAGGACAATTATTCTGGATGATATATACCGCAGAATTTGCTGTTCAACACAAAATCTGTTTGGTGCTAAACGAGGTAACGGGAAGAGAAACCAGCAAACAATACGAGTGGGAAAAAAAAATTAAAAAATGGGCAGCATAGAGTAGTAGCTGAGTTTTTATTTTTCTTGGGTGTCTTAATGCTTTTCTGATAAAGACTAAGTCTAAATTGTAGGGTAGACACAGTTGAACAATGGGAGAAAGACATAGAAAAGGAAGTTTAAGCTCAACTAAAATCAAACACTTGGTCTGCATGACACCAAGATAAGCTTGAATGAATGTTTTACCCTCATCCATTGTTTTGTGTGTGTGTTTTAATTTTGTAGCTACAGCCACACACACCAACTGTTAGTTCAGGATATTTTACAGGCACTTTTGGTTTGTGTGTTAGGAGATGAAGTTTATCATCATGCTATGTGCATGGTGCTGACTCATACCACATGTCTAGGCTATTCTGAGATTTAATCTTGTCCGGATATATCCATTTAAAATACATCTTGATTCATTTGTATAGGCCAAAGTGGTTGAAACCGATTTTTTTTTTCCTTCTGTGCCCTATTACATTTTATCCCGTGACAAGCATTTTTCAAAGCATTTAGAGGAAAGAGCAATGATGACAGAAAAAAGCCTTTAATTGGATCTGGATGGGAGGCTCCAGATATATTAGAAGCCTAAGTTGTATAAGATGAAAAACTGTACAAATTACGTAAGTCTGTAGCTGAAGAATTTGTGGTGTTTGTTCCTGCTCCTAGGTGATTGGGACAAGAGCTTCTCTAAGGACTTCCTAGGTGTCTTTTGGTTTCTACCACCCGAAAATCCTCAATCCCAGGTGTGTTACCTTCAAGTTATGTTCTGAGAAGGTGGTTGCTTACAGCTTCAGGTTAATGAAACAGGACTCACGATTCTCCTTCACAGAGAGATGGAGCTGGGACTTAGGAGTGATGGGCTGACTCCACTGATTTAGAATCTAATGATGGACCAGGCAGAGAAACTCAAAACATAGCAACTAATTTCTACTGAGCACATCCAAGGTACTAGGCACTGTTCTAGATACTTCACATGTAGTAGCTCATTTAATCCATTTCACAACTATTATTATGGCCACTTTCAGATGGGGGTCAGAGAGGTAAGAAAGTTGCCTGAGGTCATGCAATTACTAAGAGCCAGAGCCTGTATTGAAATCCAAGCAGTTGGATCTAGAGCTAACCTTCCTACCACTGGATTTTACTGCTGCCCAAAGACCTCTGCAAAGGCCTGTACTGTCACACAGGGACTCCTAGATCCTTAGTGCTTATATGTCTTTCCAATTCTGCTAGAGCAGATTAGTTAATGCTATCTTGGCCCAATTGTCTTCTACTTTATAGACCTTATAGTAATGGTGATTAGATAATTGTGAGTAATTACTTGTTTAATGTGTGTTACCCCTGCCAGACTATAATTAGCATAAGAGCAGACACCAGATTTGTAAGTTCACCCCTGCATCCCCAGGCCCTAGGTCCAAATCCACCACAATGAATGCATTCAAGAAATTCTTATTGAAATAAAAAATAATGATTGACTATTGTATTAATTATCTATTATCACATAACTAATTATCCCAGCACTTAGTGGCTCTAAACAACAAACGCTTATTCTTAATATTTTTCACTTTGGGAGTGGCTTAGCTAGATGCTTCAGGCTCAGGTCTCTCACAAAGTTGAAATCAAGGTGTCATCTGGGCGCTTGCTGGGCTGGAGGATCCGTTTCCAAGACAGCTCACTCACATGGCAGGAGGCCTCGGTTCCTTGGCTCATGGCTCTCTCCGTAGAATTGCTGCCTAGGATGTTCTCACGGCATGGCAGATAGCTACTCCGGGCCAGGCCGGGGAGAGTCATCATGCTTTTTATGACCTAGTTACACAGTGTCACTTCCACCAGGTCCTATTCATTCAAATGAAGTCTCAGTCTAACCTACACCTAAGAGAAGGGAGTTAGATTCCCTCTTTTGGAGAGACACCTTAAAATCACCACATCTTCTAACTTTATTTTACATAGGAAATATTTCAGCATGCAGGAATGGGGTTCCTGAAAGGGTATTTTCTAGGAAGAGAACAAATATAGATTAAGGACACAAAGGAAGAGAAACAAGGTTTTCTGGAGAACAGCAAGCATCCTGGATTAACAGGTAGAGGAAGGATAGAGGAATAAGGGAAGAGTGGAGAAATAAAATGGGAAGAGAGAGGGGAACTTGAAGAATTGTTACTTGCAATGGCGGACAAAAGCAAACAGTGGAATGATGCGATTAGAAATGGCATTTTTGGGGGAACATTTATCTGGACATGTGTAGTCAAGCATTGGAGACTGAAATCCAAGATCATTCATTATCTCTGCAGTAGATCACCAGGACCTTACCTCGACCAGAGCAGTGAGAGCAGAAAGTAGAGAAACAGAGACCACAGTGTTTGGTGATTGATTAAATAAGAGATGAGCCCAGAAGGAGTTTCCAAAGGTGACATGACATTTTGGGTTGGGTGATGGTATGCAATCGAAAGGGAAATAAAGAAGACCAGAGCATGATGGCATGACTTTTGCAGGCAGATCTCACGTGATCAGAAAGCATCACAGGATATTGACTGTGTACTTTCCTAGGAAGATGCTGAGGTCGGACTTGGTTTGTTAACCCTCGGTTGTAGTAGAATATCCAAGGGGAGATGTCTAGGCAAGCAATCAGAAATGTGGCGCTGGAGATCAGGGAAGAGTCCACAAAGACCAGCCCTACGGTCCATACAAGTAGTCAAACAGGCAAAACAGCCTGGAGCCAACCATGTAGCTAGGCAGGGCCAGGATTTCTCCAAGGTAACATGAATTCTGCAGCTACAAGTGCATCATGTTAAGGCTATAACTTGCCTTTTACAACTCATTGATCTTTAGTGGATTATTCTGAAGAAAAAGTGCTCAGGTAACCCTTTCAGTTCTTGCTAGTGCCACTATATTAGACTTTATTGCTACTATAATACATTGCCACAAATTTAGTGCTTAAAACACCACCAGTTTATTCTCTTATAGTTCTGGAGGTTAGAAATCCAAAATCAGTTTCACTGGGCTGTTTCCTGGCCTTTTTCAGTTTCTTGTAGCCGCCTTTATTCCTTGGCCCCTCTTCCTGCACCCTGAGCATTGCTGAATCTGCTTCTGTCTTTGCGTGGCCTTCTCCTCTGACTCCAACTGCTCCCACATCCCTCTTTTAGGGACTGTTGTGTTTACATTAGATCTACCTGGATACTCCAGGAAAATCTCAAGATCCTTAATAGTATAATACATGCTCAGCCCCTTTTTCCATATAAGGTAACATTCACAGGTTCTGGGGAGTGGGACATGGACCTATTTGAGAGGCTGCCCTCCAGTCACTCCAAAATGCATCTGGATCCAAATACACTCTATGTGTTTCCAAATACCTGACCTCCCACCCTAATATGAACAACCTATATGAGATTTTTAAACTTTCTTTCTCCTACTTTGCCAGCTTCAAGAGGTTTTATGTATTTATTTATTTTAAATCAACATCATCACTATTACCATCATCATTCTCGAAAGGCCGTCACAGAACTTTATGATCTGAAGCGACCTCAAATGTCATGTAGCCCAGCACCAGATGAATGTTTATTTCTCTTGGTCTTCAAGCCTGGACAGAAAATGAAGCACTTGAATTTACATCTCAATTTCTCTTCCTTATTTTCCATTGATTCCTTGGCAACCCATTCTACTACCTGTGGTTTCTCTTTCTTCAGCAAAGAGTATGTTTAGAGAATTCTAACTTGATGTGTTAAAAGTGTTCGAAAGCTATCTGGCTGGCTCTTGATTTGGTCTAGACCTGGTTTTTCTGGCAGTGTCTGCTCAGCTGCACATATGGGCAATACCCCGAAAAGGCAGTATCAGTCCAGTTTCAGGTGAGGAACTATTTAATATTTTAAAACTGTGATTCATCTGCAATGGTTTATTATTTTTTAATATTTTAGGATACATGTTAGAATACTATCAAAATAGAAAAGAACCCAAATGAGATATTTCTGCACTCAGACATTATTCTTTGTTTGTTCATCGGCAACTTTAGCTGCTATTCTCAGAATATAACTCTC
>CM052447.1:24562019-24574238 GCA_028533085.1 Varecia variegata | reverse complement strand
TTCAGCATCTGTGTTTTGGTTGTTTGAGGTAGGAGGGGAGACACAGTCCCTGTTACTTCATCTTGGTTGGAAGCAGAAGTGTATAGATAAAATTTTAATAACATTACCTCGTTTCGTTCTATTTTTTTTTATGGTTACCTTCTACTTATGGTAATTGATATTGATTTTCCATCTTAATAGGTAATATAATTTTGCTTTATAAATTAAAGTATAAAGATTTTAAGAAAAATATTTAGTAAATAATAACAAAGATGGCAAAGACATAAGACAAATCATGTGATGTGGTAAGCACATGATAGGCATTTTGGGGAAATGATACATGAACTTATCTGTAAGATCTAGATAATGCTGGATTTTATAATCTATCAGGACCTGGCTGGGGAGGCTTGACCCAAGACATTTATCAAGCTCAAGTCCATTAGTGCTTGTGGGTAGCGTTGAGGATCACAAGATTTCCTGATTTTACAAGATGCTCAGATTCCATGAAGCCTCCCAGGATAAAATAAGAGATTTTCCAGTGTCTGGCTAATATATCCTGTCTTTTTTTGAAATGGTGTTTACTCCCTTGCCCTCTCAACAGAGTCTGGGAAGTTATGTGTTTTGCTGGGGAGGGAGAGTGGTGTGGGAATTGGGAGAATATGTATAATGCCGAACTGAGAGAAGGTTGGTTTGTTTTTCCTCTGTAGTCTTGGTAAAAAGTGGAGAAAGATGGGAGGCATCACCTAAACTGTCTCCTCTGTGGCTCTCAGCCCACATAAGGTTAAGGAAATCTCTCAAGTTATTGCCAGCCTGCCTACCTTTGTCTAGAGCACATCTTGGCACTGGTAACATTCTTTATTCTCTTCAAGGAGTAGGACCAGGTCTGAACTCTATGTATGAGGATGAGAACTAGTTCCATGTAAATTTAGTTTTGAGCCTCGATTATAAATTATATAACACAAGCTGACAATATCTACTTCCTTCTCCCCATTCCTCTAACAATGTTACAATACAAATTAATCTCTAGACTGTTGAATTGTCTTGCTCATCCCTGGAGTCCCAGCAGCTATCTAAGTGTCTGGGGAAGAGTAGGTATCCCTGAAATATTTATAGACGAAGGGAAGGAAGGAAAGGAGAAAGGAAGGAAGGAAAAAAGAATGATGAAGGAATATAGTTCAAGGGGCAGTTGAGCCTCCCAACTAGAACATGAGCTCCATGAACGCATGGACCTGGGTACCCCTCCCTGAGCTTGCATGTTGTGGGCACTTTATATTCATTGGTTGAATGCAGCATAAATGAAGACATCGTCCTTGCTTTCTCTCTCTAATGAGAATGACAATACTAAAGGTACTAATATATGGTTATAATCAGTGTTGTGACAAATGTTTCCAAAGCAAAATATAGCATCAGAGAAAAGAGAACATGTAGTGAAACTAACCTAGTCCTTGGCTGTAAGGTAGGATTTCTCTGAGAAGTGACTGCTGATTGAGCAGAGATCTGAAGGATGAATAGAAGCTGGCAGGAAAACAGCTGGGGACATCAGAGAGAAGGTTTACCTCTGTCCCAGAGTTCTTTGGATTTTGACCAATTTATTCAACTCATAGATTCTGTAAAATTCAATACTGCCAAATCCAATATAAATTATTTGTAAATTTTCTCATGTTTGAAAAGCCACCATCACTGTGTCATCTAGTTAAACAATATGTATTTATAGTTGTGTCATCTTTGTGCATGGCAGTCACATTACTTAAAAAGAAGTGTCATGTCTCTATCAAATTGGATAGGGGGAAAATACTTCCGTGGGCATTTTCCCCCTGAGAGAAAAAACTAATAGAGTCAGGTTTTCTTCCAACACCAGGGGCTCCTGAAGTCCTTCCAGCCCAGAACTGCCTGAGCTTCACCCCACAGAACACCGATCATCTCTAAGGAGAAGACCCAAGGAAGCACAGAGGACCCAACGCAGAGTCCTCCGCAGAGTTGGGGGAAGTCGAGGAAGTGGATAAAGGTCCACATGACTGAACGAGCTCAGCAGAGTGGAGGGATGTTCCAGGATGGATGTCATCATTGTCACCCAAACTTTTTATTGATACATGCAAGGCCTGACATGATTTGGTCCCTGTCTGCCTTTGCAGAGTCAGCTTCCCTTTCTCTCTCACTCCTACCCCGTACCACCCGCATACCCGTGCTGACACCTTACGGCTATCGCAGCCTCCGCGCTGTGCCTCAGACTGGCACTTCCTGCTTTGGGGCTTTGACATGCCCTTCCTAGACCCTCACGTAACCAGCGTCTTTCTACCCTTCAGTGCAGGATTGGCCACTGCCCCTTCAGAGACATCTTCCATGAACATGCAAGAAAATACAAATACTTTACTAATTTACTTCTCTGTCTCTCTCTCCCTCCCTCTCTCTCTCATAAGCCTTGTGAAGACAGGGGTATCACTTATATTATTCTTAACTGTAACTCCAGTGCTAACACAATATTTCATATATAGTAGGTGCCCAATAAATATTTTTAAATGAATGAACCAGGATCAGACACCATGTTAGGTAGTGATCAATTTATAGACTAATTCTGAAAAAGAGTAGGGGGCTATTTGGTTTGCCATGACATATAAAAAGAAACAGTTGATTGATTTTTAACCTTTTAGTTTGACGACAGGTCTCACCAAGTAAAACCAAGACTACACACTCTCATTTAAATGGGTGACGTACATTGGCTTTTGTTGGCACAATTGCTGTCACCGACATAACAAATAAACCAGCTATGACCCCTAAGAGACTATCTCCTCTAATTGATGGAAAAATTGCTGTTCTGGTTTGATCTGGCGGCTGAATGTGTAGAAAAAACCTAAATTTACTTGTAGCCTTGATATAAACTCATCTGTTTGCCATTTACCTGGTACAATTGAAAGTACCATTCTCACAGCCAGCCTGCCCCGTGATGATTTATCATCCTTGCTGTTCCCGATGTTGTCAGAACTATGTCCCCAACATAATACGCAAACACTAACTTTTGCAGAAGTCAATAATTATGCAGGCTTGTCGGTCTAGAAGGTCAGCATATATTATAGAGGAAACAGTTTTGGCTGATTAGAAACCTCAAACACTGATAGCAACTTGAACACCTGTTATTATTTAAAACAAAACAAAAAGGCCCAGCAACTCTCTCTCCTGTGATTTATTCCTTGAGGATGCTGTGAGAAAGACGATTGCATCAGATTGTCCAGAATCGCAGACTTACAGCGTCAAGCTCTTGCCTACCTGCACTCACATCCTTCATCGAGAAGCACAAAGAAACACAAAGCCTGCGTGGCAACACAAGAAAGCAGAGAAAATAAAGAAGCTGTTCCTCTGAGGTCTGAGGACCGTCGGAAAGGCCCATTGGTAAGGCAGGGAGGGCTATGCAGGCAGCAAACCTGGGTTTGAACCCAGGCCCTAGTGCATACTGGCGGCAGGATCCGAGGCAAGTTCCCTGCTTCCTCTCAGTGCTTTCTTTCGCTTACTGTTTGCAAAACAAGGAAAATAACATTGACCTCAAAGGCTGTTGTCATAAAGATTAAACAGCATCATAAACATATAAGCCTTTGAAACTAAAAATTGCTATGGAAATACCAGGTACTAATTATATTCATAGATGGCCCCCATGTTTAATAGATTTTTGGAAAATGGTAAAAACTTCTGGGCATCAAAGGCCTCTGCACCCTTTTGAAGTGTCCTGAGTGTTGGGAAGACAATATTGTGGTGGGAAAACTTCAGGCATCTGAAAGCTGGGCTCGATCCTGCTCCACCACCTCCTGACTGTGCAGCACCGGGCAAGGTCCTAGATCTCTCTGCACCTCCGTCTCCTCATCATGAAAATAGGAATCCTAAGAGTAGCTCCTTTAAGGGTCATTGCAAAATTAAGAGAGATGAGTGAGTTATGCTGCATAATTCGTGAGACTATCTGTGGAATGAAATGACTGACTAGCATTTAAGGCAAGAGTTCCCCAAACTTGGCTTGTCATCAGAATCTCCTTCTATATGCAGATTCCTGATCCACACAGCTGTGGGTTCTGATTCCACAGATGGGGAACTGTCCTTGGGCCCCTTGGTTTTCAGAAGTTCTGAGTAATTCTGACACATATCCCTGGTTGAGACCTGCTGCCATACAGCAAAATGTAACCACCCTTTCTTGTTGTTTACAGAACATCTCCATAGACATCGTGCTCACTGCTAAGAGAGGGGCCTTATTAACCTTCCCAAGCCTCAGTCTTCTTGTCTTTAAATGGGCATAAGGTCAAACCCACCTCCCAGAGCTACCGTAATGCACAGTGTTTATGAGCATGGGCTCTGGAGGGAAACCGTGTTATGCGAAATGAATTCTCATCACGTCAGGCAAAGAGTAGGTGTCGGTGAAGTTCGTTCCTTTTCTTCCCCAGGTGTGCATGCACACTGTTCGTCTAGCTGGGGAGGGGGCCTAGCCTCCCACCCACCATCCGTATCACATCTCGGCATGGCCTTATTGTTCCTTTCTCATGACTCTTGGGAAACAACAAACAACAACGCTATTTCTTTGTAGAAAATTGCTCCTGAAAGAAAGTCAATCGTTAGTGCCGGTGAATAAAGGAAAGAGAAAGTGAAAAGGCTCTGAAAAGGTGTTCTTAGTCAGAGAAAAGCAGTTTCATGAAGAGTGTTAGTTTTCCCTGCTGAGAATCACTAAGGATCTGAAATTATCTAAATTTTGTGGAGGGAAGTATATGTTCACAAGTATGGATATTCCCGTAGGATTTAGGATGATTTCCAGTGAAATTTAAGAGCTGTCTATATTACGGTAATCTGTGTTGGGCCCCTCGCTACCCAAGGCCATCAAGCTTACACCTAATTGTGTCTGCCAGCCACAATCGCCCAATCTGAATTACCACCAGGCAGAAATTCACTTTTCGCCTTCATGAAGAAGGCAAGATTATTCTGTCATCTGTCATCTGCGTGGTCTTTGCAGTCCCGCATATGTTGAACACAAGGATGAAAGCCTGGCTTGATGTGCTTTTTCAGCGGGGATAACACAATCAGGAATTTCCTAAGTATGCAACTGTGCAAACAGCTCAGACCTCCTTTTCTTCAGAGCCTTGGGCAGCTATTAAATTCACACTCTGCAATCAGCCTCATGTCTCTTCCCCTGAGGACTGGTGTGGGAGATTTTCCTCCCTTCCCTGTGCATTGTGCTGGGTCCATTATTAAATTTTCTGCTGGTGAATGAGGAAATCAAGGGGACATGAGGTGATTTCAAAAGTACATATTCCCCATTCTTTTGGGGCAGGGCCTACAGGGAAAGAATACAACTAGATTATTTTAGGACTTTATTTTATTACGAGAAAATTAGTGGTCTCTATGAAATTATACATATTTGGAAAAAATATTCAAGTGACAGTAATTCCAGCAATTCAAGTAATTAGGAAGTTAGTTTTGTCAACAGTGAAAATACCAACCGAGACCCTAAGGACCGGGAATTCATAAAAGGGGGTGAAGGAGGAAGAACAGGAAGTCGGGCACAAGGTACACGGAGCAACATGTGCCTGTAAGATATGGCTGATTTGTGTCCTATTTTGCAGGTGCAGAAGCAGATTATCTGCAAGGCTGTGACTCAGTTGTAATCCCCCTGCTTCCTTGAATGTTTTAACATTGGGCCCAGTGTGACAGTTTCTTATTACTATGCTCCAGGCACTGAGTGGATCACTTGACGTCCAAAATTCACTGAAGCCTCCTAATATCCCGGTGAGGGGGCATTGCTATTACCCAATTTTGCAGGAGGAAAAATGGAGTTGAGGGATGTGCAGTCGCAGGCTCTCTGTGCACAGCGAGGGAGCTGGAATTTGACTCAGGTGTGACAGGTGTCAGCGTCTGTCTCTCGGGCACTGTGCTGCGAGGTCTCGCTGCATAACCCTTCTCCTGCTTGCCCTGGGAGGTCCAGCCTGAGTGCTCCCTCCTGTCAGTGTATCTGTTCAGTAAATCTCAGATAACTCTTTTTCTTTTAAATAATTGGCAATATGTTACCACCCTACATTTGTCTGTTTCCATAGCATCCATGTTGTACTTAGATCTCTAATATTCTTTTCGGAGCTTTACCTTAACCACTGTAACACTTTACCAGATATATGTATCCATCCATCTACCCACCTACCCTTTCAACCCTCCCGCATCCCTTGACTGGGGATATATGGACCACGCAGTAGGCCACAGGCGTGGAGTTACGCTCAGGACACAATAAATGGTGGACAAGGTAGCCACGGTGCCTGAGCTCACTGAGTCTGCAGCACAGCAGAGGAGACAGAAATCAATCAGATGCTCACACAAATATACAACAAGCAACATAAAGAAGTGCAGGAAGTTGTGAGCACACTTAGTAGGTGGTCCTGATTTGGGCAGGGGAGGGGGGTTGGAGAGGGCTCCCCAGGAAAGTCTGCAGGAGGTCGAGGAGTCTCCAGGGACTGCGCTCACAAACCGAGTGTGGACTAGGACAGACTTTGCTCTAAGCACTTTCCATGTAGTAACTCAGTGAATCCTCAATGCAACCCTGTCCGTTATTCCTGGAACCTGTGCTCTTAGCCACCCCCCTCCCCCCAGCCTCCCACGCAGGTGAGGAAGAGTAGGGAAGCAGGCGCAGCTCGGGGCAGGTGGAGCGCAGAAAGCAGAGGGCGCAGGAGTGACAGGATCCAGCCAGGCGGGGAGGGGCCCTGCGGAGGTCTTCGGCCTTCTAAGAGTTTTGAGAAATCACAGTTTTTTCTTTCCAAAGCTAGGCGAGTGACGTGATCTGTGTTTCCAAAGGTTACTTTGGCTGCTGGTGGACACTGGGGTGCAGCGGGGAGGGCTGGGGTGGGGAGACCATTGCTGTCCTCGGGGGAGGGTAACCCCGGAGATGGGAGAGGATGGAGTCAAGGGTACAGGTGTGTCGTCATGTGTTCAAGTCCAGTCACATGCGCAAAATTCATGCAGATTTATACAATAAAATGGCCTTTAAATTTATCTCCATTCTGAGTTGGGGTCGATGTCCCCAAGTCCCTGAGGGATATGCTTTTCACTCTTCAGTTTCAAGTCTTCCTCGCGGGGAAGTTTGGGGCTGTTGTTTCTTGCAAGTGCAGATTGCCCAGGGTCTTGACGACTCCTGGGCACATACAATTAACCTGCAGGCGGCAGAACTGAGCATCTTGGCAAACGTAGAGGTTACTTGACCTTGACAATTTAGAAAAACCTAAATTCGGCAAGCCCATGACTTTTGTTGGTTCAGTTTGCAGACAAAGCAAAACAAAATAAAAAATTGTCATAAATCCCATAAGCTAAATCGTGCTTCAAAGGGCAATTTCAAAAGATTTTATAACTAGGAAGTAAAGGTCTGATTGTGATAATATGCCCATAGACATATGAGAACCACATAGACCCAATACTTATTAAGCTACACATGAGATTTTTAAACTATGTGAAAAAGTGCTAGAGGCCACACTCTCATTTGCAAATATTACAGAATTTCAGCAGGTACTAGATTTTAAAAATTCAGACACAGAAAAATCCCCATAGTTTCTCTATATATATACATATATGTAGACTATAAGTATTTTTTATTTTATCATATTTTATTTACATATTACATATAGACTATATAATATATAAAACTATATTGTAGAGGTTCACATAAATATATAAAGTGAAATAGACAACTGAGACATTCATTCACCTAGTTATTACTGCCAAAATTGTCAAATCAGAAATTTGAGGTTACTTTTTTTGGGGGGGAGGGAAGTTTCTTGTTTTGTTCTGTTCAGGGAGGCAATGTTTGAGTTTGAATAATGGAGCAAAGTATCTTAAATCCATCCAGAGTGACTGAATTGTTTTGGAGCTGGAAGAATATTATTAATAGACCATGGAAGCTGGGAATGGCCTTTCTGGATTTCCACATTTGCAAAGACAAGGCATGTAGAATTTAGATAGGATCAAGAGTGTATTTAGTTTTATCCCTAAAGCCATGGCTAACTGTGGCCAGAGTCCCGACGAGTCCTGCAAAGCTGCCGCTTCCTAGCAAGGCAGAGTATCGGGTTAGGTCTCCAGTAATGAGCAAAACCGCATGTGAAGCAACGTGTTTATGGGTATATTACTTCTGGGAACCTATCCTCATTAGATTGTCACAGTTAGGAGGGTGGGGCATGTGCTGCGAGCTCCATTTCAGGGCTGTGGGGAGGTGACAGAAATACAGTGCGCAGTCTACAGCGGGGAAAATGCCAGAACGTGGTGAGGCTTCAGTTCTCAGGTGTGTGTATCCAGTGGCTTTGCTTACGAAGAGGCATCCTCCTCCCTGCCTCCCTCTCTCCCTTCCCCCCTCCTTCCTTCTCCCCTTCCTTCCATAGTTATGAAATGCCTCCATGGACAACACTGTGGTAGTCACTCATGAGAGAACCAAGGCAGTAAGCCAGATAACCCAAGCCAAAAACAAAAAAAAAATAGTTCCTAGAAAAAAGAAGAGTATAATTTCTGAGTATAACTTTAATAATGGTGAGCCAAAATTCAGATAATTGAAGTAAATATGGTTTGTTTTGTCCTTTCGACTTAACTAGCTAAATGACATCCTTATCTCTAATTATATCTTGGTGTTGGAACCCCAAACCATAAGATATCTCTGCCTGGGTCATTTGGGGCAAGTTGCTTCAGTTACAAATTAAGTCTACTCAATTATAAAATTATTAAAGTGTTATGAAAACTGAATGAAATGATACATAGAACTGCTTGGCACATAGGGAGTCCTCAGTAAGAACTGGTTGTTGTTTATACCAAGGTGAGACTGGAGGTGGGACTTACAAGGATGGGAGAGATGGTGGGAGGGGCCTCTAGGGAACCAATATTTGTGAAATGTCTACGTGCCAGTGTAGTCACCAGAAAGGTGTGTCCTCTCTGTATGCTGGCCGTGACACCAGTGTACCCTCCATGGGACCCATTGAATTTTCAGGTCCCCATAACCAGAGAACTGGGGCTGCCTTTAGTGTCCCACTTGTAGCACACACTTCCTAGTTACTAATACGCTAACCCTTGGATAAAGCATTAAGTCTCCTTGACCCACAGGGCGAAGAAGTGATTCTCTTTTCAATTCTTTCTTCGTGCTGATTTCATCAAACAGAAAGACTCAGTCTGGAGTTATTAAATCTTTAACACACCTTTTACACTTCATAATCTCCATCTTTAACTAAAAAGCAGGTCACAAGCTCAGAACCTTAGGCAGACAACTGTCTAGCTAGAATAGTTTTTTAAATTTCTTTTTATGGTGATTTTTTTAAACAAAGTAATAATATATTCATTTTAAATAAGCCTGGGTAAAAAGCAGAGATGATTTACAAGACTATTAAGTAAATATTAAGCAACAGTGACCAATGACCAGATAAGAAGAAACTTTTCCTTGGTATCAGTATACTTACTATATTCTTACTGCATATTTCGTTGATCAACCTAAGAAATTCCACTTTCTCTCAGAAAATAGCATGAGCACATTACTCTGTAGTCAGCAGCTAAGGGAACATTAGTGAACACACTCCAAGAGAAAAGAAGATGCTACATAGAAAATTCTCATCAAAGGAAAAAGACCTACAAGGTCTTTACCTTCATGAACTTACTTAATATATACTAACTTAATATATTTAATATTTCTGCCAAGTAAGTACGGTGATCTTATTTCACAGAAGAGGAAACAGGCTCAAAGGAGTGAAGTAATGCCCCTGAAGCCAACAGTAGAGAGTGAGCAGGAATCCAAACTTAGGCCTGACATCCATTCGTTTTTCATTGTACGTTCCAATTGGTGGTTTTGTTTTGTTTTGGTTTTTCTTGTCCGTTAATCAGTGTCTCTGAACATAAGACTTTAAGGTTCTGTCTCCTTTCTCCTTTCTTTGAATTTGAGGTACCTTTATCTATGAGCACTTTTTTAGATATACAAAGCAAGTTTGGATTCATTTTAGTGCTTCATTTGTTGATGCAATGAATTGTTAATGGTGTAATAAGTCTATAAACTAGCACAAAGCAAGTGTTTTCTCTATGTAGATATGATTCAACATGTTTTTTGTTTGTTCATCGATTCATTCATCTGGCTGTGTTTATCAAATGTTTACTCTCGACTTGGCATCGGACTTAATCCTCTGAATCTATCCATAGGCGAATTTGGAATCACCCTTTAATTTACCAGTGTCACATATCCTCCCAGGTAACTGCATCAGGTGTGCTGTGCATGCCACCATGATGTGAAACATGATGCTGACAAGTGTTATCATTGTATCCACTTGGGCCAAAGTTCTTCCCCGGGGAAGGTGAGTGAAGATGAGGTAAGAAGCAAGTGCTCTGAGGAGAGAAATGGCTTCAGAAATCATCTCTTTCTTCCTTTTCTTCTTGTTTAAAGGGGGAATAAAAGAAGAGAAAAAAGACACAGGCAAAATAAATGGTTGCTTGAGCACATGGCTGGCCTCCAAAAGATCTTCATGAATATCAAGGCGCACACACAGTTTCTGTCTCTTAACTCACGCTTACAGCACAGCGTTTCGAGTGCCCATAATGCACAGACTGCGCGGTGTAGGTGATGCCTTAGGGTCTGCAAGAGAAGTCAGTACGAGGCGCACTGCCTTCTGTCCTGCTCCAGGGCTCCTCAGTGTCACCTTTCCTTGTAGTTTCTACCTGGGAAGTCAATTCAACTTCCCATCTTGTTTAATCCAAATGTACTGGCAACACTTCTATGCTCTTGCCTTTTCACACCCGTATCATTCTTGGTTTGAATGGAAACCTTCACCTGTACCTGGTTTTTTTACCCCTTCAAGAGTGGTTGGTGAGCCTCTCTCTTCTGACAAGCCTTTCATCCTCACTTTTCTGTTCTTTCAAAGGCAAAGGTTGATTAAAAATTTTTTTTTTCTGTAAACCTCTTGTGTTTTTTTGGCCTGAAGCACCAAACAGATCTCTGATTCTATAATGTGGGTTTTTATTTGAGACAAGATTCAGGAGAAGAACATGGAGCATACTAACAATTGTGGGTGTTCTTTTGCTTTCTCCCTGGATGAATTTAATATGGTTCTCATTGATGAATACATTAATGTAACATATTTATTAATTGCCTACAATGTGCTAAAAAAAAGTATGCTAAGGATTGGCGATAAAGCAGTGGAGTGCTTTAGACTCTCTGTTTTGGATGAAACGGTAGTTGTACAATCAAATTTCAATGGCCTTCGGTCATCTAGAATCAAATATCATTGTCTTCCCAGCTATAAAACTAAGACATAGCTATAAACAATATATAGCTCTAGATGTAATAAAGCAGTGTTTATTAAGTGAATCTTTGTTATTCAGTGAATCTTTGTGGAATAAACAAATAAAGAGATATAGAGCTGGAGAAGAAAAGTCTCTCAAAAAGATAAATTAAAAATGATCCAGAATTAGAAATTTTGGTAAAAACATAACTGGAAAAATAAACACTCAAGTAAAAAAAAACCACCAAGACTCCAAGACTGAAAAGACCTAGAATTGATATTTTTAAAACAATCCAGGGGACCCAGAAATGGGGAAAGAAAAGATTTGCATCCTTGTAGACCTTAAGTACCAAGTAAACTAAGTTGATCAGTGAAAAGGAAGTGATTAAATATTTTTAGGGCAAAAAAAAAACAGGAAATAATGCTTTACACACCAGTTTGTTATAATTTATACCATTTACTACCTAAGAAGTGGTACAGGTCAAAGAGATATAAATTAGTCCATATAAGGACCATGCTGAGAATGGACGGAAGCCAACTTGGTCATCCCCAATTATTAGGTTCTTTTTACAACTGGTAGCTTTCAAAAATTTAGAGGTAGTTCACAGTTTCAGATCTCTTCCCAGACAACTTTTCTACTAGGTTATAATGAAAGTAACTCTCAAACCAGAATCTTCCACACATACAGAATTTATTCAAAAGCAGGCACCAGTCCAGAACCTGTTTGGTAATCTTCCTGCATCTCAGTTCTGTCCTTTCAGTGTCATACTTTGCATGAAAGCCTCACTGATAATATTCCGGGGGCAGGATCCCGTCAGCCCCATGGCTGGCTTCATGCAAACAGGCATCTGCGTCAGCCGCCTGGCCGGGCACTGGCTGCCATTTCAAAAGGTGCCGGCAGGGACTTCCCCTCAGCATGGAGCGGTTTATGGCAGCTGAACACTCTCACTTGAGCACAACCGAAACAAGCTAGATCAGACTCAAAAAAACACAACTAGGCCGGGCG